>OZ007571.1:44427983-45627983 GCA_963931925.1 Onchidella celtica
AGAGAGAGAGATACATACACACAATAGGAGATAGAAAAAGAGAAGGGAAGAGAGAGAGATACATACACACAATAGGAGATAGAAAAAGAGAAGGGAAGAGAGAGATACATACACACAATAGGAGATAGAAAAAGAGAGGGGAAGAGAGAGATACATACACACAATAGGAGACAGAAAAAGAGAAGGGAAGAGAGAGAGATACATACACACAATAGGAGATAGAAAAAGAGAAGGGAAAGAGAGAGATACATACACACAATAGGAGATAGAAAAAGAGAAGGAAAGAGAGAGATACATACACACAATAGGAGATAGAAAAAGAGAGGGAAAGAGAGAGATACATACACACAATAGGAGATAGAAAAAGAGAGGGAAAGAGAGAGATACATACACACAATAGGAGAGAGAAAAAGAGAAGGGAAGAGAGAGAGATACATACACACAATAGGAGATAGAAAAAGAGAAGGGAAAGATGTCACAAATCCCAGACTGGGAGATGCGATGGTTATAACAGGACAACAATCACGAACGAACAAGTATAACACTTAACAGAACAACCCATCAGACTCACACATTTATTAAACATAAATATAAAGATAAGGATAACAGTGCAATTACATACATACATTGTATTCTTCAAGTTAACTGCCGTCCACGGCCTTCTTCCGTAAGCACACTTCCTCGGGTCCACAACCCGGTAATTACTTCTAAAGACACCTCGGCCTCAGCCTCTCCACTCAGGGTCTTAATGACACACTAGTATTCTTTCACACCACAGTCTCTCAATAGCGCCTCCCTATGGCAATACACCTTAGCCTCCTATACACCTCACGTGGCCAAAGCACGTTAATACTTCAATTCACATGAATATCTCATTCGCACAGTAATACATCCATGTCACAGTGGTACATCTTAATAGCACATTCACAATCATATATACATCCCTGTCTGTGGCCAGACTGCCACGACTCATGTGCCTCTACTGTCCTGCACCGACAGCTTCACTCCTGGCCTATGTGTGGCCTTCGGCCCTATGCTGGCCTATCCCCTGTGCTCACCGTAGGCGGCGCTCTTCGGCCCGACCTCGGCACCTACAAAAATAACATTACATTGGTATAATACCATACCATTTCTAATCACTTCACCCCTCATTACAACTCATGAAGCGTACACACAATAGTTCACATTTCACTCACCAAACATCTTACGGTAACACCCCCACCGTATTGCACCCTACTCACTCTCGCTACAAATCCATGAAGCTAACTTCCATCTATCGCTCATGGCGCACATTGCTATATACAGTATCAAGGACTTCTGCATTCCTCACATATACTTATTTACATCATGGTCGTAGACGAATATAATACATCAATCATAATTATCAATCATCGTTCCACCTACCAGTCATCACTGGAAACACTGTCACAATCTCCCGACTGTTCTCACTCACGTCCGTCCCCTGGGACCTTCTAACTTGCAGTGATAGTAGTACAGCGCTCTCGCCTCATGCAGACCCCCCCCCCCCCACTCACAACATGCACGCTTTTCATTACCCGTGGGCCGTGGGTTAACTTTACTCTACCCCCTTCCCCCGTAACTACTGAGCCCAGCTCACCTGCTCGTGACAAAAGAGAGAGAGATACATACACACAATAGGAGATAGAAAAAGAGAGGGGAAGAGAGAGATACATACACACAATAGGAGATAAAAAAAGAGAAGGGAAAGAGAGAGATACATACACAAAATAGGAGATAGAAAAAGAGAGGGGAAAGAGAGAGATACATACACACAATAGGAGATAGAAAAAGAGAGAGGAAGAGAGAGATACAGAGAGAGAACACACACACACAGACTCAAAGCCAGAGTCCCAGGAGAGGATTATTTTAGCCGGATGGCCACTTCAGTTTGAACTGGTTATTTTGTCTGGATAATTATTATATAAAATGGAAACTGACAGCACTGTTTTTATGGAACATTTCATCAGCAAGAAGACTTTCCCATGCCGAATGTCACGGCCTACCTAACCCTAGCCCTATCCCTGACTTGAAGATAATGGCGGGGGGGGGGGGGTGGCACCGATATCGCCTTGACAACCTGTATTGGTAAAGAAACGTTGACAGACGAACAGGAAATCTTAGTGCTTACATTATAGAACATTCCGACCCAATCGTAACTATTTCTTTCTACACTGAAGTCCATGTATATAGATAGATATACTTCATCGTCACTGTTCCCTGAAACTGTAGTAATCGCCTTTGTCTGTTTTTCAGGAGAAAGAAAAAAAAAACTATTTAATTTTAGCACAACTGGTCTATGTATGGTGCATTTTTTAAAGTTTGCTGTTCGATTATTTTTCGGCTTAGGTGTCTTCAGTCAAAATCATTCGATGTGGCTTTGAATGTAGTTAATTGAATTTTATGAAAAACGATTTTTCAAATTTTTGAGCTTCTGCAGTCTTAAGGAACGGTGGCGATATATAGGTCGCCTAACGCACACTCATACATGTCCAGACATGAGAGACCCACATTACAATCAAACCTTGCATCTCATGTTTAAAGTTACCTGTAAAATAAGAAACTCCACTTTCAAACGGACAATTGACTTTTCGTTGTCGGGGATTGAAACTTTAAGGTGGACGCAGATTTGGATGCCAGTGTCAGAGTTAGGTTGATGAGGCAACCACCCCCAGCGTACAGCGTGGTAGGGATTGATACACGACCGAGGCGCTGCATGCCAAGTGTACATAATGAAATAAGACGGCTTATCCCATAGTCACCGTAAAACCCGCGATCTGGTGGAAGTTTATTGGACGTGAACAGGGCTGAGCAGGAGGGACTCTCCTTTATTAAGTGTCAATCAATAGCGTCAAGTTGAGTGAATAAAGCCTGGTCGATAACCAAAGGCCATGACAGACAATAGTGACGTTTATTCAGCCAATAGCCAGAGCAAATCTTCGTCCTTGGGTCGATGGCTGAAGCTAGAAGTCAACCGTTTAAATTGTGACACAGATATGTGTGTACATCGTGGAGTATTTGCCATAGTGTTGTTCGCGACATTTTGCCGATTTTGCGGTTTTG
Organism: Onchidella celtica; assembly: GCA_963931925.1. NCBI lineage: Eukaryota > Metazoa > Mollusca > Gastropoda > Systellommatophora > Onchidiidae > Onchidella > Onchidella celtica. The sequence continues at coordinate 44,431,065 of OZ007571.1, forward strand.
CCAAGAAAGTGATTCTCCAACCTAATTTCATTATGTATAAGTGTCTTTCCAATCGGTTAAAATCTTTTCGAGATGTGTGTTTATGACGTGATGTTTTATGCGTTTACAGCCCTTTTGCCGACCAAACTTCAGTCTTCATTTTCTCGAAAAGGCAAAAATGCACATACATCAATATGGCAAATACCCGATGATGTATGAATGGCGATCCAGCTCTCGATATATCAGCTGGGCGTTTTCGAAGACATGGCGTTATGTTGTAGTGTATCCTTTCGCATGTCCGCAGCTGTGATTTGTCTGATCTGAGGGAATTAGATTTACAGCTGAGATCAGTGTCACGGGAAACGGCATAAGACTTTTTTGCATTGTTACATTTTGATGAAAATAATTTTGCAGCAAGGCACATAATGGCGGGACTATCTCTGAAAAGACTCGACAAAGCTGGCGCGAATGATCATTAATTGCAGTTAATTATACCGTTAGAATTCGAGGAGTCTGTTAGTACATGTTGGGTCTCTGAAAAGGCGATCGTTAGAATGTGTGAACCTGCCTCTTGGCCACACCTATAAATTTTAGCAGTGCACATGCCGAACTGGAAAACTATTGATTTCCCGAAGACAAAATTAATAATATCGGGACAATAAGAGGTCAGGTCAAAATGACGTTTATAGGCGGCGTCAAATGGAGGTGCGGTGAGACGTGAGGGCAACAATGCCACCCGAAAGGGGAGAAGAGCATGGATGCGACTGAAGACTCAGGGAGGTGAAGGGATTAGACCGGGGGATTGGCCTTCTTATGCTGGATTCGGATAGGCGAGGGGTCAGCGGTGCATAGTTTATACACAGCATGTCGACCGTTAGACTGGAGATTTCACAATAATTATGAAGTCGTGGACGTCTCATAAAGGAATAATAACTATCTCACTGGGACTAACAGCCTTGGCCTCGGGAAACAAAGATCTCAAAAGTCTCTCATTCTTTCTCTCCATCTCATTTCTGTCGTCAAATACTCACATTTAGCCTTTCAAATGGCCACCACTGGCCACCCCTGTGATCTGAACTCGTGTTTCACCCAAGACAGTGTCAGCAAACACTATGAAATAGAAACCCCACCAGGATCATGAAAGATGCATAAGATAAACGGTGACATTGGTCTGATGTTTAAAAATTCTCCCTAAACAGGAGTGTCGTTATTACCAGGACCAACGGCAAAGTGACAGGAGAACACACACACTCAGGTTAGAGTATCCACAGACATTGGGTCCTCCTTCTTAAGCGTGCATACCATTCCATTGTTTCGTATGCTGGGTTGAAGGGTGCTTTTGGTCTCGAACCTAACCTTTACGGACGTACGGAGCTTAGCTCTACCGACGAGAGGATCCTTCCTTTACCAACGCGACGTGCGGACCTTCAGACTCGCGCGTTTCTCTGGTTCCAAAGCTTGGTTGGTACTCACCTTACGATAGATGAATATTATCGGCCGTGAATAATCTTTCGCAATGTGTGGACCTTCTTTCGCGTGAACAGCGCGGTCGAGCGGCGGGAGGTGGGGGGGGGGGGTGTCATCGGGAACAACAGTGAGAGAAACATTAGCACCAAAACACACGCCATGATATATATATTATATCAGCGTAATATAAGTATACTATGCTGTTTGGGTGAGAGCAGTACAAAACCTGGAACATGCAGAATCCAGCAATCACATCCCGTGGTATTATAGAGTATTTGTCGTTCACCACGTGAGTCTTGTCCGGTTATCCAACACGTCAAGTTGAACAGTGCACAGTGGCAGATGCAATGTGGGGAAAATCGTGAGTACATTGTCGTAGGCGATACAAAGGCCAACAACAACTTGTGCTGTCTTGTTCCTTAATTACATGTACATTGTTTTTGCTCCGATTCCATCTGGTCAAGCTTGTTGTTGGTTCTTGTCCCCATTTTACCCAACAATAAAAACTAAAAACAACAATAATGAAGCGGAAAAACCCACCTCCCCAAACCCCCTTTTATAAAAAAAAAAGAGAAGAAGAAGAAAAAAAATGACTGTTGGACTACGATACATCGTGCATTTGTCAAAACCTGCCCAGTTGTACAGGAGTATAGTGGCACCACATGCTGTGTATATATCTCTTATCTGTCTTATGGAGAGCTCAGACGCTGTATCATTTAAATTTAATTTATACCTTGTATCTAGTCCAGTATAAAGTCTCAGACCTGGGGTTATCTGTGTCTTCTTTAGGTCTCCTTCACAGCGAGACGTCCACTTGCATCGTTTCAGTGGTATCAGTGCAGTGTTGACAGTAAATCTCCTTCATTACCTCACGCACCACTGATAGTGGTGAGATATTCCTGCCAAAAAGCCCCCGTGGTACGGGTCTCTGCTATGACTGTAGCTTGACAAACTGCAGATTATTTGCCGTGACCTAAGTTCACATGCGTGAGTAGATCTGGCGAAATCGGGCTTACGGTGAAAGACCAAATTCCTGAGAAAACTTCTCCAAGGTGGGGAGAGGGCTTTTTTTCTGTGGAAATGGAGATTTATAAGACGAAAGATTAGCCATTTTTTCTGCATTCAATTAAAGTATTTTGTTTGAAATTCTTTTAGAAATAGATCTATGTTATTTTGATTTTTTTAAAGAGGTGTAAACATTTCACCTTTAGTCCGGTTTTGTCAGATCCACTCACACATCTTGAGCAGCTGCAGATTTGAGGTTATTCATTATTTGTCGTGACCCAGAGTTCAGATTTTCTTGGTCGTGGCCATCGGAATATTTGTTGTTGTTGTTTTTTCACTTTGAAATGCAAAACATAATTATGATACAGTCATGTCTATACAGATTAGTTTTCAAATTTCTTTTGCGTCTGTCGGTGGAGTTTCTACAGCAACATCCAAATGACAAAGAAGTTGAGAAACCTAACACTGGAAGCTAACCCCAAGTTAGGTCATGACTGTACAAATTATACAAAACCCGTCAAACATTGGCGGTCATCATGATCTCTGAGTTGATATTATCAGGTCGGTCATTGGAATTCCACATTGTCCGAGACTATTTCTTAACTACTGCTGGCCTCTGAAACGTGTATTGTTGCGCTAAGTTGGAATGCCAGAGAAGCTGAGAAATGTGTTATAATATTTGTCCGAAAGATTTGCCTTGTTTTTATTAAGTAACTTCACAAGACTACCCGTCGTCCTTGTAAATCTGTTAATCATGTCGAGTACACAGTGTAGTACATATTTTGATTTATTTTACCGACTTTACAGAAAACATTCATTTTTTAAAGCATCCTTTGTAATAAATTCACGAAATATCATAAAAACCACAGAAAAACTGTGGGGTCGCAGCAGGGCTATAAGCAAAGTCTTTCATTCGATATCTAGACGAGACTAGCGTTTCATAATAGTTTTTAACGCTATTCAATGTTGACAGCAGGTGTCCCGTCTCATTTATAACGGCATCAAACGGTCAAATATCTTATCTATAAAAATCTGCACTTTCATGTTTGAGTTGTCTGTACTTGGTCCATAAACCCACGGCACAGGTACAGTGGCTGACTTCGTGTTTGAAGCACTTGAGCTAGAAGAGATTTTCTGATCCCAGGCTCTGATTTCTGCCAAAGTCATTGCATCAAAAACCCCAATATGCGGCTACATGTCATGAACGAATACAAACAAAAACAAAAACAACAAAAAACAAATGTGCTTTTAAATTAAAGAGCATTTTAAAAAGCATCCTTTCACAGGATTGACACGAATGCTTTTCGTCCCAGAGAGTAGCGATACCTGGCTGTCTTTGTACGGAATAAGTGGAATTACCGCGTGCCATTTCTGACAGATAATCATGACATAGCAATACAGTGGTATAATCGATGAAGTATGACTGATTGATTCTTAGTGTGATCCGGGAACTCCTGATTGCTGTCGTCTCACGGTGTGTGCAAGAGGGTGAAATGATTCATCCCGTTTGTACACGTTGAACTTTTGGGTGTCAGACATCTGCATCAGGCAGGTGGTTGGTGGACGCTCCTCTCAAGGTAAAGGTCTCCTTCTGTCCTAGCATTCTGTAACATTCTTCTTTGCTTTTTCCTAGCACATGGCCAGTATCGTGTCGACTTAGGAGACCATACCAGAAGCGATCACCAACTACCCGCATATGCATGGGAAATGGAATATTCGACACTAATGCAAAAAGCCACTTGCCGTTCACCATTCCTTACGTTCACAGAACATTGACATACATACTTGGTTGCGCCCGTCGATACACAACGCACATACATACATCATGAATTATTCATCTGTTTAAAAGTGATAAATTTGTTGGCTGTCGATTGGAATGAAGATGTCTGGGGTTTGTTTTGTTTATGAAAAAAACAAAAAAACAACGGCATTGATATGGATTTGGACAGCTGATAAGTGAAATCGCAAGCTGGCTCTATTATGAAACCATGTAGGTGCGAAGGACCTAATTCAGAGGAGACGAGGAAAACCCCGTTTTAGTTGAAATGTATTCCTTATCTATACATCTTTAGTTGAATATATAATTAAAATTTAAAATGTTGTACCCCTCTAATTATCAATATAATTATATAAAAATAAAACAGAATAGGATAAAATTCGTCCAATGAGTTCTTAATATGTGGCGAAAACAAAACGCGAAAAAAAAAAAAAGGTTATCATCTTACGCTGTGCTAATGCACTCAAGCTGTTTCATCATGGGTTTAATTTTATACCCAGACCATCTGTTGCGATATTTTAGAGTATGATAGGAAAGGAGAATCTGACAGTTTTTGCAGTGCATTTTCCAGTTCATCGGTGGACAGACAACTACTAACCAACTACAACAACAGCAAATGAAACGAGAACATAACACTACACGTATTTTGAATAATTTGAATATATTATACGTGGATTGGCGGTGTTCCATACTAAGTTGGGACAGAATAAATATCCGCGTCCAGTTTCCATAACCCTGTGCTTGCCTTGAATTCATTACATGGAATGACGACTTTCCATACTAAGTTAGGACAGATAAAAATAGTTAGGCCTGGTTTCCTTAAAGCCGCTTCAATTGAGTGGATACAAATTGTTCGTCAAACTCAAATGAACGAGTATAGCAGGCGTTTGGGCTCCATTCCATTTTTGGTCTCATTTCTGTTCTCTTCTTTCTTTCTTTCTTTCTTACTTTCTTTCTTTCTCTCTTTCTTTTTCTTCAGAGATTTGCTTTCCTGTCCACCCTCCCTCATTCTCTCTTCGTCTTCTCCATCTATTTACAATTCTAGCATTTTGTCATATCCTTTTTTCTTCTCCTTCTCTGACTCTCTCTCTCTCTCTCTCTCTCTCCCTCTCTCTCTCTCTCTCTCTCTCTCTCTCTCTCTCTCTTTCTCTCTCTCTCTCTCTCTCTCTTTCTCTCTCCCTGTCCCCTTGACTGTCTTTCTCTGGCTGTGTTAGTGTGTATATTCAGTGGGGTAGAGTTTGTTCCCAGTTTTTCATCTATTTGTCAAAGGAGGGAGGGGAGTGCAGTTTTGCCATCTACTAATCCGTTTTTTTTTTTGTTGAAAACTTGGATAGTCCAGTCGGTGTCGATAATAAGATGTGGACAGTTTGATCTACCCATCACCACCAGACTGTACCAATCTCCCACATACCCGATTTTCTACCGAGTATCCGCACGGTCCAGACTATCACTGGATTGCTGTCGTTGATAACAGTTAACTTCCCCAGACTTAGAGAATAAGACATAGGTGGGCAGCACATTGTAAAATGCCAGAAAACCTTAGAACAGTGGTTCTCAACCCTTTTCAGGCAATCGCCCCCTTAGACTCCAAATTTTCTTTCATTCCCGTCGTCTCACCAATGCGCCTTTTCTATTCATAAAACCCACCTAAGGGGTTGAAGGCTGTTCAAGAAGTCAGTGTTCTGCCCTATATTCGCCCCCAAATCGTTCTCCATTCATGTTTCCGCACCACTACCGCCCCCTTCCATCGTTTTCGCCCCCCCCCCTGTCCTTTTCTTCATTTTCGCCCCCGCCCCTGTAAATCAAAATCGCCCGGGGTGGGAGGTGGGGATTGATATCGCCGACTTTGAGAACCACTGCCTTAGGGCGTCGTTGACATCGATACCGTAGAATCTCAAGCAAATGGCAGTAAGTGGGCGTTATCAGTAGCGCCCCACTCCCCTTTTTCATTTAAAAAAAAAATGTTACCAATGCCAGAAGGGGACGATTCAGTATTAAGCTATCAGCATATCCTTCCCGTGTTGTGGTAACCACGCACACCAACTGCTATCACGCCAGCCCGCGTCTATACTTGACTGTACAATTGTCAGGTGTAGTTAGGATACCGGCGTTACGTACACTACATAACGGCTCTGACTGTCAGACGACTGCAAAAAAGTGTTTAAAAATTCGTCCTCTTAAAATGACAAGGTTCTATAGATCTCCACGTTTTGGAAGGACAGAGTGACACACTACACACCACTTCTAGAGACCTTGTCCATGGTGTGTCAAAGTATCAGACAGATTCGGTGTGTAATTTGAAAGTATTACTAAAAAGAAAAAAAAAAGTTGTCTCTCGAAAAGCTAAGAGCACGTGAAACTTCAACCATCAATTTCTTCAAAGTGATGGAAAGGAATTAGAACCTTGTCATTCTAAGGGGGACGACCTGCTGGCACCGACCGTGATTTTGTACCGGAAATCAATTCTCTCTAAGCACCAAGTCGGTTTGTCGTATCGCTAAACATTCTGTACTGGAACAATGATAATACGTTCCTTTGTCCCAGCAGTTTGTGTACAAATCACAGTTCTGCCGTGTTAGGGAGAAAGACCTTATTCGGCAGTCTTGGTCCAAGTGACTTTTTAACATTGTTTTATTAAATGAAAAGTGCTGTATCTTTCTCTCTGATCTTTAATCGTGTACTGCTGGTGGTTTCCTTTGGTCTTCACAAAACTGAAATTGAACAGGGGGATAAAGCTGGGCCAAATGTTTGTTTTTTTCGTCTCTGTAAGATTTTCTTTCTTGCACGCATGGTCCTTTTCAAGTTGTTTATAACAGGACAGAATTCTGTATTCATTCTTCTCTTTTCACCTTCCTGTTTTCAATCTTTGGTAAGTTTTCCATTTCTTTCCCCATCTACTGTAACCTCTTTTGTGCTCCTCCCCTTTATTTAAGCATGTCACTCACGCACAGAGCTCGCGAGTGGGAAGGAAATACAGACAATGGACGTTATTTTGGCGACCTTAGTTTTTGTTTATCCTATCTCCATCTTCTGAAAAACGAGATTTTTTAGTACCCCCCCAAAAAAAACTTTCCGTCGCTAAAGACCTTGGTCAGGTTAAAAAAACTACTGGAACAATACTTGAAAAGATTCACCGAAACGAATAGCTGAACACGGAATGGCCTAGTTACTGTTGATCTTTCCACATGGAATAAAATGGCGCTCCTCGTCAGCCAATCATGTTGTGTGGAGGTGGTCGTCGTCATTGTATTGTTGTTGTTGTTGTTGTTTTTCTGGTGAATGTAGGGGATGGTATCATACGAGGTTAAGAAAACATTCGCTGTTTCATCCAAGCAGAGACAGGGTAACGACTCCTAGGACATGTTGGATTCGACCCTCCAGTCCACCCTGCTGTGAAGACAGACCTGTAGATAACAGGAAGGCAGGTCGACCTTGTGATCGCTGTTTACATTTTCCTGATCGATTTCTGAACTGAGCGCCATGACTGAGTAATCCTACTTGCTGTGCTGTCGAGCAAGACTGTATAATTTTTTCTATACCAAACACAAAATATTGCTTGAGACTACCAACAACAACAACAACAAAAAGTTGGCATCGCGCCCTGATTTATCCTTTGATCTATATCCATTTGGTGGCGAGTATAAGAAACTATTACGCTCGCAAGCTTATAACCCAGTTAGGAAAATAAAGCATATTCAAATGTATAAAAATGATGTCAAAACGTGAATTTAGCCTAGATTGGCAAGTCCAGTCTTTTTTCGTATCACACGGTATGCTAGATCATTATTTTACCGAGGGAGGGGGGCATTGGGAGAGTCATCGACAGACTGTTGGATAAGCTTGGTATTTGGACAGTTATCTCAGTCAACACATGCACAGTGATGTAAAACCTTTTCTCCTTTGTTCCAACCAAAACAAAACAAAAATAAAAAAGCTGCGAATTTGAGAAGGAAAAGGGAAAGAAGAGAACGTTTATGTTTTGTCCGTAGAGAAAATTTGTATGAGGTTGGTCGACTCGCAGATTGCAGGGGGGGGGGGTGAAAGTTTAGTTTTAATGTAAAGAAATGTCTCGAATCTGTGGATGTTATCACTGCCAACTGTTGGGGAAAAGGAAACGGGGGAAGGGGGGGGGGTTACAGCACATGGATATCGTCAATCTAGATAGTGTGCGGATGATTGGTGAACGGTCCTGGTGAGATCTCCTGCTGCCCTCCTGTCCTCCTGTCTACCACATCTCCCCTAGCACAGCGTAGCCGGTATCATGTCGATATGCTTTCTCCAAACTCAAACTCAAACCTAAAAACTCTCAGATATTGTTCGGGTGACTGGTGGACGGTCCTGTTGAAGATCTCCTGCTGTCCTCCTGTCTATCACATGGCCATCTCCCCCAGCCCAGCGTGGACGTTACATTATCGTGTCGGTATGCTTTCTCCATACTCAGACTCAAACTCAAAACTCAAAACTCTCAGATATTGTGAGCAGGAAGTAGGAGATTTTTCTATCTGGAAGTATGTCTTGGCCGGTTTGAAGAGCAAAGTAGGAACTAGCAGAGGTTGCAAAAACTTTCTAACGTCTCAAATGGCGTGAAATATATGCGTCCCGTAGGAGAAATCATTTCATTTTTTGACGCTGAATCTAAAATTTCACACATCTGTGGCTGTCTGAATGCACAGCAGTGGTTCTCAACGTGGGCGATATCGCTGGGCCATTTTGATTTCCATGGGGGCGAAAACAAAGAAAGAGCAGCGAAGGGAGGAAAACGATGAAGGGGGCAATATTTGGGGGCAAATACCAGGCAGCCAGTAACTTGTTCCACAGCACATATGGATAGGTTTTATGAATAGAAAAGGCCTAGACCTTTTTTTTTTTTTTCGTCATTTGATAAAGAAAGCTTTCTGTTCTATAATGAAAATTGAACATGCCTGTTGTCATTAATAAAGCTTTGAAACATCTGACATCATAACTTGGGTGTGGTGAGCGGGGATTTATAAAGAGAAAAAAAGGGGTGGGGGGGGGGGCTATAGAAGAAAATGTGGAGCCTGTGGGGGCGATTGCCTAGCGCCTGAAAAAAAGGTTGAGGACCGCTGATGAATAGTGAGCCTGTCTCCAGACCAAGTAGTGGACCAACTCTCTACCCTAGCACATAGTCGGACTGGAGAGTGTGGAATCTCAGTCAACAATCTTGGGGGTCTCGGGTTCTTCCATTGTGTTTGTCTTCAGACATTGTTGAACTGTAAGGACAGAGATAAGTGGACACTGTTTCAGGGGTTATACATTTCATGTGCATGGATTCCACTTCACTTCATTCTGACTACTGCAGTGGCTCCCACAATTGCCCGGTCGTTAGCCTGGTGAAGCAAGGGCTTTTTTTTTTTTTTTTAAATAAAACTTCCCAGTGATATTCACTCTATTTCTCTATTCCAACGACCGTTTTTTGGGGGTCGATATCTGTGATACAATGAATTCATGGAGCTCTCCGGTGTTTTTGTGTTTTTTTTTCTTCTTTAATTTTCTAAACATTTTTGTGGAACCGTCACAAGTGAAGACCGCTATGACATCAAAATCTGAGATTTAAAATTGTGAATGTTTAACGAACACATTAATAGGTCGTCCCCTTAGAACGACAAGGTTCTGTCTCTGCTTTGTCGCTGAACTTAATTGCACAATACACACTACTTCTACAGGCTTTCTCTATTGTATGTCAGAGTATCAAGGGATTCGGTGTGTAATTTGTATCACTAAAAAGAAAACAAGTCGAATCTCTACAAGCTAAGAGCATAAGAAACTTCAATCGTCAATTTCTCAAAAGTTGATGGAAAGGAGTTGGAACCTTTTCATTCTAAGGTTCCTAGATGGTGGCATGACTTGGATCCTTAAAAGTTATTTAATTAATTCATCTTTGGCGCCCATGAAATGTCAGTTGCAAGACGCTACAGCAAAACGTTTGGCACATTCGGCGAATTTACAAACCTCTAATTCGTCAGTCTGTGCATTTTAACTGATATCGCTGGAGCTGGCTATGACGTAAGTTCGAGATCCAGCCGTTGACGAGCTCAGAGCCGCGTAAGGCTAACTCTCATGGCGTATGGCTTCATCCATAAATTGCATACTACACTCAGTTGTGGAAGATTTTTTCCCCTGTCCCATTAGAATGATGAATGCCCATGATGTTCCTGGTGTTCTAAACCTCTCTAGTGGCATCTTTCGTAGACTGTTTGATTGTTTCATGAGAAACAGTGGGTTTTTGTATAGTCCTACAACTTACTTTCTTGGGGGAAAAAAGTTTAATTCATTACTGTTGTTGAAAAGCGTACGTTTTGTATTTTTTCCTTTCAGTGGAATCGGATGTAACCGATAGTTCCAGTTTGTTTTTCTTTAGTTGGCAGGCCTGGATTACACCACTATACATTTCTTCCATCTACAGGTAGAGGATCCCATAGGAGCCAATGGCGGGAATCGTAAAGAAGTGTCCCTGCCTGCGTCCTAAGATCGAGGAGGAGGTTCGTGTGTTGGACTACCGGCACTCCAGTCTGCAAGATGTACCCAGTGAGGTCTTCAACCGGGAGCGGACACTGGAGGAGCTATATGCCGACTCCAACCAGATCCGAGATCTACCCAGGGTGAGTATTCAAGGACGACTGAGATTTAGGGGGGGGGGGGGACAGCTTGTTCTTACATCTTCTTAACATAATATTATTATTGCAGAAATTTGATTTTCTGTACTGTTTCAGCGTCTGTCAGGGCATGGCATTGTCTGACAGATTTCAACGGCTTTCATTATTTTTGGCTTTTCTTTCTTTCTTGATGGCTTTCATGAGCAAACAAAAAAAGAGAGAAATATAATGTTTTCGTGTAAATGGCTGTCAGTTTGGTTTCGTGTCCATCGCTTGTGCGGAACGTTGTTTTTTGTTTGTTTGTTTCTTCACCTTGCCCGTTCCAACATATTAAGGGCGTCCGATGAGGATCTAGATGGAAGCCAATCCCTAACTCTAACTCTACCCGTAATGTTAACTTATAAAATATACAAAAGTAACCTTTGAAGAATCAAAACTTGTGGACCAAACATGACGCTACTGTCGTTTTAATGTAAAGTTTTAATCTTTGAAATTCCCCAATCAATTATTTCTCTTCCGTTTCCTCCACTTTATTTTTCCTCTCTTTGGTTTTCTCTTTCCCTTTCCTCCTCACACAAGGCGGTCAGTTTGAGGCTGTGAGATCTGTTACCCCTTTGCACTTTCCTCCCCGTATGGAGATCGCGAGACCGCGTCCTAAATTCTCTTCACAGCTGTACTGGAGATTTCAGAATCGCCTGCTGGACCGTACGTTGCCAATAGGCTGTTTTAAGGGGAGCGTGGTATTTTACATAGTAGAGTAGACGAGAGATGAGTCGTGAACATAACTCAGTATTTTCTCTTTTGGGCTTTGAAATTAGGCTACGGTGCCCTAATAACAGCCCGGTCTGGCCAATAAGGGTGGTGTCATTCACATTGCGGTCGTGGTAGCCAGGTGACCGCTGTAGTCAGGGCTTAGGTACCGAGTTGGTATTAATGGGCGTCAAGGAGCCATCATTACTGTCAACAGCCTAAAATGGTCTTACTTGACAGTTAGATCAAACATACACAGGGAAACTGTTGGCCTGCCAATGTCATCAAAGTCATTACCCATAATGTTTCAGTTTCAAGGGTTTTTACGCCTCAGGCGCAGGTGTCAACTCACGTTACTCTCATCCCCACCAATCTGCCAGTTTCACCTGTCCGCAAGTCCTTTGATTTCTGCATGTGTCACCGCCTAGTTTCCCCTATATAATACGTTCTGATGCCATTCGTTAGATCATTTCCTGGCGTGTGGCACCGGCGGCTGGCAAAAGGGAAAAATACTTTTAATGACGCGAATGATGCAGTAGCGTGTGTGAAAGTTGGCAGTTCTAGATTACATGTGACAAGATGCAAGAGAAATCCGTGCATGACGTACGGTACGTAGTGCATTTTATCATTCGCATTACTTTTCTTGTGTTAGCACGATGTCTTTGATTTCACACCAGATTTAATTCAGCTGGCGTAATGTTCTATTGGCTCACCCCGCCCCTTTCTGACTTTCTGGCTTTTTTTTTTAATTTGTGTCACATATGCAGCTTGTTTTTACTAATCTTTTTCTAGATAATAATAATAATACATAGCATTTATAATAGCTCTTCATCCCGTTAGCAACCAGGCTCGAAGCGCTTTACAACATTTATATCATGTAGATCACACACACAATACACAGGCATACTCAGGAGAAACAAAAGCTTGATGGACATTCAGAATGTAAAAAGATGACTGTTCAGCTGATGTTTAAAAGTCATGAAATTTTCAGTCTCTCTCAAAGACAGAGGGAGAGAATTCCAAATCTGAGGCCTCTGATACGAAAGCGATTTTTCACTCAGGGTCTTAAGGGACATCTTGGGAATTTAAACTTTTTAATGTCTTATTAAGTTACCCCACTGCTCTTGGCATTTTAAAACCCTAAAATCTCAAAGTTTTTGTAATTAAGTTGCCCTTACGCTGTTTTGGGTTGTTTTTGTCGTTTGTTTTTTTCTTTGGGCGGGTGGTCGTATTTTGCGTTTTCTACGTGAAAAATGTTTTTCGACGCTCCTGAATATTTCTTTCTTTTGTTTTCCTTTTTTTTAAAGATAGATTCTATTGGAAAGGTTTGTTTTGTGAGAGCTAAGAGCCCTGACTTAACCCACAATTTCCATAATTATATAATTTTTTTATGTGTGTGAGTGGTTGTTGAGTTTATTAAATGCTCCCTCCCCTGCGTCCTGAGCCAGTCTGGCACAGTGATATTAAGGTTTAGGTCAATTGATATTATTCTGCCAACACACACAGCGAACAAAAGTAAAAACATAAAACATTTTGTTTCAACTCCTTTGTTTCCCCCACTCTCCCCGTCCTTTCCGCTGACCATTTGCGAATGTTGAAATTTAGACAAGCATAATAATTTCAAACCGGCCTTTTTTTCCCTGTCAAACAGAGAAAAAGAGCAGGAAAAAAAATGGAAAGCGGATTCAAACCCCCCCCCCCCCCTCCCCCCGGGTCACTCACCTACTACCTTAACATTTAAAGCAGTCTGACTATAAATAACAATGTCAACGATTTCCTGGGGACGGGCAGTCGGATTTCTATTTGGCCAGATAACTTTATTTGCTGATCAAATTCGCCGTTTGTTACATTTTTTCCGTGTAATCTGAATCGTTTGTTGGCCGTTCCCTTTGTTCAAAACGTCATTTCTGTATGTTTACGAGGAGCTACTTTCTAGGCATGAGTGAAAGTTACCGGTACCAGTGATTGTGTGAATGATTTCCTGTATACGCAATTGCCACTTAGTTACCATTCGCCAGACGTTCAATTGTTGCCCAGATCAAAGTCAGTCTTTTATCTGGTACTGTTTTGTATGTATTCTGTTCACGCAGCAGACTCAAGACTCAGACCGTTACCGTTTGGGCCATTAAGGCACCTGCCTGATACATTTATTTTATTTCAGTTAATGGCGAGTTGAAAGGTGGTGAAGAGTGGGAGTGGGCTGTAAGTATCGTACACCTGTTTATTTTGCTTTTTCTCCCCCACCCCTCTCTCTCTCTCTCTCTCTCTCTCTCTCTCTCTCTCTCTCTCTCTCTCTCTCTCTCTCTCTCTCTCTCCCATTCTCTCTCTCTCTCTTTCTCTCTCTCTCTCTCTCTCCATCCCATAGGTGTTTACATACTACATTGATGACCACTTGAGAAAGTTGTGTCACCCATTATGATATGCAAAAAAATGGTAAGTGCTTGTTCTGGCCTGCTAATTATGGCTGAAAGTAAAGGCCTATGTCTCACCTTAGTGTGTAGATAAATCTCTCAAACCTTTTCAGATCAAAAAGGGGAAATGCAAATTCTGCGAAGGGGGGAAATAAAGAAAAAGAATAACGTATAGGCAGCAGGTGAACCAGGTTGTCTAGGTCAACGTGAGCCCCAGGTCTACTGGGGCAGGTGAAAATCTTACAATACATTGGTCCCGGACAGGTTTTTTCTTTTTTACTTTCTTGTGTGTAGGCCGGGATGTTTGCGTCACCCTTTTCCCCAGTAGAGGGAGGCCTCACCCTCCCACCCTCGACACATACACGCCCGGGTCCACTGCTACATCAGTCTTACAGGGCCACTAGACAAAAATCGGTCCAAGAGTTTGAGTGAGTTTTACGGTGAGTCGGTACGATAATGGCCACTTTGCGCATTTCACGGCCTATTTGGGAACTTTGTTATGTTTGGTGTTCGGAGCTTCATCAATTTAACTTTCACAAACAGAATTGAATAGTTCAGTCTAAATTTTATGACACTGCTAAAATTCTCAAAAGCTGTTTTGTATAGATCTGAGATTTTACCTTCTCTCAAAAAGAACAAGACGCCCTGTGTATGCAAGTATCTCCAGCTAGATTTATCGTCAAGGAAATAAAACATCTTTTAGGAAGCTCTGCAAGTAACCGGAGACAGTTCAGTCACGACATTGTATTAAAGTTTTAGATTTTTAGTCGAAGCCGTTTGGGTTCTAGCATGCCCGTCATACACACTTTTCCAGCTGCCTTCAAATGTTGGCAGTAAATGTTGTCGTCCATAGTGGACATTGATCATTGAAGGCTGTAGAAGCAAGCTGCGGCTGTTTGTAATAACAGTGTGTCAACAGAGCGCCAGATGATGGCTATAACTGACATGCGGTCTCCTTGGTTACGGAGGCAATCACTGAAAAGTTCTTTTTCTCCCCTCTTGAGGGAAACGCAGAATTCTGCTATACCTGAACCTGCAGTTGCATCCACCGTTTTCTCGGATCCCTTCTCTCTCTCTCTCTCTCTCTCTCTCTCTCTCTCTCTCTCTCTCTCTCTCTGTCTCTCTCTCTCTGCTCTCTCTCTCTCTGTCTGTCTGTCTGTCTGTCTCTCTCTCTCTTTCTCTCTCTCTCTCTCTCTCTCTCTGTCTCTCTCTCTCTCTGTCTCTCTCTCTCTCTCTCTCTCTCTCTCTCTCTCTCTCTCTCTCTCTCTCTCTCTCTCTCTCTCTCTCTCTCTCTCTCTCTCTCTCTCTCTCTCTCTCTCTCTCTTGTGGCTCATTCGGGTCACTTTCCTGAGTTTGTACAATGTAGTTATTGTTGTGTAAATTAAAGGTAATGAAATACAAAATTAAAGATGCATGGTTTTATCCGTTTATCAAAATCAGCCAATCAGTCCGTCACCCGAGAAAGCTCTTGTAGGGCAGCACGATAACCTGGTTTGACCACAACCCTTCCCAGCTACCCCAGCACCGCGCTTTGGACTCACTTTATACCAACCACTCAAGTGGTTGTTGATTCCACTGCCATTAGAGGATATGTCGCCCTCTCTACACCGAGAGCTTTTTCCGTTTTACCTGCAGACTGGCAAACACCATCTATTGCGTTGCTTTATGTATGAAAGGTCGTAAGTCAGTAACTTGATAACTGGAAGCTGGAATAAGAATAAATATCATCTTTCTTATCCTTCCCTCATGCATTATGGCAATTTGGGTTTTGACTTTGTCGAAGTTCAGTTGCCAAAATATGTAACTGTACAGGGTACTGTCCAATTCCAAGCAATGAAAATGTTTGTAGAATTAATTATTTTGTCACAAGATTTCAATGTGATTGAACGTTTTGTAGAGTTATACGTCATGTAATTGTCGCAGATTAGAGAAGATGGAACAACGCTTAGCAATCAAATATCACTACTGTGTGGTGTCTTCACGGGAGATCGGAGTAGGAAGGAGATACCTGCCTGAAAGAAATGAGAGAAACTGCCTTGGAACAGAGGAGATGAAACAACGATTAGCAGTCAAAACGGTTTACAAGTAACACTTACGGGTGGTGTCTGTACGATAGATCGGAGTGGTTTGGAGATATCATGATATGCCGTAAAGAAATGAGAGAAAACTGAAACTTATCGAACTGATCAACTGGTAAACGTTTGGACGTATCGATTTCCTAATCTTGCCCTGCGGCTTAAATTTGCAATCGATAGCATTGTCCCATTTCCGGCACTTTAGACGGGAAATTTCAAGTGGATTTCACTTGAATACATTCATAGCGCGAAATGGCTTCTATTGGAATGATTTCCCCCAAATCCCACCTCAACTTCTTCCGTCTCTTGGCCAGTATCACCGCACTTGAACGTTCTTTTATGAATGAATGGAGACGGCTAGTCTGCGCTTGTCTACGAGGTCATGGCTTTCCTCAGTGTCGGCAAAATGTGGGACTTTCGAAGTGTTCGAGACGGTAGATCACGAGAACTCGGCAGTCCTCGCACGAGTACATAATTATATATATTTTCGTTGACAGTTTTGCGAACTCATACATTTGGAGCAAACTTTTGATTGGCCAAGAAGTTTTACAACATCTAATGCTATTGCAGTCTCAAGTAAATTTCAGGGTTGTTTTTTTGTCCATATTATTATGTTACTACATAAATGTTATGAATAAATAAGAATTGTAACAGATTAGGTAATAATTATTGTCCCGCTTGGCACCTCTAAGACTCCTAGGCGAGACTGCTGGCCAGGTGGGCAAATGTCACAGATTGACATCGGGAAATCCCCAAGGAATTGATCGTGCATATTAAGATCTATATGAGAACGTAACGATGGCGTAGTATGTCACACTGTACAGAAATACACTGTGCCTAGGTGACAATATTATTACGACCGACTGCTACATTGGTTGGCGGCGATAATAGAAAAGTCTGATTTTGCCTCTTTCCCTTGGATTTCTCTCACACTAATGTACATACAATCAGCGTTGCTCACAAACTTATGCTTATCCGGTTCCACAATTTCTGTCTGTCACTGTGTGAACTAATCCCGGTTGGCTTATCAAACCAAACTGTACTTACGACTCTGTTCCCCACTCCCTCCCCATTTACCGTCTTAATATATCACCTTCAGCCTAGGCAAGGCTATCAATCACCCTGCTATTGAATGGTCCGGAACTATTTTCAGCTGCCTCAGTGGGGCAGCCAGACACTGGGTATTTCACCTTCATCCCTGTTGTTTAATTTTTGATTCTCTTAATATTAGGAGAGGAGGGATTTTGTGATGAAGGGTAGAAGGTAGGGTGGGAGATAATGAGGAGTTGAAAGGTGGGCTTCAAATGAAGAGGACAGGATGAAGGAGTAAATGAGTTGGAAGAGGTCATTCAGCCATAATATTATAGTAAATGAAATGAGGGACTTTATGGAGGTAAAGGGTGGGTGGATGGGTTGTGCATGCTGAGAAATGGTCCGATGTGGTCCGTGGCATTATAGATATTATTATTATTAAGTCGAACTGGCAAGAGTCAGGTAGGTGATAAACGTGTTTTTTTTGTTGTTGTTGTTGTTATTTTATTCATGACTATTTCAAATCTTGAATTTTCTGATTCAAAAATCACATCCACTGCTTTGCCGATGCCAGTACCCATCTATCACCAAAGTACATGTGACGGCTACTGGGTCCTAGGTGTCAGCTGGAAGTCCTTCAGATCTGCTTTTCTGTAGAAAGGAGGTTTACCTTATCAGAGCCTGGCCTGGCCCTGTGTCGCTGTACAAAATCCACGTCGTGGAGACCGGAACTTGGATTTGATTTATCACAGTTTTTTATCAACAACGTCGTCTCCCCCCAGCCCACAACTCTGCAGAACCTACACAGACAGATATGAAATATGTTCTTATTATAATCTTAAATTCTCAAAGTAGAACACACACATACTCAAAGATTAGATTGTTGTGGATTTTGTCTCAAGTGGTGATTTTTAAACTATCAATTTGTTTATGGAAGAGAAGGCCTGTCGAGTTATCTTTTAACCCAGGTGCAAATCACATGACCTGTAAATTACTGTTTTCGTCACTCTCGTTTTGTTTTTCTGAACATTTAATGTTTGAGGATAAGTCGAGAGGAGATAAAATTTTTGTTAATGCGTGTGAGCGAGAGCACGATGAATTGATCTTATGCTGATCCTGTTTTTAGGTTTAGTTCAGCGCCTTGGAGCACATCCATTTTTGGGCATTTGAGGCTGAACAACTAGTTATTACTTACTTAAATAATTTTCCTCCGCCCGTCGTTTGTCATCCAACGTATTTTCTCGATACACTTTAAAAAAGAATGATGTCAGACATGACTGGGACTAAAAGTATAACCCTTGAAATGTGTCGATATACTTGACGGGGTTAGCTCTACACAGCAGTGCTTGTGTCCGCCTGAGCTCCAAAACAAACAGTCAAGTTGTGCGTATGCAACAGCGAGTAAACTGTTTTCTGTGGAGATCACAGGAACCCAAGACTGCTCTCGTTATTATTATTATTATTATTAGTAGTAGTAGTAGTAGTGGTAGTAGTATTGGACTGAAGCACCTTGACAGAGCTGAAGAGTGGACTTTTCGGAGGCCAAACGAGCCCCAAAGGACACTATTGCCCAGTGTGGGTTTTTTTTTTAGTTTTTTTTGTGACTTGGCATGAGAAAGAACTTGGACCTTCAGATATTGCCCATGTGTGGGTTTGTTGTTGTTTTTTGTGTGTTTATGTATATCTCTTTCCTAACAAACAAACAAACAAACAAACAAAACAAAAGATCGTATCTGGTGTGTTTCTTTAGATAAAAGTTAAAAGTAGGGGTCACGGACAAACTGGCTGTAACACATTCAGTTTGCGAAAGGTGGGGCGTCATCTTTTGTCAGGGAAACAGCTGGTGGACTTGTGAGTGGTGATGGTGACACTGAAAGGGCCGGATTCCGTGTTATATTCAGTTTGTGTGGTGTACACATGTGTAGTCTGTGTTTGTCATTTATATTGCCTGGGCACATTAGTTTATGTCTGGGCTCAACATACGTGCAAATCCCAGTTACATTTTTATCTCAGATCTCTCAGCTGGCAGCTGGAGAGACTGGCTTCAAATACGATTTATTTTTTAATTGGCTGATTAGTAAGAAAAAAACAACGCTTAAGCATGTTCGTACAATTGCAGAAAAGTTTTGGGGCGGGGGGGGGGGGGGGGCAAATATTCTTTGATGTAAAGTCCTTGAAAGAATTTTATTTATTTTTCCTCGGTTTGTTTTGTTGTTGTTTTTTTTAATTTGTCGGCCGGGGGGGGGGGGGTGTAAGGTGGTATGTGCAATATTTCAAGTGCTATTAATGTATTACCAAAAATGTTATAGTAAGAGTTTAAATATCATTATGTGTATTTTGTTGTTTTTTTTACGAAACTTTAAATACTGTAACATGTGCATTAATGAAACTCTGGATGTTATAATACGTTTATTTCTTCTCTGAGGAAAGTTTTGACTCTGTCATTGTGTACATTGGTGAAAATTTGGAATTTATATTGTGTTTGATGAAACCTTTATAAAGCGCTGTTTATTTATTCTGTCATTTCAGGAACTGTTCTACTGTCACGGCCTGAGGAAACTTTACATCAGTGACAATGAAATCACCAGTATCCCGCCCGCCATCTCAAGCCTGGCCAATCTGGAAGAGTTGGACTTTAGCAAGAATGGTAAGGGCAGACATTTTAAGATTCTTTTTTTATTAACAAATTAATAATTACAACAACAAACAGAAAAATGAGTGAGGGTTTGTTTCTTGGAGGGGGGAGGGGGGGGGGGAGAATATCTCCTACTTCCATACTTCCAGAAACTCATACGCCCAGAACTGGCCTCCTGATGGAGAGGGGGGGGCGAGTGGGCCTAGGTTTTTTTTTTTAACTACCCTACTGACAAAAACGGTGACGGCTCATCTTTGTGTGTCGGTATAAAAGATCCGCTCTGCCGATGATAAATAAATGTGACATTCATGGAGAATTTAACGCCATAAAACCGTGAGATCAGATGTGCGGAGCTCCTGCTGTGATTTACACAAAGCCCAGCCGACCGTTTGGACGTGATTGGAAATATTGCCGTTTTAAGGAAAAACAACGTATGCAAAAAAACAACAGCAAAAAATGCATGTACAGGAGTTCGAAATAAAAAATATAAAAAAATGGGCGTTCCCTTCTGTGATGGCCTTTGTTCAATATTAGTGTTTATTCTATTTCCATTTTGTGTTGACGAAAAGGAACTACAAAGTCGCATATTTACCCCCTTAGAACACAATTCTTTCTATAAAATGATGTTTAAAAGCGAATTTTTCCTGGTTTGACATATTCGGTCTTTTTTCGTAGCATGGCAGCGTAGGACGTGAGATTTTAAAAAAGTCTTTGTAATCCGATCCCTCTCTTTTTGTCACTGTCGTCGTTGTCGGTACTTTCCGTGTTCCATCTCGCGGGAAATCACATTTTCCTTCATGTTTATGTGCGTTTATCTGTCTGCCTTATTGGCTGCAGTCCATGTCATTCGGTGCTACCGACCAGCGGTTTTCATAGGGGTCCGGCGCTGGCCTCGTGCTCAGCGGTACAGTTAGGTTTGAGGTCTTTGTTCTAGGTCTTTGCTGCTCGTAGCATTTGTAGAGGTTAGTTCAAGACCAGAGTTACGTCACATTTGAGTTATTTCGAGAAAGGGCCAAAAAACTTCGGATGTAACTTTGCATTGGTGCGGCCCACTTTCAAATCAAACATTCTCAGAGCTGGTTAAAGATTCTAGTTTCCACTGATATGCGCTGTTCTGTTTTTAGCAAAATGTGAGTTGACCTGGTTCTTGAACTAACCTCTTCAATTACACCCTAGCTTTTCTTGTTTTTGTTTTGTCTTTTCTTGTGTTTCTTCTTGTTTCTTGCTTTCCTTCTGCCAAATCTTCCGCTTTCTCTCCTTCTTCTTCTTCTGCATCTGTTTGTTCCTGTTCTTCAGGGTTTGTTTTCCGTCATCTTCCTCTGCGTTTTCTTTTTCATCTTCTTCTTAGCCCTCAAAAGGGCTGTTTGGTCGGTACCTCACGTCAATCCGAGGTAGATTTGCGTAGCATTTCCGTCGGGTTTGTAGGATTACCGTATTGTTGGTAAGGTTATGGTAGGGGCGGGTTCCATACATCAAACCGACGTTGGTACGATCTTGCAACCGGCGGATCTACGCAGGAATGATGTCAATTATCATTCATATTTCCATAGGGTTGTTGATAGAGATTTGTGACCCATTCACGTTCAAAGACTATTACCAGTCATTAAGTTTTACTAGTGCCACAGTGTGGATTTGAAGCATCGGGGGATCGGGCATAGACTCTTTGGACTAAACCAACATTGGGCTTTTGTTTCTTATGGGAGACCTGCTTGGCTCAAGACATGGAATCGCTCTTTAACCATGGCGAAAATCGCACTGTAAAAATATTTCTATTGACTCAGATCGATTCTGTCCGCGATGCCCCTGGGACGATATCGATATTGACGGTTGAAAAATATCGGGTATCTGTAAAATCAAATGTGGGGAATATCTTGGGGTTATCGGTCCGTCAACAGGCCTTCTTATTGTGGACGGGCGTTAACATGGGCTTTCTCGAGGTTGTTTAAGACAGTTCTCGTGTTGCCGAGTGCATTATGTGTCATATTGTCAATTGTAAAAATAGAATGTAATCGGATGACTTTTACTAAGTGATTTTGGCCAGGTTAACGTTCTTACTTTGGTTCTATCAGTTTCAAATTGCACGGGCTGGTATCTGCTGACGGGCATATTGAACAAGATTTTTTTCCTTCCTTCTCTCGTGCAGTACAGTCTTCTTTCTCTCTCTTCTCTCTGGCACTTTTTTTCTGTTCTCTTCTCTCTCTCTCTCTCTCTCTCTCTCTCTCTCTCTCTCTGTCTCTGTGTGTGTGTGTCTCTCTGTGTGTGTGTGTGTGTGTGTGTCGCTGTGTGTCTCTCTTTCCTTCTCTGTTTCTGTCTCTGCCTCTCTATCTCTCTCTCTCTCTCTGTCTCTCTCTCTCTTTTTGTCTCTCTGTCTCCATCTGTGTCTTTCTCTGTCTGTCTCTCTCTGTCTCTGTCTGTCGTTCTCTCTCAGTCTCTCTTTTTTTGTCTCTCTGTCTCTATCTGTGTCTTTCTCTGTCTGTCTCTCTCTGTCTCTGTCTGTCTGTCTTTCTGTCTCAATCTCTCTCTGAGACTTTCACCCCTCTCATCTGCGCATGTATTTTGTTTATGACGCCTTCCTCGCCTTTGTCTTCCTATCTCAGTCAGCGTAAGTGAGAGACTCTCATCCTTCCTTCCCCCCTCCCCCCTCCAAATCAAAGAGGTCAGACTGACACAGTTCTACAACACCTGTAGCTAACTTTGCCAGGTAGTAAGTACAAGATGTGACAATGTCCCCAGTTAATTGACTCCGGGAATTGCATTTGAAAACCGTAGAGAAACAATAACACTTGTCGCTGGCACTGAGCACTTGCTGTAACCCGAATTTCATTAACCAAAGTTCTTAAAGCAGTGATTTTATTGGAACGTTACAACTTCGTCTGAAAGCGTTTCGATGATCTTATTAATTTTCATTCTCATGCCCAAGTTGTTGGATAAATGTCTGGACAGATAGAGAGACGGACAGACAATTTAACTGATAGACAGACATGTAGACTGACAGACATACAAGTAGTCTAACTGACAGACAAACAAACAAGTAGACTGGCGGGCGAACAATTTGACAGACAGACAGATAGATTGCCTGACAGACAGGCAGGCAGATAGACAAATAGACAGACAGACAAGTAGACCGACAGACAGACGGATGGAAAGACAGGACAAATCGGCAGAGAATAAGAAAGTGAGAGAAAGATGGAAAGGGGGGAAACAACCCAAGCATGAAGTGGCCGAGGCAAAACTTTCTTCTTTTTAAATGGTTATAAAATGGCTCGGACGGGCGGACGATATTTTGGACTTCTGTAAGTTTCAATGTCTTTGTAGTCACTTTATGTGACAACAGTAGTGCCGTAAAACTGGCCAACAGTGCGGTGTTGGAGACTTTGAAACAGGGCAGGCAGTAGAAAGTTGAAGACTCAAGAATTTGTAGGATTTTCTCTCGCACTAAATGACCCAAGTGGCACAGATTTTTAGGTGGCCAACATGCGTGTTTTGGCGTGTTGGTCTACACGGAGGTGACATTACAGTGTCAGTAATATCTGTCTTTTGGAACCCCGCCATCCACCCACACACACACACAACATACACACACTTATGCACACTCTCCCTTCCTCTCTCTCTCTCTCTATCTATCTATCTCTCTCTCTTTCTCACTCTCTCTCTCCCTCTCTCTCGCTCATGTCAGAAACCTCTGATAGCTAGATATCCTGACTACAGCCATAGCCCGAACCATTAAACTGATTTTTATTTTATTATTATCATATATATGTGTATTTGTATTTGTATTTGCCTCCAAAGTTTTTATGGTTTCCTGATCTGAAGTGTGAGATAAGAAGTTTATACAACCTTCTGGCGCATTGACAGTGTGGTGGGTGCAGTATCTCCGTGTTTTTATTGTCATCATCAGATGGCGGGAGGCGATAAGATAACTGGTTCTTTGTGTGTGCAGTGTATAGTTGGGTGTATAAGAGACTGTGGCAGAAGGCAATTCCTGTCAAAAGTCTGTCCCCTATCATATTCTCTGCATTTAAAGGGTGTGTGATTCAAAATGGAAATTTTCATAACTAAAACTTACTTTACACCACCCATGTTCTGTGTAACTGCACAGGAGTGGGAAACACTTTAGTTGAAAATCAAATTCGTGGCTTCTCCAGATAAGACCTTCTCACGCAATCTCATTACGTTTACATACATTATGTTTAGGGGTGCTTGGTGTGTTGACTGCCTGCGCGGTGATTGTGTACTGACATAACCATGTACCTGAAAATGCTGAAGTAGAGTAAAAGGTTGCCACGATGTTTGAGAATTGATTAATTTTAGCGAGTAAAACGCTCACGTGGCTGAAATGTTTATATTTATTTGTTTCCCACTTCTATTATGGAAGATTAAAGGAATTGCCATCATGGAGACATTTTCAGAGAATTATGTTTGTTTATTTGGGGTCAAACAGTGTGACATTCGCATAAGGTTTGTATCGTCCATCTTTCCCAAGGCAAGTCCAGGCAATCGGTAAGCCATAATACAGGCGTAAATGATAACTGACGTCAAACCGACTTTGTCTTGCAACATGGAAAAGCGACTATTACCACACTTAAAGTTTGTCAATACTCGTAAGTGTGCTTTTTCTTTTACAAACATGGATTGTTTTTGAGGAACTCCACTTTTACACAGTGGTTTCTGACGTCCGTGTGTCTGGGGAGGGTGGATCAGTCTAAGTCTGTGTGTCTGGGGAGGATAGATCAGTCTAATTTAATCTTTTTCATGGCGGGTGGTTGGTGGACGCGTCTGATAGGATCTTCTTCTGTTCTGTCGTTCTGTTATGGCCCTATTACACGTTCAGATGGACCGGGCGCTGGCCGGACGAAATTTGGCCTTCGACTGTGCCTACGACTAATCGTATCGTGTAATAAGGAAAATTATAGCTGAAATCGTATGGTACGCCTGCCGGTCTACCTCTCGTCCATAATTTCCGGTGTCTCCTGATATTTTGTTGGACGGTTTGAGTGAATGGTTGGTGCCGCCGCTTGCCTTTGAAGTTTTTCCTCCCCGGGGATGACATGTCGTTTTACAAACTTGTTGAAAACGACATGCTAGCACGAATGTAATATCAAATTCGGAATCAGTGTGTCAAAATAAGTAAAATTGATCGCGAATGCTTCGTTTTATTGCTTAATATAAATAATTTTACAAATCTATCTTTATAGCCATTGAATTTTTCAAAAGTGGTGGGGTTGTGTGTTGTGTATCACAGTAGCATCCCTTGTTTCCATCCGGTCCATCGTAACGTGTAATCAACCTTGTGGACTACGATTAGTCGCAAGCACAGCCGAAGGCTAACCTGGTCCGGTCTATCTGAACGTGTAATAGAGTCATTATATATTATTCTCTTCCGGTCTTACTTTTTCCTAGCACACTGTGACGTCATCATGTCGACGTGGTTTCCCTAGTCTCAGACTCAAACTAAATGTAACCTCGTTCATGGTTGAACTATGTAAAGGTTTCTTTGTCCAGCTTTCACAATAACAGAATTTGCAGTCAGCCACCTTGTGTGTTACTGATGAAGAGGACATGTGGAACATTGAAATATTGACTTTGATTTGATGTCTTTATTTTAGGAGGTTCGCCCGTGCAGATGCGGGGCTCTCTTGTAGAAGAGGGACAGCAGAGAATACATCTGACGTGATACTGCGTGTCGTAAGAGGCGACTAAAGGTGCAAAGGTCCTGGTCTCCCGAGAAGAGCCAGTTGGCGGTGGGCCAACTACCCACCCTGTAAAAATAAACCAGTTACAGAAACACAAGCAAATACTTCAAATCAGTCTTTTATCTTGGGAGAAGGGGGAGCATCTGCACCTGTAGATTCAATGAAGGACAATGGACAAAGCCGAAAGGACGCCACTGGCCCGACTGCTCCTTCATCAAGCAAGTCACTCCGGATTGCGTCGTGGAATGTCCGCTCCATGTATGAAGCAGGAAAGAGTGCCCAGGTTACAATGGAGATGAGGCGATACAGACTGCACATACTTGGAGTTAGCGAGACCCGCTGGATACAGTCCGGACTGAAACAACTTAAATTGGGGAAAAGATTTTGTATTCTGGAAGGGAGGACAAAAAGCATACAGAAGGAGTAGCGATCATCTTGAGCAAGCACGCCCAGAGGTCACTGAGGGGATGGGAACCCTATGGAAGGAGAATTATATTGGCATCATTTACTACTAAGAACAAGAACATCAACATGAACATTGTGCAGATATACGCCCCAACAAATGAAGCAACCGATGAGGACAAGGACGACTTCTACAACCAGCTTCAGGAAATAGTTGACACATTGCCAAGAAAAGATGTGAACATTATAATGGGAGACGCCAATGCCAAGATAGGACAGGACAATACAGGGTATGAGGACATTATGGGGTGCAATGGTTTAGGACAAATGAATGAGAATGGAGAGCGGTTTGCAAGTTTCTGCGCATTTAACAGCTATGTGATTGGAGGTTCAGTATTCCCACACAAGAGGATCCATAAGGCCACTTGGATTTCACCGGATGGAGTAACTGAAAATCAGATTGACCACTTTTGCATCACCCGACGATTCAGACGCTCACTAGAGGATGTCATAGTACAGAGAGGAGCAGATGTTGGATCTGACCATCACATGCTGCTGGCAAGACTCAAACTCCGCCTCAAGAAACAAGGTACCAGAGCAGGAACAAAGAGGAGAAAGTTTCAAGTGAGCCTTCTGGATGGAGACAAGAAGGAAGAGTTCCAGCTGACACTGAGGAATAGATTCAAACCCCTTGTTGACCTGGAAGAGACAGTAGATTTGGAGACTCACTGGGCTAAGGTAAAAGGAGTATTTACATCGACATGTCAGGATGTTATTGGGGAAAAGAAAGTGGAACACAAGGAATGGATCAGTCAAAAATCACTGGACTTGATAAGGATAAGAAGAGACCTAAAAGAACGGGTAAATGCAAGTCGTACAAGAAGCTCAAGAGTTGGTAACCAGGAAGAGTACCGAGCATCAGCTAAAGAGGTCAAAAAATCAATTAAAAAAGACAAAGAGGAGTTCATAGGAATGTTAGCAGAGAAAGCAGAGAAGGCAGCAACAGGAGGACACATGAGGATCCTCTACCAGACTACAAAGACTCTTGCTGGAAAATATGGAAAACCTGAAGTTCCTGTCAAGGATTACAACAGGAAGGCTATTTTTGGAAAGGAAGCTCAGGCAAAAAGATGGATAGAACATTTTAACAGCCTCTTGAACAGACCTCCACCAAGCAACCCACCCGACATTCTACCCGCAAGAAATGATTTACCGATCAGTTGCGACCCTCCGACTAAAGCAGAGATTAATGATGCCATAAAGCAGTTAAATCGAGGCAAGGCAGCTGGACCAGACCAGATCCCACCAGAGGCGCTGAAGGCAGATGCTGCTGGGGCTGCAGAGGGTCTGCACTCACTATTCTCGAGGATTTGGATCGGAGGCAAGTTTCCAAAGGACTGGAAGGAAGGACACCTCGTGAAGCTCCCAAAAAAAGGGGACCTCAGCAATTGTAGTAACTACAGAGGAATCACACTTCTCTCCATCCCAGGAAAGGTTTTCAATCGGATTATTCTCAAGCGAATACAGAATGCAACAGACCAAAAACTTCGCGAGGAGCAAGCTGGTTTCAGGAGTAATCGATCAACCACCGACCAGATCGCCACGCTGAGAATCATAGTAGAGCAGTCGCTAGAGTGGAACTCCCAACTGATAGTGAACTTCCTTGACTACGAGAAGGCCTTTGATAGCATCGATAGAGAAACACTGTGGAGAATATTGAGACATTATGGAATCCCAGAGAAGATGGTGAATCTTATCAAGAGCATGTACGAGGGGACAAGTTGCAGAGTCGTACATGATTTGTATTTGTATTTGTATTTGTATTTGTATAACTCTTTAATCCCATTTGGGAAATTTTGCCTTTGTGCCATTGCAGCCCAGTTATAACTGGAGCAGGCACGTCGTCGCCACAGTGCAGCGCCGGTCGGCGTTTTTTTTTTTTTTGGGGGGGGGGGGGGAGGGGGAGGGACTGGTAGAGATGAATTTAATTTAATTTTGCTCGGGCAGCGGCCTGTTCGGCCTGCTCTTTACGATTTCCAACTGCCAAGGTATCTTTAACGTGCGCAACGTGCACACGGGCCCTCCGAATTTTTTCGTCCTTATCCGAGAAGACTAGGTACTCGATCCTACCCCTCAATAGAATCAGGGACACGAAAATATGAGAAAAATCCCAAACTTCCAACATGCCTGCACGGCCCGGGTTAGCTGGTGAGCTTACTGACAGCTTTGATATCAAGACTGGTGTTAGGCAGGGTTGTTTGCTGTCCCCATTTCTGTTTATCCTGGTGATTGATTGGCTTATGAAAGAAACCACCAGTGGAGGAAGAAATGGCATACAATGGACCCCATGGACACAGCTGGACGATCTAGATTTTGCAGATGACTTGGCACTATTGTCGCACACACACGACCAGATGCAAGCAAAGACTACAGCTCTAAACAAAATTTCAGAATCTATTGGATTGAGGATACATCCCGCGAAGTCGAAGGTCCTAAAAATTGTTGCACCCCTAAGCGAACAAGTCACAGTAGGAGATCAACCACTGGAAGATGTAGAGTCCTTCTGCTATCTTGGTAGTATCATTGACAATAAGGGAGGAACAGAGGCAGAAGTCAAAGCACGAATTGGAAAGGCACAGGCAGCTTTCACATCCTTAAGCAAGATTTGGAGAACCAAGGATATATCTCTAAAAACAAAGCTGAGGATATTCAACTCGAACGTGAAGTCAGTCCTGTTGTATGGATGTGAGACTTGGAATGCGTCCCAGGCCTGCATAAAGAGAATCCAAGTTTTCATCAACAGATGTTTGAGGAAGCTACTTAAGATCAGATGGACAGACAAGGTCAGTAATGAAATTGTATGGAAAAGAACAAGACAGAACCCAGTCAGAGAGGAAATTGGTAGGAGGCGATGGAGATGGATCGGCCACACTCTCAGGAGGCCAGGAAACAGCATCACGAAGAAGGTATTGGACTGGAATCCCCAGGGCAAGAGATCAAGAGGAAGGCCGCGCGGAACGTGGAGAAGAGCCAGAGAAAATGATGTGCAACGAAGCGGAAAGACTTGGAATAATGTAAAGAGGCTGGCCCATGATAGAGAGGGATGGAAGGTGTTTGTTGGTGGTCTATACCCTGATCCAGGGTGAGAAAGGCAATGATGATGATGATTTTAGGAGGTTCGCTGCTCTTGGCATTTACACCTCACTTTACTTGTTTTATTATTTCTTGTTCTGGCGGGGGGGGGGGGGGGGGGGGATATGGATAAATTTTAATCTATTAATTTCATTTTTGCCCGGGCAAATATTGACTTTGTCAATACACGGAAGATTTATAGTTGGAGACAACACCCATCCACCGACTCCTCATCTTATATTTATGTCCCGTAATATTGTACGAACGCGTTGATTTCATCCGAATGGTAAATAATCAGCTTTGAGATCTCTCAGGATCACTGCACACTTTTATATTTGATCTTCGGATTTAGGGGATTAGGTATTGCTAATAGAGAATCGATAACAAGTGGTGAGGACGTTGTCAGTCGCTCAGATTTTCAAAATCCATATTTATGACCCAGATAGAAAAATAGACCATATTCATTCCGGAAAAATGATGTTAATCCTTTAGTGCCCAGACGAAAATTTGCCAATCACAAAACTTTTGAAATAATATGCTGAACTCATTCTAAAAAGATTATTTCAAAAATATAAATATTTAATTGGAAAAATTGTTTGTTAATAAAATAGGAGGAGTATGTGT
The DNA here is from genome assembly GCA_963931925.1 of Onchidella celtica. NCBI lineage: Eukaryota > Metazoa > Mollusca > Gastropoda > Systellommatophora > Onchidiidae > Onchidella > Onchidella celtica. Next base: position 44,460,661 of record OZ007571.1, read on the forward strand.
ATCAAAGACGGAGCATTTCGGCTCCAGGTGACCTATTTCAAATATGGGACACTGGTGCTAGTGGGTTAAAGAGTAAATGTGGCTTAGATCAGCAAATACGGTGTGTTTTTCTGCATGACGTCAGCAAAGTCCCCACCGGGTTCCCTCTACAGTTTTGATTAGACCATGTTGTAGCGGGGTTTAGTGGTCATCAATTGGCGTTTAGTGGTCTTGATGTTGACTACTATGTGAAGCGGAACCCCCTGCCAGTGGTCCTTTCAACCTCCCAGCCAATTTGACGGCGCGGACAAACAGCCCTAGCCCCAGGTCCCAGCGGAGCCAGTCGTAAAGGGAATATTGCTGTGCATATTTTATGTATTTTACACAGATCAACAGAACGGGAGGGCGGTAAAATGCTCATAAAACCTGCGGCTCAGCCAAGAAGCCGTGGTCCGCTTAGTTACCCAAGGTTGGTTCTCTTTCGAGGCTGAGCGGCTGTCAAAGCAGGAGACGAGCGGGAGCAGCTAGTTTGTCCCCTTAGAATGACAAGATTCTAACTTCCTTCCGTCAACTTTTGAGAAATCGATTGAAGTTTCATGTGATCATAGCTTTTAGAGCAAAGAATTTTTGTCCTTTTTAGTAATACTTGCAAATTACCCACCGAGTCTGTTTGATACTGTGACACACAGTGGAGAAGGCATGTAGAAGTAGTGTATAGTGTGTAATTCAGTTCTGCCAAAAAGTGGAGATAGAACCTTGTCACACTAAGGGAACGATTTGTTGAAGGGAGAAGGAGGGGAGGGGGGGGGGCTTAGAGTAGGGTCGGCAAGTAATTTTTCAGTATAAATGAATTTGAAACTGGTGTCCCACTGAGTCTACTTTGCCTGGGGTTTACTGTGGGCTGTGGACTATAGAGTTAAACGGGACTTCGCGCAGTGGCGAGACTGAAACAAGGTGTGTCTCACTAGTTTTTGGGTGCCTCAAAACGTCTTTAGTCAGCTGACGTAAAGAGAAACCTCGCGCACTGAGTCAAAGCAGGCGCGAAACAGTCATGTCTAAGTTCGCCACCAGATTTCGACCACATTATCTGTTCAATGGAGCAACACATTTATATATAACAGACGGTCTGGTGTCTACCGCACTTACGAAGCCGGACAACAAACTCATCCACCTCTGCTAACATGGACCCACAGTGCGCCACGTCCTTTCTGAGAGATGCTAAGATCGACCATTTGGCTCAAAAACGTTGATTCTCATTTACAAAAATTGTTTTCGATTCATACAATATAACTTTTGAGAATTTCACTAGTGTTATAAAATTTATACAGAACTATTTAATTCTATTCGTGAAATTTAGAAGCTTGGAATGCGAAACATAAATAGAGTACACAATAGACCGTGATGGGCGCAAAATGGCTGTTGTCGTGCCGACGTGCCGCAAAACCCGAAGCCCACCCCTCCCGCCAATTTTCTTGAAAACGTGAGAGGGGAGGGGATACCCCCCCCCCCCGAAAAAAAAAACAATCCACCAACGCTATTGCTGTGGGCCAGACCTGTTACATCATTATGCCACAAAGTATACCCGGTCAATCGTGAGCTGTGCCGACGTCGCATGAAGTTGTCCTAGCTAGGTCTAGGTCCCGACCACCAACCAACCTTTCGTCGTGCCTCTCCAGTTACCATAGAGTCCCGTTATTGGTTATCAAAGTATTTCACATTGTCCCCTTGATGTCCCCCCTATCTAGTGCCCTGTCAGTCGGCAGCCTCATAAATCCTAGGCGCAACTGATGATCCGGGTTTGTGGTCAGTAGTAGTCACTAGGGCAAGACCATAAACGTGAAAAAGAGGTCGTAGGTATCGCTGTCTGAGAGGAAGTTCTTCACCCCGTAGACCCCCACTGTCCTCCCTGTTCTCTGCGTTTTTGTGGAAGACCCAGCATGTCTGATGTGCTCTCTCTCTCTCTCTCAGTCTCTCTCTCTCTCTCTCTCACTCACTCACTCTCCCTTTTTCTCTTTCTCTTTCTCTCTCTCTCTCTCTCTCTCTCTCCTCTCTATTTTCTGTGGAGAGCTAGCATACCGGTACCTGTATATACGTATGTTCTCTCTCTCTTTCTCTCTCTCTCTCTCTCTTTCACATTTCATAGACATCTTCAGTCACCAAAACATGCGAGGACGATGTTGCCATCATTGTGAATTCTGAACGTCTTCTAAGAATGGCGAAATACCACAACTACCATCTAAGTTACCCATTGGGACGGTGGTCGTACATTACAATATTTTATGACATGTGCACTACGATGTTCTGTAGTGAGATGAATCTAACGAATGTTCTTTTATCGACCTTGTTCTTTTATTTCGACAGGAATTATCGACGTCCCGGAGAACATCAAAAGTTGTAAATACCTGAGGTCGATTGATGCCAGTGTCAACCCGCTGGGCAAGTAAGTAATGGGATTTGGGACCTGTGTGTATATGTGTATGTGTGTGTGAAAGAGAATGTGTACGTGGTTATGAGTCTGTGTATGTGTGTCAGAGTTAGCGAAGGAGGGAAGGCCAGCCCCGGATCTTCTAAGATATTAGTGGCCTTCTTCACATCCCTCTTTCCATCTCCCTCTCTTTCTTTCTTCCTTTCTCTCTCTTTCTCTCCCTCACTCGCTCACTCTCTCCATGTCCCTCCCTGTCCGTCTGTTTGTCTCTCCGTCAGTCTCTTTCTGTCTCCTACTCACTCTTTCTGTCTCCCTCCCCCCCCCCCCCAAGAAAAAAAACCAACCCAGTTCAACTGTTCTGGCACACCAGGTCACAACTATGTATAGTATAAATGGATAAATAAACATAGTAATAGACAAGTGAATCCTTTAAAAAGACAATTCAAAACTGCATAATCATACAGTTGTATGTGAGGTTTGCTTTTGGGTGCTACTGCCCGCAAGACTGAACAGGTCACTCGCCTTGGTGCCAGTGGCTCAGTATACCTGAGACAGATTGCCTGCCTTGATTTCTTATACCATATTGAACGTAAGGCAAATGGTTGAGAGGGTTCGTAACGTTGAGAGAAGTGTCCATCAGACTACGTATTGAATTATTGTGCACTTGTGAAAAGCTATCAGAGACTTCTTAGACTTCTTGAGAGCTGTTTGGAGCAGGGATCTGACCAGTAAAGTGGTGGATATCTCTGTAAGCACGACTTTTCACGCTTTGTTAACCTTCAGCACCTGAGAAAATAACCTGCAATGCTGTAAGGGCTACCTGGACCAGCTATTGGCCAAACATTTTCTTCTCTTGAACACCTTCAAAATATTGTCTTTGCTCGTGTCCTCACTGACCTCCACCACCAGAATAAGACGAGTTATCAAGAAGTTTGGAACAGCGAAATTGCTTATAGACCATCCATAAAGTACGTATGCTCGAATTTGACAGTAATTGAACCCCCACCCCGCCCTTCCTTATGTACGCTTTTCACACGCTTGGCTTCCTCCCCCAGCCGTACAAGCGTTGTACGGCCATTAGAATGCCCCTTTTTGAAAACTTGAAGGGGCTTTTTGCTTCGACTATTTCACTGTTAGTGTTACATATTAAGAACATGATTCTTGTATAACAAATTAATTTGCTGAAGAAGAAAAAAAAGGTAAATAAAACCAGAAGTGATGGTCACTTATCGCAGTGACGCGAAGAAAATATATTTCACCCGATGATCCATTTTTTTAAAAAGATAATCTCCTCTTCAAGCATAAATCATGAGGAAAGAAGACAAAGAAAGATTAGAGTGGAGACTGCACGCCATTTCTCCCCCCATATCTCTGTTTCAGCTAATGTATTGGTCTCAAATAGAAGCTGTTACCGTTTAGCTAAATCTCCTTTTCCCTCGCTCCCCTTCATCCCCTCCCACACCAACAAAAACCATCAAAGAATTATTTCATTACACAGACAGTTTTCACATTCAGCCAACTTTACTCGAAAATCTGGAAGTAAACTGAATCATTCCCCCTTTCGGATTCCTGTGATCAGACTGTAGTGTGATTGGAGCCAATAGTAATTGTGTATTAAATACCCTTCTGGTGTGTGGTAACGACAGTTTTTCAGTTCCATTATGTATGCGCCCTGTCTTGCGATCTGACGCGCCCCGAACAGTTCAGAAAATGTTTGAGGGCTTGAGTGACATCTCTGACTGTACATTGGAGAATTTTAGCCATTTTTGTCTGCCCCCGATTGCCTGTACTGGCCAGAAGTTAAGTCTCTGGGTCCGCGATGTCAGCTGTAGCGCAGGGCTTCCCAAACTGCGTTCTGCGGAACTTCAGGGTTCTACGAGCATTGTTCCAGGGTTCCGCGAAGGTTCCACTGATTGCTGGACTGCACGGGCATTTCAGAGAAACCGAGAAATTAATGCTATTGGGCACTCTTGGATATGTTTTGTTCCCGGGTTTTACGATCACTACAACATGATTGAAAAATGCTTTACTCATAAAAATTTACAAAACTCTTTTCATATCCATGCGAAACAACTTTTGAGAATTTTACCAATGTAATAAAATTTATATCTGGACTATTAAATTCCACTCGTGAAATGTAAATTGATGAAGCTTTGAATACGGAACATGAATAAAGTACCTAAATAAACTGTGAAAGGCGTAAAGTGGCCGTTATCGTGCCGACGTGTCGTAAAACCCAAACTCAAACTCACGACTAAGTCATCACTTTGTTATACAAAAAACGGTTCCGTTGCACCAAAAGTTTTGGAAACGCTGCCCCGAGCAGCTCTGTTTGGTAGATTAGCGCTGCAAAATACATCATGTAGTTCCTGTTGACACAGATAACGGGGCCCAGAGGATCTGTTTGCTTACAGATTATCTACTAAATTACGTACCGAGGCGAAGGCGATGAACATGTTTATTCAGCGGAGATAGATCGGCCCCTGCCCATCCACAGTCCACAACCCCTCCCCATCCCCATACTTGCACCCCCCCCCCCCCAGATTCCGTTGCTGTATGTTGGAATCGAAGAAGCCTATATTTAAACACAAAAATAAATGTCTGTGGTGGTGAACAGCTTGGTTTCCTGTTGGGGGGGGGGGGGTGTTAAGGAAAAACATTGGTCTTGTACTATTTCATAGCACTAGTAGAAAAAAAGCCATCGCTGGCGGGACTTTTGTTTCCAAAGACAAACGGTGCAAACTTAGCTGTACCCGCTTTCCTTTGCCTCTAAACTGTGTGTGATGGGAGAAGGGTCATGGACATAAGAATAGCAGGGCATTGAGCCAGCGTCTGTTTGGCGTCGGTTGTTTTGACTCAGATTTGAACTTCCTTTGTATTGAATCAACTGGTGAGAGAGACGGTGCCTCACTAGTGCACGGGGTCCTGTTTAAGTCCATAGTCCCACATTTCACATTAAAACCGGGGCAAAGACTTGGCTCTGTGCACTGTCAGACCATAATAGTTTTCTGATGGAGGACTAAATGTGGAGTCTCTCTGGATTCGTTACTGCCTGACTCAGTACATAGAAATGTGTTCTTGTTTGCATTTTTGTTGATGTTGTAATCCTTGTGATGAAAAATTTGTTTGATTGTAATGTCAGTTACACTAACTTTTTTTGTAATCGAGTGTGTTATCTAGTTTCCCCTTTATTTTTACTTTGTCTCCTACTGTGGTATCACAGTGGACCATATACGTGAAATACTTTGTTAATGAAACATAAACAATGCCCAAAAAGCGGCCCGGGTTTATGATGAAGTCTGTAAGCGGATCTGAATGGTTTTCGAGCGATTAACTTGATTAAGTATTGACAATGAAGACATAGATCATCAGGTTATGCTGGAGGAAACAGATCGTTAATTGTGTCATCGCCGAGTTCATTAAGCACGGGGGATAGGAATGACAGTGTCGGGGCGTTAAAGCCGAGCCCATTGCTATTTCTAGCACGAACTTAAAATACCAATTAGAGATCTGTCGTTGAGAAGACAGTCAAAGATTTTCAAGATCCTGTTTTCAATGCCCCCTATCTAAATTTTGGGCCACATTTTTTCGAAACATTATAATTACCTGTCCCTACTCCTGTGGTAAATTTGCAAAAGTGAAGGTTTTTGTGGTTGTATTTTGCAGGTGATTTAAGTGTGTGTGTATTTATTTGTTTTGTTTGTTTGTTTTTTCTTTGTTGGATCTTTGGGGAACAGCTGTCGGGAAAAAGAGAAATAAGGAAATAAATACAGATTTGATAGGAGACATTGTTACAGTGGCAACTCCTTGAAACCTCTGGCCAGGACAAATAAGTCTTTGCGTGGCAGCGATCCGCTTCTTGTCCTGGAATTTCATAAATTGTTAATGTTTAATGGGGGACCGTCCAGCAGACAGAGTTTGATCACCACAGATGTTAAAGATGCCTGACTTGGGGGGAGGGGGGGGGTGGGGGGAATTTCCTTTGATGCTGCCGACTGTCCCCGTTAGTCAAACTCCCGGTCCTTGGGTGCCACATTTCTCATGGTATTGTCACTCGCTTTGCATAGGCGTGTCACACCCTCAAAACTAGCTTTAGCGTAGTCTGTTTTCTTTCTCCACCCTACACTTCCGTGGCAACTTCTTTCTGATTTAATATCATTAGTGTACAGTCGAGGAAAGCGTTAATAAAGATGCTAAAATCACACGCGGTTCTCTGGAAACAAGGCCAGTTTATAGGGAACTATTTCATTCTGTTTGTGAAATCTAGAAGCTCTGCATACCATACATGAATGGAGTACCAAACAGACCGTGAATGGCGCAAAGTGGCAGTTATCGTATCGACGCGCCGTAAAACCCAAACTCAAATCAAATCAGAGGCAGACCAAGGAAGACCTGGACCAGTGGCATCAAAGAAGCTCTGACAACCCACGGCATTACGCCAAGATAGGCTACTCAGCTGGCTGCAGACTGAAGAACGCACTGGATGATACAAGCCGATTGAAAAACAACTCAAAGATGCGCCTCTTCCTCTGCCATCACGTCCCCTCCCCGACTATAGCACATTTTTATTTTATTTTAAATATTAATTTTTTAAAAAGGGATAGATTATAACATGGGAGTAAATGTGGCGAATCGCGGGCTTAAGATGAAAGACCAAATTCTCGAGAAAACTGCTCCAAACGGAAAAAAAAATGTCTGTGGAAACTGAGATTTGCACATAACATGAAAGATTGGCCATTTTTCTGCATTCAGTTAAAATATTTTGCTTGAAATCTTCGCAGAAATACTTTATTATGCTTTTTTTAAGAGGCATCAAATTTCTCCTTAAGCCCGATTTCGCCAGTCCCACTCACATAATTCATATATTTATTCATTTGACTAAAATGTCTAAAAATGACAAAAATAAGGAATACATTTCAAATGAAACTGTTCTTTTCCTCTTCTGTAAAATTTGGCCCTTGGCACTTGTGCGGTTTCATAATAGGGCCAGCGAAATGTTTGATCAATTCGTCACGGGTACGAAACTGATTAGGGTCACCTGTAGACAATCAATCAGTTGATCGATCTGTCATCTTGTCATGGTATTTGTCCCCGTCACTGTTTGTTTTTCATCGTGACAGGCCCGAGATTAACAAGGTCAGCACAAGTTTTAATTGGATTTCTCCTCCGCTGAGCAAATTTTCTTATTGTGTCATTACGTGTTCAAGTAACGAGATCGAAATCTTTGTTTGGTTAGCTTTTTCTTTCTTTTCATTGTCAGCATTCAGCATACGAGCTGATTGTTTTCAGATGTCAGTTCCGTAATCATGTTATTTCAGTACATTCTGCAGCCCACATTTCCTTTTCTCTTTAAATTCCTTAACTTCTTCTTTTCTTTTGGTTTCTGTGTTGTAATTTTCTTTCCCTGTAAATACCATGTTTTCTCCCTCGTTTTTTTTTCATTACCTTTCTCTCTCTCTCTCTCTCTTTCTCTCTCTCTCTCTCTTTCTTTCTCTCTTTCTCTCTCTCTCTGTTCCCCATCTCACCCCCTCCTCTCTTTCTCTCCGTCTCCCCTTCTTTCTCTCGTTCTTTCTGCCCCCTGTCTTTCTCCCTTCCATTCTCCCTCTCTCTCTCCTCTCCCTCTCCTTTTCTCCCTCTTTCTTTCTCGCTCCCCCACCCCCCGTCTTTCCCTCTCTCTCTCTCGCTCTCTCACACACACAGTCACGCAATATGAACATTCATTTTTTTTGTGTTCTTCAACCAATGAACATTCGTTGAGACCGTAACGAGCAGCCCTGCTGACTAATGACACCCCCCCCCCCCGCCCCCACCATTGTATCCGATCTATCGCCCTCTGTCACCCAGAAACCAGCGGCAGCCGGGTCAGGACACGGTACCAAAGACAAGTATGTCACCCGCTGTCCTCAGCACCCCGTAACGGTCGAAATGTCAGTACCAGCCTGGTACCCAGCAAGATCTGACACCTCCAGGGGAAAGATTAGACGTCTTGCTTGACCACCTGAAGTAGAGAAAAAATCTCAACAGTCTGACAAGTCTAGTTTCGGTTCCCTGACAAAACATGGTTTTCGTCATATTCCCTGTGGCTCCAGTGTTATCTCTGACAGGTCTTTCATAATGTTGTTACCGTCACTGGGTCAGCAGAGTTGAGGACGCCAGTGGTTTTTGGGAACACTCCAAAACCGAAGATGGTTACATTATCATTTTTAAGCCCTCGGGTCTTCATGGAAATTGTTACTCTGTGCTGCTATAGTTCCTATCGTTACACAACTCTGAGCATTGATTAGGAAATGCACGGATTTGGAATGACCAAACCGGATGTGCGAGCATATATGCATACCTCTCTACCAGAGAGTATGTATGTATAGAGAGGTTTCACTATTGGTCGATTTGCACTGCGAGACAAGGGAGGCGCCGCGAAACCATTGTTAGCATGGAGCGGAATCACTGCGGTAAACAATACCCGTATGTGCATTTCCACAGGGCGAAAGAGCTTACATTGTTTCAATCAGCCCAAATATATGAACAAACCACAGTAAAATCCTGGAGAAGGCGGTCTCTTTCAATTCTTGTTTACCGCAACGACCTAGTTTCGCGATGTGGCGAAAGTGAGATCTCTGTCTCTACCCCCGAAACCGTCAGGGGCGGAGGTCATGAGGGCAAAAACCATTGTTGTGCTGGGTCATTTTGGATTCTAAAGAAGTCAACAGCAGAAGATTGGCAATTAAGTATGATCTTGTCCATTACAAATAAGACTTTGGTCTGCAAGTTTCAAAGTAAAGCTTGGGTTTAACAAATACGTTGTGTCTCTTAACAAGCGAGTGAGTTGTATAACATTCTGGTCCTTTGCCCTTGTTATTTCATATCGAGATATATCACTAAAACCTGACCTCTAAGATAGATTTGAGATTTAGCATTTGCGAATGTTTAGCCACCTGTATGTTTTCCTCACTTCTGACCGAAGTCAAGTGGTTTTATCCATAGTACGAGTAAGTGGTTTCTGTGCTGAACTGCCGAGATGTGACATAATAGTGCCAAGTTTGTGCAAAGTTTTCACTCAGGAAAATTCCGGGGTAAAAAATGCAGAGCTGAGAATTTGATAGCCGATGTTATATTCCGTCCTGTTACCTGGCTTATCCTGAGCCTCCAGTGCAAATATCCTCCAGTCAAAATTGTCGTTTAAACAAAGTTAAGCAGGCCACTTCAGGGATTAACGGGCGTTATTTTCTTGTCACAGTCGAGGGGGAGTGACGTGCTAGAGGGCCCGGGGTTGGATTGTTTTTGTCAATACAGCGTCGCTAACTGCCGCTTACGATCGTCGGTGCTGAAATCAAACTCTCTCATTGACCAGAATATCGAGTAGCGGTAGGAACCGAAGTGAAGCTTAAATCTGGCTCTCGGGATCAACTAGAGGGCGCTTAAGTTATCTGACCGCTCTGCCCTTTTTCTGGCCATAATCCCAATGGCCAGACCTCCCCGACTATCCCTTAGCTCGCGAACACATACGTGCCCCTCCTAGATATCTCATTTTCATACTTACTGTGAATACTGCATAATATAATAATATTATATAAGTAGATTTGTACGCTGGTGTGGTTATGTGTGGTTACGATTTATTGTGAAAGGCGGAGTTCCAAATGATATTATGTGCAAGTAAGCGCGAGGAAATGCGCCCACTTAATGCGATTACCGACTGGAATATTCTCTTTTGTGGCCAGAACAGTCCACCTGGGGTAAATCTGCGATGCAATGTTTGACCGTGGGTTCGTGGCGCGTGCAAACGTTTAGCTAACTGTTTTCTGCCATTTACGTAATCAAATCATCACTGGCGTGATGGTTCCGTTTGCTTCTCTACCCAACGAAAGATGATACTGAAGAATCAGTTGGTGGGCTTGTGTTTTGTTGGCCTATGGGGGGGGGGGGGGCGAGATATTATATTTATCACATGGAAGAAAATATGTGTCGCTAGAAAGGACCGGGAAAAAAAGAAAGAAAATCGTCTTCAAGTTTGTGAACAGATTTCTCGTGTAAAGATGTTTTGTGGGCTCACTTCCCGGGTTAAATGTTGGACAATTTCAACATTGAAACTGCGGGATCATTTTGTAGATCTGTGTAAAAGCTCGAAGTCTGGAGAGGTTTGTTGAAGTATGTCCTGTCCTTTCTCTTTTCCTCTCTTCTGCTCACGTTTCTTGAATGTAATTGGCGATTTGCTTGCCATCTGAAGCTGCATAAATGCCTGAAAGGCTGGGAGGTTTAACTGTGAGCATGAACAATACCCTGCCCATCGCTGTTCACTGAAGGAAATTTCATGACGAAGAGCAAAGAACTCAATATGATTTTCTGGCCACACTTAACAGGCTGTGGGACATTTATAAACTTCAGAGCCGCGATCGCGGCCCTCGCAGCGGTGACCATAGCATGGCCAGCTTTGAAGTTCCAGAGCTCGGAATAAGTTTTCTGGCACCTTATGATGTGACTTTCACACCTGGCGTCTTTGTTGTGTCTCTAGGCTGACCTTGGCACAGGTAGCCTGTGACCGCGTAGGTAATCAGGTGACAGTCGTGCATGAAAAACTGTGAAAGAAGCGGTGTCTGTGTAAGCTGGATTGCCTTGTCCGCCAGGTAAAGCTGGTTTTCATGTGTACAGAAACGGAAGCGTCAACGAAAACGGCAAAAATCCACCAAGTAGGAGAAAGAAAGGGTGTTTCCACGCATAGGGAAACGGTGTACACATGAAAACCAGCTTAAAGGCAAAACTCAGGAATTTGCACAAATGGACGCCAGTGCCAATGCTTAGCGGACCGATTATGCCCTTTGATGCCCTAGGTATTATCAGAAAATAATATTTGTAATCGATGTTTGTTGTTTAAGAAAGTAAAAGTGCCCCCGCCCCCTTTCCCCATTACTGCACCTGGTGTTTACTTGGCCGCTTTCACTGATTCTGAGATCGCACCGTCTTTGTTTGTCATTGGAGCTGTTCAGCTGTTGTTGTGTTGACTGTTGCCGGCTCGCAGAAGCGCGGATACCGCCGGGTTTCCGGTAAGCCTGCCGGTATGACGTCATTTCGGACCTCCGGAAATGCGGAGGGGAAACCCTCTGCCCTTGACCTGTCGAGTTGTTGCTTCGAAAACAAAATAAAGGGCGAGCACTATCATCATAAATTATGAAAAGTAGGGCGAGTGAGAGAGAGCGAGAGAGAGAGAGAGAGACAGCAACCACCGAGTGAAAATTGGTTGAAAATATAAAAAAAAAAGGAGAGGAAAGATTACAAACACACACGCTGTAGCAACAATTAAGTCAGACAAATGAATGAGACTGATCATCACAGTGCATAAACTAGAATTATATTTATCATCAAAATAAAAATAAAAAAGAGAGATAGGCCTAGTTCTTACCACAGGGAAACGGAGACCCACAGAGTTTAGTCAGTAATGACATTCTCTTCAGACATGCCACTGGACACTGAATTAAAATTTTATATTTTGAAATTCATGCAGCATTTTCAATGAATAGATCTTGTGTTTATAGCTGAAATCTAAATCCACTTGATACCTTTCCCAATACAGTACCGGTAACTTATAAGTTTAGATCTATGTAAACACAATGGGCTGTCCATAATAATAACATGATTTATGTTCATGATTAGATTAGATCTATATGTTTACATGAGATTCCTGATTCAGAACAACAATTCACAGGAAAATGACATGAAGTATGATTGGCGTAAATTAGGCATTAGGGAAGAAATAGTGCAAGAAAAAAAGTATTTTTCCAATTCAGGAAAGATTTAAGCGGTGAGAACAGTGGCAGAAAATACCCCCATGATCAAACTGTGAATAAGTGTGAAGTGTAACAATCCCAATCATCATAATCACCAACTTGCATCATCGCAGTCAGTTTCATCAGCAAATGTCAGCTGCCATCATCACTATTACTTACACCACCACCACCTTTGTGGCCTTCAAAAATGATTTTTGAAAATTGCCTTTACCATATTTTCCACTTGCCATCACTTATACCACCTGTATATATTTTCTTATCTTATAAACCACATGTAATTCTTTTGACAAATTGATGGTCAAAAATGATGAGACAGTTTACTAAATAAAGGATAGTAGAAGAGCAAATGAATAATAAAAACAAACTCGGTTGGTCCGCGAATAATTATTTATTTGGGACAACAACAAAAATCCATAACAAGACCAACAATGAGAAACAAGCATTGTCACAGAAAAATGCTCATATTGTACACTTGTAATTTTACTCTCTTGAAAGGTCATACAAAACTAATACTATTGTTACCTGTATTTGGGGCCTGGAGAATTAAAAGGAGTGGGAACAAAAATTACCAGACTAGCAAAGAAGAGATTTACTAAAATCTCACGCATCACTAGCATTTCCATCCCTTCGTGAAAGGTAGACGCCCATGTAGATGTGGACATGCAGGATGGATGGGCTAAGGGTCGTTGGTTAGATAAAGACCCTATGCAGCTTTATTCAGGCATTTCTCGACCTGTAGTAGATCGATTACCCCCAGATCAGCCTAAGCCTTTAGATTTCCTCAAACTTATTATCAATGATGTCTTCTTTAGAGCTCTTGTCGAGCAGACTAATAATTATGCTGACGAAGGGCGTCTCTTTAATGAATTTCGCCGCTCTCCGTAATAATGGTGCTGAAAGAGACTCCAGCAGCAACAGCATCAGAATTCATTTTTCTTCAGCCAGTTTAGGTGATGATGTTATTTCCTGCATTTTCATGGCCAAACCATTGTTGAGTTACATTTTACTTATTAGAAATTGAAGAAATGTGCAAAATTCTGATGATTTTGCTGCAGCAACAGCAACAACCACCTTCACCACCACACACACACATATGACATGAATATATTTTACACCTTCATTCAATTTCCAACATTTTTTGTTTTAACAGATATTTAAAAACTTTGAAAATAAAAAAGTTATAATTTTTTTTTTGAAATAACCAATTTTTTTGAAATTTTGTTCAAACTCTTCTGGCACCGAGGGAAAGATTTCATGGAAATATATCCGGCAACAAAAGGGTTAACCAGTAAATCTATAAAATTACTTTGGCCAGAAGAGAAAGATGATTCTTTTCTTTAACTACTGGGGTCCCAGTACTGTAATTATGTGACTGAACCTGGCAAAAGTGCTTTTCAAAGTCACATGCTGGTTTTACATTGATATCACACTGAAATCACATGAAGATTAATCAAGTGAACTGATTTAATACTGTGTAAAATAAGTTTCTCCTTTGCAGCCTCACCAACATCCCTATACATTAGGGCAGAAGCCGCTAAAATTGGGTGGTTGTGCTCCCACCTCAACTCCACAACTGTGGGCCATCCTGGCATATATGGGTCATTTGTGCTGAAAAAGAGCAATTGATAAAATGTCCTGATTTATCCAGAGTATATGACTCTATGATATAATGTCAACTGTTGACAGTGCAGCTTCAAACAGTAATCACTGTGCAAATTGTGGAAACCACAGCATGCTTTAAAATGTTTGTTGTTTACCAAGTGCAAGCTCTGGTCTGGACCGTGTCTTGACAAAATTTAAAAAAAGAAAAAAAAAAACACAGCCCAGCATCTCTCACTTCAGTTGCCACTGTTATAGAAATTTGAAACAAAACTGATTCTAAACTTAAGGCATAGCTGGGCTGCTTTGTTTAGCTCTGAATTTCTATGTTGACACAATTGATAGAAAATGGCACAATTTCAAAGGAACATTATTTCTATTAGTTCTGTCCATTATCATTTAGTACAATGAAATATTGCAGTGGCACTGAACTCACCTGCTTTTTTCCTTTACTTTTTTCACTGTTACAGCCATCATGGCTGTACACCCAGTTTTCTTTGAAGCTTTTGTAGATTTTGAGACCTTGATTGAGGAGCTGCCATGTTGACAATAATAGACTTTCTGAAAGTTTGAAAGATTTAAGAATTTAGAAAAAAAAGGGAGGGGGGGGGCCACTACTCTTGCTTGACTGGTAATGAGAATCAGGTAGCCTACCAGACAACAGTGATATGTTAATAATGGCAAAGCGCAGTCTTAAAAAGAATAAATGACATCCCCTCCAATAATTATAAATGAGAATAATATATTTATTTATTTTAATTTGGTCACACTTGCCTAGATTAAATTCTGTAAAATGTACACAACATTATGCTGGACTAAACATAATTACATTTGATTCCTTATAAACCAAAGTGGAATTGAAACAAAATACACCAACTTCAGTTGGTTAGGTTTAAATTTTATTTTAATTTTTAGAAAAATAAAAAATTCAAAACTAAACTTGATTCGTGTTATCATTCGCATCCAAAATAAAGAGAAAACACTGATTCGATACTGGTAATAAATTCAGTTTCGTATGGGATGTTACCATGGATGTTATAATACATCAATTCCAAAATGATTCAACATAGCCGCTACTGTCTTAACTGACAACCAACACATAAAATTAAACAAACCTTGAAGGCGATACGTTGTCCAAGAACCTTTCTGACTCTGCCAACACGAAAGGTGGTAAATGTGAATGACTGAAATATATCCAACCATTCAGTCACTCGCTCTGTCTCTGTCTTCTTTGATTTAATAACAGCATGGAAATGCTCAGGATGTGCCTGAAGTTCTTCGTAAGCACTAACTTAATATTCATATCCATCTGGAAGGATGCTGTATGGATTTTAGAAAAACAAATATGAAATTTTGCAACTTAGAAGCCAGCCCCAGTCCCCTTTTCCCATTTTAAGACCAAACCATTCACCCAATTGGCCTATTCCAATTTAATATTGTTTAGTGAATCTGTAAGTGTGTTAGTAGGCCTACAGATTTTGTATCCAAAAAACTGAAATCTATAATTAGGCGTTGTTGGTTGAACACAGAATTTTGTGATCCAAATCAATTGCCAAGGCCTAGCTCTGCACTTGAGGCTACACTACAAAACCCTTATTAGGTTTATATCCAGCTTGATCTATTCTAGATTTCTATGTGTGCCTAGATTTTCTACAACATTTTTTTTGCAAGCTAGCGCAAACGTAGGAAACCTTTACAATTACATCTAAATTTGAATCAAAATACATGCAGATCTTGTTACATCTAGATCTATCTTTACCTTGACTTAGGGCCTAGGCTACATCTGGATTTTTTCCTTTTGTCCCTTGTAATTATTAATATAAAAAGTATTCTTCGAGGTGCAAAAAAAGGACCTGGATCTAGACACATTTTAACACTAAGAATGAATGTTTACAAGGGAGGAATTCCTTACGAGATCCGCACTTTTTGATAAAAAACCCTAGATCTATATATTTTTTCGGTACTTATTAATTTTGTTAGTTTATCCAATTGTCATTGGAAAAAAAGCAATGTTGGGGGCGTGAGGGTCTAGTCAGTTTGTATCAATGGGCGGTAGTCAGATTGACTACTCAGGCGAAAAGGGGCTGGGGTAGTTGTGTTAGTTTCTGGTCTTTGGCGCTTTGTCGGCAACAGTGCGGATCTCGTACGGAATTCCTTCCGTTTACAATAATTAGCAATTTGGAATTTATGCAAAGAAAACCTTTTTATGGCAAACATACCTCAAGACGAGTAGATCTAGCTGTGGATGCACAACACGCCATCTTTCAGAAAAAGCAACTCGACAGGTCAAGGGCAGAGGGTTTCCCCTCCGCATTTCCGGAGGTCCGAAATGACGTCATACCGGCTTGCTTACGGGAAACCCGGCGATATCCGCGGTTCTGCTGCCGGCTCACCCACGTGTTGGTGAACGTAACAGTGCAATCGTAATTGGGAATTATGAGAGAGTTCAGGTCGTGCCAAGCATGCAAGGGGATTAATGCGGAATTGCGAGGTGTCAGAGCGTGATTAATTAACTCCCTTGATTACGACGGTCAAAAACCCGTAACTTCGACATTTGTGTGAACTTGTCTTCATTTAGCACACACACACGTACACACCTGCCGTAAAAACACAAACACACACTTATGCAAGTGCACAAACACACACAAACATAATGACACGCATTTCACTGAAAATAAGAGACAAAAGCTACCGAACAGGGCTTTCCCTTTAGATAAGTGACCAGAGCAGAATGTTCAGAAATCTGTCTATATAACTATTAAGACCACATCGATTCTGACAAATACGAGGAAAAGATTTGGGAACTGTAGCCAGATGGTGGGTCTGTTCCACCCACTGACTTCGTTATTAAATATATTTGGAGTTTGGGTGACGTCATACAAACACATTGTATCCAAAACAAAATGCAAGACCACCAAAGCAATGGTCTTTGATTGGGCAGGCTGATGGGATTGGGGTTGGGGGGGGGGGGGGTAATCTGACCCTAGCAGTAGCGGACCCACATTTTTGGGCCCATTAAGCTTGAACTGTATGGGGCCCATTCGCAACCAGCAACATTAAGGTCACTCATTAAAAAACGTTTCATTAGGGGACCTGAAGCTTAAGCTTCATTAGTTTCATAGTAGATCCGCCCGTGACACCTAGGGGAATACTATGATATATTCGTGTGGAGTGAGAGTTTGTGTGTGTAGGTGCTCATCATCGATAGAATGATAGGTGGGGCAAGCATGAGATCAGATCAGTACTTATTTCAATAAAAAAAAAATCCTTTGACAAGACTAGGATTTGAACATTGGATTTCTCTCAACGAATACGTTAACAACTTCATCTCTAGGCCGGGGTAAGATGGAGAAGGGACAAAGTTGTGTTAAATAATGCACACTGCTGGTATTGTGAAAAGTACAAGGTCGCTTTTATTATTTGGTACTTTTTAGTTATATCCAGATTCTGCGTATAATTCCTGCTGATGTTCAACTCACTCTCCTTTGCTAATTAGACATAATTCCATTATTTAGGCTGTCCCATCAGTGTTTGTTAGATCTATCGAACAGAATGGGAATTCTGTTTTGTTATTGGGGGAATAAAGCCATAAAATACTAATATAGAGTGGGAAACACGTCTTAAGAGGTTAAGATCCGCTAAACTAGACTATCAAATTATTTTTTCCCATGTCCACTTGAGGTCAAGGCCTTCAGTTTCTCTATCACAGACATTTCCTTATTATTTTTTATTATTTTGTGTCTTCCCCAGATTGCCTGAAGGATTTACACAGCTGGCCAACCTGACACATCTGTACCTGAATGATACCTTTCTAGACTACTTACCTGGCAGCTTTGGAAGGTAATCTGGCAGATTTAAAAAAATTTTTTTTTAGTATTATATTTATTATTATTTCCTGGGGCCAAAACAGAACAAAGAAATTAACAATTCAGACACAAACCTTAAGGAAGAAATTAAGTTTTTCTTTAGGGAGTTTGCTTCCTCGTGGACATTAATGGTTTTGTTATGGCTGTTAATGAGTTTTCTTACTTGATGACATTAGTAGGTTCTCTTCCTTGGGCACATAATTAGATTTACTTGTGGACTTAAGTGGGTTTCCCTAGTTTTGGACATCGATAAGTTCACTTGCAGGTCTATATAAGTGGACGATTTTCTCACTTGTCCACATATGAAGTGGATGTTCCTGTTAGTGGATGTAATTGAACATGATGGAACTATGGCTGATCAGATGTTCTTGTCCCCAGAATGGTAACGCTGAAGATTTTAGAGCTGAGAGAGAACCATTTGAAGACGTTGCCACGATCATTTAGTCGCCTGACCGAGCTGGAGAGGCTGGACATCGGAAACAATGAATTCACAGAACTGGTAAGGTTATACAGTGTATAGCTGTCTAGACAACTTTCTGATGATGAGGGTATGCCAGTGCTCTTTGCTTTCCACTGCTCTCATGCATTTTCTAAAGGACACTGACATTGTGTTCCAATCTGTTTCAGGCCGTGTGCCACTGGCCTGTAAGCTATGATGATAACAGACCTGCCAACTTCCCCATATTTTACAGGACCATCCCTGTATTTGAGATGTCAGGGAAGATGTCGAAAATATTTGGGGAAAGGGGGGGGGGGGGGGGGGGGGCAGCGAAAAAGAATTTCCTGTGAGGTTTTAGGGTAAGGGAAATGGGAAATGCCACCACTGACAAACTGCTCCAATTGTTCATGCCTTGACGTGGAGGAGTGGCTTGCGTGTCCCAGTGATCCCAGGAGCTAAGCCAGCGGAGGCCTCGTGCCCCTGATAGCTTTAAGCAAGCTGGACAGGTCATGGGGGAAGGACCAGACAAGATTGAACAGACCGGCCCTCCAGGTTCGGGGGTTGGGCGTAGGGCTAACAACCCTACCCTGAAATCCTTGTTGGGGTGACCTTACTTGGAGAAACAAAAATCGTTACGGAAACAGCAACATGGAAAAACCAACGTTCTGGATGTGATGGACCTTCTGAGTACCTCGCGACTCGTATGAATGCAAGTAGTGAAAGCCGAAAGGAAACTGCTAGCAGGATGAAGGAGGAACTGAACACCGCCAAAACCAAGACCAGGATTGGATACTGGAATGTTAGAACAATGTATGAATCGGGTAAGTTAGCACAAGTAACATCAGAGATGAGGCGCTACAACCTACACATCCTGGGTGTAAGTGAGAGCAGATGGACTGGATCTGGAAGGATCAAAACATCCACTGGAGAAACCGTTCTCTACTCTGGAAGAGAGGATGACCAACATCATGAAGGAGTAGCCATCATCCTAAAGAAAGGACTGGACAAATGCTTGTTGGAGTGGAAACCAGTCAATAGCAGACTGATGAGGATGAGGATGAAAGGACGACACACAAACATCACTGTCATCCAATGTTATGCACCAACCAACGAAAACGACAACACAGACAAAGACGACTTTTATGAACAACTCCAGGGGGAAATGGACATGACGCCACGGCATGATCTCATCATTGTCATGGGAGACCTCAATGCTAAGGTAGGTAAAGATGATATAAATTAGGAAAGAGTAATGGGAAAACATGGAACTGGAACAAGGAATGACAATGGAGAAAGGCTTGTGGATTTTTGTGCCTTGAACAACTTAGTCATCGGAGGGACCCTTTTCACACACAGAGAAATTCACAAACTCACATGGAATTCTCCAAATGGAAGAGACAAGAACCAAATAGACCATTTGATGATCAACGGTATGTGGAGACGATCCCTTCTAGATGTGAAAGTGAAAAGAGGAGCTGACGTAGCCAGCGACCACCATCTAGTGGCAGCACTTATCAAAATTAAACTGAACAAGACCGGAATCAAGACATCAAAGCAAAGACACCTTAATATTCAGAAACTGAGAGATGCAAGTGTTAGAAATGCCTTCAACATACAAGTCAAGAACCGATTCCAGGCTCTACGAGAGTCTGATAAGAACAACCCTAAAGAAAGAGGAATCGATTCAGAGTGGAAAAGAGTAACTACAGTGTACACAGAGAGCAGTGTAGCCTGCCTTGGATTTAATGAGAAAGGGAAAAGCAAGGAGTGGATCCAACAAAGAACATGGGATGTGATCGAGGAGAGGAAAGTCATGAAAAAGAAACTCCTACAAGTGAAATCGGAAAGGCTGAAAGAGAGGTACCAACATAGCTACACAGAGTTAAATAAGAAAGTGAAGAGACTAGTAAAGAAAGATAAACGAGAAGCCATGGAACAGCTAGCGGCAGATGCGGAGGAGGCAGCAGCAAGAGGAGAACAGGGTAAGCTCCACAAGATCACTAAGCGCATTTGTGGCAAGTACGGTGGAAGACCAAGTGTTCCAATCAAAGACAAGAATGGGAAACTACTGACTACAGAACGAGAACAGGATATACGCTGGACAGAGCACTTTCAGGAATTACTAAACCGGCCACCACCTGAAGATAGAATAATAATACAAGATGCTGCTGAAGACCTTGACATCAACATAGATCCACCAAAGAAAGAAGAGATAGTAGCAGCAATAAAGAGCCTAAAAAACAGCAAAGCCCCAGGAAAAGACAACTTGACTGCAGAACTGTTCAAAGCAGATCCGGATCAGTCAGCCACCATCCTTCAGCCACTGTTCACAGCTATCTGGGAAGCAGAAGCAGTACCAAAGAGCTGGAATGAAGGCAGAATAGTGAAAATACCCAAGAAAGGAGCACTCAGCGATTGCAACAACTGGCGTGGTATCACTCTCCTTTCTATACCCAGCAAAATCCTTGCCAAGATCATTGTGCAACGTATGTCAGATGCTGTGGACAAGACACTGAGAAAGGAACAGGCCGGATTCCGAAAGGGGAAAGGATGCATTGACCAGATCTTCACACTCCGAAACATCATAGAACAGTGTTCAGAATGGCAAAGGCAGCTCTATGTGAACTTCGTTGACTTCGAAAAGGCCTTCGACAGCATCCACAGAGAGAGTATATGGCGCATTCTTCGGCACTATGGGATTCCCAGCAAGCTTGTTGAACTCATCAAAAGCTTTTACAAGAACTTCAGTTGCAGTGTCGGAAACAGTGATGCATCCTTTGAAGTGAAAACTGGTGTACGGCAAGGATGTGTGATGTCAACAATTTTGTTTAACCTCGTAATCGACTGGATTATGCGGAAAACTACAGAGGATGCACCAAGAGGCATCAGATGGACACTCTTCGACAACCTAGAGGATTTGGACTTTGCGGATGACCTTGCGCTATTGTCACATAGTCACCAACACATGCAAGATAAGACGCAGAGACTACATAATTTTGGATGCAAAGTAGGCCTTCGGATTAGCCAGAAGAAGACAGAGATTATGACCCTAAATGTAGACACTCCAGCACCAGTGCAAGTAGATGACAAGAACCTCACCACGACGGACAAATTTAAATACCTTGGTAGCATTATCAGACCAGAGGGTGGCACAAAGGAGGACATCCAAAGTAGGCTGGGAAATGCAAGGGCTGTCTTTCAAAGTATGAGCAACATCTGGAAATCGACACAATACGGCATCAACACCAAGATCAGACTGTACCAAAGCTGTGTCCTATCCACACTCCTGTATGGATCAGAGTGTTGGCGAATGACAGAAGGTGACCTCGCCAAGTTGTCTTCCTTCCACACCACATGTCTTCGTAGGATTCTCCGCATCTTTTGGCCAAACAAGATTTCTAATCAGGAACTACTAAGGCGATGCAAGCAAGAAGAAATAGCCAACATCATCACGAAGAGACAATGGAGATGGCTTGGACACGTGCTGCGAAAGGAAGCAAATTCTATAACCAAAACAGCACTTCAGTGGACACCGGAGGGACGGCGCAAGCGAGGCAGACCCAAGGCAACCTGGCTCAGAACAATCGAGGCAGAGATGAAATCCTTCAATCACTCATGGGGAACTCTCGCAAAGATGGCCCAGAACAGACAGGGCTGGAGATCCTTTGTTGCTGCCCTAAGCACCAGTGGGTGCAACAGGAAATAGTAGTAGTAAACCACTGACAAACCAAAAAGCCGTCTGTAAATTTTTAAAATTTCACAACAGATTTTTTCTACATATTTTCTGAAGTATGATAGCAGCAATTGTTGCTTCTGTAATGAAGAAAAGTTGCCATCATTGCCATTTACTGAATGGTTTACTTGAACTGATCCATGCTCATACAAAAGAAGTTCCTGCAAGATTTGAAAAATAAAGGCTGATCCCATAAAGTGCACGACAGTTATGACAGTATGCATTTACATTATTTGACCTTAGTTTTTGTTTGTTCTTATCTCCTTTTTCTGAAAACTGGCAATCTTTTAGTGTGTAGAAGAGATATAACAATTGCACACTTTGACACTTGTTTAAAATGCGTTGTGGCACTTATAAAGCTGTTTCACAGTTCTGAAACTCATTATCATAATGCCTGTTGTTGGGGGACTGTAGTCTACAATAGAGAACATACTAAAGCCACGAATGTTCATTGTTGAATTTCTCAGTTGTGCAAAAAGTGGAGTTGGGACAAATGAGTCCTAAGGTCGCGAATAATCGACATAGAGTACATTGTGTAATCTGTGAAGTGTGTTACTGTATTTTGTATGAATTTGTGTTCTCCTTTCTATTGTAAGCAATTGATAGGTTTCAGTTTGCCTTTGTATGGCATGCTTGTATGTGTCCCTTGAGATGTCCCTTACTGAAGTGATCATTTTAAATGACAGGTTTTCAGTAATGTAGTCAGGTTGAGGAGCTTGTGACCAATTGATGTCAGTCTAAAATTTTAGTAAACCAAGTCATTTTTTTTTTTCCCCCGAGCTCACAATTTTATTTTTTTTTTGGGTACCCCATTAGCGAGTCAGTCTAACTTGTTAAATATGGTTATGTGTGGACAGTACTGTGACATCTTGTTAGTTGCCTTTTTCGTATTTTACGTTTTACATGCTGTTTGAAAATCAAAGAGGAAATGAGATCTGTTACTGACAATGTTTGTTACTTTTCTGCTTGCCCCTGGTCTATACAGAACCCAGAGGTGAGTTCTTCCCACTAAACCATGTCATTTCTGTTTAACTTATAATTGTTTTTGTTTTCTTTCTTAAACTTGTCCAGTCTGATGTGTTAGGTGGTTTGACCGGTCTGCTGGAGCTTTGGTGTGACAATAACCAGATTACCACCATCAGTGAGGTAAGTTAGAACCACTGAACATTACATCAGCATTCTACATCCGTGGTTCTTAACCCTTTTGCTGCCAAGCCCAAGCGCCCCTCCTTCCTTTAGAGTACCAGAATAATGGATTAACGGTTAGAAAGATAGCA
The DNA here is from genome assembly GCA_963931925.1 of Onchidella celtica. Classification (NCBI taxonomy): domain Eukaryota; kingdom Metazoa; phylum Mollusca; class Gastropoda; order Systellommatophora; family Onchidiidae; genus Onchidella; species Onchidella celtica. Next base: position 44,483,755 of record OZ007571.1, read on the forward strand.
GGAAGTGTATAAAATTAAGAGTGCAAAAAATGCCGGAACAATGGTATACAGGCCTTGCGGCAGTTTTAGCATGAAACGGGAGGACCAATAAATTGGCCGTATGGTAGTCTTCTGCAACATGTGATGGGATGATATATAAGCCCAGCAGCAGCAAAATGGTTGGCAAGGCCAGCCTTAGGAGCTGCACTGTCCAATACTTGTAATCTTTGCTGTTCTTTGTAAAACCTGCAATGTGATGTTGAGTGTATCTTGTTGTTGTTGTGTGTACTTGACAAGGCGAGATTACACTATCGTGGAGATGCCTGTGATGGAGGGTTAGGTGTATGTTGCAATGGAGACCAAGTCTTTAAAGACTGCCGGATGAATGTAGTCGTTACTGACTGCTCACAAACTGTAGAGCTTAAATTTATGGGACCAAATTTGTAGGACCTGTCAGATGAGTATTGCCATTACTGGGTGCTCATATACTGTAAAGCTTTATTTCATTACACCAGGCTTGTAAAGCTTGTCAGGTGAGTATGGACACTACTGGGTGCTCACTTACTACATGATAGTATTTCTTGACTGTAACCTCCTCAGACAATTGGCAACCTCAAGCAGCTGATGTTTCTGGATGCCAGTAAGAACCAGCTCCAGGAGCTGCCCAGAGAGATTGAGGGGTGTGTCTCACTAGCTGACCTTCACCTTACCAGCAATAACCTGATGGGCCTGCCAGACTCCATAGGTAAAGTTTTGAAAAGGCTGCATATCTTATCCCCGGGCCCTTTTAACAGTGAAAAAACAAGTGGAACGTTGGTAGTGATCAACTGAAAATATGGTAATAGAGAGTAATAGATGATGTGCAGAGGAGTTATCCCATAAAATGAAATTAAGACTTCCTATCTTTTATCACTATGCAAGTAGGGTCACACTCTTAATATATTAAGACTCACAGTCCTAGGTTCCAGTTTGCCCTGGTTAATTTTCCCTCTTAAGGAGGACTATTTTTTATCGTCAGTGCTGTAAGTTACAGATAAACAGACTGATTTTTCAATGTAGGCTATCTTGAAATCATGGTGAAATGCCTTAAAGAATGCATCAGGATTTGGGAAGCTGATTTTGGAACAACTTTTGTCTTATGTTTCTTGTATTTTGTCACTGCTCAGTTAGACTGGAGTAACTCAGAAATTCAAAAAATCAATTTTCATACCTATTCAACTACGTTCAGAGCCGCTTTGAATGATCTTGGTTATAGACTTCTAAGCCAAAAAATAATCAAATACAAAACTTTCAAAAATTCATTGTAAGTAGACCAGCTGTGCTAAAATAAGACAGTTTTTCTCTTCTCCTGAAAAGTAGCCAAAACTGAAGATGACGATTTGTCACTTAGGATTTTTAGCAATTTGCATGTAAGAATTTCATGTGATTTTGTCCACCTCAGGCAATTTGAACAATCTGACCACTTTGAAAGTTGATGATAATCAGCTGACGTCCCTGCCCAAGACAGTGGGAGGGTGAGTATCTGGAACATGTAAGCTGAGTTTTCATGTATACGGAAATGGAAATGGCAACGGAAACATCAAAACTCCATCAAGCAGTAAACAGAAAGAGTGTTTCCATACGCACAGAAACGGCTTTGCCCTACACACCTGTAGGGTTTTTGACATTTCCATTGCCGTTTCTGTTTCTGTACACATGAAAACCCAGCTTCCATTGGATGTAGGACATTGTTCTGCCCAGAAATCTGTGATGGTGTTTATTTCAATTCTTGGCTCAGCTTGCATGAAATACAAAAAGTTGTGAATTTGAAAGAAAAAAAATAATGATATTCTGGTTGTTAAAGTGAATCAGAGGAATAGATCTCTCTGTATACTAAACATACACACAATACATGTCTGTGTAATTTGAAAGTGTTTTTACCTATGTTCCAGTCTCAACACTAGAACCATTTCAAGGAAATTTATATTTCCCTAATTTTGTACAATTTCATGTTGAAAAAAAAAATAACAACCCACTGACTCCATCCAAGGCCATCTTAACATCAATATGGGTCCCTAAGCAAAGCAATAGGCTGTAACCTGCCTCCTATTCAACTACTCATAAATTTACTTGCATGGGGTCCCCTAAACCCTTAGGGCCACTGGGCAACTGCAGATGCAGATGTTATTTTGCAATGAACAGTCTGTCATCTGTTTTTCCTGAATGTCATTTTTGCCTATAAGAACTGACAGATATTGGTCAGTTCAGAAGTCAAGCACAATTGACATTTTCTTTGTTGATGTATTTTTCTTATATTTTTCATTTTTCATGAGCTATATTTCTGGCCATACAGTGGGTGGTTGGTGGGCTCTTCTGGTGAGATCTCCTTCTGTCCTATCATTCTGTTATATTTTGTCTATTATCTTGCTTCTTCCTGGCACGATGTGACTGTTATCGTGTCAATGTGCTTTCTCTAAACTTAAACCTGGCCAAACAGAATGTTGTCATGTTTCCCTCTTCCTTCCTTCAGTCTGTCACACTCTCCATGTTCCCAGTTCTATATCATCTACAACATACAAAAAAAAAACAATTTTATGTATATGTTTCACATGTATAGACACACACATCCACCCACTCACACTTACACACAACACAGACACCACAGTGCACCGTACTGCACCGCAGGAAACATGTTCATCATCGGACTTTGTATTTTTGCAGTCTATCTTCTCTGTCTGAGCTAAATGTGAGTGCCAATGACTTGGAAGATCTACCAGCCAGCATTGGCCTACTGAGAAATCTGCGCACTTTCTATGCTGATGAAAACTTGTTGCAGTTCATTCCTGCAGAGGTAAGCAAAGCTGGGGTGGTCATTTTGTTTTGTCATGGTGATGTAAGTAGAACCTCTAGAGTTTATGACTTCTTGTGGTGCTGTGATTTTGATGTGGTACATAACTTGATTGAACATGCAAAAAATGTATTTGAGGAACAAGTTCTGAGCTCATATACATCCAATGTCATTGGTATTCTTGTAGAGATTTTTTTCTTTTTCACTTGCCATTTTTACATCAATACTGTGGTCTACAGTGCTAAACCAGCCATGTTTAACACGCGTTGTGCTGATTACCATATTACATAGCCACTGAGCTATTGCAAGATCAGATATTTGAACTTGATGACCAATCACATATGAGATTTTGTTTCCCTTGGATATGGCCAGGGCGTGCAGCAGAGCTGACAAATGATCAGCAAGTAATTTGAAGGGAAACAAATGGCCATGAAATCTGTTCATAAATGATTGTTAAGCTCATGTAGATTCTCTAGAGGATATTTCTAATAGACTGTGATTGTGTTTCTGGTAACAGATTGGCAGCTGCAGTGGAATTACCGTCCTGTCTCTGCGTAGTAACAAACTGACTTACATACCAGATGAAGTAGGGCGAATCCCACGTCTTAGGGTCCTGAATCTCAGTGACAATATGCTGCGTTACCTCCCCTTTACCATCATCAAGTTGAAAGAGTTGCAAGCCTTGTGGCTGACAGAAAATCAGGTGAGAGTAAAAACTGGAGCTCAGTTATTACAGACAAAGTTACAGAAGATCATTTTTGCCATTCGCAGTTTGCCTCAACGAGTCATGAGAGCTTGATGTGTGCTATATTTCACTACAGTTCTTCGCCATGTTACTTCATGTAATATGCCTGATATTGGGTTGATTGAGTCATGGTATGTTTATGTAATGATGCGTAAGATGTGTGTACTATGTATGTGCTCTGAAACGCTTTGTGAAAGAGAGTTTCTCTCATGGAATAATGAAGCGATTCTTATCTAATCTTGTTGCATTGTTGTAATACAGCTCAGATATTCTGACATTATTTGTAGGTCAGCATTGTCTTGTCTTGCAGATTCCAGTGATGTTTCTTGTCTCAGAGCTATGTGTTTTGTTCAGTTATTACACTTCTTGTCTGCTTGTGATATGCAGCTGGTTGATGGTGGGCGCTGCTGGGTGGGTCTCATCCCTGCTATCATTCTGTTACATTCTGTCTATCTTCTTGCCTTTTCTTAGCACCTTTTGACTGTTAACATCTCCACGTGCTTTCTCCAAACTCATGACTATGCAAGTTCAGATTTGTTTACTAATGCTGTATGTTTTATTTGACAGACCCGTCCACTCATTCCCCTGCAGTCCGAGTATGAAGCTGACACAGGTAGAAAGATTCTCACCTGCTACTTGCTGCCTCAGGGAGAAATGGAAGGCAATGGTGAGCTGGAAACATCAGGTCCCCCTGAGTGTTCATGTTGAGGCAGCCTGGAAGATAAACTTACATAATCCTTTGTTGGGGGGGAAGGGAGGGTTGTTTCTTGTTGTTTGTTGTTTTGTGATTGAGAGGTACTTCTGAAAGTATGAAATGTCAAAGAGGAAGTGAAAAGAACCCATCTGTTTTATGGCTGAAATTTATCAAAATTATGTTGAATCAATTTCACATCACACATAAAAAATCTGGACGCAGGTAATGAACCAGACAATTCTCAGAAAACTAGGCTGATTCGGCTTTTCAAAATGCATCTTTTTGTTTTTGTTGTTTTTTATTTTTGTCAGATTTTACCTGGATGAGCACAGATTTGAGAATAGACTGCCTTGAGAATTGAAAACTGTGAAAATTTAAATACATCGAATATTGTTTGGACAGTACGCTATGGTGACATGCATATGTGCTTTGAGAAGTTTCCATTCTGTATTTTAGATGAGAGAGATCCCACGGGAGATAATGGAAGTTTCCATGCATCCATGTGGGATGAGGAAAGATTGAGACGACAGCAGATCCACTTTGCCTTTGCTGATGACTCAGATGAAGAGGTGTGTAAAATCTGTGTCCATTTGGTTTATATGGTGACAGCTGTGTTTTCTTGAATGCCAGAATAATGTTCTCATCAGCTTAGCAATGGTCATGTAAATGGTATTGACACGGTAAAAGCAATGAGACTTTATATGGATAAAAATTTATGAAAATTGTTGACTTTCATATCCCAATGTTGTTTTTGTTTCTTGATAACCTGTAAGTAATAGGCTAATATTTGTAACAATTAATATTGATGTATTTGCATATATAACGATGCATGCGTTTTTACTGTGTGCAGTTTTATAGTTTTCAATCTTTGCATTGTCTTAACTTTAGCGAGCTCAGCAATGGTCTCAGAAACCTTTCCATGAGTTTTCTCAGAGTGAAACCACCACTTCAGTTATGCTTTCTTCAAAAATGTAATCAGTTTTTGCCTTTGCACTTCAATATGAATGCAATATGTAGACTGCAATGTATCTATTGCTTGTGACAACCGGTGCTGTATTTCAATATTTCATGCAAGAGTTGACTACTAACATTCTAACCCTGCATTTTAAAACTTTTCCTTCCCTCTCACCCACCAACTACAGGGTAGATTAGTGCGCTGCCCCACCCCTTACCCTAAAGAAATGAGAGAGAAAGTGAGACACGCTCGCAATCTGGCCATGCGTCAGATGATCAGTGTGGGAGATGATGCGGGGATGATGGTTGGTAGTAGTGGTGGCGCTGAAGGTGGTGTCGATGGTACAGATCATGGTCACAGTCATCGATTGTCTGGGGTTGTGGATGAGGTAAACATCTCCCCATTGCATAATGCATCTTTTTGCCATGAGTTTAATCAGAGTCAAATTTTCTTGAAAATTTTGTCTGTTGGATTAAATTTGGAATTTTGCCTGTACCGGTATTCATATTTTACACTGAATGCTAACAGATTGATTGTGTATTTGTTGGACTATAGCCTGATTCTGAGTTTGTTTCTTTCTTTGTTTCTTATTCCTTGTTAGGCCTTGTCCGTCCACTGATGGATGTAGCTCTCTGCCAGTGATCTCCATTCTTCTCTGTTTCCCATCCATCGTGTCCACGCCTGTCCACCTATCCGCTTAATATCATGTCTCTATTGTCTCTTGGGGCATCCTCTTGTTCTCTTTCCTTTTCTAGGCCTCCATTCAGTGCAACGCCTTGTCCATCTGTTATCTTTCATTTTTCCAAAAGGCCAGTCCATTGCTTCTTTACACTTTATAAGATATAATAATAAGGCCAAATTATCAAAAAAACTTTTACAGTACAAAACTGTGCACTAATCGCTCAAAAGTTTTCAACATGTGTGCTCTAGAAATCGGAGTATTCTTCACTGAGTATTCACTAGTCATTTAGCACTGTTGAAAATGTTTTTTTTAATAATTTGGTTGCATTGTTATGTTTTACAAGCATAAAGAAGCAAACACTAAGGCATGCTGCAGTCTAATAAAAAGTCAGTTCCATAGTGTTAAGTGCAAAATAAGAGCCAGTGCACACTTTTAAACAACTTTAACGGTTTCCAGGACAATTGATGTTGGTTCTGCTTATGATAAAAGAAATGCGCTATGCAAGTTCAAACACCCTAACTCACTCTTCTGGTGTCATTGTTTCTGTCTTCCTTCTATCAGTTACACCAAATATCATAAAAACCACAGAAAAACTGTGGGGTCGCAGCAGGGCTATATGCAAAGTCAAAATTGGGCAAAAAGAAAAGGTTGTATGTTGCAAAACCCCGCGTGAGAAATAAAACCCAAACAATAGAAAGCAAACTAAAGAGAAGACAGAAAATACACAAAATTTTCGGCTTTCGCCTTTTTCAAGTGAAAAAAAAAAAAAAAAAAAAACAATAAAAGACTTCAACAGGAATGAAGTGAAACAGTTTACTTAGCTGCGAGTTCTTGCTTCGTTAGCAGCACCAAAGCGGACGTTTGGGTTTTATTTCTCACGCGGGGTTTTGCAACATACAACCTTTTCTTTTTGCCCAATTTTGACTTATCAGTTACACCAGTAGTTCCTTTGGCTCTGCTGAACTCCAAGGTTCCACAGTGCCAGGTCAAAAAGCCCAGTTCAGGGCTATAAATAGCCCTCCTAGGGGCCAAAGAAGAAAAAGAAAGCCAAAATGACAAACAAGAAAATACATCAAAAATGAATTGCAAATGTGATCCTCTGAAAGCAAAGATCTACACAGATAGGGATCTGCAAGGCTCATTCCAGGGTTCCATGAAGCTTTCTACAAAAATTATTATGCCACACAAGACATTACAGAGAAAACTGAGAAATCAGGGGTAATCCTGCTGGAATTGCTATTCAGTCCAAATGCATCTAGTGTCACAATATTCACAGTGTCTAAATTCAGTCACAGTTACAGTGTGCATGTTTTTCAGCATTTTTCATGGTAACTAGCATTTGCCTATGTATTATAACATCATGTGAATTCAACCCTATTAGATAACTCACCCCATAACTGAAGGTCATCATACTATAATACATTGCATGCTATTATTTATGTTGTGCACTATCAATTCTCTGTTATTCAAGTTCATGCCATAATAATCAGGACCAGCAAAAAGTACAACATGTTTCTTGTAAGACTTTTGTTGAATGTAATAACTTGCACCAAAGGAAAACCTGTCCATGTGTCCAACTCTCTCATCTGATCTGTGTTTCTCTTGTTTTCGTTCTAGACTGGTCAGCAAGGTTTTGGCTACTCCAGAGTGAATGACCACTCGGATGTCAGAGTGCGCGAGGCTCGAATCACCAAACCAACTTCTCCACGTCTGCAAGAGACTCATCGCTTGTACAGATGTGATAAGGTGAGAAGACAGTTGTGTTACAAATTTTTGATTAAAGCCTTTTATTTTTATTTTTTTCTACAAATAGAAAAAAAATGTCTTTGTATTTTAAAATAGCCAGAGAAGAAAATAGTCACGGATATCGTTTATTTCTATCCATCCAATTTTGAAAGGAGGCACAAAAAAAAGTGAGGAAGGGGTGGCTAGTAAATGTTTTAATTCCAGAAAATGGATTGAGCAATTGAAAATACAACACTCCAAATGTCTGACATTGTTTGAAATATAGCATGGCTGTGCTGAAGAACTATCTATCTTTTGACTAAACAATCCCAAAATCTGAGTTAGGTGGATAGAAATCTTCAAAAATGATATTTCTGCCTTGTGACAATTAGACTCCTGTAAGGATATATAATATGAAGATGTTGAAATATATATTTTTTTGAAAATGAAAGCAAGCAGAGGGACAGTAGTAATGAGAAGGTAGATAGCTTCTGTTGTATTTCAGAAGGTAGAATGTCAAAACCTGTGATGCTGGTTCAGTTCAGTATTCATTCTGCGGTCAGGACCTGTCACAAATCACAGTCTAATCCAGTTGTCATTTCACATCTACAGGAGAAACACATGAAAGACAAGGCCAGAATGCAGCATCGTCTGTCAATGCCTGACTTTGATGGAGATGTCAGTGTTTTATTGAAGGATGAGAGAGCCAAAGAGAAGAAAAGTGAGAAGAGTGTCCATTTAAAATCTAAAACATTACATTCATTTCTGATCTACTTGCAGCTTGATTGTGTGTCACAGTTTTTGTGCTGCGCAGGGAGTACAGGGGATGGTGAAAATTCTTGTTATTGTACTGTTTTATCATCAGTGACTTAGTTTTACAGAAGAAAACAAGAAAAATGTAATATTCGAAAAATGGGGATTGGGGATTAGATAAAGAATTCTTCATAAAAACTCCCATTAGATTCATTAAAAGGCGCATTATGAAGAAAATTCAGTCTAGCTGAGTCCACATTTGTATACCTGGATTGTGACAGTTGGGAGATCCTGTACAGTACAGCAGAGTGCAATTTCATGCTTTACTGTAACTTTGTAGTCGTTTTGAACACTTGCAGAGTTAACAAAGAGATACTGCACTTTAACTTCAGTGACAACCCATCATGTGGATTTCTGTTCTGTCATCCTTGACGATTCGTAGATTTTATTGCATAGCATTAAAGGTTTTGAACTGTGACTTTCTGGCAGATCCATATTATGTAACATATTTAATTATCATACATTAGTTCATCATATGGCCAGGGTGGGACAGGGTAAAGATAGGCAATTGGTACAAAAAAAATACTTCAAATTTTGCTAGATCCTTTCAGGATAATAAGGTAATGCATGTGGCGTGGTGTAGATCTCAGATATGTGGAAACAGAAAATATTCTATTGTTGGCAAAATGCAGGGTTCGTCATTCAGAGGACGATATCGTCACTCCACTGAAATGGTGTCTGAGAAGGCCAGATAGGAATGTGGATCTCCATCACTATGTCAGTGAAGCAATAATGTGAATGGCATTGAGCTTCGATTTGTAAACATTGATGTGTCTTAAAGTTTATAATATAATCCCAACAGGCAAATCTGGAGCCGGCAACATGGCTCGCCGTTCTGGCTCAGTGCCAGATTTACCAATAGCTGATGGCCAGGAAGGATCTACGTATAGTAAGGCAGAACCAGCCATCCCTACATCCTTAACTTATGATGACCTCTACTACAAGCACATTGTATCCAGAAACAAAGGTCGGAGGTCACGTCGCATGAGAGACTATGACTCAGATACAGGTTATCGCAGTGACAGAGATCTGATGCGTTTCCGAACAGACGAGACTGGTGGGGGAACCAGCTCTGAAATTCTCTCAGTCAGATCTCAGCCACTTCCTATGCATCATTATTCCCATACTCAGCACAAAGGCCGACATGAAACTGGATACACCAGTGACCTTGAGGCTTACAGTGGCGGTAGTTTATTTCCTACTGCCAATGCAGCGGCGGCAGCCTTCCGCCAGAAACACGGTCATCTGTCCCAGCATCCCGCACAAAGCTTGCCTTACAACCTCAATATGTCATCACAATTGCCAGATCCTACATCCAGATCCAGAAACCTCCGTCCTCATTCACCATCTAAGTCAGAACCGCGTCAGTACAGTAGACGCCGTAATAGTGACTATATGTCACATTACAGGACTAGCAACCCTTCGGAGAATAATCCATTAACCTCTAACCAATCAGATTCTTGTTATATAAGATCTAATATCCCCAATATCACTGCAGACACAAACAGCACTGTTTCAGCTGATGAATTCTATAACCAGTTACCTGGCAGTGAATACTACCCTGCAGGACATGCCAGGTTGAACAATTCTAGGGAAATGGCAGGGGAGAATTTTCCTTCTACATCTTCCGCAGCAGGTCTGCCACAGACAAACGCAGTGAGCCTCACCTCACAGGTAGGCACAGGACCTGCATTACAAAATCCAACAGGACCAGGTCCTCCAGGACAGGCACAGGCATCGCCAGGACCACAGTCACGTAACAACTATCATCATGGGTCTCGGCCCCCAGTAGCCGCCAAACCAAACCTGAAAAATATGAGTGGGAGTAACTTGTCACTCCAGCACCCCCCACACCCTGCCACACCCTCACCACCTGTGTTTCGGAGAGACAGTTTTGTAGATCAGAGTACACCTGTACTTAGCCAGGCTCAGGCCTCAATGCCTAGTCAGTTGGCAGCTCAGGGGGTGGGAAAAGAACGGAGGGGAAGCCAATTATACACTGTCATGGAAGAAAGACTGGGTGCGCAAAAACTTTTGGTGAGTCACAAATATCTGTTCTAAATATTCCATTGGCGGTTTTTACACTCTTGTTTACAATTTCGTGTCCTTAATTCTTGTTTAATTTATCTCCATGTTCTTGAAAAACTGGAGATCTTTTAGTATGTAGAAGAGGCATAACAAATGCACACTTTCACACTTGTTTAAAATGCGTTGTGGCACTTATCATGCTGTTTCTCAGTTCCAAGTTATTCATTTTAACTCCTTATCGTAATACTAAAGCTGCAAACATTTAACATCGAATTTCTCAGTTACACAAAAAGTGGAAGTGGAACAAACAAGAACAAAGGTCGCGATTTGTTCTCTACTTTTTTTTCTTTTCACTTTTAACCATTTTGCAACTTTTCATTAGGAAATTATGATTGCTGTTCATGATAACTATTAACTTAAGTGGGTAAGGACCCTCCTTCCCGGCCCCTTCTTTGAGTCTCAAACTCTTATCAAATACACATTTCTGCAAGTGTTTTATCTAAGTATAGAAATAATGGTGGGCTGTAGAAGTAACGGTAAGGGTTTTGTGCATCAATTTATGTTACAGCAAATGTCAGATTTGTAAAAATGAAGAAATAACTACATGTTATTTCATATGTTGCAGTGACAACAGACATAATATATTGATTTTTCTCAAATGCTACTTGTAGGCTGGTCAGGTGCCTACTTCAGGTCAAGCTGCCCCACCCCCACCTTACAATCCTGCTCCACCCTACAGACGACCATCTGAGGGCGGGGATGCCGTGCCCCGCACAGACAGACTCTCAAGTGACTCTTCCTCTAGTCGTGTTGATTCACCTCACAACACACCCAACCTGGGAGGAGCGGCCAGCTTAAACATCAACAGGTCTCAGTCGTCCCCATGTGGTTTCCATGGCAACTCTCCATACCCAGACCTTCCTGCAACACCCAGGGAAAAATTGACCTTTTCAGATTATGCAGACATGGATCGTAGAACTCATGGACAATATACTGGTGGTGACCTTGACCGGCCGAGGGAGAAGGTCAGGTTCAGGGACGACTACACCACTCGTTCAGACAGCAACTCATCACAGATTGGCTCTGCTTCCCAGATAGGGCCTGTAGTGGGAGGCGGAGCCAGACGGCGTGACAGGTCAGACTCATCTGATTCTCGTAGTGATATTCATAACAATTCATCTTCACGCGATTCACCTCACTCGGGCAGCATTTATGGGTCAGCGCGACCTAGTTCTAGACAAGATCGAGCTTTTACCCATTACACAGGTTCCTTTGAAAATGGCAATTATGAAGATTTGAACATGATTCCCAACCAAGAACAGTCTTCGCAGGTGTCCAGTTCCACCGACAGTGGTTATGGTCATGGGCATCATGTCTATGAACGCATTGGAGATTTTTCTAAAGCAAAATCCGAGCTGTACTCATCGAGGGCGGGGCCAGGTTCCCACAGCTCAGGGGCCACCTCCACTCCTCCATCTCAAAGGCTGACCCCCGTCAAAAATTCAAGCAACCCTCAATCAAGGGACATGACTCCTGTCAAGGCATTTCTGATGGATGCCCCTGATTCTACTACCCAGGAACACAAAGATCAGGTGAGTGAATAATTTCATGTTCATTCTAAACTGGACTGTTTGTAGGGATCAATTTGTTTACATTTCCAGTTGTGAATGGAATTTTACACGCCAGCAGATCTGCCAACTGTCCCTTATTTTACAGGATTTCCCTATACTTAGGATATCTGGAAGCACACATGAAATTTATTTTGCAAGTGGAAATTCCAGCCAGATTTCAGGATAAACGCCAGTCCAGTAAAGTGCAAAAAAAATGGTGCCAGTTTGCACATTATACTTATATCGTGGCCGTTCCCTAAAACTGTAGTAATCGGTTTTGGCTATTTTTCAGGAGAAGGAAAAAAGTGTTTTATTTACGTACAACTGGTCTAGTTATCATGAATTTTTGAAAGGTCCTATTTGGGAGGCGGAGCCATGGGGTTATTTTTTGGGTGGATTTTCATAACCTTCTGTCTCATTTTAGACTTATTTCTGTCTTTGTTCATTTGTGTTCACCAGGATGAAACATAAAATTTTGAAACGCAGCTTCTTGTTTTTTTACAGTTTCGTATCACGATCAAGAAAAACCCTGGCTTGGGTTTCTCTATAGCTGGAGGCATTGGTTCCCATGGCAACCCTTACAGAGAGAATGACATTGTAAGTCATATCATCTATCAGTCAAGTAGTTTACTGCTCATTGTTTACATTTGTGGAGTTCAAGTTTTGTCATATTTCCAGCTGGTGCAGTCAACTTCTTTACTAACATTTTGTCCAGATTTCAAGAATTGAAATTGACATTGATGGAATTCAGTTGTGGACAAATTATAAAGCAAAAGTTGAAATCATGAACTTATGATGATTATTTTCCCTGCCTTTTTTTCTTGAATGAGCAAACATAGTTTCTAATAAATAGGATTTCCAGCCGCTGTGTCAAATGGTATAAAATAAAATGAATAAAAACAATGAAAGCTTCTGTTTCCAGCTGCTTATAGAACCTATGCAAACTGTCATCCTCAAGTTCTTGATTCTTGTACTTCACAGGGAATTTTTGTGACCAAAGTGATACCAGATGGTCCAGCTTCAAAATTCCTGAGACCTGGAGACAAAATTTTAGAGGTTAGTAATACCCAAGACCCACTATACCAAGACGGTGCAATCGATCGTTAAATACAAAGGCGAAGAGTTCCACCGCGTGCGTTGTCTGCTAGACTGACCCAGCGCGTATGGTGTGCCCGGTCATGGCTCGGTTAGCAAAGATTTAATGGTGGCATGAAGTAAACAGTAATATTTTCTTTATGTCTCCTTGGATGAGATGAGGTTAATAGACTACCAAGATTACCAAGAAATGTACAATAGATCATCTATTCAAAGAATTAATTTAATGATTAAAGCAAATAAATGAGTATAAACTGCAAAACTTTGAATGAAGTTCTTACATATGTAAAACCAAAGGGGAACTGTACAGGTACATCTTCTAATCTTATGAAAAAGTGTAGGGATAACCAGGGTAGCAGAACAAGAGGAATGAAGTAGGAAAGAGACCAGATGGGCCATTATTTAAATGATTAAAGCAAATAAATGGGTATGAAGCACAAACTTTGAATGAAGTTCTCACATACATCAGACCAGAGGGGAAATTCACATCTAATTCTATGAAAAGTGTAGAGATAACCAGGGTAGCAGAAAAAGGGTAATGAAGTAGGAAAAGAGACCAGATGGGCGATTCAAAAAAATCAACAAAAACTCAACAAAATCCAGCCACAGTATTCTGATGATAATGAACGTTGAAAAAGTGTTACTCATGTTGCAGCTTCTTCAGTTTTCCAACTTTCTTTCCTGAAATTTTCTGTTTTGGGGCACTATTTCTGATTGAATTTCTATTGCTTGAAGATTAATAAGGAAAAAGGAAAGAAACAAACAAACAACAACAACAACAAAACACTTCCTTTAAAAGAAATTCGGGATGATCAAGTGGAAAAGTTCATTCACATAATTATTGAGTGCACGTATGGGATTCCTTAGCTTTGAGAAAGTTTATCAGTATTTGATCGATGACCTTTTACGGCTTCCTCAAACAAACAAAAAGACGATGCCCTTATACCGAAAGTTGAATTAGCAATATTAGATTTTTACGCCCCTCCCTCTTCACAAACACAAACACACAGCTGATGATCTCCATAGCACACATGCATTAGTCCAAACACAAAAATATTGGGACTGTGTGAGGAGTGCAAAGGTGTATATGTCTGAAGTCCAATTTACTATAATAGACATAAACTTCAAGACGACAAACAGCCTTGCAAAGTGTTAATTTTGATTAACACGTACGACGCACCAGGTGCCTGTGTTTACGATTGTACGTGCTGGACTATTTTTAGAAACTACTGGCTCGGCGGACGGAAGTGCTTGAATTGCACTGTCTTGGTATAGTGGGTCTTGGGTAATACCTCTATTTTCTAAATATTTTTTGTTTAATACAGACGTTGCTGAAAGGTGTTTTATACACACTTAATGTCAATGTCAGCTGTGTTTTGGATTGTATTTGTTCATGGAAGTGCTACAGTAGGGATAGTTTCCAAGTCACGGGCCTCAATTCTTGTTTGTTCCAACTCTGCTTTTTGCACAACTGAGAAATCCAATGGTAAACATTTGTGGCTTTAGTATTATGGCTATGTTAGGGGACTGTAGTATTGTACAGAGTAAGCTATAGGTGAGCAGTGAACACAACTCATTATTTTCTCTATTCGGCTTTGTAATTAGCCTGCGGTCCCCCAACAACAGGCATTATGATAATGAGTTAGAATAAATCAGAACTGTGAAACAGCTGGATGAGTGCCACAGCACCTTTGAAGCAAGTGTCAAAGTGTGCTTTTGTTATACCTCCACATACTAAAAGATCTCTAGTTTTTCAGAAAATGGAGATAGAACAAACAAGAACTAAGGTCACAAAGTGGATCCAAATGGAATAAATGTAGCTGAACAGTTTAATACGCTTCTGTATTTTCTCTACTCCGCTTCTCTTGGAAACTGTCCATATATGCATACCGAAACACTTTCATTTATTCACATTTCTCATCACATGTGACCTCATTTTTTGTGTATTTACTACAGATTTTGCCACATGTCAACTGTATTTCGTGATGTATTCATGCACATACACATGTTGTTATAGGATATGGTGTATTTTATGATGCTTTAACATGTTTTGTCAAATAACGGTTGTTTTGTGGTGTGTGCATTTGGATACATTTTAGCCAGGGAACAATGTTTTAAGTTAATAAAAAGGAACCTAAAACTCATACATTTTGTCATTTGTGCATCTGTATTAGGAAGATCACAGATATTTCAGAAGACCAACCATTGAACAATTTCCACTTTTTATAATAATTATTATTATTGGCGGGGCGGGGGGGGGGGGGGGGGGGGGATTTTCCTTTTGTTTTTTGCGGTTATTAGATATTTTGGAGTTTTTTTTATCAGTCGTTTGTGTAAATGTTTTATATCATCCTTTACTACTGATAATAATGTCAGTGGAAGTATTTCAATCTTAGAATTTCTGGTTTCATTTCCCAGGTGAACAAAGTGGACTTTCAGGCCATTGAACACAATCGTGCTGTGACGGTGCTCAAAACCAACAACAGTGTCAACCTTTTGGTGGAGAGGATACAGAAAGTCAACATGGTGTGACCAGTCTGTAGTTGGGCAGGCACATTTCAAGTTATTTGATATGACTTTGTATCAGAACTCAAGAGTAAGGCATCATATGGTCTATGATACTAGGCATGCCATTATTATCAGTTTACCTGTGCATACCCAAACGCATTAGGGCCATCCATAAGGGGTGAAATAGACCAAGCTTGATGTAGGTGGCCTAGCAGAATGCAGCGGGCACTGCCTTTTGTGTGCTAAGTGTGAAGCAAAATTTATGGGCGGCGAGCCACCAGTCTGGCGCCTACACCAGCCTTGCTGTGTTTCATCCCTAAAGTATGTATACTTGGAAGGGGTTGTATACATGTATGCATGGGGTTGCCTCCAATAAGAAAAGTGTGGGGGGGATGATATAGTATGAATTAAAAAGTTGTTGATGGATTTGACCCATATAAAAATTAGGTTTCTGATGAAATCCATGCCACTGAAAGTTATTAAAACACACAAGACCTTATTAGAGACCGTCACCATTGTAAAAAGGGGTAAGGGGGGGTCCAAAAATTGACAACACCAAGTGTACATACTCTATGGACGACCCCTCACAGCTGTTTGGGCCAAAGAGTTGTATTCAAGGGGGGAATGGATGCATTACTATGTCCTGAACAGATGGGTATTTCTACAGAGAAAGCAGTGCTGTGCTCATTTAACTCTTTCCCTACCACACACGGCTGGACCAAGCTATATTTGAGCCACCATTTTGTTCCCTCAATAGACAACCAAAAAATATGAAATTGTGTGAAAATGGATGTAGATTCAAAATATTAAGGTTTGAATGTACAACAGTGTTTTGTATTCACAAAAATTCTGTTTCGTAAACACTGGATTGGAATTGAACATGCGGCTCGCGGTAGGGAAAGAGTTAATATGTGAGAGGAAATTAGACCATACACATGTATTATGTCTCTGTCTTATCATGTATGTTTGCCTGTCAGTAAGTGCGATAAGGTTAGGTTGGAGACAAAGTAGAGTTTAAATCAACTTTGAATGATATTTTGTGATTCTTTTGTGTATGAAATTAAAGTTGATCAAAGATTTGCATGAAAAGATTGATGAACATTCTCTGTACCCTCAGAGCTTACAAACATTAATGACATCATGGACACTGTTGTAACTTTAATTCTGTGGAAATTTACATGTATTGTATTTTCAGAACTATGAATGTCTGTTGAATTTTAGTTTATTACAAATAAATTTAGGATTGTTATTTGAAAATACCTGAAAATGGTTTTATGTTAAAGTGAATCTCTTTTAAAGTGAACAGTTCTCTCCTGTCCCTTGAAGTTCAGTTCAATACTCTGACGCCCAGTCTTAGAGTCATAGAAAGTCTTATTCGGAACTTATGAAGCAGGCAAATCTATTATAAACTTGTCATATAAAATGCAAAAATATCAAAATAAATCACAAAAAAACTGACTTACTGATAAATTAGAAATTATATTTTTAAAAAAAGATAAAAACAAACAGACAAGATTATTGTCACATTAGGTTGTGTTACATGTTGCAAATATAGTGCACTGGGCACTAGAGGGTTAAACGGACTCCACTGTGTATGGAATTCTTTTTTAAACAGAGTTGTGGTGACTGATTTTGCAGCCAAAAATTCCACTTTGTTGTCATTTTATTGAAATTTGTCACATTCCCAGCTAATGTGCTGTTGTTCTTATCATTCCTAGCCCAACTGACATATTTTTGTAAGTAGTTTTTTATCTACACCAAGAATGTGACAAAGCCTTCCTATGCTGCTGAGATCTAATGACATTCCAAGTTGTTCATGTTCTTTTGGGTTTCTTGTACATTTCGATCAGTATCACTGAGTACCGTATAAACTTTACTTCCAACTTGTTTATATGCGAACCTCTGATGTTACATGTACAGTTTGCTTCCTTGACCATTCCATATCCACCAGCGAGTTGTTTCACTACCAGTATAAAAGACTCTGGTGGGTTTTGCTGCAATGCAGTGTTCAGTACAGATGCAGATTTTATGATACTGAATTGTACTAGCTTGATTTCTTTCATTTGTCGTCTCCATCTCCAAACTTCAAAGTTTCTAGGCTTATATTGTTTTATATTGTCTGAGGGCCTAAATGTTTCCTAGTCAGGTTATTGGGTCATATTTCTTCTGGTTGTTGATGTAGATCTTCCCAAACTTGGCCCAATTCTGTAGTGACCTGGTGAAGTCCCTAGGATTGTAATTGTTGAAAAGAACATTGGCGCGTTTTTTTTTATTACAATGACTCCTATGTATAACAGTCTCATTATAGGCCTATTATGCATTCTGTGTAATTGTTCACATGTAATGTGCCACAAGATGATGATCAGAAAGATACACCAAGTATGAACTTTCTTCAGGTCAGACCTTTGTCAAGTACAATCTTATTGCAGATCCCATGTATGGTAGTGGCACTTTGCAATTCTAAATACTCGTGGCACTTCAAACAAAATTTATTGAATACAGTCTTTTTGCAGTTTGTATAGACAGGCAGGCAAGCAATTTAATGATGTAAACCATCATCCGTCTAGAAAAATGACTGGTGCTGGCAATTTCCTTCTGTTACACGCAGCTGGTGAGTGCAGAAGTCTCCAAATTGAGGTTTCATTTGATGACTTGCCCTCTTATGACATCTTGCACCGCAAAATGCCAGTTCAAAATGAGAAGGACCTTTATATTGACTTCAAAATAATTCACACACTTTGTATGGCTATAAGAAGGATTAGGCTATAGGCCTATTTATGCACATGAGTATTACTCACTGCTGGAAAATTGCAACATCTCTGTCAGCTGTTGTAAAATACAGAGTCAAGGCTGGCATCTTTTATTTCATGATTTTGCTTTAGCGATTCTATATTCATTGTGTTTATACAAGGCAGCAGTGCTGGGAAATGACAGAGGCCCACAATCCTATATATAACTTTATAACTTGCCTTTGGCACTTTACTTTCTACAAACAAAACGTATACTCTCACCATTCCTACAGCACTTTGAACTTGTGTTTCATGATTTTTGGTTTGTTTGTTTTTTTTCTTTTATTTCATTTTCTTGGAGATGTTTGAACAAATCACTTTTTCCTGTTGGTGTTGGCACTTGTGAATGGAAAACAAAAATTAAAAATTTCCTTTGAGAAGTTTAAATATTTGAAGCTACGTGGATATCTTTCTGTATCAGATGACATGTCAGGTAACATTTGAACAGTTGCTGTTAGATCAGAACTGAGAGAAATCTCTGATATTCAGGTTGCAGCTGGACTTTTTTGCCCCTCTGTTGTTGTTTTTTGGGAGGTCCCCCCATAGTTTCAGGATCCTGGGATCACATTTATAAAAGTACTGTCATTTATTTGAAGACAAAATCCAGACAACTGCTTAAGTTGTTCCAATAATAGATATAGTTTTATTGCTTTCTGAGGTTAATTTTTTCCAGGTGTCTTAAGTTATAATGAGAGAATGTATCAAGTTGGTCCTATCATGAAATGGCTCAAGTGCAAAGGGCCTATTTGTACAGCAGAGGAAAAAAAATGTTTTACCCGAAAAGTTAAATTTATTTTTAGTTATTTAAATGAATACATGTTTTTGAAATATCGCGCTCCTCTTCAGCCACTAGACAAAAATAATTAACAAAAAATCCCCTCCAAGAGCTCACAGAATATTTGGGGAAAAAAAGTTTGTCATCTACAGTTGTGGGAAGATTCGTATGCAGTTTCAGGATAGGGCTAGCAATAAACAGAGTGTCCATTTGAGTTTTACAGTTTGTAGGATCTAGGCACATAGGCTTGTGAGAAGAGACTGTGTGTGTACATGTATTTGTTTTTTTATTTCTGCTCTTTGTAACTGAGATAAATAAAAAAGGACATCAGAAATCACACACAAATGTTTACACTTTAGCTCTACATGTCAAATTGGGCAAGAACATTTGCATCCCGTGGATTCTCATTTGAAATATATCACTGAATGTGCCTGTTGTTTTATCCTGTTGTCTATTTATTTATTTATAAACATTGATTCAATATATGCCCGTGAATTTGACTTGTGTACAAAACATTATTTTTTAACTCTATGTCGCAGAACTCTTGTTAAATGAAAACACACTTGTAAAAAGAAAAGTTCATGGTTTCAGGTTACTTTTGCATTTTGAAAAATGTACAAATGATTTGTTAAATGGCAGCATTTTATGATCAAATAAAGACTGTATTTTGTCTTGTACTGTTACAAGTTCAAGCCTCAGACTCCTTGATTTTGCTTTGTTTTGTTTTGTTTTTATTGACATTCATCAGGTTTTAAAAGTACCAGTGTGTCACACGAAAAGATCCTTTCCGAGAGTTTGAGTTTGGAGAAAGCATGTCGAGAAGATACAGCTATTTTGTGCTAGGAAGAAACAAGATGATAGACACAATGTAGCAGAATGACAGAACAGTGGGGGTCCCTACCAGAAGTGTCCATCAACAACCTACACCTTTCCAGTTTCATTTTCAACATTAAGCATAAAAATATTCCTGTCCCTGATCCTATGGTAGGGAAGATTGAGCATCTACGCTTCTCCGATAAGGACGAAAAACTCGTAGGACCCCGTGTACGTGTTTAAGATACCTTGGCAAGTAAAAGTCGAGAAGAGCAGGCCGAACAAGGCCGCTGCCCGGGCAACCTTCTAAAAAAAAAACTCATCCCTACCACAAAAACAAACAGAAACAAGGGCAAGGCACCTCCCTCCCCCCACAGACTAATAGCTGCCTTTTTTTTTTATTGTTATAAATGATGACCGTATGGACTTTTAGCGACCGCTGCATTGTAGCTATGCTGAAGCGTCGGTCGCGGTCGCAACCGTAAACCTACAATGGCGGACCTTTCGCTGTTTTGTGACGTTACACAATGGGCTCATGCAGTCTGGGCATTTTATTAGTCTGTGTCCCCCCCCCCCCCCCCCAATAACAGAGAAACAAGAACACGAAAAGTGAGGTGTAAATGTCAAGGGCATTGAACGTCCTAAAATAAAGACCTTAAAACAGCATTAAATCTTTGCCATTGCAGCAAATATACACACATTCTCTCTCTCTCTCTCTCTCTCTCTTTCATACACACATTCGCACACAAACATACAGACATAAAACTCCTCCTTTTTTCTTCTTAATATCAGAAATACTATTCTAGATACTATAAGATGAGACAGTTGTGTTTCTCGCACATCATCTAGCGGCGAGAGCTCAGAAGAGACACAAACAATGGCGCATTTTACGCAGCCGAGGAGAGAATAGGCCTACTGAGTCGTGTTCACTGTTTGCTATCGCACTAGGCCCTGGCTGGGCAGCTTACTTTGTAATTAAACTTCTCAGTAGGAAAACTAGAGCCTTTTTACTTTTTCCGCTCCTCTTTAGTTGCTGCAGCAGTTAACTTATCATATCAAACTCATATAGACCTTGTAAATACAAAGTAATTTTATTCTGATATTGACACTTTCCTACGTGATTTGCAGAATATTAACTGATTCACTTCCAGCTGGTTTGTGCAAATTGATCAAAGCCCGTGATTCCGGCTCGGCTCAACAAGTCAGGTTTTCACCTGATGGAGATTGGTCAACAGATTATTATTATTATTCAATCCAGAATATACCTCGTCTGAACCGCATTACTTTCAATAGTAGGCCTACTTGAGTTAAGTAAATTACTTCTTAGGCCGCTCAAAGCGGCTTGCGGGAATTGATCATTAACAAAATATTCTTGTCAGAAACAATAAATGCTCGAAAGATTAAAAGAGACAAAATTCAAAAGATCAGCCATCTGCCGCCTATAAATAATACTAAAGGGACTAATAACTGTGTCACTGTTAGCATCAGCACAAGGTACATGTTCGATGTTACAAAATTTCACCCAAACTCTGCATGAGAGCATGCAATGCACATTATAACACTGGGTATTGCGCAATATTATAAAAACCACAGAAAAACTGTGGCTATAGGCAAAGTCAAAATTTGGCCAAAAGAAAAAGCTGCATGTAGCAAAGGCTCGCGCAAGAAATAATGCCCAAACGATACAATGAAAGGCAAACTAAAACAGAAGACAGAAAATGGCTGATATTTCGGCAACAGCCTTGTTTAAGGGGAAAGACCGAAAAGCCTCCATAAATTGGCACGCGTGCTTCTATGCTGCTGTCCAAGCAAGAACTCGCATTTAAGTAGAAATATTCTGTTTAGATTCTATATATTTCTTATTCAAATCTTTTATTGTTGGATTGTTTTATCTGTTCAAGTTTCCCATGTTTTTTCTATTGCTGTTTTTTCGTTTTTTCCCCTTGAAAAAGGCTGTTGCCCAAACATCGGCCATTTTCTGTCATCTAGCTCTTTTAGTTTGCGTTTCATTGTATCGTTTGGGTATTATTTCTTACGCGAGGTTTTGCCACATACAACTTTTTCTTTTTGCCAAATTTCGTCTTTAGTTGTTGCGCAATGTGAATGCCTTTTTTAGAGTCGAGAAGGCGTCAAAACTAAGTCGACTGTCTTTTTCGAGGCCGTCTAACTAAGTACAAATTCACTAAGCTTACTATCAGATTATAATTTTGAAACTTTCAATTAATGTCAAACACAAAATCTGCTACCGTATCACTATCAGATTGCATGAATATCACCACCAGTTAAAAATGTACCTAGTCTTTTCCGCCAAACTCAACAACACACAAATCTTAACGTCCAAAAATACGCGGAAACTGTCCATGAACAACAGTAACACTATCATCTTACAGTATAAGGATCACTTGACCGCCATATGGAAAAGTGGAATTTGTAATTGTATACTGGGTCACGTAGGATTTTGGAGACGAGTCCCATCAGATTCGAGGTCACGGCTACTCTTATTTTGCTTTGCGTAGCGCAAGTAGCGACCTGCAATATTTACCAATGTTCATTTTTCCCGGACACATTTCACGGACTTGCACTGCAGTCTTTCGAGTAGCGGGTTTAGGCTATATCCGAAAGAAATGTCTTATCTCATAGAACTGTTGCTGTTGAAGCGATGTGGATAATAGGCGACATGTCATTCCAACGTTAGTTTGTCATTTGGGAGATGTGCTGTAGATGTCAGTTCAGAAAAGTACGACACAACATGAATAAAACAGCTAGAGGGAACTGACGCGGGTCTAGGTACCGATACCGGTACACAGAAGTTAAGAACAAGGTCAGGGTGGGTATAACACATGCCGTGTTAAGTTAAAAAAAAAAGACGGTTTGCACCAAAACAAAATTTTACAGATGTCACAAAAAGCGACCTTAGTTCTTGTTTGTTCCAACTCTAGGCCTACTTGTTGCGCCACTGAGAAATTCCAC
Source organism: Onchidella celtica (assembly GCA_963931925.1). NCBI lineage: Eukaryota > Metazoa > Mollusca > Gastropoda > Systellommatophora > Onchidiidae > Onchidella > Onchidella celtica. Next base: position 44,506,763 of record OZ007571.1, read on the forward strand.
GTTAAGTGCCTGCGGCTTTAGTATTGTGCTAATGAGGTAGGATAAATAGGAACTGTGAAACAGCTTGATTAGTGCTACAACGCACTTTAAACAAGTATCAGAGTGTGCACTCGTTATACCTCTTTTACCTACTAAAAGATCTCCAGTTTTTCAGAAAATGGAGATAGCTCAAACAAGAACTGAGGCCGTGAAAAGGTGTTCCATACTGAAGGCACTACGTTCATTCTTGATTCAATGTCTTTTTCATAATTTTGCCATACGGCCAATTCATTAGTCATGCAGAATTCCATGTGAAACATCACGTCCACTCTGATGTGTGGTATTCCAAGCACTGATATATATTATAATGTAGGCCATGGATTTGCACTGAAGCAATATCTGGGTCACCATTTTTCAATGTCATTTTTTAAAGCATGATCGTGATAGTGATAATGAATGAGATGAAGTCTTGCTGGGCCCGGTGAATTGTGTTGTTTAATTCTGGTCGGCTCCGGCTCTCCGGGCGAAGACTCTGCAAACAAGTTTCTATCAACCTATCTTTTATTCGCCTGTCTGTCCGCCAATCCATGAAAGGTCGCGGAGATCCAGCCAGCATCACTATCCGATATAGATTTCTATAAGAGTGGTAGGATTACCATACGCGGCGGGTTTCCTACGTCAAACCGACGTCGGGCCGATATCTTAACCAGTAATTTTTATGTGCAAACTTAGCGTCAATCTTACCAGTTGGATTTCCGTCGGGTTGCTGGCTGAGCCAAAACTTGCTACTATAATGAAGACAGTTACACATAGAGGAATAGCTTATGTAGGCTCATATGACTGTATGAGATAATCCACTAGTGATTCACCTGCAAGTGTCACCAGACACTATGATTTGAAACGCGGACGAGGCTCACAAGGTTTTTTCTTTAGTGCAGTGGCATGAAGCAAACTGGTTTCGTTTGGTCTCATCTGTTCTTTGCAATAAATGGCATAACGTATTATTTGAAACTGATATCTCACGTGGCGCCAAAAAAGGAATCAAATGAAAAACATTCCCCGCATTACTTGATTGTTACTGATACTATACATATAATGGTATGCAGGACAAGAAACAAATGTATATATACATTTAAATTGACCCCCCCCCCCTCCCCCCGCAAACACACACGCACAAACAAAGAAAAAAAATCAGATAAGAATAAAAGGCTACATTTTGCGATAAGCAGGACAATCACTGCAGTGCAAGTCCGTGAAATGTGTCAGGGAAAAGTGCGAAATCTTCAATCTTCTCAGGCGTAGGGATCACGTGGTTAACTAGGTCATGTGACCGGAGACAAATTCCAAAATGGCGTTCCTGGAGGCTGACAGTCGTAAGTTTTGATGTTGTCTTTGTTATTTGGAATATGCATGGCCCTTGCACAGAATAGGATCGGATTTAGTAAATATTTAAGGGCCCATTATTTTTCAATGCTTTCAGTTTAAGCAGGTTCCACTGTATGAAATGATGTCATCCCTCCCTTCTGCTCACCATCCTTTTTCCTACCTCCGACTCCAGTCTGAGGCAGTTTCTCATTGTCTCTCTCTCTTTCCTTTCTTTATTTGGTTAGGATGTGCTCATGTGACTTTCATGGCCTGTCTATTGGAAGGACTTCCGAATGCGTTCCATACCCCGAGTGAAAACAATACATAGCTACCCCGGCGGCTTTCCCTGATATGTCAGTCTGACTACTGCCCAGACGAACATCGGCCTACGGCCTCAATGATACGAACTGACTAGACCCTCACGTCGTTACATATCAATCTGATCGATCTGACAATGCCTATGCACTTGTCGAGCTATGGAACGCATTCGGAAGTCCTCCCTGTCTATCTGCTGTCCACCATCTCATACATTGTTATGAGACATTAAAGAGAAGGATGATGTAGCCTACATAAGATGTTTGGGATCAAGGTTGTGACCAGACTTGCGTATTTTTAGTTTCACTGTTTTGGAAGTATCAAAACATTTATAAGTATCTGTCATGCATTTAATGTGACGCTCATATATTGTTTTGTATTCCACAGGTAGGTACCGCTTTCTGGTGCTGTTTTTCAACTGTATGCTGACCTTTGGATCATATTTTTGCTTTGATATGCCCAGTGTTCTTCAGGATGTTTTCACAATGGTAACGTCCATTATTTCCTGAAGAATACCAATAGATTGCTGTACTTTTGTCTGATGCCACAATAATAATGTTTGAATTGATATGCTTCATTTTCCCTAGGTTGACGATTTCTTAATGGAATGTGTGGCTCTATATCATCTTTTGCACATTATAAAACTGTATCCTGTTTAGAGTTTTTGAATTTCCAGATGAACCTTCTTATAAAGAGAATGACGTATATCAGGAATCACAGAGTGAGTGTTTCAACAATATTCAAACTGTAACTCTCTGTTTCATTTATAAATTCATGAGCAAAATGAATTCTTTTGTTGTGTTTTTAAGTAACTGAAATAATTTCATTGCAACTATTTAGGTCATATGATGATCTTTTTCCTTTTTGATTCAAGTCTCTGTCTTGATTTTCAGACAAATAACTGCAGCAAAAATGCATCAGAAAGTTTTGAGCTTTTTTCAGACAAGAATAGCAGTGATAACTGCACTGTTTGTACAGATTGCCTGGGAATGTCAGACGCTGACTACAACTTGCTGTATGCCATATATGCATGGACGTAAGTGGGCTATTTCAAAGTCACTTGTCTCAGTTTGGTGAACACCATCTCCTAGTTTGTAAGTGATGCTAAAAAGCAGGATACGATTACTTTTTACTGACACTGTTAGCCAGCTCTTTACTAATTGCTTAATGCCAATTTCAGCCTAGAATTATTTACTGTTTTTGTGAAGTTCAGATAATTCATTTTATGCATTATGTATATATATTATCAATTTGGAACCAAATGTGTGCTTATCTCACATTTGTGTTGTGACATCTTGTTCTGTGTATATTTAATGTCGCTGCACCTGTTTTCATTGAGCAGTAGTTATCATTTCTTTTTGCTGATATCATACTATGTTCATGTGATACAATTATATGCACTTCGAGCCTGCTCTTTCCTGTGTGTTTAAGTTAAAAAGTTTCATGTTGTATGTGCATGCAGCAACAAACCTTAATCATGAAATCACTTTTTTTGGTAAATAGATGCATTTATTCCCGACTACTTTCAGAAATGCTGTCGTTGTCATTGGAGCAGGTTTCCTCATTGACAAACTGGGCAACAGAGGTACAGTTGTAACAGATACTGCTGAGGAATAAGAATTGTGATACTGATAAACGGTCTACAGCCTTCAAAGCTAATTTTTAAATGCATTCACACATATTAGCTACGATCTGTGTCTGTGAATTTGCCTAATAACATTAATTTAATTATAAATTTTATAAGACTGCATATTTGTGTATGTACTGTATGTGGAATGCATATATTATTATTCTTTTGTATCAAGTTTGATAAATTAGGTTAAATTTTGTACAAAAGCAAACCTTGAATAGGATGTAGGAGGAAGGCACCCAGTGCTACCATAACTACAGTATAAAACAGTCCTGTCCATAGGTAGTTGGATGTATCAGTCACATCAGGTTTCTGGCCCACAGACCTCATTGCTAATATCTTGTAGTTGTCACGGCACAGTTTTCAGAAGCAGTTAGATAAGATCAGACAGAGAAGGAAATTTGTCTTGTACATTTGACATACATTATAAGATAGTTAATAAATGGACAATATTTCACTTATGATAATTTAGTCTCTAGTTCAGAATAGGAAGGAAAATTCAGCATGCTATACACCAGTGATACTGTGACTGTTACACAACAATCAAAACAAGATACGACATTCAATCTGCAATAACGCTTCCCAACTTCTGTATACAGACACCAATATGCATATGTGGAATTCTTCTAATGATATGCATTTTTCTGCATTTTGATGCAGAATGGGTCGGTTGGAATTCTTGATCATAGATTGTAATTTTCTGACGTTTCAGTTGGAGTGTTCCTGTTCTCATCCCTGTGTTTGCTGGGGTCTTCGACATTCGCAGCGGGAGCCTTTTTGAAAGGGACCTCGGCACTTCTACCTGTCATGTTGTTGGGACGATTGCTGTTTGGCTCGGGGAATGGATCACTCACCAGTAAGTTTTCTTCTCCTGTAGGACATGTTCAGGTGGCTCAAGTTGTTAAGTGAAAATATATGGTGCAACTCTGTTCTCAGTATGCTCATGCTTAAAACTATCATTGTAATACCAGAAATGCACATGGATGCAACCAGGTGACTACTACTGTAAGATGGACAGTTATACATGGTGAGAGAATAGCTTATAGTTTGCCAGAAAGGGCAGTGCATCTGATTTTATTTTCAGGAGTTCAGCCTCAAAATAGGTTGCCTTTCTTTAGATAAAGCAGCAGGCAGATGATATTTATCCCTATTTGTACCTGCAAACCAATTTCTTAAAACTAAATTTCCGATGTCTAATTCAGTAATGCCTTAAGCAGATATTTATATTGGATATTGCAATTCATTATCCGCCATGCCAAAGCAGAATCTGAGAGAATAAATCTAAATTTTTTTTTTCACCCATTACTCTTTATGCATTTTAGAGGATTATTTAGAATCTTTTAGAAGCAGAATATCTAACATTGTAAAAATGTTTTGTCAAATCTGCCCCAGTTGTACAGAACAGAATCACAGCATATTGGTTTAAAGACAAAGAACTTGCAATGGCATTCGGAATCACCTTGGCTTTCTCCAGACTTGGCAGTGTGCTCAACTTTTTCCTCACACAACGTTTTGAGTCTAGATTTGGCTTGATGTGGACATTATGGGGAGGTAACGTCTCTTTTATTTACTTCTGGCTTGACTGTGAACAGAGATCAACTCTATAGAGTGCCAATTTGCATGCAGTGCTGATTATAATGCAAGACTGAGTTAACAATAGAGATGTTGGACCTAATTTCTCAGAAGCTTTGTGCAGGATTAAATTAATGGTTTGTTTCGTTTCTGCCTGTTGAATAATGTTTCCGTCCTGTAAAGCCCCTTTTGTTCTGTGTGCAATATCATTGAGACAGAATACACATGGAATACTTTTTATTTCAAAGTAGAATTATGAGTTTTGAAACATCACAATTAATTGATTTTCATGGTACATAGTTTGGTAATGTGGGAACACAGAAAGGAGCACTACAATCCCAACCATAGATATTATACACTACTGAACTAGATTCCATGCGGCTCTCCACCAGCCCTCTCTTTCCCTGCTTCGGGAAGCGAGCCGGGATGGTCCATATTGAAACCCCTTCTCACCATCGTAGACTGGGCTGAGCGCTTGATGCTGGCCTAACCCAGCCTAACCAACGGGTTGAAAAATAGCGGTGATTGTAATTGATTTTGTAACTATAATTTGTTTATAGTCACTCACATACCATTTCCGTACACTATGACATAATATTGAATAAAATTCCTCGATTAAAAAAAAAAAAACCAGACTGATTCAACTGACACAACTCACAACTACAATGTAAAGCCAATGGTGTTAATGTATATGACACAGCGGTAGAGGGTGGGGTAAGCCTAGAGAGAAGACAACGGGTGATGAAGATAGATGGATAGATTGAGAGACCGATAGATAGATAGACAGATAGATAGAGAGACACACACAGAGAGAGAAAGAGAGAGAGACACAGAGAGAGAATAGATAGAATGAGAGAGACAGATAGAGCGAGAAAGAGAGAGAGAGATAGAAGAGAGATAGATAGATAAATAGAATGGATAGATAGATAGGATAGTAGATGAATAGATAAATAGATAGATAGACAGATAGAATAAATAGATAGATAGATGGATGGATGGATGGATGGGTGGGTGGGTAGAGAGACAGATAGACAGACACACAGAGAGAAAGAGAGAGACAGAGATAGAGACAGATAGAGAGAGAGCGAGATAGAGAGAGAAAGAGAGATAGAAAAGAGAGAGAGATAGAAGAGAGAAATAGATAAGATAGATAGAATAGATAGATAGATAAATAGAATAGAATGGGTAGATAGAACAGATAGATAAATAGGTAGATAGATAGACAGATAGAATAGATAGATAGATAGAAAGATAGATAGACGAATAGATAGATAGATAGATAGATAGATAGATAGACAGTACAGACAGACAGACTGATAAACTTCTCATAGTCAAAGGCCTATGTGGCTCCGTTTACAAACACGACTCAATGAGTCGTGACCCATCCTGTGATGGCTGCCAGCGCCTTCTAACAGTCCCCCATTGTGATAGAGACTCGTCACCCCTGCATTTGCTTGCTTGTTAGAAACAGACAGTCATAAAAGTTGTGATGCAAAATTCTGTGGTATTCCCTGACCAGTGGAGATATATGTGGTTTGATGATGCTGTAAAATACATCATCAGTGCTCTACAGTAATAGTATTTGCCAGAGTTATGCCAAAAGACAACTGACAGTCCATTGCATTTCTGAGCATGAGGGCTATCAGATAATATTTTAGAAAAAGAAATTTGCCAATAGGAAAAAGTAATAATCTAATGCATAGCTGCCAACCAGTACGTATTTTACGTATTTACTACGTTTTATTGGTTCCAGTACGTTAAGACGTTTTTGTGGTGAAAATTACGTTTTTGAAGAATTTCCCCATTTATACGGAGAAAACATATACTCTGGAGGAGAAAACAAAACCGTAACTTTTGTATCTAGGCCTACTGCTAATAGCGCTGGACCTAGCGATTCAACGGGCGCAACCGTACCGTGTCCTGCCGTACTGCGTATGCCCGAACTCGTGATAACTTTTGTATCCCTGCCACGGCCCCACTCAACCAAGCAACAGTAATGTTGCATAATAAGTTATCACGGCATACACCTTCGCCAGTGTCCACACGCTTCGACCGTTCATCGAGCTCGAGTACGTAAACACGTGTAGGTCACGCGTATTGTATCGTAAACGATGGCGGTCAGTGAGTAAGAGCAGTGGACACATTTTGTGAAGAGGTTTCGTTTTATTTCACCGTTACGTCTTTTTTGGTGTTTTTTGTTGTTGTTTTTTCAGTTTTACATAGCTTACAATCATCTTTGGCGGTGGTAACTCCCGGTAGATCTAGGTCGGCCGTCTTTTAGAATCTTGAACGTAATTGGCGATCACGGATAAACTAGGCCTAGGCTCAGGTGTACGGGTGTTTCAGTGACGTAAGAAATCGAAATCTAGAGCCCGTGAGCTGGTAAAACAATAGAAAAAGTGCTAGAACTAGAACAATATGGACATGGCTTGTGAAGTTGCTTCAGTTCTAGATCTGTTAGTTACATCTGTCATCTTTTATGCCTAACATGAGTTGCGATATAATGGATAGATTTATTTTATTTTTAATCGGAAGTCTTTTCTATCCAACTCATGAGTCATGAAGCCGTCAGTAGACATTTAGTGCAAAATATTCAAAGGAATGTCCTTTTGCATCAACATCAAACTTGTCCAATAAATGCATTGTGAGTCATAAGTCACGTTATCGTGACTTCCAATTTCACCAGTTTCACAAGTCACATGGAGGCAAGTCTGACATTGTTCAATACTGCCAGAACAAGTTATTATGAAAGAGTTATACAATTCTGAGGACAGCTCATATCATAATAGTCAGTTTCTTTAGAAACAGAAACAGTGGTGATAACAACACATGTATTAGCATTTGAAGCAAAATGTTTGTTTTCTGCTTCTTAAAATCGTATGCTGTATTACATTGGGCCTATGTAAAGAGAATAATATTCCATAATGTAACAAAGTGAAGAAATTATGATTTTTCAATGTTTGGGGGGGGGGGGGGGGTCGGTGTCTATTCCGATATCAGGAGTCTGTTTTTAGGTTTTTGAAAGTTGGCAGCTATGCTAATAGAATCATAATGGCAAATTCTAGGTGATTGACAGGAAAAGAAAAAGTTTTTTTTTCCTAATGTCTCAAGTCAAAAGTGTCAAAAAATGACTTATGCCATTAGTGTAGAGCAGTGACGATATTCTGTTTAACAAGTGAAAAAATTCCAGTGAAGCGTTAGAAATGGTATATTATGAAACTTCACATGACTGTACATATGTACAGGGTTGTTGTAGTTTTGTTTAATCCAGTTTCTTGCATCTTGTTGCCAGGTGCTATGCTGTGTGGCCTGGGATTTATCTCTGCTATTTTTGTGAGTATCTTGGACAGACATGGAGTAAAGCAGCTGGGAGATGAAGGTAGCATGAAAACTGAGTCCAAGAAGTTGGTGAGTTTTCAAGTTTCTACATTGGTTTCAGTATTCCTCTTATAGTGTGATAGTGTGTCTTAGGGGTATAAAAAAATTCTAATTTATAGTTGCCCAGGGGATTGAAATTTATCAAAGTCCTAATATATCTTGTTGGATATAGAGAAGTGCAAACGAACCATTGTTTATTTTTGGCATTCAAATAAGTTGTATTTGGAAGGAAAGTTTGTTGGCAAGAGGGAAAAATGGCATTATATTAGTACATCAGATCCATTTTCTGAATTCCCTGTGCAAATGTGGAATTTCTTTTGTGTTTCTAGTTGTTTTTTGGCTTAATGTGTCAGCAGAGTTTCATAAGCATAATAATATTTCTTCATGTTTACATTTTATTCATGCATTGATTGCTACTTGGACATAATGTGCACATTGCTGTGGCAAAAGAACTAGACTGTGTTTGTGAAATCAAAAGTTTCATTGCTTGAACGTAAAGGAAATCAACAAAATCATTGGTTTATCGTGAAAACACCTCATTTCTACTTCTAGTATGTGGTGGAAGTATGGTCCAACTTTGTTATAGTTTTAAACAATTTTTTTCTGTTGTTACAGAAAATCACTGACATTCGACATTTGTCCCTCTCATTCTGGTTGGTTGCTTTGGCCATTATGTTTTTCTACAATGGTGTTTTCCCTTTTGTGGCAGATGCCAGGTAAGGTATATGTGTGTCATGTCAGGCAAATATCAGTTACCCAGTTGAGATTTCTTGATAATTCTTGACATTAAATCAATTTTATAATCACCATAAGAATCTAAGTAAGCTGGCTGACACCAGTTGCATCATTCAGGAATGAGAGAGATTTCTACTAAGTTGATGAAAGTTCAACAAGAGATGCCAGAATTACCAAAGACTTGTTCCTGCTACTCAAAGAAAATTTAACAGATTTGTCAGTGAATTCCAGCATATTATCATACAGACGGGCCATAGTGATTAGACTTTGGTGATTTGATTAAATTGCACTTTTCAAATCTATAAGATAAGATTAGAATAAATCACACAAATTCATCATTTTTTAAATGCAATATTTGCATTTGTGACAAAATTAATATTTCTTTCTTTAGAGAGTTACATTTATGTTTAGGTCTTAAAATTCAAGATTCTTTATATCAAGACATTATTTCCGTTGTGTGTCTGTATTCTAGAAAAGCAGAAATTTTGTATTTTGACTGAGAGTGACACATGTATTTCACTTTTCTCTCAGCAAATTTATCCACACCAAATATGGAATGAGCTCAGATGTGTCTGCATATCTGGCTGGAGCTGTATATGATGTTTCAATGGTGCTCTCCCCTTTCCTTGGTGGTGTCATAGTAGGTTTACCTAAATTTTTATATTTTGGATGTTTGTTTTGGTTATAAAACATGTTTTTTCTAGGTAATGACAATGTAAGTGATGCTGTAGACAGTGTTTGCTCTGGAAATTGAAATCACTTTCAGTTCTTTTGTTCAAAATAAAGTGTATTCTGCAAATCTTGCATAAAAATGTTGGATTTGGTTTACTTTGTTAAAGTAGTGTAATGAGAATGAAATGTAGTTTAAAATGGTATAATGAGAATGAAATGTGGTTTAAAGTAGTGTAATGAAAATGAAATGTAGTTTAAAGTAGTGTAATGAGAATGAAATGAAGTTTAAAGTAATGTAATGAGAATGAAATGTAGTTTAAAGTAATGTAATGAGAATGAAGTGTAGTTTAAAGTAGTGTAATGAGAATGAAATGTAGTTTAAAGGAGTGTAATGAGAATGAAATGTAGTTTAAAGGAGTGTAATGAGAATGAAATGTAGTTTAAAGTAATGTAATGAGAATGAAATGTAGTTTAAAGTAATGTAATGAGAATGAAATGTAGTTTAAATTAGTGCAATGAGAATGAAATGTAGTTTAAAGTAGTATAACGAGAATGAAATGTAGTTTAAAGTAGTGTAATGAGAATGAAATGTACAAATTATGCTCAGGGCTTGACTGAAATTGAAGTTGACAGTGGTTTTAGGGTCAGCTGTTGCTAAAGTGAGTCTCAAATATCTACATTGTGCTCATTCAGTCAACTTTCCTCTAAACTCCATAATACCTACTCCACTAGACTAATGTTTTATCACATTTCTAGTGCTGCCACATCTAAAGTTGTGTGTACAAATATGCTAACATATTCAAGACTTCAGAAATTGAAACAAGGAATTATTAAATGAAATTACTGATCTTTGACTATTCTGCCTTTGGAAATGCAGTGGGATTTAGGGGGAGTGTTTGCTCTATGCCATTCACTTAAACTGCTTGACAAACTGTTGAACATTGGAATAGGCAAGGTAAGATTGGCTGAGACAGGACAAAACTAAACCTTCATTGCTTTTCCCTTCCCACATTATGGTCACATCATATCCATGGCTTGTCTGGTGTCATTCATATGTAGATTCACATATCACTGGTCAGCTGTTGGAAACTAAAACTCAGTTAAAACAATGGCTGTTGTTAGGGGAGTGTAGTAAGTTACGTAGAAAGCTATAGCTGAACAGTGAACACAACTCAGTATTTTCTCTCTTTGGCTTTGTAATTAGTCTGCTGTCCCCTAATATCACCCTTTGATTTTAGTCTCAATGTAGTTCTAACAGCCAGTCAATGATATACAAAATTCCATACAGATTCCCGCCATTGACTATGACAAACCAGTGGCTACACATACTTGTCATGTTTTTTTTCTTTTCATAACTTAACCCACAGGACATAATTGGTAAGCGAGGTATCCTAGCCATGCTGACCGCTGTACTGACCATTCCAGTGTTTGGGCTGTTGGCTTTCAGTGATGTCTACCCTCTGGTGGCAACTCTTTGGCTAGGGGTCACTTACTCTGTGGCTGCTGTAGGTTTATCTATGAAATTCATACATCAAGTGTCAAATTTTTTCTTCAAGTTCCATGTTTTCTCTGCCCCTCAAGGGCATTTTTCAATTTTCAAGCCCCACATTGGTTAAAAGTGGTTTGATAGGTTGCCATCTATCTAAAACACAGTTTCTGTAAACCAGTTGAAACATTTAGCACTAATGGAGGCTGGTTTCTGTTGACGGGACTTTTGCTGCTTCATCTTATTTAAAAAATGGCCCTTGAATGTGGTGTAGCATTGCTTGATAGTCAACAATAAAGGTTGACAGAAACGAAACATGGCAATTACACTGTTAGTGATTTACTGGAAGCTTTAATAGAAATCTGTTTTTAAATGTCAGTAAAATTGGCACTCATAGAGGAGTATCTGATTGCCATGTTATCTATGAAACTGAGTATGTGCAGGCTTCCAGCAGACTTTTATCACTGTACAAGGTTGATAATTCAAAATTTTTTAAAGATTAAAATTTGAGATTTATCAATCAAATGTAAATGAAACATCCATCATTTAAGTGTGAATTCCTGCCAGTGTCATTTCACCCTTTCCATGTCAAAACATTTTGTAACTTGATAAGTTATTCTCTCATCCCCTTGTCACCAGGCGAGCATGTGGCCCAGCATTCCACTGGTCGTGTCTCAGGCCACTCTGGGTACAGCCATGGGTATCACCACCAGCATTCAGATGATTGGAATTGGTATCTCTAATCTTGTAGTGGGACAGATTCTGGGCAAAATGGATGAGTATGTGCACAAACCTTCTAAGTGTTTATGTAGAGTGTCCCAAAAACTTTGAATCCATAGGCAGTACAGTGGAGTCTGCATAATTTGAAGTTGCCTGGAAATGGATTAGACTTCAGTTTACCAGAGTTCGATTTACCTTTGAACAGAGAAATATCTGTTACTATGCTGTTTGCCCCATATCATACAGGTAATTACATCCCTTCTTCTCCCCCCCCCCCCCCCCCCCTCCCCCCAAATAGCACCTGTACACCTGAATGAAATTATTCGATTACAGGTAATTATTTTTTTCTATAGAAATGACCATACCATGGTGCTAAAACAAGAAAGCAGCATTGAGTGACTTAGGTCTAGTAGTTATGGCCAGCAAACTCTGTTGCTTGTCTTTGACTTCGTGGCATGTATTGTGTAAGCAGGGTACATGTACTATATAGAAGGCCTACTGGTGATGTCATCATCAGTCGATAAAGCCATTCCCTCATGTGGGATGCTCAAAAGCAAGACTATAGGCTAACTATGTTATCATACTTGATGGCTGACCCAGTGCAACAGTACCCTACTCGTACCTTCCCCCTTTCTGTCTGACGCCATGTTGCAGCCCTGCTCGCTGTATTAGATTAACCTAAACATTCCTTCCCATAAAAGGGTTTGAGCCGGGCTCTTGTGAATACTGAGGTCGTCAGCAGGCAGGAAATTCAAAGTTGAGTTGGGGTGAGAGAGCTTGATGACTCCAAATTATCAGAAATTGGTCAGTTCGAATTCGAATTATACAAGAAAGATTAATAGAGATAACAAAGAGGAAAAAAAACAAACTTTGAAATTACTTCTATTTAAAAGAAATTCGGTTGATTAAAGTTCAATTTATGTGGGCTCCACTGTGTTTAAAAGTTTTATATCAGAAAATGCTCAGATTGATAACCTTGGACTTCAGTGACACGTGAACTTAATGGAGAAAAAATAAATATTACGACGTATTATGGCAAAAAAGTATAGCACTGGAACTGACTTTGAAATCCTTTTCAGTAAAATTTCTTGTATTGGGAGTGGTAAAAATATTTGTGAAAGTATATAGTTTATGTGATGATCAAGTCTCTACATGTGTGAATTCAAATTTAACAAAATTGCGAAATGTGCCCAAAACAAATGGTCCAGCTCCAGTTTTGTACGAAACTGAGATGACCTTATGAGTGTGTACAGGGCCTCCTAAAATTTCAAGGAAATATAGGTCTAGTTACTCCGAGATGATATAATCTAATTATTTCATGTCTTTTCTTCTAGCAAACCATTTAAATCAAAGGGCAGCTATGGAGAGTACAGGAGTTGAAGATCCCAGAAATTATCTGTTTTATGCAATTTTGTGCTTGCACTGATAGAATGTGAGAAACAAGTATTAAAAACATGTTATACTCTTTCTGTTTTCATGGACAGTAATAACAGCTCCAAGGGGAAACATCCAGATCCTGAACAGTTAAGACGTTGGAAATTTGTGATGATTTTCCTGCTGGCCAACACTTTATGTTGTATTGTCTCCACTGTCTTCCTCAATATTGTGGACAAGAGAAGGGTGAGTTAGATATTAGACATACATATAGTGATGACTAGTCAAAACATTGCTAGTGGGCTAAGAATGCAGGGCGTTTTTCTTAGCGAGGGATTCACAACAGGTGGTCGTTTGTGGGAATTTTGAACCTTTCATTTTGAATTCTATGTAAGTTGATCTAGATCTAGTTTTCTTGTTGTTGTTTTTTTGTGCCTAAGGAAGGTCTTTCAGAACTGAAAGCTCACATGCTCTTCCTTTTAATTTCCATTTTTTTTGTGTGATTTATTTTAACATTTCTTTCTCGTTTGTGACTAAAGCAGGGATTTGCAACATTGGCCTCATTTTACATTTTGTCTTTGATGACCCAAACAGGGAGGAATCTTGAACATCAGTAGAAAACAGAAACTGCAGATGGCACAAGAGAAGACAGAACCTGAACCCCTTGAGACAGATGGAGAAGAAGATCCATTACTGCCTGGAGGTCGAGGACAGAGATATTTGCGGGACGGAAATGCCCTGAACTGAACAAGCTGGAACTAAAGAGACTTTTGAACTTGATGTGTGTAGCTATATGGGCTTTCAGTCATTGTGCTTTATTTTGTGTGTATTAGAATGTATCATATTCAACATTTTAGGACTGGAGTTGTTGGCCTTTGTGTATGTGGATCCCTGGCCTGCTATGGTGCAAGTGCTGGCAGTTTGAGATTGTCAGGACATGTTGTCTGTAACACATTTTATGGTGGGCCTGGGCTGTGTTGACCTGTGCTGGGCGGAAGTCATCGGACACCAGAATTTGAAAACTTACGTCAGTTGTCACAGCTGAAGTGGAAGATGACATAATACCATACCAGTTTCATATATTTTTTCTTGCTCCACCTGCTATTTTAACAAAATGTGTGACTAAGTACATATCTTAGACAAACACCAGAAACATTATTGTACAAAAGTCATGTACGGAACCAAGTCAGAAATCCATTCAAACAGCCTCATGAAGGGAAATGTACAGATATGTAGTATGTAAATGCTTAGTGGAGTTATGCAATAGTTAGGTAACAGGTGTAAACAGATAATTAGGAGGAATTAAATTAATTATTCAGATGGTACTCACCATTTCAATGACACTCCTAAAGCCCGCAACACCCATACAGAATATTATTTTTTTTTTAAATACAAAATCTGTGGGGTCGCAGCAGAGCATGTAGCAAAGTCAAAATATGGTAAAAAGAAAAAGTTGTATGCTGCAGACCCTCGTGTAAGAAACAACAAAGAAAGAATACAGTAAAATTATACAGAAGTGGACTGTTTTAATTTTTAGCTATGTTTAAGAAAAAGACAGTCTCAGTAAAATTTTCATTTCAGTCATTATTGGTCATCCCTTGCCCCCATAGAACTAAAATTACATTGTTGTTGTTACAGACTGCAGAATTGTATAAGATTTCTATTACAAACAGCCTCAACTTCCCATTTCCTCTTCTGTCTGATTCTGTGAAGGTTCCACTGTTTACCAGTTGTATATGTTTGTGCAATATCAAATGGCATTTTGTATGTATATTTCAATAGTACTTCAGTAATAACTTGCTATGTAACTGCAAAGTATGGATGATGTTTTGGATGTTTAATGGACAGAAAGTAACTTGGCTATCTGTATTCTTATTATCAAGTAACTATGGAATGTTATAATTTAATCCTTTCACTGCCACGAGGTAACACCATATGCCGGGGAAAGAAAACCAGTATTTTTTGGATTGTAACAATAACCAGTCAGTAATTTGCAGTAACTTGCTTATTTATTAATGGGATTATTGTCATGAAATTGCATGTAGTGACTCTTCAAAAGATACATTTAGTGTTATTGGAAATTATCACTTTTAGATTATGTCAGTCATATTACAGAGATTGAAAGAGGTGACCTTTTCAGATGTCCAGAGTCTCGTGCTCCTGAGGGCAATCAGCATGCAAACTTGGTTGGGAAGTTGGGCAGTGAAAGAGTTCAGCATTATATATAAAAATTCATTTGTAATACATGTATTTAAAATCTG
Organism: Onchidella celtica; assembly: GCA_963931925.1. Lineage (NCBI taxonomy): Eukaryota > Metazoa > Mollusca > Gastropoda > Systellommatophora > Onchidiidae > Onchidella > Onchidella celtica. Next base: position 44,522,250 of record OZ007571.1, read on the forward strand.
ATAGTTTCTTTTAGAATAAGTCAGTCTTATTAGATGTTGCAATGTAAATGGGCAGTGAAAGAGTTCATCATTACATTAATTTATTTTTAATACCGTTATTCAGAATCTAATTGTTTTTGGTTTTTTTTTTTTTTAAAAAGCTGGGTTTTCATGGGAACAGAAATGTCAAAAACCCTTTAAGTAGTGAAGTAGAAAGAATGTTTTCATTTGTACCTTATCAGATGTCACACTTTTGCTATTTGTCCAGACAGTGACCAGAGATGTGGACAACAGCCTGGCTAGAGAGAGTTTGATTATGAATGTCAGTGACTGTTGCATCGATTAGGATTTATACTGCTGCAGCTCGTACTTGCTATGTGGCAGGAAACTGTTGAAACTAGCTTTAATTTGAGTATCTTAAAAGTCTACCTGCTTTTTGGCATCAAGATGAAGTGCCAGAAACCAAACTTATCTGGATTATGAACAATTTATTGTTGGTTTGGTCAGTGAATGTTGTTGTATAAAGTCACAGCCTGATGAATGATGCATTTTTTGTCAGTGGTAAAGGCAAATTACCAAAAGCGAGCAAGAGCTACTCAAAGTTTATTGTGAAATAAAAATCTATTTGAAGAAGAGGCGTCTCTCCACTCATGGAATCTTCTATTAGTTTTTGTTATGTTTCAGGGATGTAAGCAGCCTTTAAGTAAAAAGTGGGGAAAATTCTGAACAGAAACCATCCATATGAAATTCTATTTATTATTATTATTATTATTATTATTATTATATGCACAATTGCTATTTAGCCCATGGCTGCATGGAACCGTATTTGGAATACTGAAGTAAAAAAATCAGAAGACTAATAGTTTGGTTTGGTTTGGTGACAGGAACCAGGATCCCATAACACACCGGCCACCCCCATAAGTGCTCTTCTCCCCGCTCGAAGGTTTGTCCACTTACGGCCCCAGTGGCCAGCTGGTTCCATATTTGTCGGGTTTGTCCAGCCTTGTCGTACATCTTCCCTCACCCCACCTGCACTCTGCTTCAATCATTCTAGACTGGTGGGTGAGCGGTGCGGTACCAGGCATATATGGACTTCTTTAAGGGCATCCCATACTCCTTACCTGGTATGAGGTTCTGTCAGATGGACTGAAATTTTCCTCACTCATACAGTACAGAAGACTGCTGAAAGTCTGTTGGCAAACTTATAGTATGTTCACTGCAATTTTTGTTTTTGGTGTGAGAAGTGAGGACCCTAGATTTCTGGTTTACAAAAACTTTATTTGATATAAGTTTCTCTTTTTCAAAATTTGTGCCGTAAATGATTTCACTCAGGGATGCAAATGATTTGTTTGGTATATAATCTGTGGAGGTACAACACATTTATTACTGATTTTTTTTTTTGCCAGCCAATGATTTTAGTGCATGCTTGTTGAGAGGACAAATGTTTTTAAGCTCATGTATCTGGTAACATTTTGCACTCTTGCATGTTTATTTGTACATTATTTGCACAATAACGCTGGAATGAACTTTTTCAATGATACTGTTTTGTAATCTGTATGAGGGAGGATAATTATCTCTTTCAAAACTTTGGCAAAGCAAGTAGAATGCAAAATGAGACATCATTATATTTATCTCTGCAACTTAATTTCTATCACTTTTATGTTCTCATTTAGTCTTTTTATTAAAGGAAGATAAGGGAGAGAAAGACTTTAGAAGGATTTTACTACAGGCATCTCATTTATTGTCAACATAATTTCATGCTGTCATAGTGTTTGTATTCTGTTTAGATTGGTGTAAATTGTTCGGCTTTTACATTAATTCTCATTAAGATGAAAGAAAGGATTTTAAATGGAATAATTATGTATTTCTTAGTGGATAATCATTTCTGTGGGGTTTCTGCTGCATGTACAGACACCAGTCAGCCCAGCACCTCTCAGTGTAACTCCATTGTTCTGACTTCTTTTTTCCTATACAAAAAGTCAACCTTCCAGTTTTTAAATTTCTTCCAGCTTTTTAGACCTGCTAAGATATTTCCTTGCTATTCTTCCTTCATTTCATGAAAAATGATTAATTTAGTGTTTATGTTACATATATCCTTTTTCATAAGTGTTATCATATATCTATCTGTCCCTGTGATATGCATTGTATTTGGCAGTCATTCTTTTTTTTTTGTGAGGTCAATGGGGAGTTGTTAACTGTCCCTACTGATAAAGCTTTACTCACTTGCAGCAAAACTGAAAGATACATTTGTAATGACTGGTGTGAATAATATGGCACTAAAATTTGTTCCTCATGCATGTGTTGGAAATTTTGTCTTGTCTCTGCAACAGTCATCCATTTTTATTGATCTCAGATGAAAGAACATTGTTGGTTAATTATTTATGTCTTAAAGTGAAAAATGTAACTAATTGTGCTAAATTTTCTTTATTTCATGGAATGATTTTGTGCATCAGACATGAACTGTGTATTTGGGTTCAGGCTTGCTGCTTGTCACAGGAAACCATTACTTACATAATTACATGTATATATCAATGAAATTGTTTGAACTCTGATCAGGAGCAGCTTTGAAATGTGTCAGCAGGTAAACTCCTTTGTATGCAAGATGAAACAAAAACATTGGGAAATGTTAAACATTTCATTTTTTTTTTTCAGCCACAGTTGATGGATGCTCAGGCAAGAACTAGATTATAAGTTTGGTTTGGTTATCTATTTTCTTAAATTTTTAATCTGCATTATTGTTTTAAGCACAAAACATCTAGTATCTAACATCCATGTTTGACTGCACAAAATACAATGTATACAGATATGAAACATTACTGGTGAATGTGCTCAAAGTCAAACAGTAAGTGCAAAAATCTGATTTTTCATTTGGTTCCTGTACCGGCTAACCTGTGGGATAGGTTGGTCCCAGATTGCACAACAATTCCAAGAAAATATTTGAAACATCGTTACATTACAAATCTCATCGGTGATATTCTATGGCCAATTATTTTTTGATGTTAAGTGTTTTGTGGGAGATGACATATTTTATGAGCAGAAAGTTACACAAAATCACAGGTACTTTATGATTAGCATTACTTCTTTAATATTCTTTCTATAGTTTGTAAATATAATAGCTTTCCTTCTCTCTTGCCAAATTCCACAACTTGTATTTTATACCTGACCAAAGCCTCTACTGCAGTGCAGCTATACTTGAGTATTCAAACACAAAAGTGACATAACTTTCATTTTGCTAGATTTTGTCGTGTGAATAGTCTTCCCTCAAAGTATAAGTATTGTATAAGTTCTTATTTATGTTTACTTAAACATGATTACATGTACTTATACATTTTTTTTGTTAGTTTTAAATCGATTATGGTGACTGCACCTTTTTTTTCTCTCCATACTGATGACATTTTAATCATTTGAACTGGATATGTCATGTTACAATTTCACATTCCCAATAAACTGATATTTTAATAAGACTCTAGGTTTTGGTTATTTCTGCTACTATAACGTCTTCTATTAGAAATTTGTTAAATTTTTTTGTATTGATAGCGGAGCTGTTTTTACAAACTTTGCAAACACTCATTTTATTAACAATGACACCACCATCATCAAGTGTCCAATTATCAGAACACATTGACTAAGTGTCATTACTACTATTGAGATTATTCTTACTGTTTTAGTCTCTCATTACGCCATGTACCATCCATTCTGATATTTTAGGCTCTCTTGTTATGTACCTGAAAAAGTATGTACAGATGTTCTCTTTCGGATGCACAAAATCATCATTTCAAATCATCTCTCTGTCATAATTTCTGTTTTTATTTTTCTGATCTTATATTAATGCTTTTTGCAGACTCCGCTGTAAATTAGATGAAATCTTTCTGATCACAGTTACTGCGATTTTACATTCTAATAAATGTACAGTCTGAGTATCTTGGTGCAAAGTGTATACATACATGTATACACTGAGCAAATTTCTGCTTAAGATTTAACTTCCACATGAACTCGGTTGCCACTGTAAAGTTTTGTTCCTACATGCAGGAAATATACAATTCCAAGTTTTCTTCAGTATCTGAAATGTTATCTGGGGTCTTCCAAACTCATGCTTGAAATTGTTGTTAGAGGCCAGCACATCACTATCATCATTACCATCAGTATTTGCACAAGTTTCTGTAGATTGCCATAGCTTTGTAGAATAGAGGAGGGGTTGCCAACAAGAGAAGGAGCAATAATTCCCTTTCTGTTTGGCTAGGTGGAAGGAAGAGCGATCTATCAATAAAATATTAAATGGGCAAAAAAGAAGAAATAAACATATATAAGCGAATCAACAACATTGCACAGTAAAAAAGACTCACATGAGGGATAAATTTTTCATTCATGTATTTGTCAAGTTACACTGTGTGCAGAGGTTTCACAGACACAAAACAACAAACATTTTTTTAATAAGAAATGGACATGATTTCAATTCCTTCATGGACTAAAATATGAATCAAAAGCCTTAAAATGCGGAAAGCAGTTCAGCACAAGAAATATCAAAACTTGTGAGAGAACAAGCTCAATGACTCATGCAAGGTTTGCAGAATAACTTACGATAACTTTGTGTTTTCCACACACTGGAGTTTCCTGATCAAAACCCCAACTTCAGGACAAGCCAAAATGACTTTTTTTACCTCATCTTTGTCCTGAGCACTAAAACCTGAATTCTTCATCTTCTTGTAAGATTTCTTCAAATTTTGATCTTACACTTCACATTATTAGTTCTTCTGAGCTCCACAGGACCTAGATCAACACTTACCACAAGTTACAGAGAATAGAAAATGACAAAAGCCAGACTGAAAGAAACAAACACAAATGTTGCTTCTACAAACCTTTAGTGAAACACGGTCAGCTTCAGACTTTGCACTGGCAATAGTGAGGGAATAGGATGCAAAAAACATTTGACATCAATCAAGTAAATGCAGAGCCAATGTCCGGTTTAAAGACTGAACTCCAAAAGACTTTTTTTTTCATCTGGAAGTTTCTGATTACACTGCAGTAACATTCCTTTTGGTCCAAGCTTGAGGTGCACATTGCATCATTTCTCTTGTTTGTAGCAGCTTGGCCACATAGGAGGCAAGTCCAGCATCAGCTGTTTTAAAACGTCCTCAAATGAAACCCGTTCACATGAATGGGGATGAAAGGTTTTAGTAGTAATAGCATGAAAAATAAAATTTACGAAGGAAAGCAAAATGCAGAGACAATAATTCCAACCTTAACAGCCACATGGCAAGATTCAGTGTGCTTGGAGAAGTTTGTTCAGTGAACGCATAATGTGACTGGAACATTTTTTCATGTTATGGTGTTCACAAACATCTTAATGATTTAAGATAGTGCATAGCACTCATTAGATGAAATGCTCCTGTCCATCCAGCATTTGCAGATTCAGGGGAAAGGGAAGCTGCTTCCTTTTGTAACTAGACCAAGATTACATAAACTGATGATTCCTGAGGCAAAACTTGTAGCAAAGCAATTATATGTTGATCCAAGTAAACATGTATATTACACATATGTCATAAAGCACAAGTTTGAGTTACCCCATATCTTCTTGCAGCATACACTGCTTACTTACTAGTCATGTGAGGGAGTTGCAAACATTAAACAAGTGACAAAAACATTCTCAAAGCCAAAACAGAGATATTTAGGCTGAGGCCACGATACAAGCAAGAGAGGGTGAGCGATAAGCGAGAGAATACGCTAGCTATAAGCGATACATTTTGGGGTGGCCACGGGGATGGCCATGATCGGAGCGATAGCTCTAGCTAGCGAGACGCAATCGTTGAGCGGTAAAGCTGGATGGGTGGTCATGATATGAGCTGATTTTCTCAAGCCTGAAGTAGTGGCAAGCCAACTTGGAGTAGCTTGTGGATGTATTGATACGTATGTGTAGTCAGAGGCAAAGATAGCTGCTCACATTATGTTTGGATGTCTTGAGACTTCAACATATCTCAGACATAAACATGTGTTGGGCAGCAAAAGGAAGTATCCAGTACACCCCATCAATGCTAGAAGTGAAGAATTTGGGGAATACAGTAGTCTCCACCTAAGAACCCGGTCAACGGGAGACAGAAAAAGCGGGTTCTTAGGCGGACCGGGCTCTTAGGCGGATACAACACGAGGCCCAGTGATACCATGTGTAAGGACCACATGCAGCCCTCAGTACATGTACATGTACCATGCAAACCAAGTGCGTGGTCAATTACGTATAAAATTCTGCCCCTCGAGTCAGACAACAATAGATGTTAGGTAATGACTACGCTAATTTAGTCTAGGAGTGGCCTGCTTGCACACGAAAGACGTAACTGGGCTCCATCCTTTGTGCGCTTCGCCTCCCCCTACCTTCCCTCCACCTGTTCTTTTTCACTGTACCGTGTGGCTTTGTTCTATTCCGTCAACTTGAAAGAGAATTTTGTGTAAAATATCGAAATTTTACGTAAAAGTGTGCTTGTCTCACGGTCAAATGCCGGGTTCTTAGGCGGATTTTTCGTTTCAGAGCGGGTTCTTACGCATGTAAATTATAGTGAAAAAATTCGGTTTCGCGGCAACAGTGGGTTCTAAGGCGGATCAGGTTCTAAGGCGGCGAGTTCTTAGACGGAGACTACTGTACCACCATTTGCCAAATGATTTAAAAGATGATGCGGAAAGATTTCGGTCATACTACAGAATGTATCCACAGAAATTTTCTGCAATTTTGGATCTTGTCAGGGATGACCTGCAAAAAGAGCACGGAAAACCTTCGTAGGCCTTTCTTCTCTTGTCTCTTTGGAGGGAGTCTTTGTGATCCTTTTTCCAGATCGATGGCAATTCTTGTACAAGAGAAATAAAATTCAATGTTTTATCAGCATCCATTTCTCACAATTGTTTTGGCCTCTTGTACCGTGAGTGATGTCTCGTGGCTCAAGTTCGTCGCTGTGTAGTACATGACATAACAAGGCCGTGGCCTGCAGTACGAGGAAAGTAGAGCTATGAGCGATGAGCGAGAAGAAACATTGGAAAGTATTGTGCCGCTTACCGCTGGCGAGATCTGCGCGGGAACAGCTCATAACATGGCCGTCCAGTTAGAAGACAATATAATATTTAACCTCGCTATCGCTCAATATCGCTCTTCTGCTTGTATCGTGGCCTCAGCCTTAGACTAGATAGAAATGTCATGTCTGGATAAAGTAATGCCCCTTTATGTACACCTGCCCAAGGATGTGGGAAACAATTTGTCTCTTGCACTGGAAAATACCAGCAGCAAATTTCTGCTGGTTGAACTTTGCCAATTGATATTATATGCATTAAAACAAACCGAACCAGACAAACTTTTTGAAATGTCCAAATAGGCCAGCCAGGCAGAGCAACTATTGATTCTGCTGGAGTAAAACCTTTAATTGTCACTGTCTTGAATTTGCAAAAATTTTGACAAATTTTGCAGCCACAATTTGCCAATCGTGGCAAAGGCAAATTTTGCAGCCGCAATTTGCATTTTGCAGCATAACAATGTGTATTCGATTATTCTTACAAATATGTGAAGGTATCTCATATCTGGGAGTAGACTTAAAAGTGTCAAAATGTTGATCTAACACTTTGTAAAGTTTAACTACATGTACAAGACTTTACAAGTGATCTCCTCAAAAGCCACTGATGTAGAACACAATTCTGGGGCACTGTATTTTTGAGACAATGGCAACATCACAATGACACTGCAGTTAGTTATCCCAAATTTACATAAAACTCTTTGCCCTCAGTAAATCAGTAAAATGACACAGATTGTCACCACAGTGAAATGATTCTACAACCTACCGGAGGAAAAGAAAATAGCATCAGAACAACATAAAAATGTTTTGACAGTGTGACACTGTGCATTAAGTTTGACAAAGTATACAGAATCATAGTTAAAATTTATATTCCACAGCCTCTTCTCTTTCATTGTCACTCAACATATGTCATAAACTACAAGAAACTTGTACATAGTGAAGCATGTCATGTCAACAGGAAGAACAACACACTTGTCAAACCCACTGTATCATTGTCATCTTTGGCAGTAACATGTCCAAAATATGAAAATAGTAAATTGCACACATGACAAAAACTTTCTTTCACAGCAATTTGTTCAGAGAAGCCACATCGCTGCAACATTAGGACAGAATATTTAACATTTGTGCAGGGAACTTGACAAATATCAAATGTTCCATCTTCAAGACTTGTTGACACAGTCAACTCTTTCTTTGTGTACAATAAAATTTGGCATGCATGTCAAATATAGACAAAAATGAAATCTGTATATTTACTTCCATCATGGTACATATACATGGCTAATTAATTATTATAATAAGACTTCAACATGAATGAACTGCAATGAACATAAGTGAACAAGCCTAAGGTCAACTTTTAAGATGAGGCTCTTCTGAAATTTTAGTGAGACACTTCAGTACATGTACATCACAACAGGATGGAGCTATAATGAGAACAAGGACATATTGATCTAAACCAACATGTCAACACTGCAGGAAGGGAAGGGGCAAAGGAAGACAGCAAAGAGAAAAAAAAGAACATTCTCACAGCAGAGGGAAAAAAAAAAAACATTCTCACAAACTTTCAGTTTCATTGTTCTTTCCTGATTTTCAAGCTCAACACCTGCAATTATCAAACTGTCAGGTCATCAAATAAGATGCAAGAAATGAAAGCACAAACAGTGAAAAGAAATTCAGTTTTGTTTAGCTTATGGTTGAAATTGTTGTTCTGTAAAAGCAAAGCCTTGGACTCCAGTTCTCAAAGATTAATGTTTATCCCACTTGAGATGCCTGGCTGTGAAACTGCACTGTGTACAAAGCTGCCAGTAGTGCCAGTGTGCAGTGAGAACAGTTATGAGAAAAGCATTCCTCCAGCTGTACTGACCACTCTCCTGTTCTCTGATGGGACACGAACTGTTTTTCTCCCTCTAGCTCTCAGTCCTCGAACATAAACCTGTGTGTCCAGTCTCTTTAGTTCTCCTTCCTAGGACATCACTCTCAATCACTCTAGCTCTCAGCCCTGGGACATCAAAGTGTCATCTTTCTCGCTCTCTCCATCTTTCATTCCATCTCATGTGAGTGACACATTTGCAACTCTGCATTCCCCATCTGCCAGCCTTTTCTCACTTCAGCATTCACCTCAAGCAAAGCAATGCATCCATGTTTGTGTATCATCACAGGTCTGTTCTGCCAGTTTTGTGAATACACCCTAATGATCCATACCTGTAGTCTTTTTAAGTTTCCTCTATGTGCATTTCTTGTCACCTGATCATAGCCCAATATGCAATGTCAGTCTTAAAAAACCACATGTATAAGGTTTTGCATTTTGTCATAGAGGCTGGTGGCAGATCTGATGGTATGCTCAGATTGGCTGTTCATTAAGCATCCAACCCCAACTGAGATGTGCAAGAAGCTGCAACAAATAATGTCACAAGAACAACACTAAACCTTTAACATAAAGTACAGGACAGGGCTACGCAACAAAGAGTTTGATACGTATTTTACTGACAAAAACAACTTGACAACTAAACCATCTTCTAAAATGATTTGATTCATGAATCTTTTTCATACAATTGGGAATCTAAGTAATGGCAGCTTTTGGTGGATCATAAACACAAATCTATAAGATCTTTATTCTGTCTCTTGAAATGAACATAAAAATGAATATTATAAATGAACAAATGAATAGATGAATACATGTTGGGATAATTGAATGAATGAATTTAATAAATAAAACACATACAAAAGAAAGATAGTGGCAGCAAGCTTGGGTATGAACACCTTCCATTCATTTCTTTTAAATTATTGGTTTCTTTCACTTGATATCACAAAGGTTGCTTCCTTCAAATTGTTTTGTTTTTTTTTTTAATATCAAAATATTAACTGTGGAAACTAAAAAAACAACTATTTGTTCAGATAATATTGCAAATCTACTACCAATGATTTCCAACAACACTTCCAGCCACCGCATATTTCAATAATATTAAATCAAAGTCAATAATATTGCTTAAACCCTGTAATGCCATGTGTTCCATATTTGGGACAGATTTCTAGGTGTCTATTGCTCTGATACATGAACATGTAATTGGACCGCCTTCTGATTTATCAGTACATAATATTTCTAGATAACTATTACTGTGTTTTCGTCCATTTGACTATTTCGTCAGTTTTGTGATGGGTACCTATTTGAACCTGTTGACAAGGCAAATCTGTATTACCGCTGATGCTGCAGAAAGATGTTATGTATAAAAAAAAACTAGACAATGGATTGGCTTCATTTGATCTTACAGGATTTGCCCACCTCCAATTTTGTTTAATTACTTACTTGACATATTCTGCATCTCTATTCTGGTGACCTAAATGAAACATACCAATAGATATCAGTTTAAAACCTGTACCACCAGTTCAATAACATCTGTCTGACATATGAGATGTAGTATGGTACACATTCAAACATTACACAAGCTTTTCACCATTAGCATCCTTTTTCCTTCATAAATTTTTACGAAGAAAAAATCTCATGCTGTTCTTGAAATCGCCAAGAAAACTAGGCATTGAACTAAAAAGCTTGTCTCATCCGTCTTCTTGTTTATTCCATATACACTGTGACAGATAAATATAATGTTGCCAAGCCAGGTACACTAAACTCAAACTGTTGTCTCTTGTCAGAAACGACTCTGCTGACAATGACATCTCAGTTGTACAATAAACCAAGAATAGGGCATATACCATGAAGACCTCTTTGGGCCACTAATACAGAAGTATTCTCTTCTCTACAGACTTGCGGCAGATTGGGCACTCATTCAGGCGGTCACCACACAGTTGACAGGCTCCATGGCCACACAAGAAGATCATGTTTTTCAGCCTGTCCATGCATACTGGACAGCAAGTCTGGAAAAACAACAACAATTCAGTGCATCGTATCAAATTTAAAATATCTGAACATTTTAGGACAATTTTATTTCCTCATCCAGCTGTTTTAGGTAACTGTCAGAAATGTGACTTTGCCCCCTTATTTAGATAGATTTCATACTTAAAAAGAGGCACCCTTCTCTGACTCTGCATTTTCTTTGCATTCTTCCATCAGCATCAGCCAATTTGCCCCCCAAAAAAAAAAAAGCGATATCAAACTGCCACAGGACTAAGCAAGCACTACATGACTTGATGTACCCAAAATTAAAATAATTATTTGTAAATTTTACACTATTTGAAAATGTGAATGACATTTATTCCCAAAGTTGCCAATGATCATAAGAAATTGCTCAGAAAGCCATCAATGTCACTGGAATTTAGCATTAAAACTTAACATTATCAACTGATGATTTCAGTCAACATGGCTTTACTGTAACTTGTAAAGAAAAGAGAAAGAGTTTTCTCTCTTTCTTGAGAAAGAATTTCAACTCAGTATTTACATCAAGATTGTCTAGCTACAGATTGCGATGTGAACAAACCTGGTCTTTGATGTCTTGTAACTGTTGTTGTAGCTTCTGAATATCACGACTGACATCACGAGACCCGTTGTTCATGATTCCTGGCTTCTGTGGCTCAGGTGGTGCTGGAACAGAAGGTTAAAACGTCTATGAAAACTTCTATGAAAACATAATTTCAGTGTAAAACTGCAAATTCACATGGTTCACATAATTGGTAAGTGGTGAAAGGACAATCCTATGATCACTCTGATTATGGCGGGTCTGAAAGAAAGCAAACAGATTTAATATTTGTGCTGCCTTAAGAGAGCGAATGGGCCAGGGCAAACTAGATGTCATATCAGGGCTCGCAGCATTCTATAAACTCCTAGACACATGTTTTTTCCTACAATTACTTACTTTCTGTTCTAAATATTCCTAAAATTTCAACCTGCCACACACAATTTTCCTCTCAAAAACATGTAATTTGTTTATGTAACGTAACGAAAATCAAAGATCTCTGTATAAAAAACATAAGCAAAGAAATTACAGACACAGGTGAAGGGAACATTTATCTTATACTATGCTACAGGTTCAGTCTAAATCTTTCACACAAGAAGCACTATCTTCAAATTCATAAACACTGAAACTGAATGAATGTTCAAACATGATTACTTACGAGTGCCACCACAACAGACAATGAATGGGATGGTTTTCTCTATAGATGCACGACACTGGACACATTTCTTCATCAGGTTAGCACAGCCTGGTGAGACAAATGATCATCAGATTGTCAAAGTTGGGCATGAAGAAACAAACAACTTTTTCTATGGGTGTTGTTTATTAAGACATAAATACTTACATGTATTAACAACAATTGTATCTTGTTACTTGACCTGTCATATGACAGTAAATCAGAAGGCATTTTCAAAACCATACAAACAAAATATACAAAATAACATTGTGTTGATTGTAATATGACATATTACTTGCTGATCCTTAACTGGCCAGATATCACCAAAAGAATAAAATATTCATAGACAATGTAATATCATAACATATGATTATAGGAACATGCATCAACACAGCATAAAAAATATCAAGACCACATATCATCTCCATCTCCACAAAAAACCAAACAGGAACAAAACGAAAAACAAACAACAGCATCGACTTACCATAACAAACACATACCTGGTATAGATCAAGGGTCGCCTGCGCAAGGACCGTACTGCCAGTTTTGTAAATTTTACAAGAGAGCCATTTGACAGTTTGACATGAAATATCAAATGTCTGTTACGACCTTTAAATCCTCATCAATACTTAGGTCTGTTAATTCGCTGATGGAATTCACATCATGTCAAAATGTAGCACTTACCAAAACAAAACAGAATATGCACCAAAAAAAAAAAAAAATTGAAAATTTTCGAGTTACGGTGTTTGCACAGGCACCACTTGATATTATAATCATAGGTAAAAATATCAACTTACAAACACAAACTAAACTTAGGTCCACATATATATCAACTTACCATCACAAGCACACATATGACCACAGGGCTTGAACAGGACTGAGGCTTTTTTATCAGAACATACCACACATTCCTCAATCTGTATTGAATGACAAAACCTTTCTCAGAGTCACGCTTTCCACACAGCTCTAATTTGATTCATGGTCAGGGTTTAATGATAAAAAAAATAAATTGAAATCTTGAGAGAGTGACAGCACAAGAGATTTTCAAAGTGAAGAGAACCAACAAGCATCATACAAAGCAATACAAAGCTTTTGTCCCACTGCTGCTTTGTTCTACATGCACATCAGCACATTTTGAGAATATCACCTGTAAAGTTTTGTAGTGAAACTTCACAAAGTGATATTGCTGGCCCTATATTGAAACCGCATACGTGCAAAGGACTCAATCTTATACGAGAATTAAAATATTGGTCTTTTTTAAAATGTATTCCTTATTTCAAACACTACCCTTTTAATTATATAACTAAACATTTAAAACATTGAACTCTTCATTAATCAATAAACAAAACAAAAAATAAAATACCTACAAGGAGTTCACAGAATATTTGGCAAAATAGATCTGACCTTTGCAGTAGTATGAATGCGCTTGTGTAGCTTCATGATGGGACCAGCAGTATAACGTTTTTACACTTTAATATCTAACCCCTGGGGTGACATAACTTCATGATGTATGTAGAAATGACAGATTACATTTTGTTGTGCCATATTATGACCTTATCACAATTTTTGTAAAAAGTCAAGATAAAATAAAGCATTCCTGTGGCATCTAGCGTTGACTATAATAAATATCAAATTGGAAACTGAAGACCAGTGATTATCACAAATGACCGCTGCTCCTCTCAGCCTAGGCGCACACAAGTCAACAACCGACTAACTGAATGGTGATGTCATGGCAATGAGTTTCACTAACATCCAACTAATCAGCTGGTGCGTGAGGTCTCACTGAAACTCAATGAACATGACGTCACCATCCAACCTGTCGGCCTATCAAAATTGGCCAGTGTGTGCCCTAGCTCACTTGTTTCTCTTCATAATTTCAGCTGAAACAGATCCATTTCTGACACACTTCCTTCTTTGTTACCAAGGAAGAGTAAATAATTACAGTTGTGAATGCAAGGAAATATAACAGGAAGATATATATGTTGATAACGGCAGGTGCAAAATAAGCCCCCCACATCCCACCTTCTCCTCCTGACTATATTTCACAGAAGGACAAGAGTGGAAGGAAAACTGACTGCTGATCTCAGAGAGACCAAACAGGCCAACAAACAAAGGTACATGTATTGTAAAATAAGAACAAAACAAGAATAAGAAAGGAACAGAAAGAAAAAGAGAAGGGGGGAAAAAAGGACTAAGGCAAATAAGGATGAACTCTTTTGTGTGCCATCAATTGTTCCATGTTTGCCGATACAGTATGAAATTTGTGGGGGAGATGAATGCAGACTAACTACAGCAACATTTATGAATAAAAAGTCGACTTTCTTTCTTCCTGAAACAAAATAGCCTAGCATTCTTGTGCACCGATACATCAGTGACTAGCACAAACGAGACCGGTGGAAGAATTGATATATCGGTGATGGCACACAAAGAGTTAAAAGAAAATCTTGACTGAAAAGGGGAGTTAAGGAAAGAAGCCAAGAAGAGCCTGCTGGTGCCTAATCCTCTTGGATCTGTGGGAGGACAATGCAACAAGAGCTTCTGTGGAGGGATCCCTTATCCTATCATTGAGGAATCCCTAATCCTATAAAGTATATGTGGCAAATGAAGTACATGTATATCCATGGTTTCAGGCATAGACTGCTGATTCTGGAAAAGTTAACTTTACATGAGGAAGAAAACACTGATTAAATGTGGAAAGCCCAAACTTGACAGTACTCTATGTACATGTATCTGGTAAGATTTTTTTCTACATGACATAGAATGAGGCCTTCCTCTGTTTCCACCGAATGTGCCAAATTTCAGAGTTAGGAGAGGTGTACCCAGAGATTTCAATTTTATCTGACGGGTTTGCACTTTCTGCCTTTTTCTTTTTTATAATTAAAACAAACCACAATGGCGCAGCCTACTCCCTGGCTTACAACGCTATGCTTTCCTCACCACTGTGATTTGCATTATTTTGTGCACTGCGATAGTTAAATGCTGCACCGGAATGTGCCACCCAAATAGGGAAAAATGATGTCACTGAGCTATTTACAGATCATTAGTGTTTAGTAAAGAATCGGATTCTTAAACAGTTGTGAAGGACATTCATAGCCTCATAAAATTTTATTTTCTGTCTTATTACTTTTCAGAACAATTTCCACAAATTGGATCCACAAAAACCTAGCTTATTCCATGACATCTCTGAAATTTTTATGACTTTACCTTCAGCTGTTTTATCAAGATAGTCTCTAAGATACCAAATTATAGTAGTACATGCAGACAGCCTTTCAAAGTGTCAGAAAATGGAAGTATATAACAAAAACAGATGTGATGCCAACATCAGACCTGCAAGTGGCTGGTGTCAAAATAGTCTGCAATTTTTTCGGTACCATCATAGTCAATAGCATTCGTACGTTTTTGCCGCTTTACGTTTCCGACATTCGCCTGTTTATTATTAAGTACCCATATCGAAACATGGCCGTAGTAGTCAATAGCATTCGTACATTTTCGCCGCCTTACCTTTACGACGTTCGCCGGTTTATCATTAAGTACCACATCGGAAAAACGATGTTGTCTAAGATGGGGTCACAATTATTTTTTTTTTGGTCGGCATTTTTTACTCAAACCAAAATTGTCGGAAATCAGAGGCGACTTTTTTTTAGTCGTGATAAAATAGTCGGAAATTTTACAGGTCTGCAACATATAAAAGCTAACCTTGAAAGCTGACATGACTAACCTTGGTCCTAGACTGTACAGGATCCTTACACATGAGGCATTTCTTGACTCTGGGTGAGCACAGACTGCAAGTACAGATGTGTCCACAGGGACCAAACAGAGTGTCCCTCTTCTGGTCGGAGCAGACCATGCACTCCTCCAAACTTTCCTGGTCATTGCGGATGATAGCTGCATTGGGAGCTGTCAGGGCAGGGCTAGCAAGGGGGAAAGTTACGGCAATGTGAAATGACATTTCTGATAACATCTGCCATTGAAGTCTACAAGGGGATCATCTTTTTTAGTCACTCTCTATCTCAGACCTGCCAACCAAATAACCACTTCCTTTTTCACTTCATAGTATTAATTTACTGGCAAAAAGGACATGACAAATACTCTTCCACTGACTAAAAGTTCAATACCTGCTCAACACTATCTATAACAATTCAATGAGATTACCTATTACGCTCCTTGTGACATTTGGCCAGTGCTTTACACAGGTTAGGGTCAGGGCAAAGGTCAAGGGGAGTTTGCCCTTTCTTGTTCTTCAGATTGAGGTCAGCACCATTGGCAGCCAGGAAGCAGGCGATGGATGCACTGGATTTCTTGTCTGCTCCAGGTGTGCCCAGTCCCATCAGTAGCTAAACAGATGGATACCCACACATTTAAAGTTTGTGTATTAGCAAAGATACTAGATACAATAAGATGAAACACTCCCTTCTCTGCTTCTGAAAAAAATATCATGCACACAGTTTGCACTCTGATGGGGGGCGGGGCTGATGGCACATTACAAAAAAAGAATCTTGATATAATGATAGATTAATGATGTGGAAAAAAAAAATAGCCAGAGTTTTCCTACAGTGATTCGGGTCATAATTACAAAATAAATGACTCCAATCAAGGCCTACAGACATAGCTGAACAGTGAACAAATTTGATATTTTTCCTTTAATGGCTTTGTAAAATACAGCATGGTTCATGAATTCCACACATTTGCCGCTTGGTGAAGGTGCGAAATCTGTACATGCTAAACGCACTAGCTGTCTCATCTTATTGTGTCTAGTATCTTTTGTTTCAGCAAAAGACAGAGCTACACTAAGAGCCCAGTCTTTTCATGGATAAAGTGTATTTGTTACAATATGGAAGTCTGGATTACAGCCAAGGCACAAGAAGAAGAATGCATTAGAAATATTATGAATATGAGGAAAAAGGTAATTAAAATGTAAGTTTTTCATGAAATGGTCAAGTAGTCCATGCAAAATGCCACTTCAAGTTTTACCTTTTCATGGACATTCACCACTGTAATGGCTGTATACAAGAGGGAAGGGAAGTTTGATGCTAATGTATGAAAAGTGTGCATGGGTGGAAAGGGAAGGGGTAACCAAAAAAAAAAAAATTCACCAAATTAAGGGCACCTACTTTACGGACGGCAAATAGTGAAAAGAATGGTCTCTACCAATAAACATGGTAAAATTCACTAAATGAAAAGCTTCTCGAATCTGCATGAAGTCTTGAGGAAGAATTTAATAAGATACAAAATGCCATTAGCATGTTTCATCTTGTGATGCATAGATGATTATTTGATAATGTATGGATTAACAGAAATCTCCATGCTGAGAAATACAGTGCACTCTCCCGATTACGACATCTCCGAATAACGACATTCTCCCGATAACGACATTGACCCCCGGTCCCGATTTTTTTACTATATGTTATTAGTAATAAAACTCTCTAAATAGCGACATACTTTTTAGACCACTCTCCGGATAACGACATTGAGTTAGCAATAATCGGCTGTGACTTTGCTAGATACAAAAATAAAAATAGCTAAAATATTGTTTCCGGTCAGTTTCATTTCATTCTCTGAGCCAATAAAAACACTTCTTTTCCGACCAATGAAATGTCCTACCAGAGGCACCTCATAGCCAATGAGATCGCTTTGTTATCGGCCAATGAGATCGCTTTATCGGCCAATGAAAACACACCTGTGTCTATTGTCGTCGGAACAAAAAGGGTGACGCGCATTAAATGAGTCAGTCATCACATCGCTGACCGCTGAATCGATTGTATTCACCCGAGAACAATAACGCACCCCAAGATGTCGACAGAGGGAAAATGACACACAAAAAACAACAACAACAAAAAAAACAAACAAACAAAAAAAACAAAACAACACACACACTTCGTGTATTTTACATGTTTGGAAAGTCCGATCACTGATCACCCACTATGGTTGGTACGTTACATTCTAAGGGTCTAACCACACCCCTTTTTCCGCCATCTTGAAAATCTCCGAATAACGACATGTTCCCGATAACGACATGCACCTCTGGTCCCGAGCCATGTCGTTATCGGGAGAGTGCACTGTATTCTCTGTCATGAGATGAAGACTGCATTCTTCTGTGTAGCACACTGCAGTGGTGAGACCAAATTTTTACCTTGCCCACATCCTGCATGTCCTGCAGCTGACGAAGCTGGGACAGAGTGTGATGTCTCAAGGCTTCGTGGAGTGGTGTATCTCCGTCTTTGTCAGGAATGTTCAAGTTACATCCTTCTCTCACCAAAAGCTGAAATTCAACAATACAATCATGTACCTTATTGGTCTAAAACACTTCAAAGTAGAATCTAGGCAGAACAGTGAAATTTCATTACATAATCTACACAGAATTGATGGAAATGCAGAAAGCAGATGAGGGCAACATCTATTGCCAGATATCTATGTCCATCTAACTCAGTATGCAAAGTTTGAGATGGTTATTTCACTACTTACTGCTGAGTCAAACAAAATTTGGTAACAAAGGTCTGGAAACATTTCCTTAATCTCTTGAGTATTGACCAGATACCTTTCCCTGGGCTGTGTTCAGACCAATGGTTATTTGAGTGCTGACAAAATAATGTTCACTTACTCAGACTTTCTCTGTGTATGGACCAATGGTCATCAACCCAGAAGTTTGAGATCCACAGTCACTTACTAAGACTATCTGTATCTGCTGACCAACAGTCACTTACCCAGGCAATCTGTACATGCTGACCATTGGTCATTTGTTCAGACTATCTGTATGTGCTGACCAATGGTCATTTACTCAAGACTGTCTGTATTTGCTGACCAGTGATCACTTGCTCAGACCGTTTTAGGTAACTGTCAGAAATTATTTGCTGATTACAGGTCACTTTCCCGGCTATCTGCTGACCAATGGTCACTTACCCTGACTATCTGTGTGTGCTGACGCTCCACTGCCAAATGTAACGGTGTTTGCAGATTGACATTCTGTATGTCCATGTTGGCCTTGCCCTATAAGACAGGAAACCACAATCAGGATGTGAGTACATGCAGCAGGTAAGGTTAAGGAGTGCAAAACTACTAACTACAGCTCTGTGGTCCTGGAAATTAAATGGATAGAATGCTTCATTTTGGGATTGATGTACAGTTGGACGAATGCCTGGACAGGCACTGGGATGGATGGAGGCATGCATGCATGGATTGGATGGATGGATTGGATCGATGGCTGGCTGGATGGATGGATGGATGGATTGGAAGGATGGATGCATGGATGGACAGGTGGATGGATAGATGGATGGATGTGCAGGAGGGTGGATGGATGGATGAATAAATGGATGAACGGATGGCCAACAAATATACACACCTGATGCACTAAAAGTTCCGCTACTTCCACATGGTTATTGAGGGATGCCAAATGTAGGGCAGTGTATCCGTCATCCTTCTTCTCATCCACGATCCAAGGGCGTGGCAGTTTGGTCAGTAGAATGCGCATAGCACTAGAATACAAAAAGAAAAAAACATGGTTAATGAATAATATAGTTCAACCTTTCAGTTATACAGCAGCAAGAGCTGATGGAGAGGTGAGTGTGAAAATGAAGCAAGTCCTGTTGTGTTGGATATTTAATCATCTCCATGCCATAGTAACACAGAATAATCAGTGGAAATGATGTGCTTATTAGCAAACAACACCAATAAAACAAACAACAAAGAAATGGATATATTATAACTTTCTCTGTCAGGGCACATCAAGGTATGAGGGCACTGTCGCTGATAATAGCTGGAAATAGCATAAGAAGACAGGGAGATACCTAGAAAAAGAAAAATGATAAAATTCTACAGTGGCTATAGGGTGTGGCCAGCACAGAATAGAGGTATTACAGTGATCAGGGCATAAGAATCAGATGTATAAGAAACCAGAACTCTGTTATCTTGCACTTTCTGAAATTGAACCTGCGAACATTTTTATGTTCTAGGGCTCGTTTTGAACATCCACCTTTGTGACCTTCTGTGCTGTATACTCACAAGGAGATTCTAGATTTTGCATGATACATGAACAATGTTTTTCTACTGTCAAAACCAGAGTCTGAATCAGACTGTTCTCCCCTCATCAAGCAGGATATGTGCAAACCACTGCGTTCAGGGATCATCACTGAAAACTATCGGTGATGATGATTTGATCTGGGAGTGTCCTATGTGATGGTTCAGGCACCGGAAACCCAATAAACAAAATATCCTTGTGTAAAAGGAACCATAACTGAAAGCTACAAAAGATCAGTATCACATCTGACTATGGTTATGGGAACAAGACGGTTGTCAAGTATCTGATTCACACTTCTATAGCGGACAAACTGGCATTTTTGACAAATACGATTAGAGTATATATATGCTCAACTTCATACGCACAAGGGAATGAGTAGAAAAATAATATACATACAGTCTTGCCTTGCATCAATGATCATTCCCACAGTTTGGGGCCACCCATAAAGAACGTACACTTGATTTTCACTTTTTTTTTCCACCACTCCCTCCAATGTACGCTTTTCACACCCTTTGTCTCAACTTCTCCCACCCAGGTGTACGAGCGCACGGCCATTAGAGCGCTGAAAGTCCATTATGAGGCCTTGATGTTTGAAAACTATAAATGGCATTTTGCTTGTCCTATTCGACTATTTCATTAGAGGCAAGAGGCAATACATGTATAATCTTACAATTTAATTTGCTTAGAAAATGAATAAAACCAAATTGTTTACCATAATTAAATAGCCCCCCTCCCCAAGTGCACGTTTCGTAGGTAGGAGGCCCCCCCCCCCCCCCTGTCAAAATCGCAACGTATGTACTCAGTAGATGGCTCCGTTGTGGGTCACTATCTCTACGGAGCCCTCCGTTTCTGGATTCTGACGTTCTGCCCAAACAACAACAATCAATATCTTCCTCATCCGTAACATCTCTGTACTTTAAACCAAGGATGACCTCTGATCCATGTCAGCTTCCTCTTTGCCATAATGTGTTTTTAAGATCGACTCCCACCCCTCTTTCCCTCTCCCAACTTCCCAAACCATAAGATAGAAAAATGTAATTATCCCCATTATCTTCCTTTCCCTGTCGCACTGTGTCACTTGTCTGACTCTTCCATAATGTCAAATGCCTCGTGACGTAAGCACAAATATTATGTGTCTGTGTGTGTCTGTCTGTCTGTCTTCCCCACCCCTTTCCTTCTTTCTGCCTTTCCCTGACAATTGGCATTCTGGTTCTCTAAAACCATTACATGCGATATCTTTCTCTTTCTCCCTCTCTCGATACACTCTTTTGTCTCCTCCTCCCCTTCTCTTAATGTGCGAATATGTATAATGATTGTGTGCGTCTTGTAACACAACACATCTGCGCCGTCCCCTCCTCCATTTTCCTTCAAAGCACACACTTAACTTTTCCTTTTTGCCTGTGAGCGACACGGAATAAATAACACATGTCGGTTTTTCCACACTTCCAGCCATCTCTCTCTCTCTCTTTCTCCCGCACACTCTCTCCCTCTCTTATGCACACGTATACATACAGCCACCCCTCCCGTCAATCCACCATCTCCAGCACTACCACCTGTTACAGGAATCAGTGCCAAACAGCAATGTTTATAACCAGTGACCTGACCACAGAAACTGGAAGAAACATAGCCCACCAGCCATTCTCTCCTAGATTCCAACTGCTCTGCGACTCTTACAGTCTTCTCCTCCTCCAGAATTCCTTCAAACTATTTCTCCTTTTTCTCTATCTTCCAACCCACTACTCTTACTTCCTCCTCACAAGATGATGATCATATGATCTTTCATCCTCTCTCCCCATCAGCCCACCTCTACACACTCCCTGTCTCCTCCCCTTCTTTTCCTCCTGGACAAACCAACTCCTGAGCTCCACCATTACACAAGCTCTATGAATACACGCAATACGTTATTCATTTCCGCACTGCTATTCAAGTTTTGGTGTTATTGAATTTTTGTTTCTTCCATTTCAGTTTTTTCTCCCAAGGACAATGCATGTTCTGATCACAGATTCTTGTGCTACATGGACAGTGTTTTATTTTATACTCGGAATGTGTTAAATGTCAGCAGGAAACGCATGGGAAATCAGATATTTGATGGTCAAATTTCCTAGGTGTCCTTTCCAGATCAAACCTCTTGGCTGTCATTTGACGGTTAAATCTGTTCATTTTCATGTGATTATCAAACCTCTTGATTGCCATTAAATGATCAAACTACTTGGTTGTCAGCTGATGGTCAAATCTGTTGACTGTCACTGGTGATCAAACCCAAAAATTGCCATTTAATAATCAAACCTAAGGACTGCCATTCAATGATCAAACCTCTTGGCTGTCATTCGGTGATCAAACTTTTCAGCTGTCTTTTGACAATCAAACGTTTTGGCTTGCATCCGACAGTCAATAATTTGACGATCAAATCTTTTGGCTGTCATTAATTTGATGATCAAATCCTGGCTGTCATTAATTTGACGATCAAACGTCTAGGCTGTCATTTTATGGTCAAACTTTTGGCTGTAATTCTACCATCACATTTTTTTCATTATCAAAACATCTTAATTGCCATTTGATGATCGAACCTGTTGACCATATTTCTGAGATCAAATCATTTGATGGTCCAAACCCACAGGCATCATAAACTGGTCAAACTAGGTCAGATCACATCTCAATAAATTATCGGTGACTCTTAGGTTTTGCTCCCCCCCCCCTCCCCCCATGTCTGTGAAGTAGTGGTAAATTCCCCTATACCTACCTATCTTAACTGTTCCTCTTCATTTCAATGCCTTCATCGGGTCTTCTTTACTTACGTCATGTTCTTAATCTTTTCTCCCAATGTTCTTCCCCACTCCCCTTTTCTCTGCCTCTTCATTCCTTGATTACTGTCTCAAGTTTATAACCATTAACTGATCTCATTCAACCTTTCCATCTGACCAGCTGTGTCGCGAAAGATGACTTTCTGTACACCAACTTCATGACACTATAATAACGTCATGTTCTTGAGTGGCCGTTGTGAGCTGACAACTGCTACTGCTATCAGTCTAGAATTGAACACACATTTGGACACAAACAAGTACTGGGGTACACACATACTCTAGTCAAAACAAGCGTATGTGGATAAAATTGTATGTCTATTTTTGTGAACGTGCATGTACACGCGCACATGCGTCTTGAGAAATGTGTGTACTTGCTTGACTTGCCAGTCCTCCACCTCAACTTGCCGGTTTGGCGGCGCCCTTGCCTTAAATTTCGCAGTTGCTTTCTTTCGAAAACTGCATTTCCTGGAGCTGCCTATATGTTTCCCTCTCTCAATCCTCCCTCGACGAGCAAATATTGGTTAACGCGGGAAACGATCTTACGCAGCAACAAACCCTCCTCACCTCCAACAGCGGTGGGTTTTGCCTTAGTTCACGTCAAAACTCATTTTGGTTTCTGCGATGCTAGAACAGCAGCCGCCTGAAAATCTGGCAGACCACGGAGTCTAGAAAAACCGGCAGGAGTTATCTACCGTGTCTTATCTTCCCGACTCACGGCTGGCAGCTGTACAGCCGAGCGCTACTGTGCGCTCACACGGCAACTCACGCGCTAAAGGGACGATATTACACCACACTGGCACCAGGGTTGGAAAGGGGGGCATAACGCTTTAGTTTTGTGCCAGCTACTGTAAAACCTTCATAATTTAGCGAGCCCACACAGCAAAGAATGGTTTTCCAGTACATATCGGCCATTAAATGTCCATCACATGAAATTTCCCGAGTTATAATCTGCTCATTACGCTAAAACAGCACAATGACATTAGAGCACACTACAGATTACTCTTAGCGCCCAGGACTAACTGCTGTGGGCTTGCATCTCCCTCCCTATGCATCGATCTCCTCAACACAGGAGGGATGACTCAGGCATACATTTCTGTATGCATTTTCCTTGGCGCCCCACATACCAGCGACTCCCCCCCGGGCGTCAGCAATGCAAAAATGAATATCTGAAGCCCTGTCGTGCCCCCTCCCCTCTCCTTCCATCCTCAACCCCTACCCCGCCGCTTCAGGGTTAAAGACATGCCATGTAATATGACTCACGAGGCCGGGAAATTTAGCTTGAACCTCCACCCTCAAACTCACCCCTCCTTTCTCCCCTACGACCAATTTCCCAGGCATTCATCATGTACACTGTACATGGGTGCACAGCACGCGCCTCCCGTTCATTTCTCTCTCTCTCTCTCTCTCTGGTCTCTCCTTATCTTTTCCTTACTGAAATATCCTCAAATCTCTCTCTCCCTCTCTCTCTTCCTAACTGTGGTGTTGTCAACATCTTTTTTCACCTTTTTGTGAACATTCATCCTTTTCCATATTCACCATCTTGATCTATCCGTTCCTTTCATTGTTACAGCCGAGAAACCATGAAATGCGGGAATATAAACCAAATACACAAAAAAAAATTGGATTTGGTGAGAGGGAAGAAGAAAACAGAAGCTGAAGGGGGAAAACTTAGAATGAATGTCTAAGATAAACTGAAGCAATACAGATAATACATGAGGGCTGAAGATTCTGACCCCACATCCTGGCCTTCGACCTACATTTGAAACCAGTAGTCCACAATTTTGGATTTCTCGCTCCTGATCCATCCCATCCGCCTCTAATGTGTAGTGTTCAGCAATCCACAAACACATGGGCAACATTACTGTATATATCTCTGGCCTATTCAGCCAGTCAAGGAGGTCAGATTATCCGCTCTTTCTTCTCGCTTCCTCTGACAGAGGCGTGCTAATGAATGTTCATTCATACTCACCCAACCTGACGGTTCATCTAAGATAATACTTGCCTTTCCTTGTGGCCCCTCCCTCTTTCAGTCTATTCCCTCCACCCGTAGTACCACGACTGGGTGACAGCAGACTTAAATCTTCCCTTACTCGTTACTTCCATTTGTAGAGGGAAATACCCCCCCCCCTTTTTTTCCCTTTAAAAAAAAACGCAATAAAATACCTCCAGTGAGAGAAAGGGGAGAGAATTTCTCACACAGGAGACAACTTGGCTAGAACGAGGAAGCGGAAAGCCGTCAGTGTGGGATTATGGAATGGCTTCGGTGACCGGCCAAAATAAGCTTAACAGAATGAGTTGGAATACAAGGACGGGGCATAACAGACTAAATATACACATATTACTGTGTTGTACACTGTACACACTGCCTCGTGGTTGGTCAGGTCTGTGTGCACATTGTAGACGTCGGGGCAGCTGAATAAATTTATACGCGACCACGTGTGTGTGTGTGTGGGGGGGGGGGGGGGATTCAATAATTGTAGTGCTATTTCTCTGCAAAATTGATAGTTTCAGTGTTTCTAGCAAGCTTCACCTATATTTCACAGAGAGAGAGAGAGAGGGAGAGAGGAGCAGGAGAAGGCCACGGAACTTTGCATTATGAATGGCAGGTGGGAAACAAAACAGTCAGTATTTCTGAATACTAAATTTCTCCCAGCCCCAACTGCAATGGGTACCGTCAAACAGGAAACCATAACAATTTCACAGAATGGTAATAAATTAATAACGTTCACCGCCAGTCGTAATGACAATTAACTGAATAAACTTATTTAAGCCGACAACCAGTATGACTTTTTTTTTGTTTGTTTGTTTGTTTGTTTTTGCCATCATCTCTCCGGAAGCCGAGTTTTAAAACACAAGTTTGTACTCTTGGGGTTGGAGGTTTGAAATCTTGGATATTATATTTTTTAATAAAACCAGTCTCAGAAGTCCCTCTGAAGAATGCGGGGCAGGTTAACAAATCTACTTCCCGTGTTTCCGTGTAATTTATCTGCACGTCTGAAGTGAGGGTTTATCTTCTCCTGTTGATGGGGTGGGGGAGAGGGGGGAGGGGTGTACCTTAGTGCATAAAGTTTTGCTGCCCCTGTACTCACAGGCATTTAGCTGTTCATTTCAGCAAAACAAAAACAAAAACTATCCCTCGTTATTTCAGCTTTGAGCATGTTGCAGTCTTGTCCCACCTCTAAAATCCTACGACAGTCAGACCAGTCAAGTTTGTAATTTTGTTGTGTTTTGTTTTAGTTTATCTCACACTTTTGTCGACTTTTGATTTCTACATGTCTGTAGCCACGAGGAAAAGAGAAGGGCAGTAACGAACCTTTCCTAATGTAGAATTTAAGTTTAATGTAACAGTTTCTGTTGTGTGCCAAAATATTCGATCAAGCTATAAAATGGATGGATGGGAGGACGGACAGACGGGCGGATGGATGGATGGACGGACAGATGGATAGATGGATGGATGGACGGACAGATGGATAGATGGATGGATGGTCGGGATGGATGGATGGATGGACGGACAAGTGTAAAGGCGCTAAGAGTTGGATGGATGGATGGACGTAAGGATTGGTGGATGGAAGAATGGGCAGATGTGTGAATGGGAAAACAGATGTGTTTTTTGGAGAGGAAAGTGGACGGAAAGGATGGATATGTGAAGAAAAGCAGGGTGGGTTTTGCTCCATTAAGGATACGATAGCAAAGGTGACTGCGGAGAAGACGCTGTGGAGCAGGACCTGATCTCCCAATATGACATGTACAGTTTGGCTTTTCGCTGTTTGTTCTCTCTTTGTTTGAAGTGCACAACCTTCGAATGGGGTGAGCAGTTATCTGTGGGACAGGCGGGGGCGTGGGTGCATTATCTCTTCAACCAGGACCTCCGACCCTCACCCATGTGGCTAGGCAAACACTCCTGGGGGAGCAGCCCTGATGGACGGTTCCTATTTCTAATGATGACTGGAAGTCGACACGTGCCAATCATGATGAATTTTGAGGGGGGGGGGGATAGAAGAGAGAGAAAGGGAGGAATGAAACAAACAAGAATAAGCAGGACCCAACATGAATCCGCATCACGCCGACGCAAACATCAGTCACACTGCTCAGATAATCCCGTCGACCATTCGCCCATAAAGTGTACAGAATTTCTCAATGCAAGGGATTAGCGCATGCCACTCAATACTCGGCATAGATGCACATGTACCACTAGCATGTTCTGTGTTTCCTCTACTGCAATTTCCTGTTGTCTCAATATCTTCACTGTCTCTGCCTTGTCCAGTACCCGGAAATGAGCTTCTCCTGTCACAGATAGATTTCCATGACAGCCAGTTCTACAGGGTTACAATTGACCAATCATGATGATCACAATTATATACGGAAATCACATAAGACAATGCAGATGACCCTGCCATGTTCTCTGTACTTCCGTGTGAACCCATATAAATAAACACACAAACAATGAGAATCGTAGATCGTCGGTGACATTCAACACTCCTGTAAACACGCATCAACATATTTTGTGGGTTACAGGAGTGTTGTTCTACACCGACGAGATGTAGATAAGGATAATTCGCTGTAAATGTTTCTCTCCCGTCCACATATTCAACAAAAACGGTTTGACAGCAGTTGAACACGAACGACAGGGATCGGAATTGAAATGGTACACAAAATGCGCCAAATGAGCACAATTTGCATGTGTATTGTTCAAAGACTGTTAAGATTTTCCAGGATGTAAGTCCGCACAGCCTTACACACCACACCACAGGCATGCGTGTTTACATGTGTATCAAGCATGGAACTGATGAGTGAAGAGACGAATATGTCGAGACAAACAGGAGAGAGAGAGAGAAAGAGAGAGAGAGAGAGAGAGAGAAAGAGAGAGAGAGAGAGAGAGAGAGAGAGAGAAGAGAGAGAGAGAGAGAGAGAGAGAGAGACTGACTTAGGAATAAGGTAATATGTACAAAAGTTCTAGGGTTCCCAAGGGAGCTAACTCGATACTGAACAGATGTCCACAGCGTGCTGTGTCTTCTCCCCTCCCCTCTCCCGTCCCATCTTTTGACGTCATAATCGGTTGCCTCCCAATCCACGCTACCCACGAGTCATTAACATTCAGCATATCATCTTTCTCTCCTTTTCCCCACCCTCCCATCCCCAGTCAGCGCCACTCCAACCTACCCTACTTGTTCATCTCTCTCGACCTCTCCTCTCCGTGGCCCGGGAGTGACCGTTATCACATACCCGCTCCCAACCCATTGAGTTATGTTCGTCCCCTGTCTAGTCCATCAGCCTCCTGGATGAAAGGGTAACAGACAAAGTTAGTGCCATTTATTACAGTCAACTTCTGCAAATGCAGTCGACGCGTTTGGGAAGGGGGTGGGGGGAGCCCCCCCCCCCCACAGAGGGAACAGATTAGGGCCAGGCAAGGGCTACCGTAAAGTTCCCACTGTCTCGCTACCAAACTTTGGAGTCACTGAATGACTGATGGATGGACCCCGGAGCTCACAACGTGGACTAAAACTGCCCCTCGAATACTGATCTGGGCGGTTGTTTTTTTGTTGTTGTTTTTTTCCCCTACAAGCCCATTAAATGTACCAAACACTAAACTGTACACCTATAATACTGGAGACAACTGACTGACTGACTTGTAGGTTCGGGATACAAACTACATGTATCCTTGCACTTGACGAAATGACCATAGATTACTCTATAAGCCCCCAACATCTGTTCTTAATTTTTAAAGTCCGCCGAATGACTGCACAGGTTGACATACGGGACAGCGATTTGTCTTCCTTTTCCATTGCGTTTTACTGTATCGTTTCTGTGGTATTTCTTACGCGTGGCCTTGCTACATACAATTTTTTCTTTGTGCCATATTTTGTCTTTGCTTCGTGCCTTGTTGCGACCCTACAGATTTTCTGTGGTTTTTGTAATATTAGGTCGGTGATTGTGTGTAGAAACCATCTAGTATCATGGGTTCTCGAGCTCTTTCTCCCTGTCTCCGTCTATCTATCAACCTCACTCCCTCTCTCTCCTTTTCAGCTGGAGTGGCAGTTAAGCTGATCCACCCACATATTTGCTCATTTAATAAAGCAGGGAACTCTCATAAGGTGCACATCATTTTGTCATGTCGTGATGTCACTGAACTACACAGAGTATGGGGTTGTCAAAACACATATGATGTTTAAACGCAGAATTTGCGCGAAAAAGGGGTGGGATGGGATCTGAATCAGCTCCCGCACATCACGGAATGCTGAAATATGCACCATCCCCACCCCCACCCATCCGCGAAAAAAAAAAAAAACCAACAAATACTGTATTATCTCCTCTTTCATCTCAGATTGGTGACTATCTCTGCTGAAGTATTCTACAAACAACTTCAAAGAATGTATCCAATTTGGTGAAACCCCACGGCTCATGCGTTTTTTGATGCAATTTTCAACCCCCCCACCCCCACTCAAAATTTGGGATCAATATTGAGTTAATATTTCATGTATAAGTTACTAAATTATTACATGCAGGTGAACCAATGTTTTACCGGACAGAATTGGCCCTTTTGAGATTGCGGAATAGACCAAAGGAGGAGAATAGTCAGATCCCTGGATGCACACAGGGTTCCTCATCTAACACTGATGACCTAGCGTTGTCGTCTCTCTCTCTCTCTCTCTCTCTCTCGTTTTTAATTTTATTCGCTCCTATCCCCATTTCGCTATGACGAGTTTTAGATCAGCTCTGTCAGGTAATATACTAACGATACAAAAATGATACACAAAGATGCTTAGGGCATGACACTGGAGGACAAGGTTTAAATTTTTTTTTTAAAGTCCTGTCTTATTATTTTGACAGGATTGGGGCATTTTGGAAGTCTATGCCTGGTGTCAGTGCTGAGAAAAGCGCGAGTGAAAGCAATTGTCTTCCTTCTTTCTTTCACTGCAGAATTTCTGAGCACTGACTAGGAATATACTTCAAGAGAGACCTCATCCTTGTCATGAATTAATTTACTTAGAGTTCTGTCTTCCCCACGCTTCTGTTAACCAAATAGGCTACATATACTTCTATAATATATAATATATTAAAATAAGGAATACAACAAGATAACAATTCACCCCACGAAGAGAAAACTGCATCAGGACGCCCATTGCCAATCTTCCCTTTTTTGACAATCTGAACGTAATCTTTCCATGCCTAAACCCCTCCTTTTCCAAATCCACCCACTCATAATCTACCCATCTTTTTACCCATTTCTACCCTTGTTTAGACATATACTTTCGTCAAAGTTCCCCTTTTAAAATCTGTTTCCTTTATCTTTGTTTCATATACTCATGGGAACTCCTACACAAAATAGAGTCTCGTACAGTTTTCCAGACACACGCACAAACACACACACACATAGTAACCATTCACCTCACCTACAACTTACAATTACAGGAGCACTCACAGGCAGGAAATGGCAATACCATATGGCCGGGGGGGGGGGGGGAGAGTAAATAGGAGGAGGACCAACTATTCAGTATCCTCAGAAGGCACTACTACACACGCGAGTCTTCTATTACTGTGAAGTAAAGGATGAAAGGAGCGGCCACAGGGGCTCACCACAAAATACGTGCGGGGCGGGGGGGGGGGGGAGAGGAGGAACAGAAAGGGAGTGAGAAGACAGAGAGAAAGAGAGAGACAGAGAGAGAGAGAGAGAGAGAGAAACACTAGGTCATCGGTGATACCTGAAGAACTCTAGCTTTCACCGCTATGACCATTCTATAATTTTTATTCTACCCTTCGGTCCATTCCGTGGTCTCAGGGAAGACGAATGGAGGGTACAAAGAGAGGATCTCGTCACTACCTTGAAGCATGTGTATCAGAGCAAAGAATGAAGATAAACAGCAAGACAAACATGACAGCCGAGCGCACACACAAAAATGGCGAATGAAAGCACATGCTACAGATAAATAAACCAGGCATTCCTGTATTTTCTCTTTGCTTCACACAGCAAGCAGGGCCTTTGTCAAACCCTCAGTCTTGGGGCACCACAGACTTACAATAAACCAGATCTACCAATGGAACTTCGGCAAAGTTCGGGCCGCTATTTCCTTTTATCCGAACTTCAGATGTTCGCCATAGACCAAAGACAGACTACAAGATTGTTTTAAAGCATGTGTGGAAGTGCATTGTATTAGATGCTACAGAAGGAATGTCAATTACTCCTTGGCAAGGACATGTCAGGCAAAATAAAATGGCGGAGGTGCACACTCTTTGTGACTTCACACAGAGATGTCTTCATTAAGTGTAGTTATTCATTCGTCAGTGACCTTTGCACTTCCAATATTTCTCATCTGCTCTGCTCAAAGTTAAAGGAATGAAATTTTATGTTCTTCTTTTGGGTACTCTAAATAGTCGGTCATTTCCACAATGACTACATTTCCAGATGAGAAAGTAGTGCAGTTCCGCTCTTTTCATGGCATTAAAAAAAAATAGAAAATGACACAATTTTTTTTTTTTTTAACTTTCAACCATTGTTACATTTTTTTCATCATTTTAGTTTTGATGCTCGGGAGGAAGGGGGCGAAGACAAAGAGAAAAGTGCATGGTCAGGACAAATATTGAGAGAGAGAGAGAGAGAGAGAGAGAGAGAGAGAGAGAGGGGGGGGGAGTGAGAGAGAGACAGAGAGAGAGAGAGAGGGGGGGGGAGTGAGAGAGAGACAGAGAGAGAGAGAGAGAGAGAGACAGAGAGAGAGAGAGAGACAGAGAGAGAGAGAGTGTGTGTGATATCATGAATTCTCTCCATCTATTCTTCCCCCCCACATATGCACTTTACAAGAACATCTTATAGAAAGCTGGTGCCATGGACATTCCCAGGTTTCAAGACCTGCCAGATTTCGATACACACATTTCATCTTACATTCATCTTCACGCTCCCCTCCATTTTGCTCCCATGTTACAATTTGAATCTCTCTTCCTTCCCACTCCATCCCTCCTTCCCCCTGCAAGTTTGAACGTTAGGATGATCACAGAAATCACCCCAGCGTTTTTTTTTTTTTTCTTGTTCGTTATTTTTTTCTTCCATTCCTGATTTAAAATGAATATTGCCTCCCGACAGAAGACGCCGTTCCTCCCAATATCATGGAGTTTTCATTCTTCTTTTTTCTTTAAGGAAAAAAAAAAGGGGGGGGGGGCGAGGAGGTGAAAGGAAGAAACTGCCAGTTGGACGTCCCTCTGTAGGGTCGTCGACATGTAAGAATTAAATTTCCTTCAGTCGATTATGAGTTAATTAGCATCTCTTGTGTCTGAGTATGCATCGGTAATCGACTCCAAAACATGCTCTTTGGGTAGAAAAATGCATCTGCAGTAGGCACCATTCCTATCCTCCACACTGGACAGCAGAAAAAATCGAAATTATATCTCCCCACTTCTGATCCTTCCTTCCCAACAAGCGATAGATACGCCAGAAATATATTGGATTTTTGTTTATCAGCTAACTGCATCCAGTCCGTATCATTTATCTCAATTCCATTTGTTTTAAAACTCTGAAACGTTTGAAGGTATGCTTTAAAAAAAATCCTAACTTCACAGCGATAATTATACTCTGTCCCAACGTTGTGCTTCAGCTCTCTCTTTCCCCGACAATGATACCCAAGAAATGTGCTGGCAGTTTCTATACTGCAGGTCAATATGACGTACGCTTACTGCTAATACTGGCAACTAGTGACAATCCTATTGCTACTGCTGTGATGAAGACGATGATGTTGATGATATTGGTGGTGATGATGATGATGGTGATGATGATGATGACAATGATGATGATATTGCCGTGTTACACAAAAAACGTCGTGTCGGTCAATCTAGAAAAAATTCACCTTTTTTATAAATAATTTTACGGAGTTATAAATAATTTTACGGAATGACTGAATAAAATATACTCTGAGTATTCTGCCTTTCTGTCTGGATTATAATTTTGTAAGACTAATGATTTCTTCTGATCGCTAAAAATGGAAACTGAACAGGGCGCAATGCCAAGTGTTTCTTCCTACTTCCGTAAACTTTTGTTTTTGACGTATTCCGACTTTTTCCACAGCGCGGCAGAATAATACGAAGAACAAGAACTGTTACTGATATTCCTGGGGACGCTTTGCAATTTTCACTCCGAGGATTTTAATTCTCCAGACTATGTAAAAATGCACAGGTGAGATTTGCTTTAGCCAGATTAGGCAATGTGTTTGTGTGTGGAGCCTTTTTTCTTGTAATCATTGTGTGCACCACATACAAGAAGGGAATTAGTTCTCGTGCCGTAAAACATGAACTACCACACTCCAAATTTTCTCATAATTATGACTGGTTTCTACATTAATTAGTCCAACCAGGCCAGATAAATATACTTAACAAGCAGTTTGAAATGGACCTACATTTCCCAACCAACCTGGGCCTATGACCAGCTTTGCGTGGGCTTGCGAGTGAGATGAGCAAAAAGGCCCCTAAGTGAGGCCAGCTGACACAGCTGCCCCAATAGTAGTTTGCAATGACCGAAAAATGCTCACTGAAGAAGGATATTAATTATTATAATGTACCAGCTGTGAAATGCCCTGGCCCTGTGCACTCTCTTATGACACGGAACCTTTACAGAATGTTTAAATGGTTGGGCAGGGAAAGGCGGTCTTGACATGACAAAACATGCCCACTGAAACTGGTATCGCTGTCTATTCCCCCACAATACATGATACACAGTGAACGGCACTACAGACAGAGAATATCACACATTAAAGCATGATGGAAGCACAAGTTCACACAAAAGAAAGGATAATGGAAAGTAAACAAATAAAAGGGAAGACGAGGAAAGAAGGGAGAGAGAAGAAGAAGAAAGGATGACCGTGAGTGAAAGAGAGAGAGAGAGAGAGAGGGGGGGGGGAGGGAGGAGAGAGAGGGGGCGAGGGGAGAGGAAGAAAGGTTCCAACAGCAAAGTTTTTTTTCCTATTATTCCGTCTGGCGTCATTTTCATGCCTTTTATCTTGCAAACTGGCTGCAGACTGCTTCAATTCAAGTGTAGGTCAGCATTCCACCCATGAACCAGAATGAATGTACTCAAAACTACTGACAATATTATTTCATCGATAACATGACTCATTTTCTCGTCTTTAAAACCTACTTCATCAGCCAGTTCGGGGCAATAGGGGCAATATCCCAGGCTGTAGGATAGCCAAACATCACGACAAGTTGTTTCAATGAGTGACGAGCAAAGCATGGATCCGTTCTGTGTGCACTCAAATATGACCAAACAGGAGAAACATGAAGTACTCATCAAGCTTGTTCTCCATGAACATGGGCACGATTTGAAAGCTAGAAGTCATGGGTCCAGTGCGTGAGCGTGAGATAGGAGCCTCTTGTCAGTGTAGTCTCTAGCACGCTATGCCTCCTCCCTCCACCCCTCCACAACGTTTAGTCTAATGAGTCCCATGACAGAAGGCACTGTACGCCAATCGTGGAAACAGTCAGCAGCTCCCCAATTCTGTAATGTGTTCATCAGTTGCCGCGACCCTCATGCCAGCTAATGATTACAACCAATGGTCTATGTTTGCATCAAGTACCCATGCCACCCGGCCACCAAGTCTCACGAGGCGAGCACCAGCGGATTTTGATCGGTCCACCATTTGGATCAATACGTTGAGTTTTAGTGAAATCCAACCAGTCGGCTGGTGAGCGAGATCTCACCGAAACCCATATGTCGTGACGTCACCATCCGACTTGCTGGCCGATCAAAATCGGCTGTTGTGCGTCAAGACCAACAATACTAATGTCAACAAAACGTCACCAGTTCATGTTGTACAAGGCAGTAACACTGGCTGTCCATATGTCTGATCAGAGGTACATCTCTGTGACAAATATTATCTCGGTGTCTAACCTGCACTTACACGTCTACGACCCAACACCTGCGCCATTCATGCCAGGCGGCTGACCAGCTCAAACATTAATTTTGGTCGGTCGAACATTACCGCTTTATTGGTCCATGCTGGACAATTTTCATAGTTATATTTAATTACAGTGAACTTTGTGGTAGAAGTCACCCTGCACTCCCGCCCTTTTTTGTAAAGTTTCACAAAACAGAATGCTACTGTTACTTCCCGCGTGCATGATAAATGCAACAATAAATAAGACAATACAATGTGACCCTTCATTCTTGGCTTGCTTGTTCTGTGAATCTGGGATCAAACTATCACCGGTGTACAAAAAAATTCTGAGAGTGAACTTGAAAGATAATGGGAGGGGAGGGAGGGGGGAGGGAGAGAGAGAGAGAGAGAGAGAAAGAAAGAGAATTCTCGTAGCTGTGGAATCTGGAAAATGGAACTAACTACCCCTTACAAGGGGGGGGGTGGGGGGTGGTGTCACTAGCACCCACCCCTTTTCTCCCCTCCCCTGCCGTCATGTTTCTGCATAGACAATTCCACGTCTTGCACCAGTCCCTCTCCCTTTTCTCTCCCCTCCCCCCCTCCCCAATGCACACACATACACGCGTGCGTCGGTCTCTCTAGAACATATCCATCTTTTCTGCATGGCGTGCATGGCACACAGGGTTGACGGTGTTAGTAATATTGGTAATGTTTGGGAAACGTTTAGGCGAAAGGTCGGCCTTGCCAAAACTTGTGCCGGGATAAATGTCAACCCAATGTAAAACTAAATGCCAGCCTGGTATTATGATTACACTATGATTTCTCTTTCTCTCCTCGGCGGTGCCCAGGCAATGCCTGAATAAATTAATGACTAACGCACTTGTTGAGAATGAATGAATGAATGGCAACGTTGTCTTGTGCAAAAGTAGCTAGGTGCTAAAGAATGCAGTGTTGTGCCTTTCCAACCATGTCTTCTCATTCTCTCGTTCTCAAGTTCCCACGCATCTTCGAATCAAATCCAGCACAGCCCCAACACACAAAATTACTGTTTCGAAGAAGAATATCCCCGGTGGACGAGGAAAAAAAGATCCCGATAGAAGAGAGAATATCCTACATTGAAAAGATTTAGTGCCAGGGATCCTGATTGGGGCTTTATACATATATGATCAACAAAGTTTCGCCAACATGTCCAACTCAATCTACAGATACAGGAGTGGCAGAAATATTTTTTTTAACACAAAGTGGCTACTATTTCAAAGCAGTGTACTGCACAAAACTGTACAAATATGTGCGTGAAATTTTATCTAAATATATTTTGAGAAGGACATTCAAAATTTTCAATTCGCCCAAAAATACCTTCTTACACCTTCAAGCTATGCCAGAATGGACGATCTGGTTTTAAAAAATCCTATTTTATCTCTCCCCCCCCCCCCCACACACCCATCCCTTTTTCTCTACTCGTTGAGTATCATCTCCTACTGCAGGGATCCCCGGATCCCACACTTCATGGACGGTTGAAAGTGGAAGCCAAAGTGACAGAAACAGAAGACGATCGTGATCAGTGAATACTTCTGTGGCACAAACTTGGATGTTTAACTCTCCTGTCTATAATAGGGGAGGGGAGGAGGAAGTACGGATCCTTCGGAAATGTCATGAATGAAGAGGATGATTGAGGTATGTGAGAGGAATCTCTTCAAAACAAACCCGCCATTCTCTATAAGTACTTCCTCCCACCCCTCCATCCCCGCCCTGCCCTGCCTTCAATACCAGTCACGCCAAGGCTCAGTAGTAAAGCACAAGTTTAGAACCGCTAACTTTAGAGGCATGGGGTTAATGATGGTGTGCATCAACTACAATCTTTGTGTGCATAGAGTCTACGTGGCAAGGCGGCCAGTCGCCTGACACAGCTGTGCTCTCTGTAACTGCGTGCTCTGCTCCAAAACAATTTACTACTGCCGGTTTCCTCTGGTTTCACTCAGTTCTCCATCACCGCATGTTCAACTTCTACAGCAACCATTACTGTTTTTGGTTGATGGATGGCAGCAAGCGGAAAATCGCGCTCGGGCTGAACACTAACCAACGCTCGTGTCAACTGAACAAAAACACGGATACTCTTGGGCCCTACGTGCTGTTTGTGTGCGAGCTCTTCACCAAACCTGCTAAATCCAGGCATTTTCTGCCCCCTTTCACTCTTGCAGAATGACAAAAACACTTTTCAACTTTCCATTGGCCCATACTGACGTCCAAAAACCTGGAAACGGTACCTGTAGTCTCATATTCATCTCCCATCCCTGTCGTACACTCACTCACACACACAACAATTTCAACAACAATAGTAGTCGCACTTAATATAATGGGACTGTAGTATACCTCACCCGAACTTTGTAATACCACGGATGCCAAACTGACATATTAAAGAAATGGATATGGTACCACGGAACAAGTCATAATCGTATTTTAACTCTTCCTCCCGCCAAGACAACAATAGCAGAAGTTTTCGTTCTATGTTGCTCTTGACCTAATCTGACTGTAGCAGGCCTTGGCCAAACTGTGCAACTCCACCGATGACAACACACCCTGAGAGCAACCTCGAAGAAAATGTAAAACATCACGTTCACTCAATATTGAATGAATATTTCATCTGGACACCAGATTTCTAAAAATAGTTTTAGAGAGAATAAGGGATGTTCGGCAACTCTCCATACCCCCCCCCCTCACCCCCCCCCCACGATCCCCCGTCCGTCCCCAGGACTAAATAAATACAGTTTACACACAAATATCGGAAATGTATCGAGAGTCTGGAACAATCTGTGGTAATAACCAAACCCAACAAAGCGACACATTTTTTTCCCCTTTTCTGGTAGTCTGTCTGAAGGACGAGACACAATAAACAAACGGGGGAAATTACATGTATGTGTCCGATCCAGCTGAAATGAAAATCCTGCTGCTTTTGTTCAGGCCAGTGTTTCTGATGCTTTTCCTTGATACACATCGATAATTTTAACCTCTAACTTGCAAAATATTCATCAATAACGTCTAGTGACAGCCACGCCAAGGGTCTTCGTACTTCAATAGAAAACGTCAAGTTTCCAAGATAAGAAATAACTCAGAGATAGTGTGGGTTATCGAATTTCAGTGAATTAAAGCCTTAACTAACTCCGTCGTGATCATGATCACGGAATTTCCAAGTTTGAGTCTTTTACGTTATAAAAATTGCGAACTGCGAAATAATTGTTGGCATTTCTATGTTGATTCGGCGGTTGGCAAAAAAGGCGTTTCAACAAGTTACATGAGTGGTTTGGGGATTTTTTGTTTGATTTTTTGCCGTTCTCCCAACAGTTTGCTCATCGGTAATAACTACTCAATAATTCCTAAAATCCCTGACTGAAAAGCCGCTGAGCTGTGTCCAAAGTCCACCTTCTGCGGGCATAATGTAACGCATAGAACTGTGTGTTTAAAAAAAAAAAAAAACAGCGTTCACTTTGGTGATCGGAGGTATCAAAAACACACGAACATTGAAGTTGTAAATTTAAAATGGCCCGCCCATCCGATAAAAAGTTGCTCAGCCGAAACCCGCCACTAGATTTTTATCGGAAAGATCAGTGGCGAAAAGAGAGAAAGACAGAAGGGATCTGAGTGAAAGAGAGAGAGAGAGACAATAAGTGAGAGAGAGCCCACAGGGGTTTGCTATTTCCCCCAAAACTCATCAACATTGCGACGAGGAGGCAGGCAGCCCTCTGGTAACCATAGCAACCCAGATATTTCCCCCCCCTTCTTCCAGCAGCACTGAAAGGCATAGCAGAGATGGTAGGAGCGAGAAGGGGCGCCCAATTGTACAACCCTTGGCGAATCTTTTCTTTCCTTGTTTCTTTCTTTCTTCCCTGCCTCTCTCCGCGCCTCCCCCAAACCACTCTCCCTCGTCCATTTTCTCGCAAATTCATTCCTCCGAAGTTGGGGAAACCGCAAAACTGCTGGAACGGAAGGCCAGTGGAGACTCACTCTGTGTGCGTGTGTGCATGTGTGTGTGTGTGTAGTGACGAGGGGGGGGGTGACAACCGGGGTGTGGGTGTTAACGGGTGGGACGGGAAACAGTAGATGATATATATAGAGGGGAACCGTTCAACTGGCCTCCTGGGAGGCACGCTACCGTAAATCACCTCTTTGTTGATACAGCAAAGCTTAAGGGGTGCAGATAGAGAAATTTCACACTGAATGTCTGCAAAAACGATTAAACCCCGCAGTTCCAACGGCTCTACACGCTGTTTTCCTGATCTTTTCTCAACTCTTTAAATTTCAAAACGTTGTTTTTGACTGTATCTTCAATCTATTCCGCCTACATCAGTACACTCGGAAAACTGTTCAAGCCGAAAAATAATAGTTGGCGGTCTGTTTACTGTTGTTTTTCAATCACTTATATACATCATACCGCGGATGAAAAGCCAAGAGTGACACTACAATAGACGCATCGGCAACTTTGAGCGACTTGACTTTGAGTGAAACTATGTGTGGCGTCCAGGCCGGGGGGTAAAATGGGATGGGGTGGGGTGCGGGAGGGGGGGGGTGTAGGAATGAAATCAAAGACAACAGTACATTCCTAAGGAATCATGACAGTGAGAAACACAGAACGCTTTGGCGTCAGTGGTGTTTCTAGCGGTCCATAGAATGAAGGAGGAAAGACACAGCGGTAACTCTAACACAGAGAGAAAAAGTTTGCAAACAGACAGACAGGCAGGCAGGCACGCACTATACAGACAGACAGAGTGAGTGCACCAAGCAGATGTCCACCCATTATTTCTGTGGTCCCTCAACTGCTTGGACTACTCAGTGCCCTGTGTCAGCAGTGCGTACCAACCATCACAGATCAAGACAGATGAGCTCTGCGGAACTAGGTCTCTGCCAGCCCAAGGGTTTCTTGTTGCTATTCATGGACCAACAGCAGGAGGTCAGATCAACTTCAATGATGTGGGGAGGGACGTGTATGGGTCGATGGTCTCAAGCTTCAAAGTTTGGGCTGCCCAAACCATTAAAAGGATGAGGAGAGGAGTGACAATACGCATAGTATGGCAAAATGTCCATCATGATATCTACACGGTGTTTTCCACTGGCCAACGACGACACTGTCTCTATGAGGGATTCCAGAACGACAAACCCGGATCTACCTAGACTGTCCAATAAACAAAATCAGATTAACATTGAGTACTAATTGAAACTCACGTACATTTGCCGAGTTTAAATTCTGTGTTTTGCAGAGCGTCAGCTAGACAATGGCTACACTGCACCCTACACGATTCACCAATGGTCAGAAAATAATTATGAATGTGTACAGTTTAGTTCATATCCAAGGTCCAGTCACTGAAATAGGAAATGCATGTAATCTGAAATATCGTGCTTCAAATAAGTGTTTCAAGACAGAACCAGTTTAGTTCATATCCAAGGTCCAGCCACTGAAATAGATGCATGTAATCTGAAATATCGTGCTTCAAATAAGTGTTTCAAGACAGAACCAGTTTAGTTCATATCCAAGGTCCAGCCACTGAAATAGCAGATGCATGTAATCTGAAATATCGTGCTTCAAATAAGTGTTCCAAGACAGAACCAGTTTAGTTCATATCCAAGGTCCAGCCACTGAAATAGCAGATGCATGTAATCTGAAATATCGTGCTTCAAATAAGTGTTTCAAGACAGAACCAGTTTAGTTCATATCCAAGGTCCAGCCACTGAAATAGCAGATGCATGTAATCTGAAATATCGTGCTTCAAATAAGTGTTCCAAGACAGAACCAGATGAAATCTGATGTATGGGTTAAACTTGGAAAACCGCTGGCCTCAAATTTTGTTGTAAACTCCATCTGTCATTGAGAAGGATAAATCAGATGGGATCTACAGAAGGCAAAGAGCTCCTTCATAGGGTGGCACGGAGAGAACAAAATCTGCAAAAGGTTAATCATCTTGTGCCCAGTGTTCAAAATTTGAAACACGTCAAATTCTCTCTCTCTCTCTCTCTCTTTTTACAAACACTTTGTACTCTACCAAAAACACGTTTTTTAAATTTTTTGTTTGTTTGTTTGAGATAACTATTTATAATTTCACAAGTTATGTTTCTGCCAATTTTGAATCAGTTTGGCATAATTTCAAAAGTTCTGAATACAGCAATTTCTGTCTGGGTGCTGAAGGTTTAGCATACACATGTATTCACAACAGCAATAAATGAAAAGAACTGTCCTCTCCAAGTCACTGACGCATCAGTCTGATATACATCTTGACAGATGGAATAAATGGCCAGTACTCTGTATCGGAATATCGACCATCTTCCACCAAGAGCTGCAGTGGAGTTTCGCCCTGTACCCTATCTTTCTTTAAAAAGGATGTTCAACTTGTTTTCGAGCCATGAGTTGTCTAGACCCTGAATGAAAGCCTTAGATATTCTAGTAACTTGTTGGATCCTGAGGACATGATCTCTTATCATTAATATTGCGGATCCGGTCAAACGCGATCGGTACAGTCGAGATACGCTCAGTTTTGTTAACGGAGGTCATACAGTGATAATCATTGGCCGTGTGTAAAGGTTCTGCTTCAGTCAACCTTTTTGTTCTGGGTTAAAACGTCACTTTTAAATCGGTCGGTTTACATCCATACAGATGTTTTGATGCCGAAACCAATAGTGATTGTGTAGTGAACTGTGGGTGGTCAGTGGAGGAATGCTATTGCTTCCTGTCTAAGGTGGGATTGGGAGATGGAAACAATGGAGACAGTTTTTATAGCATCGGCTCCAGAGTATCTGATAACTCCCCTTTGCCCAGCCCTTCCTCCTTGTCCCCTGTTCCCAATATTAGACTAGTACCATCTTTGTCCTGGTACCTCCACACCCACTTCCTTTCTCACCATATTTATGTTGGTTTCTCTGCTTGAGAAATCAGTTTCGTCTTGACTGTTCTTGAGTAAACTTGTTCTTCAGTCGCTTGTTTATTAGTAACTGTAGATTGCCTTTCGAGGATTATTAGCCTCCTCTCATTTATCCAAAGTAGTTCAATAAATACAGTAGTAGTGATTACACATTACTACTTGTTTCTTTGTTGTTTCGGCCAAATGTTGGTGTTGCATGTACGCTTGCTGTGAATGCTGCATGTTCACATTGTGTGAATGTTCCAACACTATTAGCCAAGCAGTCTAAACTGGTGGGTTTCTGGACAAATATTCTAAGACGGAGAGTGCCGGGTTTCGGGTGGTTAAGCCCCAGCCTCCATTCCCGTCTGTCTTTGCCTGCAAGGCTAGGAACTCCCGGAGAGAAACAGATTAGCGGGTACACACTGGATGGAGGCCAATTGGCAGTGATTCTGGGGGAACAAGCAAGCTAGTCTGAGTAGATTGCAGTCTCCACATTTTTAGGGCCATGAAGAAATAACAAATCGGCGACTGGTGTTCTGGTTTAACAACTTAAAAAGAAAACAGACAGGGTAGTTGAGTTGTTGTTGTTGTTGTTTTTGGGGGGGGGGGGGTGTGTGTGTGTTATTCGGAGACGCGATGAGAATGAGAAGGTGAAGCAGTAAGAAAGGGGGAGGAGAGGGAGAAAGAATATAACAGAGAGACTATAGGATTCACACGAACTTGGTAACTGTTTCGTTCTTATCACACACACACTGAACTAAGAATAAACACATCACACAATATGTACAGCTACAAATGCCGTGCCTTCAACATGAAAAAGCCCCGCGCCACTGCAATAACTAGACATATACAATGAGCTACTGAACAGAGAGGAGATGCCATGTATTCTTGAGCAAGGGATAAGGGAAGCAGATGGAGATGAACAGAGGGTATAGCAAACGCAGAGAATAGGGCA
Organism: Onchidella celtica; assembly: GCA_963931925.1. NCBI lineage: Eukaryota > Metazoa > Mollusca > Gastropoda > Systellommatophora > Onchidiidae > Onchidella > Onchidella celtica. The sequence continues at coordinate 44,564,851 of OZ007571.1, forward strand.
GCTCAGTGTTTCATTAGGACAACACCATCCGATGGTTGTGAGTGGTCGGTTCACTATGGTCCTGTGGTCTCGAATTGAGAGATCCCTACCTCTCGGGGAAGGCGGTTGGGGGAGGGGGGGGGGGTGTAGAGAAATAGAGTTAAGCCTTTTCAACTCAACAATGCCCAAATGTGGGCAGACAGGACAGACCACTGGCGACTATAATATAATAGGCCGCACAGGGTTCGGTCAATTAAATATGAACTGAAAATAACTTTTATTTTTTTCTTTCTCTGTTCCGGCTTTCTATATAAGTCAATTATAAGACACACAGATTCCTTCATTGGGGCCAACAGCCTTAAGCTGAGAAAAAAATTCACAAATCCTGCACTACAATAGTATCACCCTTTATTTGAGTACAAAATAGAGAGAGTAGGTGGAATGAGTCGTACGGGGGGGGGGGGGGGGGTGGAAAGGGACGAGAGGAAGAGAACTTGGAGATATTTCTTCTGGTTTACAAATGTCAGGATCAAGACATAAACACTGTTTCTGTAAATGACAATAGCAGATGACAAGTTGGACCGACCCTGTAGGAGATTCTGCTCCAGCGAACACATCCAGCATAAATGAGGTGTGAGTAACATGCTTTGCATTTTCGTCTCTGTCTGCCAGTTTGCCCTTTTGTGTGCGGTGACTTTGGCCACTGTCTGCCAGAAGCGCAATTCCTCGTTGCACTACTCTAACCGTATGGGGAAACCTATCAGAAGTTTGGCTGAGAGGATGACACATCGGACCACCAACACTGTTCTTTCTACCGCTAGTCAGTGAACAGGGAAAAGATGTCTAACTTCCTGGTGCAAAGAAAAAAACCCACAACAATTTGTCCTTTATCTGCTCTGAAATAGCCAGCTATGCTTTCTGTGACCAGTAACTGGACATAACAAGTATGAAAGAATGACCCCACTGATCAGGATTCGGCAGACATTTAATCCAAATCTGGCAGGGCCACGGAGCCTGATCAAACTGTTAACATGGTTTCATCAAAATTAGAATGACAAACACCAAGATTCGGGACGCGCTTGGTCAGTCGTTTCTTTCCCACATAATTCTATAAAACACAATTTATGATTTCACTGTATGAAACTGGGTTCATGGCTTTGCGGCAGAGACCCCAAACTTCAACAAAGTGTATCACCCGACCTTCAGAACTTAAAAGGATGACATCAGATAGCAGACAAAAATCAATATTGTTGAAACAAATATAAGAACAAGACCAACCATACCGGGGAGCAGACAAATCATCGTCTCTTCATTATTTTGATTGGCGCTACCAGTGCGAGTCTTCAAAGATAATTAAATGTTAAAGAGGAGCTTATTTCCAGTGTCTGGGACTGACAGCCATTCCAACTGTATAGTCCTACATGACACCACAATCAACGAATTCCCTACCCACTGCTCACTTGTTTTTTCATATCCTGCCAAGGAATTTAGAAACAGACACTAACAAAAACTCAGTGCCAAATAAAACAGGTACTGTCTGCTACGCGCTTGCATAAACACATCAGCGAGAGCATGAACCTTTACATTACATCTGTGTTTGGGAGTGGATGAAAGCCAATATACCTCTCGATTCTCAATGGTTGTAATGACGTACAACGTCCGTGTGGTCAAATGAGATGTGTTTGAGTGCACATGATGAAACTAAAGGTCTATATTCCACAAACGTGTTTTAATGCCTAGAAGAACGTAAAAAGAAGCTGCACTGATGAATGACTGCTAGCGAAAATGTCTCTTGCCATAGATAGTCTGTGTGGATTGCGAGACCTCCATAGAACAGAGTTTTGTGTTGCCCATCTTTGCGCCGACTGTGTAACTATAATACGGAATCACAATATTATGACAGGTACGTCACCCAGTTGACCACCTCAAATGTTCCCTCTTCCTAACGATATTTTTTTCAACACCAAAATAGTGCACTCTCTCCACACCAGTGACGACACTCCACCCTCACTCCCAATAATGCCATGATCCACACCATCCCACAATATGAGACTCCTGGCCCTAGAATGACGGAGGCAGAATATAGCGATCGCTGTGACAGAATCACAAAAATATGTAACCACCCAAACTGACTCTGAATATTGTTATTGCTTTGTATGATGATCACGTCTTCAGCATGTTTTGAGTCAGTTATACCACGTATTATAAAGTGTAAAGTTTCTTCATCATGAAGTTTTATGTGCACAACATAATAATACATTGCATGACGTGGTTTTCCATTTTCATGTTATTTCAGAATTCCACTAAAGTCGAATAGCCAGCCAGTTCTGTTAGACATATTCCTATCTTCTGTAATTCAGAAGATAATTATGATTTACCACAAATGGCAACTGTGTTTGTTTCATGTGACTTTATGGAGCGGAGATACTATACTGTGTAGACTCTAACCCGCCAATGCAACTGACATCATAAACTTTTAACATTCTGAAACTGTAGTGCTGAGTTTTCATAATACGCGAGATTGTATAACTAGGTCGAACCAGGGAAGTTTTTAGATGATGCATGAAGACTAGCAAGTTTTGTAGTCTGACAACATTGTACATGTACATACAGGCGGGACGGCACTAGCTACCAGTTCACGCATGTGCAATCAAATCTCGGACAAAGGTCAGATGGGTCAGGAATAATTTGTGCATTGCTCGTGCCTGTTTTCTGCGCCTAAAGACAAAATTATATTATACTCCACATGCCACAGTGATTTTGTATGTGCAGCTACTAAGGTCCTCTGAACTCACTGCAATGGTCACACTGTGTCTTCACTGGAAACTGGTCATTGTACTTGACTGCCTAATCTTCCACACCACTATCAATGTTTTACAACAGACACCTATCCTCTGCTCTCAGTAGTACAACAGCTATGCAATCTCTAATTATGCTCACCTCACAAACAGTACAAGGACAACCCTCTTTCTTTTACCTCTCTCCAGGTCCCACCCCTGGCAGGTGTCCCATAATTCCCAAGATCACTCCAAGACACACATATTGTGTAGAAGAAAAAACGGCTGTGCCTGGGTATGTGCATGTGTTTGTTAACTAGTGTGTCTGTGGGTGTGTGTGAGAGAGAGCGAAGGGGGGGGGGGGCGAAGGAGTAAGAGGGAAAGAGAGTAAGAGTGAGACGGACGGACAGACAGACAGGCAGTGTGTATGTGAAAGAAAGATAATCAAAGAGCAGGCAGGTGTATGTGTGTGGAGGAAGGCAGTCGACATTTCACATTGTGACGAAACGACCAGGAGATTTCCGTAGCGGTTGGCATAAAGAATGGGATAATGGCCGCTAATGAGGTAAATGAGGCCATAATTGTCGCGCTAGTGCTGGAATTTTCTCATAAATTTTCATCAACACCGGAGGGACCAACACCTCGAATTGGAATTTCGGTACTTACTGAACACCATGTCTGTTGGTACACGTGTCGTGGGGGTTGGGGGAGGGCACACGCATTTTGTATCTTTTCTTCTTCTTCCATTAAAGGGTGCAAAGCGTGAAGGCATCAAACTTTAGTTTATATACTTTTTCGTTCACTCCCACGGTGTCTGCCAATCCCTATTTTCGGCGGCTCATGTTATTCCAAATTAAGGTACGACAGACCTGTATTAGTCCCTTGTCCTTATTACTCTATGTTTTCTCTGTCTTTTCCTCCTGTCTTCCGTTTTTCTTTGCTTTAATTTCTCCAGACACCCCCCCCCCCCCTATTTCGTTCTCAGGCTTTCCTTTCGGCGTTTTCTAACATCTTGATACAAAACGTCATGACCACGCCCCTTTTGCACCGACTTCAGCCTCTGCTTTGATTTTTCTTTCATTTTCCAGCATAGCAACCCCCCCCCCCCCCCGGCAAATATGGGAGGGAGGGGGGAGCAACTCCTCCCCTCTTTGTTCATTTCTCATTGACGCCAGAGTTTAGCACAACTTTAAAGCTGGTGTTAAAAGCTAATAGTTGTCGGTCCTTGTATCTGCCAGTTATCTGATGTTTATCTGCCTTTGAAGCCGCATGTCTGGTGGAACTTGGACTTGTTATAATAATTGATAGACTACAATACCGAACACCTGGAATTGCCAATGGATCAAAAAATGCAGGAAAAACGGCGCGGAGTTTGCTTGAAAACTAAGGGACAATTTGCTGTGGTTTCTCATATCGCTATTTCCAGATCGAATGCAGAGCGGTGTGTGCATAATTGATGTGCGATATCTCTATTCCTTCCAATAAGTTTCATGTCCAGATAAAACCACCGCTAGCTGGGAATGTATGCTGTGCACAAGAGTCGTGAATAACCATCGGATGTGACTTCAAATTACCATTCCTTCGACCGAAAAAGTCAATTGATTTTTGCAACATTGATCCGCCCTCGACAATCCCATCAAATCAGCTTTTCATAAATGTATACTACTTGGGGTTTCCAGATCAATACAAGATCCAAACATTAAATTTGTAAAATTACTTTCGGCTCAAAAACCCTTGACAGGGCACAATAATACCCCTGGCCGCAAAAGGGTTAAAAATTATGTTCAGTCAGTGCGGCTGTGGCTGCATACCTATAAGAAAAAACAAATTCAGTTGATTCGCTGAATCATATGGGAACCTACCAAAACTAGTACTAGGTACAAATGACGTGACACACGCGTACTGGCGGACCATAATTATTTGACATATGGTCGGCCAATACTATAATATGATGCAGAGTCTACCATTTGCTGAGATCGAATATCTCAGCCACTATAGGCATAAACCACTTTTGAATCAAAATTTTAACAATAAGATAGATAGAAAACGCTGTTTCTGTCCATCGGTTTGGGCTCCTTGATTTTTTTTGGGGGGGGGGGGAGGGAGGGAGGGAGGGAGAGAGAGAGAGAGATAGAGAGAGGTTGAGGAAAGAAAGACCCACCAAATAAAAAAGAAAAAATTGTCAGCGATACTACTTAGACGTGCTAAAACATGCAAAGTGTTCCGGTCTAAACTAAAATTACAGGTGCTGCTAAATCCACACCCTCCAAAAATATTAGCACAGTTGTGTGTCTCGCGCCCCCCCCCCTCCCCTTCTCTGTTTTTCTTTTAATTTCTGGAGACCTCAGACAGTCAGACAAACAAAGGCGCGTGAGTTCTTAAAGCAAAAAAACCAAATACATTCATTGAGATTATAAACACGTCTGTTGGCACTAAATGAACTAATGCGGTCTCGGCCAGCCAGCAGTGTCGGTAAAACTAAAAGATTCTCGACCCAGAGTGTGAATCTAGAGGGACGGCTTCAGCATCGACCATAATCACTATAACAGTTAATGGTCTCACAAGACCAGGAAAGGCCAAAGCCCTAGATCAAACAATGGCAAATCATTGGTCAGCTTCCAATACAAGACAGGGGTGGGTGCTGGTTAAAGGCCTAATGATTTCAAGGGGTAGCTTGGAAAGAAAGAAGAGGACAGGCGGCCTGTTGCATTATGGAGACAAAACCATCCCGCTGTTGGACTTTCGTTATCTCCAGATACTGTGGAGAAATAATGGGAGTTCAGAGATGTCTTTTCCATAATGATGATCGTGGTAAATGTGCTATTGTTGTTATATAGGAGTAAACTCGTGTGCAAACTGAAGTTCAAAAGAAAAAAAAAATGGGAAAGCGAGTCTACAGAAGATCTTCAAAGGAAGAGGACTCACGACAAACAAGCATTTCGGCCCTTGGCTTCTTTCCATTCTATAAGGGGCCATGCCACACATTGTTTTGTCCTCGGCCTATCTTTATGAATGTTTATTACATCATCAGTGTCACTATGCAGGGTAATGCAGGGCTTTTCCACGACGTCAAAAACTCAGACACAACTAAAATTATAATGTGACCCAGTTCCTTAACCCGGTAATTAACTGGCAAGTGCCGAATCAGGAAAACGGTACTTTTGATGGCCGTGGGTGATTTCAGTCGAAACTGAGATTTTCATTAATTATGATTCCCCACCGTCTTTTTTGCGGTTTTAAAATGAGTGCCGCAAACCAGTTAAGAATGACATCAAGTGATCAAATTCTTAATTATCGTCTTAAGCAAGTGGATCTTATAGTTCTGTGGGTACACGTCTCTTCCTCCACCCACTCAAGGAAGGCAAATCATCAAAGCCGTCGGTGTGGCATGACCGGTCTGCCAACTAAGTGAATACTTCACTAAAGAACATTTTGCATAAAGGCAACCTGCAACCATCCTTTCTATGCGATTTCCATAGAAAGAAGAATACATAAAATATAAAACACAGTGACACCCTAACTACGGGACAGTGCTGTAAAATACACGAAGGTCAGAAGATCTGCATTAACATGAACTCTCACAAATTCCTGGTACCACATTCTCAAACTTAAAATCTTGGGGGGGGGGGGGAGCAGAGGAGGAGGCGTGGTCTAATTACAAAGCCAAAACAGAAAATACTGAGCTGTGTCCATTGTTCAGCAATGCTTTATAGTGTAAAATACTGCGCGCCCCTCCCAAGAGCGTTCTCAAAATCCAAAATGACTTGTCAAGGCGTAGCTCTCTGGCAAGGACCAGTTTTATGTTGAAATAAGAAACAAATAAAGAAACGAACAATACTGTGAGAAAACAAAAAATTGTGACTAATTATTGGAATTTGAGAATCAAAACTAATTTTGACAATGTTCTGAAACGTGAAACAACAAAATGGATCATCCGCTTTCGTTGTTGGAAAGTTGAGAGAATTAAAGAATAAAAAAAATTGGGACGATAAACAGAGGAAAGGGAAGCGTGGAAGGAGATGTGGGGTGTGTTTGCAGTCGCCTTAATTCCTCTTCACTTTCGATTTTTCCAATGACTTTTCACCTCCGGCTCCAGAATGAAAGCCTTGTCAGTACAAAACAAAGACAGAGAAAACAAGGTGACCTAAAAAGATTCCATGCGTGGGTTTTCTTTTTTTCCCTGTCCGACTAAGAGAAGCTCTAAGAGGCAGACATTAACAGAATGAATAATGCCCTGGCAAACGGCAGTAAAAGTTATTCAGAGAACATTTGGTTAGCATGCAAACCTGAATCAGCAGCAACATTAACAAATTAATATCTCCAACTGCCGGAAACAATAGCGTGGTACACATTTTCACCAGCGAACAATAATAACGATGTTGACACTGTGTCAGATGTCGTTGTCGATGTAAACTTTTGACAACACATGTTTAACTTATGGTTATTATCAGTTCTTCTCAACTCATCCAATTAAATCATTTTGTTGTTACTTTTCAATTGATTCATAAAGCAGGAACGAGATGTCCTCAGATGATTTTGAACAGAATGACTATAACACTTCTTGAGCCATAAAAATTTATTGTAGGCAACTGGAAATATGCGTTCAAAAATATTGCCATGTAATCTACCGCTTTTACGGCCATTCCGTCTCCGCCATTGCTCTCTGGGCAAATACCGCCCCCACCCCACCCCCTTTTATTAACCAATATCGAACATTTTTATTTTTTTTTGCGTTGTTGTTGCTGTTCTTGATTTCTGATTTGATTGTCAAATGTCTGGCATACGTCTTCGGTCAATTCTGTTGGCCATGGGCAGGAGACTTTTCTTTTGTTGTTTCTGAGACCCGATTTTCAAGTCGTAGGAGCACATCTTGGATCAATCCAATCGGCCCCCTGGCTTGATCCTTCCAGTGCTACTCGCTTCTAGCTCGCTCTTAAATTCTCATCCTATACTGTGGTTCTTACCGTTCTGAGAAAGCGGTGGCAAATTTCACACATATTCAAAACCCCCAGCTTTGACCATGTAGTAGGAAGTGATGTAAATTTAATTCTGTCTACTGTGATAACATCAGCCAATCGTGATTCGGTCATGGCTTTCTGTCAAAGCAAGGCCAGAACTTTGCAGTCGTCAATCCATTCTGAGAGTCCACATCATTTTATACTGATTATAACATCATTCTGTCTACCTCCACCATTCATCCATCCATGTAACTGCCCAGATCGTGTAGTAGGAAGTGATGTAAATTTAATTCTGTCTGCTGTGATAACATCAGCCAATCGTGATTCGGTAATGGCTTTCGGACAAAGCAAGGCCAGAACTGTGCAGTCGTCAAATTTTTGTTTTTGCTTTAAAGTCAGTGTCATTCTAAGCTGGGGATAATGTTTCTCGTCCTATTTTTAAAAAAAAAAAAAAACTTCCCACCGTTCCCCCAACCCCCTCTCCCTCTCTTTCTCTCTCGTCTTGGGTTAGGATTGGGGTGGGAAATGAGGGTGGGCATTTCAATCTTCTATTAATGATGTCAGTAGTCAGTATTGCTCTGTACAGTGTTTCCTGCCCCAACGTAAGGCTGAAATTCGGCCTAATCTGGAGGATTCTGCCTCATGCGCATCTCCCTCTATCCCACATTCTATCAACACAGTTTTGAGGACCAGTCGTCTAAGCTTCCTTTCGATCATGATTTTAATAAAAAATAAAAGTAGAAGAACAAGACACAGAAAAGGAAAAATTCCCCGTCCAAATCTACATTTTCGACCCCAAAAATCTAGATTCGCCGTTTTGTCAGCGGCTTCTGGCATCGGCTGGTCGAACATCAGGGTGATCCCATTGGGGACCAAGAGGCACACGGCAATTTGGGGAAAAGCAAGCCAGGGTGGAAACCATTTGTTGCCAAATGGTCACATTTAGTGGGAACTTGCAATCAACCAGTGAGAAGACGGTGGAGAGGGGTGTACATAAGGTTCAGTGGTGATGGGGATGGTGAGGAGAGGGGCCGGGACACGCGTGTTGGGATGGAAAGGGCCAAATGGAAGAGTCAAAATGTCTGATTAAAGAAGAGAAAATGAGAAGTGCATAAGGGTGTGTTTTGTAGGTATTCGCCTACTGGAACAGAGCCAATCATATTCCAAGGTGGCTGGAAGAGGGAACGGCGGTGTAGGGACGAAGTGAAGGACGGATGGATCACATGTAAGCAGAGGATGACACAGCGACACGTAAAAATAAGCGAGCGGGGAAGAAAGAGAGATTTGCAGAGTGACGGAAGGAGAAAGATACACGTATTCGGAGCGAGAGACGCAGATAGACGCGTAGGTCAACAGTGACAAATGAGACAAGAGGTACATATAAAGTGACGAAAGAAGGGTCCACAAAAAAAGTGGCTGAAGTGAGGAATGAAAAGAGAGAACCGATGCAGACAGTGGACGTGTTTCGCAATCTTGCCTGGTCACAGACTCACCGTCTCCGTGTCACCGGCCATCCTAATGTAGTCTGTTGTAGTTATAAACGAACGACAACAGCAGCAACAATAACCACCTTCTCGACACAGTTTCCCGTAACGAAAGTTGCGCTTTTTCTTGTTTTTAATGTTTTAACGAAGCCGCCCCAGATGCGTCGGGAGTTCGCTGAAGAATTCAGTGATCGATACGTCGGTGAACATTTGAATCTCTAATTCTCTTCCTCTTTCCTCTCCCCTCCCTTACCGAGCAATACACCCACACTTTCATCGTTTCCGCCCGCCCATTCTCATTGCTCTTCTAGGTTTTCACTCTTCTTTAAGTTTTAAGTAGGACAAGATGGTTCACAATATTTACATCAATTTGGTAAAAAAATGACCAGTTGCCAATGTGGAGATTTATATGGTATAATCAAAGTCTTTTGGTCGAGTAAATTTTCAGATAGCAAACGCTGGCGGCTTTCAATTAGTATTTTAAAGAATGGAAGAAGAAGAAGAGAAAGTGAGGACAGACGGGAGAGTGGTGGCGGCTTACACTGCCTTGCAGGAATGGGTACATGCGAACGCTTGAAGGCGAATTTTTAAAAAATGCTATTAAAAAGACCCACCGTTGGCTTTTAAGGGGCACTAGGATGTAGAAAACAGAAGGTCTTTTATTGATATCAGGACGATGAAGTATCACTGTGAGACAATTTCAGAGGAAGAAAAAAATGAGAATATGTGTTGTGAATGAACCAAAAAAGAAGGATGTGGTTACACAATGTACATTAAGTGTAGGAAATTGTCCAAATGGGCTGGACACATATAGCTGGGTGTGGACATTCTCAGTGACAACACATAGAAAATGATTGTAACAGTTTTCTATTCTGGGAGACACAGCCCATTCAAGAACTTGTGCGCTCACGTGATCCAATTATGAACTGACAGCGTGTCCTTCCCGATGCCCGCCCCGTTCCCTCAAAAAATTGGGATTTTAAAACACAGCCGTTTGTAAATGGTGTATTTAGGAATTCTCGGGCATCCTGGGAGTTTTATGTAAATAGAATTAATACGGATGGACAGGACAGATGGGAGGGGTAGGATGTGCGGGGAGCAAGAGAAAGGAATTAACACGTCCCCGTATCAATCCAGGTTTCAGAATAAGGCCATTTGCGGCATATTCATAACTCTTCACAAATAATGTCAGTATTATGTAAATAATTATGACTGATTGAATGTGAGCGCGTATATGTGGTGTGGGTGGGGGGGGGGGGCACGAGACAAGAGTGAAGACAGAAGACAGGTCCGGAAAGAGAGGGTGTAGGCTGAGGCGCCGATGAGTGGGGGAGGATGAGCGAGTGAATGAAAAGATATCTGTAGAAAAGTTATACGGGACACACAGAACTAACGGAAGCGACTGCGAAGAGAACTCAGAAGACAGAGGGCGAGAGAGAGAACAGAAGAGCAGAGTGCCAGCATATCACACAGCGAGCTCCCCTCCTATCGATCTCTGGCCAGATTCGGGGTGCTACTGGCTACCGTTACCGTTACCAATTTCGGCAATGGCCAAATTTTTTTTTTTCGGGGGAGGGGGGGGGGATTATCGGAGGACAGTGAATTTAGGGAAGAGAATGGGGTGTCTCGTGGGAATCATGTCGGGCGGAGAGTCGCTGGACGATTGAAGGATGGGGGAGAGAAGATGTAGTGGAGTGAAGAAAATAGCAAGGTCGCCAAATTTTGAGAAAGCTGAAGTGGGGTGGGGTCAGTATGGGTATGGGGATGTGCACTAGGGCGGTTCATCTTGGGGAGGGGTGGAGAGGAGGAAGCAGGGTGAGCACACAGAAAGTCCAGCTGGAAAGCGAGGGTGAATATTCTGATCGCGACTGGAATGAGGGGATCGAACGCGACCAAAAAGCCAATCGGGTCCATGAGACCGAGGGTGGGGGGTCGGGTGGGTTAAGCACATTCACTACACAGAAGCGGGTGAGTGGTCGTCACTCCAGTATCAGCTCAGCCATTCGGTCTCACGGTCCCAATTGACTGGGGGAGGGGAGTGGGGGCAGATTAAAGCCATGACGGGGGAGGAAGGAGACAAGAGGACTACAACAGGGCTGTCGCTTGGGCTGATATTAAATAACTGCAGCGCTTGATCAGGGAGAGGAGCGGCGCTCAGCCCCAGGTCAGTCACACGGAAATGAAAACAACGACAAAAAAAAAGCGCACTGGATTAAGACGTGTTCGCTTCCAGACTGAGGTGGCTTAACGTGGTCAGGATGTGCAAGGATTTTCCTTCCACGTGTGAGACTGACTTGTCTTGCTGCCATGTGAAGGTGAGACCAGGGAAAACATATAAAATACAGATAAAAGTAAAAGAAAATGGTAGAAAGAGTTGTTGTTTTCAATTTAAAATGTAGTTCATAGGACTTATGTGATTTTATTTCTGTGTATTTTTCTGATTTACTAAAAGGCGAGGGAGTAAGTACGTAAAATGTGCAATAACTGTTTGAAGATGAAACCCACGGACCGCTGATTTGTCAATGACCTAGTCCCCACCCTTTCGCTTGCGCTGAGGACACCGCTGGCTGATGACACTCTCAGGCTCCGTGTAGAACATACAGTCAGGCCATCATATTTCCTGTTACACACGTGTGCAGATGACACCGCCTGTCCCATTTCCCCATGCCATTGTGTCGCTTACATAAGGCTACTCATCTCGCCAGTGTTCGAATCATCCATGAAGGGTAACAACACATGTGCGGTGTGAAATGCCACAATTTCATAGAAAACGATAGACTTTAATGACTGTGTCACCTCTACGTTCATATAACAGTGAGCTCGTAGATTCTACATCAGGTTTGTCCCATGTAAGAAGGGCTGAGTTTGTAATCTCAACCGTTAAATCATAGGATAATTTTTTAGCGTTAACTTCAATGTCCGTTGTATCATTTCAGTTCCTAAAACCTCCACACCACAATTTATTACTATTTCTCCGGTTGAAGATATCGATTAATTCGCGATTTTACAAGATGGGATTTTCGGATGTGAGTTAGGATAGACATTTTTGAAATACGGGGATGCAATATGCCATTCGATGATCTTGTGTGTGCGAAGCTGAAATCCCTCACAATAAACCAGGTCTACTTTTTTTATGTAGATGCCATACTGGGTCGAAACAATCCCACATCTACTTTTCACAAGCTGACTGGGGCCTGAACACCACGTTTACCAGCGACAATTAAGCACTATTATATTGCACGATGACTGCTCACGCTGATACCCCTGCACGATGACTCGTGTGAATCATTGACACTGCCATAATTATGTAAATCTGGGGGAGCAGCGACCAGGGCTACGAATACGCGGTGTGGCGTGGCTAGACCAGGACATCTATCGCTACCCCAGTAGCCAGTCGGACCTTTCCCAGTGTGTCTCATGCCTTGTGTGCTTCTATATCCGTCCTCAAAGTTCTTATGCATGCTGCTCAACAATTGTGCCATGATGGAAACTTATTTGGATCACCTGTGAGTGTTATTAGAACAGTAATGATTAAACCGTATGGCGTTCGCTTACTGGAACGGGCACATAAAGGGCATTGTATCTGACAGGCAGCGTCACGGCAATAAATTGTGGGATTCTTTTAGTCATGTCTGCCGTTGATTACACTATCAGTCAAAGTAATAATGGTTGTAACAGCCGGTAGAAATAGCGTTAAGGTGCGTAAGTAATTAAGAGACGCCTTTTATTAGCCAGAAACCTTCTGGTGACGATGAAATTCAGTGTGACTAACTGCTGAACGTGTGTCAAGCACAAACCATGGAGTGTGTTAAGCAAAACCCGTAGTGAGTAAACTATATTACAAGTTTCTTTTCGCCATATTTCAAGTGCCGAAACTTTAGTAGTTGTGGCAGAAATAGCTTCTGCACCAGTTGTTCTGCGTATTTAAAATAAAGGCACTTGACCAAGTATTGACAATGACGGACATCGGAGTCAATTTAATCCGTTGTGATACTCGACACAAAGCGGTTGTCTTGGAAGTGCTCGACAGCAGCGACAACTGTGTGAAATTCGATGAGATGGAGAGAATGTGGGGCTGACAGGGATAGATTGAAAGATGGCGGAGATTATTTGTATGAAAGCAGATACTTCGTTTGTACTGTCCTCCGTCCTCCGGGGGCTGTTTATAGGTCACGCGGGAAAAGACTGGCGCTGCCAATGTCAGTTTTCAGACTGGAAACATTTATGTCCTGGAAGCAAGAAGTCTGAACAGCTTAATACGTTTTGATACACAGACGTCACAGAGATGTGGTTAAAACCTGGGGACGGTGTGAGGGCTGGAAGGTGGTGGGGGAGAGGGGGGAAGAAATGGATGATGACACCAATGTGTCTGGTTGATGATTGTTTTTTGTCCGCGCGTCCCTTTAACTTTGGTGTTGGCCAGGCCTTTCACATGGCACGAGTGTCGCTAGCGTGGAATCATACAGAGCCAATAGTCAATTTCCTCTCTTTTGTGCTGCGGGACGCAGGATTCTAATGAGGTTGACATACTGGAGGCTGAGCAGACATCGTGATACAGCTTTTCTCACTAGTGCCTGCTTGTCTATTCTGGGAGATGCACGGACAGGCGATGATGATACACTGTTGACCTAAATAATGGGTCAAGTGCTCCACTTATTATTACAAATTTCGCAAAGACAAACCAAGATTATTAGCAAGAAGTCCGACCCCAGATCCTTTCTTGCCTGTGCAATATGGAAGACAGTATCAGAATAATACATAGAATGGAATATGGGCACAGTCTCTGCCGGGAGTTTGTGTATAAAACTTCACTGCTTCAAAAGACCCACGACATTACTAGAGATCTGACTAACCCGAATAACAGATTGTTAAAATTAATCGTTGATGACTTGTTTTCTTTCAAACCTGATTTGACTGCAAGTACTCTTCTGAAGAAAAAAAAAAATCTTGCCTTCCGGAAACAGGCAGGTGGGAATATACAAAGTGTGCAAAACGGGGTGGGGATGAGGAGAAGAGACCAACCCCTCTCTTTTCCAATTTTCATTAATTGGGGAAGCAAATCGAGAATGTCAACTTTTGAGAAAATGTTAATGAACTTTATCTGTGGGTGCTTGCTTACATGTGCATCTCATAAATATGTGCACATTTGTACAAATAGAATATTATTTCTCTGTGTGGGGGTGTGTTAAGTCTAAGCCGTCAATCGAGTGTGTGTGTGTGTGTGAACGGGCATGCCTGGTGGCCCTGTCAAGTCTGCGTCGTCCCCGCGCTCCTCCTTGTGTGCCTGTCAATGATTTTGGTCCTCTGTTTAGGGACACACTTAACTTTTCTGTCCTTAAAACCATCTCTCTCTCTCTCTCTCTCTTTCTCTGTCTGTCTGTCTCTTACTCTCGTTCCCTCTCCTTTTACAAAAATTTAAAAGTAATTTCAAATACGCAAGTCCAAATATGGATACGGAAAAACTCACATATCCACTCAAAAGGTCTCATTGTCTCAGTCTCAGCTTCTTAAACTACCACTAGCGACAGGCGACGGCAGCCTCTCGTGTGGATTATGTGCTGTTTTCCCCATTCTTCTGGTACTCTCGCTGTGTGTGGTGTGTGTGTGTGGGGGGGGGGGGGGGGAGATGATGGAACTGCCGTGTTGCCTTCCTCTTTAATCCTCTTCGTCTTTAGAATTTACTCTCTTAGCATTTTTGAGCCGTTTGTTTCCTTCTTAATGTTGGTGTTGGTGAAAAGTGGTGATGGTGAAATCCGCGTGGATGTGTTATCCTGCCTGAAGATGGAGAGTCCCAAGTTTCATGGCGACGACATGACGGCTCCAAATTTCCAACCACTTCGACGTGACTGATTCTACTTGCAATCGTTTCTAGGTGACTCAGTATGCCAAAATATAAAAAGGACCTTTTAGTTTCGCACTGGCCTATTGGAAAATTCGAAAGGGAAGTGGTGTTGTAACGATAAAATCGTGCGTGGGACATTCACAGTGATTATTCTTCTGCTTGTAGTTTGGCAATCACTGGGGTGTCTGGTGAACAGATGTGCTGTTCTTTGACTTGTGACTTCCACATGGCAACCACGATTCGGTCCGGAGATCTTTGGGGATATTTCAAGTGAGGCAAAGATTTGTTAGCGGGCACAATTTTGCAGGGCGTTTACAATGTGCAGTCTGTGACATCCGCCCGCAATAGATTGAGCTATCCGTGACACTGCCTGTGACACAATGAACCATCCGTGACATAAATCGGCCGTTTGTGATGCAAATTCAGTCTGTGACATAATGCGCCGTTTGTGACAAAGACACAAAAAACCGCAGTCTGTGATATAATGGGCTATTCGTGACACAAAGTGCAGTCTTTGATACAACGAGCTGTCACTGACACAAAGTAGAATTTGTGACACAATCATTTATCCGTGACCACATAATGTGCTTTCACTTCTAATTCTACTGTTGACAAGGTTGGCATGTATAAATGAAGTGGCCCCCTGGTCTCACGCGTGCGATGATACTGTAAGTTATTTCACACATCCGGAGATTTCAATACTGCAACTTTCGATGATGTTTTAATATAATCCATTTGACAAAGACTTCAGCCACTGGCTCTATGCTCAATGTGAATTATTGTGAAGATCCGCTTCCCTGGAGTTTTAGAACAGAAGGAGGTCAGCCGGGGATCTTTCATACCATCTCACCCCCTGACTCCTTCTTACTGTCATTCTCATCTGCTGCCTCCAACATGTTCTTCTTTCTGTATGTCTGTGTCTCTCTCTCATACACAGGTTAGAATGCTACATGAAAGGGCTTTAATTCTTTCGTACTCCGAAAAAGTTTCGTTCTCCCATATTATATCCAGCCACTTTTCCATTCTACTCTCTCTCTTGTCCCATCAGTAGACAGAGACCGCCATTTGAAGCCACCGTGTGCTTGGCACCTCGGATGGTTTCCCAGGAATTATCGTTTTCATTGCGTGACCACTTCCGCCATGGCATTTGGCGTGCTGGGCACAAATGTGCTTCAGCTGATTAGCAAGCCCTGAATACATTAGCCATACAACAGCTGCAACCGCCGTGTTTGTTGAAAGGGTCGGATTGGGCGCCCCGACAAGCAGTATGAGTGTAGAGCACAACAAAAATCCACTGAAATGTCAGCATCTACAATGTACAATTATGTCGTATTGTTGTGCGTTACAAGCCATTCAGAACCCAACAAAGCCTACCGGCGACACAATCTGTCGCCAGAATTCTTCAAGAGTAGTTTGAATTTAGAAACTAAGACATGCGTTTGATCATGATCTGTCTAGACCGAAGATTGGTGAAAAGAAATACGCCCCCCCCCCCTTTCACCCAATTCGCTGTTGGTTATCAGTCCATTTGATTGATTATTTTTATTTGGTACTAAGTGTCCATACATTTGTACAAACAATAAGAAACAGGCGACTCTCGCCAAACATATTACGGTGTTATAGAAGAGTATTCTTCTCTCCAGTCTGATAGCTTTTTTCTCTTCTAAAGACGCAGTCTTAACCGCTGTCAGGATGGCACTGGAAGCCCGATCCGGAGAGAAGCCACCTTTTGGAAATGACTGGCTCAATCCCTTGCTGGTCTCTTGCTGCTTATCTGCAGCTCACATCTACCCCAGCATAATTATCTCCAGTGTACTGGCCGTCCGTGCGTAGTTGTATACACACAGATGCTAGCCGAGATAAGAGTTGAGGCGAAATGGGATGCTGGCCGATTGCGCGCGTGCAATCTTTCTCACTTCCTGAGGTAGGGTTCTGCTCATCAAGGCTGTCCATGTTACTTCCCGCATGAAAAACAGACTCGACATTGGCTTTGAAGTTCTGCGTGATCACCTGAGGCCACACTTGCTCACTCACATGTCATCAAATTAAATTTCATGTCAGTTGACTATGTGACAGTGGGAGTTTTCTCATCATACAAAGCGGGGATTCTATGAGCTGGACTGAACTAATGGTAAACTCAATGTTCCTCAAACACGGAATGAGCCAAGTACTGCCAACTGCCGACTCCATTTGCCGTAACGGATTAATTAATATATTTTGTTTTATTAATTTAGACTATTATTACCAGGGCGATTCACGCACGTTCATGGCGTCGTTCATTTTACCTGCCAAGCTCACTGCGCATACCGGCCTACGTAAAGGACGTTTCCCCTGTTATTTAATTTTCTCTTTCAACTATTTTCAGAATGTTCCAAGTAAAAAGTCCATTCATGTAATATTATTTTCAGATACTTTTCACTTCAGACCGCCCTATCCTTGGATAAAAACGTAATACCTAGGTAATCTGTTAATGCAAGAGTCCCTCTCTTCGGCCCCGGCATGACAAGCAGACTTGTAGCTATGACAGAACACGATAAATAAATATTACTGAATGCCAGAGGAACCGAAGACGGGGACGACTATGGAGTGAATGAAGACAGAACAGAAGAACATGCGAATGAAAAAATGGACACAGTAAACGTTCGGGGCGCCTCAAAACGGCCGCATTATCTCCCTATATCCAATTCTTCTCCCCTAATAATTAATATATAGGAACACAGCCTAATGCATGCTCCCCTCTCCTTTCCTGTACCCCCCCCCCCCGGTGAGCGCAAGCGGCCGTTAAGGGAACCAATATCAGAGCCCCCCCCCCCCCCGTATGCAAACGTTCCTTTACAGCATTTTGCCCAAATGCCAGACAATTATGACGGATGACTCACGGGGTCCAACACAATACCCTGACTCAGTGACTGCTCCCTCTGGTGCACTTTTTAGCATTCTCCCTTCCATTTGGATACCCTGCTCTCCGTCTCCCCTCCCCTCTACCCCTTGCCCTGCGCCCGATCAAGCCCGACTTTCTCTCAACACAATGAAGTGGTCAATACAAGCCGAGACCATTCTACCACAAAACCAGGCGATGTCACCCATCAAATACTTGCTCCACAGGACGGACAGCCTATTTTATGTTACACTACACTATTATCATAGACATAGGTATAATAATTATAATCACAGCTTCAATGGCAATGGTGGTAGAGAACGGGGATTTGGCGCTGTTGAGGACTGATTGATTGCGATGTGGCTGTTAAATAATTGGCTATTTACTGTGAAGTGCTTGCATGTATGTAATGTGACCACTGGTCATCCTGTTTAATAAATGTAGCCGTATCATCAACTCGCCAATCATTGTGGTGTATCATGTATCCAAAAACATTTTTATCATATCATAACCCCCCCCCCCCACCCCCACAAACGATTACAAGAGCTATTTAGTGTGTCCCATAAAGGCAACATTACCAGTGGGAACAATTCGTGTTCAGGATTTCACGGACTCCATTAGTCCACAATTTTACTCACATACAAGGTACATTTAAGACCGCAACTTTCAAGAAGACATGCTAAGAAAAGCGTACGTTCCTTCAACGTTACGAATGTCATCTAAAACCTCAACTATCGGCTAGCTGCTGCAAAGCAATGACGTTCAATGAGTCCCTGGGATATCATATAGACATGGCAGCTGACCCTGCGCTAAAAGTGCCCCTTTAAACCAACATTATCGACACGATGTCATACGAGGCTACGTTGGCTCGATGTCCCAACGGAGTTGCAATCTCGTTACCGAGCAATCGATTGCCCTTGCCTTGAGAATGTCCTCTTTAAGTGACGTTTCCCATTAAAGTATCATGGAGCAAGTAATAGCACTGTGGGGACACCACCATTCCGATACTGGACGCCAAAGCATCTAGTTCCGAATGCCCTGACCCAAAGGCGGAACCAGACCTGAAAATCTGAAAATCTTCACTTATTGTTAAGCCGGTCCCATCCCTGACTGACAGTTGCCATATTTGGGCATCCCACCCCATCCAATCCAAGTTGCTCTTATCGAGTGAATGTCCCTATCCATCAATACGACTGAGCTAAAGTGCCACACGACACTTCCTGTACACGTACTGAAATGATCTCTAATGTCCAGGCAGACAACAGCCCCAGGACGAGGTTAGCATGAGGTGGCATAACCATACACTGATTAGCAACCGGAATCCGATCCTCGCGTCAGAAACGCGATACTCTCGAGTTCTGTCCTAAATAAACAGCCTTGGTCATGAGTTTCCTTTATCGACCGATCTCTCGTTACCAGTATTTCAATGACGGAAACAAATGTGCCATACCTGCCTAGACCCACATGCTATGGTCCTCAAAAGGAGCATATTATTATTATTACTGCAATGGTCTGACAATACTTTGATTTTCATGTGTTCGATCTTTTCTTCTCCCAACGTCTCTTCACACTCCCTCATTCCGCCCCCTCCCCCTGGTTTGCCCTGTTACTAATATATTAATTATCTAAGGTCTTTTAAATGGTGTGTATATCTTTGACAATGGCACACACTTCTGAAATTCATCATGCACTGCTTGTCTTGACTATGTCATGTCAGCTACCTTCAAGGACGCCCATAGCAGGCAAACAAACTCTTCAAAATTAATAGCCACCTGACATTGTCGCCAAAACTAGACTTGGAGGGGGGGGGGGGTGGTGGGGTGGAAGAGAAGTAGGGAGGCTGCTGTCAGCACTAGGTCAGCATAGTATATAGATAATATACATAAATGATGACATTATTATACATTCTCTAGCTCTCCTCCTTCCCTCTTTTAACTACTCATTGACGTGGAGACTCATATTTCTCTCATTTCACGCGACGTGCACGCTCTGTCTTCATCGCTTACTGCTATCCGCTCACTAATGGAAGACTAGAAGGGAAAGGAAAGGGGAGAGAGAAAAAGGACCCCCGCTTGTTCTGAGGCCATACGTGTGGTTTCCGGACCCTAGTCTGTCTGTCTGGGCTGGAAACTGGGGCAGCCGGCTCTTCTGGTGAATGTGAGCCGGCACTGATACCCGGCTCAATGTCTTCGCTTGATAGATGGAACTCTCAGAAATAAATGCGGGTGAAGTAAACAAAACAGACTGAAGCAAAAAGAATAGAAAGGGGGTTTGGGGGGGGGGGGGTAGTGATAACGATGTGATACAATGTAATGCTTAGCGAGTGGCTGTGATGTGAACAAGATGTGGTGTACTCCAAGAGAAATGATACACTTCCAGCATGGGAAAACTGGACGGTGATGGTAGATCACAGACAAAGTAGAGACTGACTCTGTTAAACATACTAAGAAATCCAGTGGATACAGAAGGGCAGACGAACTGGTGGGAGGAAATTAATTCAGCAATGAGAATACCGATTTGAATGCCAATTGAAAAGGTTGTCAGTTATGATTTTTCAGTACACAAAGGCTTCCAAGACAGGAAGGGTTGATTTCTTGCATGTAGTCATATTTTATATAAAGGCACAATATCACACTGACACTGTGTTTTCTGCGAGTAAAACAGAAGAGCTACAGGTCTGGCTTATTTTCTTGGCAATTCAAAACGCTACATGCCACAGTTTCTATAGAATCCAGAAACAGTCTCAAAAACGTCAAACTACATGCACACTGCACAAGCTGGTCATTTCCCCGTTGTAGTTTAACTCGATTAATGTTTAGATTGGTGTTACTTGTACGTTCGGACTGTGCCATTTTGTTTCTTGTGTGTGTGTGTGTGTCGTTATTCCGGAAATCTCTCAGGTTTCGCGTACTCTTAATGAGCAAGATTTGACGGATGAAGGGATCCCTCTCCAGGTGACACGGAGACAATTAGTTATACAACAGAGAGGGGCCTGGGAATAAACTGCCTTATGAGGTGATCACTGTATATCCCTGTAGGCTTTCCTAGCAAACGGGCACAGTAACAACAGAACACTGTGTGACTGAATGACAACTGGTTGTTACGTGCTGGGCCGCCCAACAGCAAATGCTTTGTCAAGACAACACAATTCCAGGAGTGTACATGATGCCAATACTCCAAGCTGAAATTCGACAAACGCCAAGACAGAATAAACATTATCTCCTGTAACGGAACAGACGACCCAACAACAACAGAACACTAACACCAGAGACGGACTGCACCTTCAGCCCATCCTTGCCCATCATTCATCCACGAATGTACGTCATTCAATTCCACCTAATCCAGTGAAAAGGTTCTCATCTTCTGTGCAATGGGTGTTTCAACTGATTGACGTTTCGTAAATCTGTTTTTGTGCTACAAATGCCCTCTTTCTTTGTTTCGAAGCCCCAACGTTAAGTCGAAGCTATTATTATCTATACACTGTCGCAGGAGAGACGTTGGCATGAAAGTAAATTTTGACTACAATAAAATACCAAAATTCCGTTGTGTAACTGACACTATACAGATGTATTATACTACGTAAACACTGAAATCACAAAACAGTATTATTCCATGCATTGGAGTTGTGAGCTCTAAATTCAATATATATATAACTGCATGTTGTCAATTCTCCCAAGCCACAAGAGATGCTACCAAATCATGTCATTGGTTGGACCAGTGAGAAATACCGTCGGATCAACATGTAAAATGTCCCTACCCTTTGCTCCACACATTTACATAAAGAAAGCAGCTGACCTGTCACACAGACGATTCCCATGTAATTGCTATACGGGCGTTTCTCGGGTTTCGGCACCATCCTTCTGCCTTTCTCAGACGTTGCAGCGACTTCTTTACAAGGATAATTGTGCCAATAATAGCCAAGCCAACATTGTAGTAGTAACGTTTGTCAGCGCCTTGACTTACTTTTAGAACCGATCATCAGTAAAGTCTTCAACTCTGTTTTCAAAACCGAACACCGTGTCAGCCAAGACTTCAATCCTTACGACTTTCAAAATCGAGAATTATGTCAGTAACGTCTTCAACTCTTATGACTTTCAAAATCAAAAATTGTGTCAGTAACGTATTCAACTCCTATATCTTTCAAAATTGAGAACTGTGTCAGAAAACGTCTTGAACTCTTGGCTTTCAGAACTCCCTGAAGACCGTGGATTACGCAAGACTAGTGATCGCAGATGAGTACTTTATGGCTGGCTGAATGGAACTTCCAGACGCAGACGACGGTATGCAGGTACATGTATGCACGTCCTTTCAACAGGTCTGAGAACACTGACTAGGTCCAGACGCATTAAAAATTCCAAGAGCTGCTGCTTTTCTGCATGTGACCTTCGAACCAAATCTCAATTCACTACTCCAAAGTAGATTTATTGCTTTTACCCAAGCGAAGACAACATTTTGTATCTTGCCTCCAGGAAAACGGAATTTCTGAGCCGACCAGAAAAGTAGACAAATAAAAGACGCCACTAAATAGCCCTATCTGAAAACTAAGTATTTTACCTTAAGGACATGTCTGGGTAGCATTAAGTTGGGGGGGGGGGGGGAGAGAGAGAGAGAGAGAGAGAGAGAGAGAGAGAGAGAGAGAGAGAGAGAGAGGAGAAAGAGAGAATGGAAGGAAGAAGTACTGATCGGAAATGCATCTTACTGTGGTATAGGTTAAAATGTGAAAAAAAAAAGCACACACACACACACTGACAATTTGTGTCCTTTATATAAGATAATTCCTAAACGCGTCCTCACAACAAACAAACAAACATATTTGATACAATTTACATATTTCTTCAGGGATTACTTGTTTTGAAGACAGCTGGCAAACTTGTTTGGGTTCGTGGGCAATGTATCAGGTCTGACCCAGATCTGGCTTTTCACCACACCACAATTCGTTTTTAGATCATTATTTTATGGACCTAATAGGAAACAAATATGGGGGGGGAAAAAAGAAGATTTGAGGTAAAATGGAGAGGGTACATGTGTCCGTCAAGCTATGGAAGTATACCTTTGAAATTCTCGGAGACTAATGGTTTATAAGGGATTAAAGTTTGCAAAAATGTATAATGGCTTCTGTGGTCGTTGTGAAATGTTGCAAGAATCAAAGCGTATGAAGGTTTAGGTGATCCGCGTTCTATAAAGGGTAAAGGCCTCTCCTGCTCTGAAGAAACAACGTGAAGACAAAAAGATGAGTGGGCCTTCTGTGGAACTTCCTATATATGTCCTGTTCATATTCTGCCCTGAAACAAAAGACAGAAAGGCCGCCATCGATCGATTAAAAACTGGAGAAGCACGAGAGTGACACGCGTAAGATATTTGACCAGTGTAGTTCACGACGGGTTTGGCTTTCAGATTTCATAACTGTGACAGCCATAGAGATCACACACATATCTCGACCTAAAGCTGGTGGTGCATTGAGTCAGCCGATTTTGAACAGCCGACTGCTTGGATGGCGGTGTCACGACACTGGGTTTCAGTGAGATCAAAGATACTAGACACAATAAGATGAGACAGCTAGCGGGTTTAGCATGAACAGATTTTGCACCACCACCCACTGGCGAATGCGCGGAAGTCATAAACAATGCAGTATTTTACAAAGCCAAATAGGGAAAATATTGAATTTTGTTCACTGTTCAGTACAGTTGTAGGCCTTGGCTGACGTCACTTAATTTGTTAACTTCAATCTCTGTGGAAAAACTGGCTATTTTTTCCTCTTTTTTTTTTTTTTAGTCGTAGTACCACTGTCACAAATTAGCATCATAAATTTATCAATATATCAAGCACTCTTTTCATGCTCTGCGCCATGGGCGCCGCCCCCGATCAGCGCGCAAATTGTGTGCACGATTTTTTTAGAGGTGCAAAGAAGGGGGTGTTACATCTTATCGTTTCTGGTATCTTTGGTTCAATTGAGGGGGTTTGCCTAAATCCACATTATGTTAAACAATGGACAGACACTGCACAAGTGGGACGTGTGTTCGGCCGTCTGTAGGACTCACCCCCAGCCCAGCCTGCAAAATGTGGTGGTGGCGACATAGATTCCAGGCTCCGGCCTAGGGGCCATCCATAAAGAATGTCCTCTGGGGGTAGGAGTTGTACCCCCTTCCCATGTACGAAAAGCGTAATGGAGGCAAGGGAAAGTTCCTGCAAAATAGTTTGGTTTTATAATATATATTTCTTCAACGAAATGATTTGTTAGAATTCTGCAAAAAAAATCGAATGTAGCCTATGCATCTCATAAAACCATCAAATAACCCTTGCAAAATGTCAATTAAAGTTTAAGAATGTCGAAGTCTTGCTATGGATCTTCACCATTCTGATGGTCCTACGCTCGCACAAAGGAAAAGGTCGCAAGGGGTTTGAAGCCAAGCGTTTGAAAAGTGTACATGGAAGGGGGAGAGGGTGTAAAAATCGCCAAAATCTAGCTTACGTACTTCATGGATGGTCCCTTTCCCAATCGCTGTTTGCTCGATGACGGACTACTTTGTGGCAACTGATTGGGTGTCTAGCCGTTTGTTTATCAGTGCATATGCCAAAGGTTCATAAAGTAGTTATTCACCGATTACCTGCACGACGGCGGTTAGTGCGAAAGGGGATGGGGGGCTTTTTTTTTTTTTTTAGTGGGGGTTGGGGAGAGGGGGAGCAAGAGAGAGAAGAAAAGAGCCTGTGTTTTTCGGGATTTGTTCTGTGCTGTGTTTTTACCCACCCAACATCCTATTTTGGTGAAACGCTGTTAAATCGACACCTAGACAGAACACCACCACAACCCTAGTATTTTTTTTTAACAATGTTAGGCATTTGAAATGTTGGATTTTCAATGAACTCAATAATCCACCTCCTGTAATTTAAACATTGTGAATCAAGTTTTAATCACTTTTTTTGTGCGCCGTGTAAAACTGTCAAAATCACAGTCAGATGAACAGTAACCATTTGTAGCATGCAGCACAATTGTCTTTGTCTTCATTGTTTATTGTTGTTGCTATTACAAAATTTTTGTTGTTGGTTGCCACTACTAAAACAGACATGTCGCAATGAATTATTCACCAGAAACTGAGACTAAGCTTCTTTGTAATTTCCCAAAATTAGAAACAGCCGGGGGTGCAATGTGGTCTTGCTCATTTTACAGACAAGTAAATTGTCGTCGATGTTATCGTTTCACTTTCAGTGAACAAACGAATCAGAAGGACACGAACGATTTGTGTTTCATATTTTGCAAAGCAGTAGTACTTGATACAGATCACAAACAGGCAGAGATGCAGCCTCTATCTATAGTTGTAACACTCGACAGTTTGGAAAGGTAGGGGTGGGGGGGGGCGTTAACATACGCATGTATGTCCTGTAAAGACATTGCGTTTATTATTATTGTCAATGGTTCTCACATCATATCTCCAGAACATGTACTTTTTGCCGTTTTGTCATGAAAAGTTGGTATTTCCGGGAGGGGTTCCCTCTCCAACATCAGAAAAGCACTGGTTTATATCATGTCTGTTAGGAAAAGGGGGGAAAAAGCAACCTCACACAAAGGGACTGTTCCAACTGAAACGTTGTCCACGCCAGCCTGTCTGTGGTCTGGAAGGGTATGCGTGTGGGATGGGGGATGGAGGGCGAAAGTGCAAAAAAAGACTGTCTGGGCTCAGACTGCATAATATGAAATTAATTAGTAGGGATCAGTTCTTTCATTTAAATACTAATTTATTTTTTTAAGGGGGGGGGGGGGGTCAAAATAACAGTTTTTGAACCACCGATCAAACAGGAATCCAGAGTCTGAACCTTCTTGCGCATACAGTTAGTTATTCTATCACCGTTAGGCCGGGTTTAACTTTCACCGTTTCAAAGGAAGGTAATCTCAACAAGAATGACTTAGCCATTTGGCATGAGGCTCTGTGGCTCGAATTTACCCCCTGCATTAGCACTGGAGGCTTACAGAAAAAATCATAGCGTCATCTGGTAGTATGGCTCAATCTTTTACAAACTGTTCGTAACATTTTCATTTCGCTTTTAAATGCGGCCATAGACTGTATTACTGCGCGAGTATCATCCACGTCTGCTGCCACTGTTGTTACAATATTATTTGTTGGCAGTTGTTGCCGAGTCCCCAAACCAACCTTAATATGTCTACTGTCCTTTTAAGCAACCAGCTGAGGATTTCTACTTCCTAAGGTGTAAGTTCCAAAATCTCTGTTTCCAAAAAGATAAATGCCTTATTTAGAAAAAGCTATTCATGATATTACAAAATTCATCCAGTAACCTCATCAAGACAGCGGACATATATTTCAGTTCCCCATACCTATACCAGTTTCTAACATTCGTCAGTTGCCAGGTGAAATTTGTGTCAAATTTGTTTGTTTGATATAAAATTATAGACCGTGTAACCGCACTCATACACTTTCAACTCAGGCCCATTCCTAGATCCTCTGAGTAACATCATTATTCGCTCCTCTAACCAAACACGATCTACAAAGAAGAGGTAGGGTGAAAGAATTTGAGGAAATCAGAATGGAAGCAAAAATGGTCATAAATGAAGATAGGATTTTTCGAGCCCCCCACTCAAACTATGGCGATTAGTAAAGCTCTGTGCTAACTCATACAATCTAGAAATCGAACGGGCTGCAGATTCCGGATTTGCACATTAAGAGAAATAATCAAGCTATAGAAATTTTACACATTTTTTGACTGAGTAAAATCTGTTCCGCGCTTTCTATTCTCTGGTGCCATGCGGACAATGGAAAACCCCAGAGAAATTCCTCCCAACACAAGCCAGTCGCAAGAAGACGATTAGCATTGCCAATGAATTGGGTGAAGGAAGAATGACCTGAGGGGGGAGGAGAGAGAAAGGCGGACGCAGAAATCGATGAATGCGAGAGAGACAACGACAAGACAGCGAAGTCACACACACACACACACAGCTGGGAATGAAAGTCAAAGGTCAATAGAGTGACCCATTCCCGACATCAGTTACAATAAAGGTTGGCAGCAATAAACCTACATATTGTATACTGTTAAAACCATCAGCGAGGACTAGTGTGTTAAGTTACAGTCATCATTCATGGCTCGGAAAAATATGATTGGGGTGGGGAAAGGAGAAGAGAACGAGAAGGAATGGCAGTCTCAAAGTCTCGGGGGATGCTGTCCACTCCCTTATAATTGTGCGCTTCGTTGTTCAGTTAATGAATCTCTTGCTGGTAGGCACTGACCATGAGCTGTGACAAAGCAGGCGAAAGTCCGGGGATTGCAGTTACAGACTGCCCCGTACTCTGCCAGTGAAAACTGATGTCACCAGAGTTAGTCACTGAAGACATTGTAAACAACCCGATATATAGGATACCGCGACGAATCAATTCGTCATATTCCACCCGTCGAATTGCATGAGTACCTTCCGTGTCAACAATTGCAACAATTCGCAACATACCCCTTTACCGTTTTTATACGCGCGCAAATTGTGGACATACAATGGGAAAAGGAATGGTTCGTCTCGGTATTCTGTGTCTCGGAAAAAACTAAATGTCCTACATTTAGATGAAGACTGCAAGAAACTGACACGCAAAATGTTCTCCGAAAGTAGTTTCACGCATGCTTTTTGGTGATTTAGATAATTATCTATTATGGTTATTAAAAAAAAATAGTGTGTCTTTTTTTTCTTGTCGCTGTTATGAAAGAAAATGTATTTCTAATTAATCTTCCACTAACACAGATGAGTGACACTACGTGGATCTGACAATATAGCCATTGTTTTCACAGCTGATGACTCTTGTGTTGCTGGGGTTGCCTTTACCACTCGTGGTCTACCCAAGAAATTAAAAACTACGAAAAACTGCGAAATCCCCTTCTGGAGTATTAGTGGTTCGCCCAAAATGTGAACTATGCCGATAATAATTTGATAAAAAAAATATGTATTATTATATTCGCCTTGCAATGCAAATAATATTTTTTTTTTTTTTAGTTTAAATTTGACGTGTGCTTGACCATTTTCACTCTCTATCATCTTCCCTCCAAACAACTCACTCCTCCCACTAGCCTGACCTACTCTTGGCTAGAAATCGATGTAAGTGTAAAGGGTGTTGTTTTTTTTCTTTTAACCCCTCCTAATTGATTAAATGCGGGGCTGCAGTTCGACTGAGACAGAAAGCCCTTTGCTATGGGCCTAGACATCATTATTTCGTGGGTGAGCAAGATTTAGCTCTCCCGTTCTCGTTCGGGAGGAAATTCTGTGACACGTAACACATCTTGAACAGAGCAGAAAGCTCGATGAGTATGGCCAGGTGTTGTCCGCTCCAGCATAACACAGAAGAGTCATCACTGAGTATGAAAAAACAGAGGTGAACTCATTGGCAAACCCGATTTTTACACCCCTCTCTCGTGTCGTCTTACACTACAGTCGGCAACAAATATTTCGCATGTTCTTGAGCTTCGCCATGACAGACATGCTACGGCTCATGGCGCATTGAGTGACATCGGTTTGGTGGACTATGGAGTTGATTCATAAGAAGTTCAAGTCTGAATCAAAACCCACGCAAAAAAACAGAATTGACTCGATGAGCAACTTGCCTAAAGACGCAAGCGAGACGAAGAGAGATAGTAATATCAACCAAAACGTTCTCTTCAGTTGATAAATATCACATTCATTTAATTTGTAAAGTTCAGTCTCCTTTTAAAATAATGAACTTCTATGTGAGCTCAGTTGAATAAATGAATCACCAACCGGCACAGTTACACACTGGAGAATGAGTCGACATTTCTGCTTCCATTCATGTCGGTGAGAGGAAGACAGGGTGTGTGTGTGGATTGGGGAGGAGGGGGTGGGAAGAGACCTACCATCTGTCCCATCCCATAATAGTTTGTTAGTATGCACAATGTGAACAAATCCTGCAGCTTTACTGCTTGTACGATGCACACGAATGTCTACCGCACTGTCGCTACCTAACAAGGAAACAGAAATACCTGAATACTGGAAGACTGCGCGTTATTATATTTTACTTTATTTGTATTGCTTGTATTGTTTTATTAATTTTCATTTTTATTTTACCTGATTTTTGTTGTTATTGTTGTTGTTTAATTTTCTTTTACAATTTATAATATCATAATTTATTTTTATTTCATCATATTTCATATTTCAAACTTAAAAAAAAAAATATTATAATATTTATTTATCATTTTCGACTCATGCAACTGCAGAGTACGACACCCTAATACTGATCTCCGAGAAATCCCCAACAACTGCAAAATTGCAAAGCTTCGTGGCAGTTGGGGCTTGCATGTCAATCATCCTCGGTCTAGTAGTCACGTGGAAGCCCTGTGGTGCTGTATGCAGTCACGGCACTCCAACATTGCCAATCAATGTAACTGTGGGGCACACGTCTATAGGAGGTTCCAAAGACTGAGACATACACATTTATACATATTAATATATAAGTGATTTGACCCTATTGTGAAAGAAAACAATTACCGTACCCTACCAAGGAATTTGAACTGCACGAATTAATCTTTTACAGTTGGTAGTTGTGGAGCTTTCATAATATGTAATTTGACTCTGACAGAAAAGTATTTAAAAATTACCCCAATTTGACTGTCTAAAGGCATGTAGCACAGTTAAAGAGAACCCGTTGAGATGAAACAGAAAAGGGATTGGGGATACCTGATGTTCGACGCGCTTTGACTGACAATTTTCGATAATACTGTCCATTATTTCTCAATTTTATAATCGCTAAAAGTAAATCCACAGCCAGGCACCGCACGACCAAACCTTCCCTGAGTTACAAATGTACAAATACATATGTTATAGAAATACTGTATGAATTTGCACAATGTATGTTATGTAACCAAAATATGAACATTTTCAACAAGATTATCCCTACCAGAGCATTAATTTCTTTTTTTTTTTTTGTGTTCTTTTTGCAGACAGTGTCCGTGCTAACTTGCGTCATCATCTGTACACCCATTTCACGGAAACAATACTGTCTACAAGCAAGAAAACTGAAATTCTGCGATACCACTGGTACGTAAATTTCTCTAGGATTTCTACCATGATTACACTTATGGTATAATTCCAACCGCTATATTCACCTTACTGGGACAGGTACATGACACAGAAACTGTCTTCAGTCAATATTTGTGACACCGACAAATTTCTGATCGAGTACGGGCCCTTCGATTTCGTATTTTAAAGATTTGACCATCGTCAGCACATCGTAGAAGACTCAATCATATATAACCCCCATTACAAGTTTGCCGTAAATTACAAATGCATTTTCCTTCAAGCATTTCAGATTCAACCCCTGAACCATAGACAAAAATATGACTGATTATCGGCACCACAAATTCGGGCCCTCCTTGAAGAAATCGTGACGCCACGGACAGCAATTTCCGGCTGACGTAATGTAAATGAACGTCATGTCAAGGGTTATGATTAGAAATTGCGCGTGGGAGTCTGGCAGCCTGAAGTGGGGAAAGTGAGCTGCCAGCTGGCATGGCTCCTGGCAATGGCCATGTGCTTCCAGCTGATCGGAACAAAGGATAGATGGACCACAGATTCGGCGGACTCTATCATGACACAAATTACTCTGTGTACTGGCTGACCACTGAATTTTATCAGTTTGCCTACAATCTGGCTCTACTTTTACAAACCAGCGAATACTAGTATGATTCCTCACTTCTAGGCAAAGTGTTTTGGTCTTACGACACATAACACTGACTACACAACTACAGATCCTCGTAATGGAAAGAGAACACTGAGCAGATACTTTGTTTGGGTATATCTCATATCTTGCTGAGACGGCGTCTTAATTTAGACACAGGGGTAATCATCGCGAACAAAAGGAATCGCATTAAACTGCAAAATTACACAAATAATGAAAATAAACCATAAACGTAAACAGTGAAACATAGATGTTTTTTAAGACTTTCAGATCTTTAAGTGCAGCCCGGTATAAACGAAGTTAACACTGGCATTTCCACGGTGGGAGATCATACATTTGGCATAGCCAGACTCCTAATTTGTGATGAGACTGGTTCATAATGACATCATCAACTTGCCTCTGGAGCAGGTTTATGAATACTTTGAGTTTGGGTTTAACGGTGCGCCGGCACGATAACGGCCACTTTTCGCCTCTCACGGTTTTTTCGTTCTCTCTCTTTGGGCTAGCTTTCAATCCTCAGATGCCTATTATAGGTAAGATCAGATAAAAGTGAAGTTAAAGATCTAACGGGAAAAGGCCTGTGCTGAAAAGTATGTCTATGAATTTTGTAAATATGATAAAAGTCTGTTAAATCAACTTGTAGAGTTCGGCCTCTTTCAGAAATGACAAGATGCGCTGCGGGTCCACATCAGAAAATAATTCATTCATGGACCCGCGGGCATAGTGTTTTCTTCGGATATGCATGAAGTCCACACATTTAGTTAAAATGTGTTTTATTGATAGTTCACAAATTGCATGGGACCCTCCCCCCCCCCCCCCCCCAGCAAAAAACAGTGTGTGAGGTGGGTATGACCAAGACGGAGTCTATTAAGGACAATTTCATCTCTCCCATTTTGTTGAGAGGCATAGTTCTACTGTCCAGGTTGATCTTGGTAATGAAACAGCAGATACGCTAGCCAAAGAAAAATTGAAAACGTCCACCACAACACCTAGAAGGACCATACACTGACTTTAAACCCGCTATTAAT
Source organism: Onchidella celtica (assembly GCA_963931925.1). Lineage (NCBI taxonomy): Eukaryota > Metazoa > Mollusca > Gastropoda > Systellommatophora > Onchidiidae > Onchidella > Onchidella celtica. The sequence goes on from OZ007571.1 coordinate 44,596,468, forward strand.
AACTTCCTTAAATCGAGATGGCAGGAAAGATGGAACCAACAAACATCAAATAAACTGGAGCAGGTTAACGTGTGGCATGTAATTAAGAATTTATGACGTCACCACTACATACACGCCCAATCAAAGATCACTTTATATTTCTCGTTAATAACGAAGAGTTTCTGCTATCATATTATCCAAAATCGGGCTACGGATTGTCTGGAATTTAAGATAAAAATCTGATATCAATCGCAAATGTCACAGTCATATTTTATCATCAAGGGTACTTCCGTTGGAAACTGCAGTCTCACAGCAATGATTATATCTGCTCCTAAAAGTAAAACAACAGCAAACAAACAAAAGAAAAACGCGTACAGTTATGCTGGTTACCTTCCTTTACACATAAATAATGTTTCTTTTATCGGCCTCACTGGTCTTTGATTATCTACACATGTAGGTAAACAGTGCCTTGCTGTGTAAAGCATGTTTAGATTGCCTTTCTTCCACGGCTCGTGTCAAGTTGTACCCAATGCTTGTACTTCTGCATACTGGTAATTCTCTATATCGCAGCGGGTTCCATTCATGTAGGAAAAGAAAATGTTGAGGGAAATCAACTTCTCTTCACCTACCCTTCGTTCTGACAGTTCCAATACATAATATTCTTCTTATGTCCGTAAAATCAGCACAAAAAAGGGAAGGGGTGGGAAATGAGAATAAAATAATTATGAAAAAATATATAATTTACTTGGAGTGTTTTTCAGAAACTGCTTGCCTCCTCCTTGCCAGTGCTCCTAAGTTAAAAAATCGTCAATCTACAAGTTTGCACAACTATGTGATCTCTGAGCTCAGAACTTCTTAATTCATCTGTAGACCAAATCTTTTAGCAAATGAATCTGTGATCTTTTCACAAATCCCTGCTGTTTATTCGAAAATCAACCCCAGAATGTAAGTGAATATTTCATGACCATACTAATCTAACTATTCATCAATATTAACAGGAATTTTTACTCGTCTCTTGTGATCCTTCAGCGTTTCAATTCGTTGTAAAGTTTCAATAATGAATGTACGTAACATCTGGCTCAGACAAAAGCGCAGTAATACCATGATCAAGGTACATGCAGTTCGTCTTTCAAGAGTTACGAGCAGATTTTCTTCATGATGAGAGCAACTGGCAGGCCAAGTCAAGCTGGTACCCCCTCCATCTTGAGCCGGCAGGTAATGAGTCAAGCCTATTGATAACACCAGGGCCTTCATTCCCGACAAACCTGATAGTACAAGGTTTAGAGTTCAGCTTGCTCCTAACGCTCCATCGGCTATTATAAGAAACGCACTCGACGGCGGGCAGGACGCGAGTTTTCTTTTTAATCAAATCCAGAAGGAACATAAACAGCTGATCGTTCTTCTTTTCCCTCTCTTTCCTCCTACCTTTCCTCTTCCTAACAGAAACACGGGAGAGATTGGTTAATAGGCCAGAGGGGGGCCAAGATGGGTTAGGCATCCTCCCTCCCCCTTTTCCAAGAAGTTTCATCATTTCAATTTTATCTTTCAAAGACAGTAGCAAGAGGACAGGCTGAGCAAAGAGGATGCGGTGTAGGCGGGAAAAAAAAAAGAAAGAAGAAGAAATGGAGGTGAAGAGGGGGTCGGGGTAAACGTCCTATGAGAAGACAGTCTTTGAGCTGCCACGTATATAAAGCTTGAAAGTCTGAGACTAAGGATGTAAGCACAAGATGGATGCAGGCACCCGCCACATGTGGAACACCCCTCGTTCCCCCAACTCAAGAGTGCGCCGTTCCATAGACCATGCCATGGAGATGAGTGGTACAGATTTCCAGCCGGCCCCGGATTGGTGGAAGGTATTTCTACCTGGGCCCCGATTGGCGGAGGGGCTAGGAGCCCCCTCTGAGCAGGCCACAATCTGCAGACTCAAATTGGTAAAACTATCCGAAACGGCCTCAACTCTGAGACTGAAACTGTCTACCAGCATTAGCGCAGCTCCGCTTTCTTTTCTTTCTATTCTTAGCCTCGCTTTCAGTAGCACCTCGCTGCAGTGATGCTACTACCATCGCCGAATAGTTCTCACAATCTTTGCCTTTTCTACCAGGGCCCACGCGCATGTGGCATAGGACTATTCTAAATAACTTTATGGATTCTTTCTTGTGCTTCTGTGGCACCTTCGCGTGTCAATTTTTATATCAAAAGGGCCACAGGTTTCAATCATTAGGATCAGGAATGACGAACCATTTGCGACAGAATCTACAAGCTCACATTATAGAATGGAAGTTTTGCTGATGTCCACGGTCCACGTTCCAGTTCTCTCAGATTTCGTTTTCTTGACCGTTTCTGAATGACTGGCCTTGGCAAACGAGGAATATCATGAATGAACCAGGACAGACTGAATGCTACTACCAAGATCCACGCGTCCAAAGGTTAGAAGGCCGGACTACAATGGCATGGAGTCATACGCTCTATATTGAACGCCATGAAAATGTTAGCGCATGAAACATACTTCTTTGCTATCCCATATTACAGGCAAGCTATGGAATGTAAAGAAGTATGTATCCTGTGTCTGACCTGTCGACTAAAGTCACTGCATCCTTATTATCACTGCTCAAGATAAGGTCTGCATTCCAAGAGCACAGCAACACATGGATCATGGACTCCCGAGGAGTAGCTGGCGATTGTTACATTCACAGCGCAGGGAATACAATAAAATCTCCTTGGAGTTTCATGGAACTTAGTTTAGCTCCAACGCTTCCAGCACTGCTCGATTTATCAAGCATATTTGATTTACTTTTACTTCTGTATTCTTTTTTTTCTTCGTTTTAGGTCAGTTGGAAATGTCATGAATGTTGTCTGTGCCGAACGCTTCTTTGGCTATTGTTCTTGGGAAAATTTTCTGATTTATTGAACTATAGAATAAACGCACTAAACATGATAATGTTCTGTTTACTTTAGGCTGTGGGCATTGTCTACTTCGTTTTGGAAGTCACGTCAATTCTCCGGGAACTGTGACGGATAAATTTATTCATTTCATCTTTTTTTCTGTATTTTGTTGCTCAAGTTGTACCTGGTTTCCTTGTCATTGTGCTTTTTTTTCATTTCTGGGTAATTCGTTTTGTTTTGTTCCAACAAGTAAAAGAAAAATTCTTTCTGTGTGATTCAGTCAAGGAAACTTATTGAGATCTGAACTGACTTTTTCCAGAGCTAAATTTTCAACGCCACTAACACAAGTATTCAATAATGTACCTAGTGCTGCTGGGCTCAATGTCCAAGAACTGGGATTATCAGTTTTTTTCTGGTGCAGGTAAAATGCATTCTTCACCGGTCCTGCAGTTTTCGCTTCAAGTTCAATATAATTTATCTCTTCTATTAAAATTTCTAATCGGAAAAATTGTGTCTGTTTTTCTTCGCTTCTTTGTCTTCGCACAAACACTTTCTCCAGATTACCACACTGAAACTGGGGATCAGAGAGGGTAATATTAGCTCCCTTCACCAGTGCTACTAAATCTAAATACTGCTTGCTTCAGTTTTTAGCCTGTGATCTTTATGACAGAATAAGTATTAAAGCACCTTGATATCAATGTACGATTAGTGCAAAGTATTGGGAGATGGCTTTTGAAAATGGCTATTTAGAAAGGACAAAATTATAATGTAGCATAAATTTTTACCACAGTAACAAAACCACCAAGTTCTCTGAGTATTATTTATCCAAAAAAAGTAAATTGCATTTGGCAATCGCTATGATATTGCTCGAGCGTTATGCAAGTGACCATCGTTCTTAATGGCAAATATGCCAATCTCTGACTTAAGATGTATGTCGTGCTCCGTCAGGGGGATTTCTTTATTAATTTCTTTGTCAACTGTGAGCCAAATCTTCCCGACTCTGCTAGAAATTTCCCAAATTGGTAACGGATGGCTCAAGAAAGAGGCAGTTGTCGCTATTTTACCCAGCTAGCTATGCATGTTTGATTACTGCGAGTTTATCTATCCCATAATTCTGGCGTTCAACTTTAACTTATTTCACTGTTGGCACTTTGATTCAAGGTTTCCACGAAAAACAAACAAAAACGAGTATTTTCATGATCACAGTGAGCAAAGTCTTAAATTTCATCCCACATCGCAGTTTTTGGCTTTTTGGAATCACTAGTTGTTAGTGTATTGTTCATGCAGATGCTTTGCCTATTTACTTTCCTACTGGTCATGATGGTCAACTTTCTGTGACGTAGATCTGGTGCACTGCAATCTGGCAAAGCAATTCGGTCACGATCAATTGTTGAGGTCAGACAAATTTATTAATGTTAAAATGCTCGCTGGTTCTAGTTTTTACAAGATCTATATCATGTATCTTTTCAAACCAGTTATTCTTTTGGGATCACTATACATGTATCTGTCTGCTTCTCGTCTTTCCTTTCTTTTCACTACTGCATCCATCCAAATCTACTGGAGATGTGACAGTCATTTACAAACTTACAATTTTTCAAAAGCGCACTCATACACACATTCATGCACGTATAGCACTGAGCCCACCAGGAACTCTCACGAGCGGCTCATCTACAACGGCTTCAGTTTTGAATTTTTGAAACCTGGCCGCCTGATAGGAATAGGAGCTGTGCCCCCTTGACACTGTGACCAATAAGCGGCAAGGCTAGCGGACTGGTGAGAGGAAGTGACGAATATGCCGTCTCTCACCGTCCGCGTCTGCCACATGTGGTTTACATTTGCAGCACGGGGCGGGCGTTGTCAGCACTGCACGTCCATTCTCCAGATTACAGAGATAGCAACCCTCTAAAAACTCCAATGATCTTCAGAATTGGGAAGAAAAGTCCAGGCCATTCTCACATTAGATATGACATTACTGTTCTATGCCACTCTGGTGGCTGAGAAAATCTCAAGGGTGTAATATAGCAATGCGTTTCTCTGGATGCCTCAGTCTCCACGTCTGAGAATCCCTGTAACCAAACAACGTCTAAGACATTCTCATCTCATTACTGTTTACTTGAAACTAGGTACTTGTATATCTGTGAAGATGACTTTCTTATTCTTCATTTTAGATTGGCGTGGAAAGACAGCAACGGATCCCCGACATGGCAAATTCACCGATCAACCTCAACAGGCGTGATCTGCACCTGGACTGTTTAGAATGAAATAATTCAAGCTATGGCATTACCTTTTTTTACTTGGCCTCTGGCTGAAGTGGGAAAAGAGCGAGTGTTTCTTCTCATGAAGGTCTGGTATTGCATAAAATATCAGCATTTCATCCTGCTTGCATTTCTATACTGCATTTTTTTTGTACACTAAAGAAACTGGCACTTGCAAGGCATCCCCAAAAATACCCAATCTCAAACATAAGCACTCCACTGGAAGTTATAAGCTGAGGCAATCTGCGCGAGTGTGTGTGTGTTTCTTCAATTATCATTTCCTCCTGTCTGTCACATACTGACAATAGGTCGTAATTGGGAAAGCATGAAAGTTGACTTGTTAAATTGGTGAGCAATTTAAGTACTCGGGAAGGACGGCTATCTCTGAAAATCTGAACCACAGAATGTGACATTTCAGGACAACTTACAACTTAAGTGGTAGTAGAATATCAGAGAGAGAGAGAGAGAGAGATCATGGAATGCAAGGAATGGCGATCAGAAGTTGGTGGGTCCACAATGAGATAAAAACAAGCAGAGACCAGAGAACCTACAGTACCAGATGTGTCAGGGCAATCTGTGGTGTTTGGGTCCAGGGTTAGACCAATCTTGAGTCACAGACAAGGGGTCTGATCTAGCATTTCCCTACGCTCATTATACTTACACATACAAGCCAGGGGGTCACGAAGCTGACTCATAGCAGTTCTCAGATTTATCACCCAACAATGACTATCAGGTTTCCTCTTAGCCAGTTTCTTCATTCACCAACAATATCGTTCTTGTTTCCTTCCCCCTACCCCTTCCCTATTTTCCTGTTCCTTTCCCCCATTCCTCCCTCCTCACAAGCTTTGTAGCAACCATTTTAAATACTCTATGTCATGTTGATTTTCTGCTTTGAGTTCTCTTAATTGTTCTGATACATTCAGCGTATACTTTTATATTTAGAGAAACAGGAAGATTACAAGGTCAGCTTTATCGATATCGAAACATGCACCCATGTATAATAAAATATCATTATAGTGCCAAATGTACCGGTTGTAATAGCAGATGAGGTGGTAGGAGTAGTTGCCAGGGTCACAGGTGCATTTGTTGAGTCTCAACCCGATCAGTAGGCTACACCTTAGGCGGGTCGCAAAGTGCATGTATTAAACATTCTCATGTCGTGCGTATTGTCTGACACTCTGATCCTTTTACTCTGCATTAAAAGATTTTTTTTTTCGCTCCTGTGTTTGTTTTCAATGACTGCATCACTCTGTAAATTTCTGTGAAATATAGAGATGGGTGGATGGTGACAGAAATGTGTGGGCGGACAGATGAGCAGATAAGTGGAAGGGTGGACAGAAGGATGGACCCATGGAGGGATGGGCAGTGGGATGAACAAATAATGGATGGACGGGCAGAGAATGGATAGATCAAAGGACTAATGAAAGGATGAGTGGATGGATGGATAGATGGATCCACGAACGAATTCAAGCAAGCATGAATGGGTAGACTGACCAATGGACGGGCGAATGGGTAGATGACAGACAGACGAAAAGACTGGTGGATGGTTGTGTGGATGAACAGAGGAAGGGATAGATCATGAGATGGACACCAGACAGGTGAGTGAAATGGGCCAGGCTTTGACAGGCGGGCGGACAAACAAATGGATGGGTGCACATGCAGAATGGTGGATGAGAGGAAGGAATAGGATTTTATTCATTGAGGGACAAACGAATGAATGGATGGGTGGGTGGGTGGGTGGGTGGATGGCTGGGCGGATGGATGGATGGAAGGAAGGATGGACGGACGGACGGGTGGATGGATGGATTGATGGACGGAAATATACACGAGTTCAGTATTTCACACCTTTGACACCCAACACCGCACAGATAAAAGAAATATCATAAAAATTCGTTGACAACCGCAAATGCTGTTAGCACGAGGGAGTTAAAAGGATATCTTATCCTACACAGTCATGGACTTGCTACGTCCAAATAACCAACACAAACGTCGCCAGGCAATTATATTACATAATTATTAAACTGATTATTTCCCCCTCTTCGACTCCAGGCCAATATTAAATTCTTAATAATCTAGTTAAATATGATCTGAGGAACAAACGAAAATGAAGAAAAAAGCCCAGCAGTCTATGCATTATATTTCCATCATACAATGCCATTTTCATGCTGCAGTTTTTCACGACGAAACCGGAGACCGCGCTGTTATAGACAGCATAACTGGAGACCGGAGAGCTACACGGTGCCAACACACACTAAGGTACAAAACGACACAGCACCCTCAGGGATCTACAGGGATCTGGAACAGGAATGGTACCAAACCATTATTTCATTTTTTTTTTTTTAATGGGGGCGGAGGACGAGAAAGACTTGAAGAAGAAAAAAGCGGTACAATTAACTCTGGATCTATCTGCTCCATCTGTCTTGTCCCTTCCCTGTGGTTCTCCAAGCTATTAACAAAAATGTTTCCAACTTGATCATAACCCGGTGACCTACTTCTATAAATCTCGTGAATACCGCATTTTCAAATAGCTATCGTGTATTTTAAAGATCAGCTCGTGACAAACACATGAAAATGCCACCCCATAAAGTCTTCTAAGTGTGTTGGCAGCGACTGGGGAGATGTGCAGACATCAACTAGACAATGTGTGTGGGTTGGAAAGAGGTGTTCTGTGTGTGTGTGTGTGTGTGTTTGGGGGGGGGGGTGATTAAAGGGACGAAGAGTGGAAGTGTTGTGTGTTTTTTTTTCAACGTACAGACCTGGGAAATCAGGTTATTCATTATGTGAAGCGGCACGGATTTCTCCAACCGCAGTGACGCGCTCACACACACACACACACAGACGGAAGCCATTTTGTCTTTTTAAAAAAATCAATACTGTGTGTCTCATTCCAAAAGAATTAATCTTTTCCCCCAAATGTTTATACGTCAGGCCGAGTGCTTGCACCACAATGATAGCTAGCTCTTGTGCCACTACTCTCCTTATCTCCTGACCACATACACATTTACGCGGTCTCTCTCTCTCCCCCCGGAGTCAGAAAGACCTAAATTTCCCTGAATTTCCCCCCTCCCTAAAATTGTGGTCTTGTGCCAGAAACGTGAAAGAGTGTGTGTAGAAGGCAATGCACTGTGCTCCCGCACGCTAACATGCTATCCTCTCCCAGTTCTAAGTTTAGGCCTGCGAGAGGCAGCAGCTTCTGTACAGCTCGCTACTGAATTCTTCCACTAAATTGGCGCCAAAAAATCCACGCGGTGCCAGGCGTCGTTCTAAGAGGCCGTGCTTCATCTTCAAAACGTGAACTGGGTTTCCAGATGTTGGGTCCTTGCCTGTGTAGAATTTGCAGAAGTATGGAACACGAGTTTGTCAAGTAACCCATCCTCGTTTTGGGTCATTTGCAAAACACTATCAGATATTTATACCAAGGTTGATTTATTTACCTTTTCGGAAAATGTTACCAGGATGGTCACAAATTAAATCACATGATTCTTCAGTTTTAATCTGTACTTGACGGAAAGTAAAATTAACCTCGCGGACAGCCTCCTGCTTTCCGAAATTCTTGCTTGTATGGAATACCATTTCATCATGGTGTTCTTATTTTGAATTTTCGCAAAACGTACTTTTGAAAACAGAAGAAAATGAAATAGATCTAGTATTCTTCTTTAGAGCCGTTTTCCCCCTACCGTCACCATCAACAGCTTTGAATACTAGCTCGGCCATCAACATCCTGTCCATAGAGATAAGACTTTCTGCCATCTGTCCGTCTGTACCAGTTACAATATATATCTATCTACTTGCTTATCTAAAACCATCAGCCCTAGCAAACCAGCTGACTCACAGCCCGGCCTACCAGCTACCGGTCAGCCGTCCACATATCCATGGTTTCACCCCCCCCCCCCCCGTCATGATTTTTTTTCATTTTGACTAATTTCCAAAGTTATTCTTTCTGTCCATCTATTCATCTGTGCCTGTGTAGAGTCTACATGCATCGGGGCAAAGACCACACAGCCCACAGCAATGAGCAACAGTGAGACGCCAGAACTAATCAAAGACACGCGGCGTTTGCTGCAGTCTGCACAATCCATCATGTCTTGGGCAGGCATAGACTTGAGTAGCTGCCCTACCGTGTTCCGCTGTACACCAACAGTTTGAGAATGAAGAAGATTGAATTAACAGCATAGGAAAAGGACCGGCATTGAGAAAACTCATGTGATAAGGATTCAATGTCCAGATAAGCCTATCAATTTTGCTTTGTATACCAATAGTTTGAGAATCAAGAAGACTGAATTGGCAGCATAGGAATAATAACCGCACAATATCACTGGAAAGGACGGAAGATGCATGTAACATGCAGAATGCTAAAACAACCCCCCCCCCCCCCGAGGCAAATGGCCGCATCATCAGCGATTTTCCCTTGGTTTTGCCCCAGTCCCCAAATCCCAGAGGAAAATGAACCTGATGTGTGAGAGTACAATGATTGCACCGAGTTCTTCAGTCTACCAAATATCTGCTGAAAGATCAGTGGCCGGTTAGGATCCATCTTCCAGGTGTAAATTCAAGGTTTTTTTTCTGCGGTTTTTTAAATTTCAATTTTTAGTTTTCAAGGTTACAAAAAAAATCAATTGCTACAATGCAGAAAATGTAAATGGACAACTACCGGTATGCATGTTCATGAATCAAATGCTCGTAAAGACCTACGAGGAAATTTCCGTCACGATGAACAAGTGCCCCGAGTCCGTATGGTCGTTGGTGTTAGTTTTTTGTGTTTTTTTAATCTTTTGTTGTTGTTTGGTGCCATTTCGTTCATGGGGGGGAATGTTCCTTTTAAAGTTGTTTTTTTCCGGGACTTTTTTCGAGTTTTCTCATGACCTTGAAAAAAGGTTTTGTTCCTCAAGGTTTTTTACGGTTTTGAAAGTCCATGTACCCTGATCTTCTGACCACAGGAATCGATAATTCCACTTATCCCTGAAAATTTTAGCTGCAACATCATGCCCATGTGCCTTACTTTATTGCAGTGGCGGGCATGTAACATGATAACTTTACAACAGGGTTTAATCACGTTTATCTGGTTTTGTACAGCCCGGTCAATGCTAGTGTGTAAATGCAATCTTTTAACGACAATTTGAGAAGGTAATTTAGAACAGTGGAAGACGAATCTTCCTATGGTATTACACAACAGTGATGAAATATTTCAACAAAGAAAAAAAAAAGCTGTTGGCTTGCAGCAAAGGCTTAGGGCTATTTTTTTTGTTGTTGTTTAATTGTTGTAATTTCCATTTCTTTTATGATTTATGGCAATGTTTCTCTTTTGTTTGTTTCTAACCTCATTCATGTACAAGTTTTTCTCTTTTTTCATCACCACATTTTAGCAACATTGATAGGATTTTCTACAAGATACCGAAAATGAGATTCAGAATCTTATTAACCTGAAATATGTTGTCATGCACGTACAGTATTTTTTTTTTAATGATCTTCTTAGTCGGCCTCTAACCTCACCGACTCTCCACCTGAAAACTGCGCTTCGGGGTAACACTTCGAGGTGAGCCATAATACATGGCTAATCTACATGTATCGGTCTGTTTAGAGCGTTAGGAAGGGGAGAAAAAAGGACAGCAGTGAATGCCAAGGTCCCTGCCAATGTAAATACACCCAGTTACAAATTAGGGTGAATGGATTTAATAAAACGTATAACATTTGAATAAAAATAATGTTCATGATAGTATAATTTACTGATCCAAACAACGTATTAATTTCTTTCCCACGAATCACATGCCAGGGGATACAACTGCTAATTTTAATTTTGTTTCGAGTTGTAATTTAATTAATTTTTTTTTAATGGCCCGCCATCTTACCAAAAAAACAACAACAACATTTTTCTTAAGGCGAATAACTTTTAAATCCTTTTTTGCAATATTCTAATGTCTGTCTTATCGATTAACGGTCTACATTTGGCAAATATTTTGTATATTTTTGAAGTTGTAATCTCGAGAGTTTTCTTTGCTCTGCTGTTGTCGTTGTTTTGTTTGTTTATTAGTTACCTACGTTGAGTTGTCCATATTGTTGATACTGCTGCTTCTTTCATTTGTTTTTAATGTCAAAGTTAAGCTTGGACATTGTGTCATGTGGCGTCTGTAGGATTGTTTAATTTTTACTTTAACTGCTGGTGATGACGGGGGTGGTGATAGCTGCAGCTGTATGGTAATAATGGTAACATATGGTGATGGTGACAGCACGAGTTGTGGCGATAGTATCGTGGTGCTGGTGGTGATTGTGATGGCAGTGACAGTGCCCTGGAGGTAGTGCTGATGATGGTAGGGTGGTTGTGATGACAGGGTGGTCCAGCAGATTCTGGCACGGCTGATTTGTCCTTTAGTAATTGGTCATTTCTTGCCGATGCCGTTGCGGTCAGCGATTTGAATAATTGGACATACTGCGCAAAAAAAATCCCTTAAAAAAAATATTTAAAAACCTGATAAAATTACAGGTTCTAATTATGATAGTGGATAGCTACAGCCCAATGCGACAAAGACTACTGGAATGAATCATGGCCGCCAGATTCTGACAGTGCTGAGAATATAAAGTAAAGAACTAGCAAATTTGTCACAAACTCTGAGCATGAATAGTTACAAAACGTACTTTTCAACTGGAAAAAAGTAAAGTCTAAGGACTATCAATCCGATTCCCCGTACATCATGTTTTGTTGTTGTTATTGCTGTTGTTGTTTTTTTGGACTTTAAACAATGATGAACAATATGCATACATGGCAGAGCGTAATGAAAAATGCGCGTGAAGTGCTAAAAATTTCACATTAAAAATCAGCCTGCGAAAACAGACAATTCGAGGTCCTCTCTGCAATAATCTCTCCTTGGGTGGGAGATACTGATATCTGGGGCTTTCTTCGTATCCCCACCAGCATGCTACGCGCACTAGCCTGACTGTTGTAATAACTAAAAACCTCTCTAACCATTACTGGGTGGCTTTACACTGAAGACGTGAGCTCTCTCACCTAATTCACCAACGTAAAATCTTTTACCTGAGAAAAGTTAATACGTATAACATAACAGAGACAATGTCTCAGAAACCTTGCAAAAGCAAGCAGGGCCCGCACGTGCTTTCTGTGTGTAACACGTCGTGTGAGTCTGCGTGCATGTACCAATAGCTATATGCCCACCCCTCCCAAGTGAAGACAACGCCGAGATAAGCGATAAACATGAGCAAACATCAAAATGTTGGTGCCAAGCTTAGCAATCGCTGCTCTCTGCGAAGCTTCGTGAGCGAGCGCATGCCGGTAAGGCTGAGCAAAGAATGTCTGGTATTTCAAGAAACGAAAACAGTTCTTGAGTTTCTGTACTCTGCTGAAGACAGTGGTACGCCAAGTGTGTTCTACGTCACGGTCAGTTGTGCCAGCGCTCGACACTTGATGCAGCTCCAGTTCGAGGCTCCACGCTGAAAGCCAGCGTTTGATTGGCGGCAGCAAAGGTCGTGACCTCAGCGGAAGCGGGCCCGGCGTAGGAGGAAGTACTGGTGGGAGAGTTGGCACAAACATTCCTTGGCACTTCCATAAAAGCAGAAAGGAGGCCAGGTGCCAGCCAAGCCTGCGAAACCGACGCTCCCACTGATCACCCACTCTGCCCCATATATGTTAGGCGGATACGTCTCCAGTGCTAGCCTGGGCGAATGGGGAGACAGAGCAAGTCTTCGTGTCTCCTTGAGGGAGCAAGTAAGCAGTACGGCATGAGAGACGGGCGAGGGAAAGGATACACCCGGTCCCTGGCATCATGGGCTGCAAATGCACACGTGCACTCCTCAAAACGTCCCTTCTGAGAGTATCTAGAATGTCGCCACGGCACATGTGAAACCAGCCCCCTTCAAACACCCACATGTCCAAGATACATTCATTCTTATCGACCAGCTACCTAACAGTATTTGGTTTGAATAACATGGGACATCCGCCAGCTGACTTTTCCGTCTCAGTGTCTTTCTAATTAATACTTTCATTCATGATTTTTTGGTTTCATATGAAAAAGATTATTCCGGACATGACCAGACCCTTTGTGACATTAAGTCCCTACTTAAAAGGCTTGGCATTTGCTGTGCGACAGAAAGACATAATTTAGCATTATCTGTTCTAGCACAACTACTATTAATTCTACTACCACTACTTAGTACTACTGCCACTTCCTCTATCACTATACCTGCAACTGAAGACGAATTGCCACATCTATTCCAATGGCCCTAAAACGCCCCCCCCCCCCCACACAATGCAATGCGTAATGTGTCCCGATTACCTAAGAAGAAATAACCCGATCAACGCAACGTTACTGACTATTCTGTAATACATTTCATCATTAATTGTATTTATCTGCGTTCATAGTTAATGAGCCGTGTCCTCCTGAAGTGAGGCCAAAATAAAAAATGTGGACGGCTGTTTCTTGTATCCCTCCAACACCACAGACCTGGAATATGGACGAGTTCATGCATCCTTTTAGAAATTTGCACCCCCCCCCCCCTCCCGAAAAAGAAACCCTTGGAACTGTAGAATTACCTGTAAGAAATACCAACTGACACATCTTCTTGAACGTAATAATACAGCACGACCATGTCGAGGTCACACTAACAGAATAAACTGACATCAGCGGTTCTCAAGTATACACGCGAAACCCCCTCTCTCTCTGTCTGTTTGTCTCCCCACCCCCCCCCACACACACACACACACACACACACTTTGACATTCATGTATTCTATATTTTATATCAGAGGCACAAAAAAAAACAACAGTGTACTGACCTAGCAGCATGCTACTGCAACTACAACTTACAAGGTCGATAATTCAACATCTCTGTCGACAAACACCAAAGGCGCCATTTACATTGACAGTGGTATATTACAACCTCTACCTAAAGTTTAGCAGCGCAAGCTTCACATCAACTGAAATCTTAGATCCCAAAGAAAACGAAAAGAAAAGAGTTGTATTTGTTAGTGATACTGTTTGCTCAATTGCCGAAATTCGAAATCAACACAGCGCCATGCATGTAAATGAACTCCGTATTAATTGTCCATGTACTCTCCATCTCCACTTTGTTGCTCTATGGAAAAAGATGGCATGCGCCGATTTAGGTCAAACTCACTTTATAGCATCGTTTTTACAAGTCGAAATAATATTCATGCTTTGTAATTGGGTTATTATTTCAAACGACAAATAGATTCATTTGGTCATTGTAACATGAATTGGGGGGGGGGGGGGGGGTTTGGTGTCTCCTGCAATATGTTGTTCTTTTTCTTTTGGCACAGGCGGTCTTTTTCTACACTACTGCAGTACTGTGCGGTCGAAGGGCGAGAACCCATATCCTTTGGTTTGGTTTCATCCATTTTGCGAACAAAAATTGATGTCTTTCCCCTAGTTAACTTCCCAAAACAATAAAGTTGTCAGACAATGCCCCAAACTATTGATACTTCTTTTCCAAAACAGTTGGCCAGAGGAAGACAGGATCAGGAATGACTGTCTCCCGAAGCAAATGATTTGGATTACATTTTTTTTTTTTTGTAAAGGACGAAGAAGATATAGAAGAAAAGCTAACACAAACAAAAAGAAAAGAGTAATGCCGACTGCAAGAAAATAAAATAAAAAATAATGCATTGAACGAAAATACTACGTATATAATAAGGAAGCCGAAAGAATTCACAAGTGAGTCCACTGTCCGTGGTGTTGACTGTTTGGACAACAGATTTTGTCATCAGACTGGCATAGTAGACAAAATATGTCAGCAGTTGAGAGAGACACCAGAAAGATGTACAAAGAATGGATTCAAATCATCCAGGTAACAAACTTTCATGCTCGCGTTATCGAACACATCTCCTTCATCCCATCAACCCCACTAAAGATTTTCTGTCGGATTCCTGGAAACGCGACACCCGCTTGCCCCGCAGGTACCCGTTCAATTTGCGAGCCAACACGTGACAGTGTTCCATGAACTCCAGGTAAATTTCAAGAAAACGTTGACATGTGGTCTCACAGTTTTAGTTTCCTGGGTTACCGGGATCTTGTCCCAGCTGAAGCCAGTTTCGTAATCGTGGGAAAGAACGAAAGCCCGTTTGAACAGACTTCTCAAACTACACCTGTCCATAATTAGCATCGCCTCCCTCCCCTCCACCAAGCTTTATCGTGTTACAATGGAAAGAATAGGTAGACAAACCTATTGCAGCCAACATTCTGCAAGACTCCAAGCCCAGTAAATACACATGGAATAATGCTTACATTACAGTTAGGTTACGATGGTTGCATATCACGTGACTCCATCTTTCCCACAATCAGCTGATCCCGTAGAAGGCTGGACCAATGAAGAGTCAAGCCAAGGGAAACAACTATTTGCTGTTTGCGAAACAAGGGCAGTTACCTTGCAAAGGGGGGTAATGATGAGGAATGTATGGATACCAAGTGAAGCAGCAGTTACGGGTGGGAGAATGCAGTAGGGTGAGAAGAAGTACACTTACAAATAAGTGCAAACCTCTGCGAACAGGTAAATCTTTCGATTAACAGAATGGTGCAGAAAAGGTGAAAAATGGAAGCTTCATAAACCGCCATTTGATTATAAAGCAGTTTCTGCTCCGAAAAAAGCTCTTTTTCCACACCACTGCTGTAAAAGACATGCAAGACATTGGGGAGTGAATAGAAGGTATCAGGCGGAAGTGAAGTCGCTGGAAATGCAAAAAAAATAGTGATGAGCTGGTAAGGTATACCGGAGAAAACATTAATCCCTGTGTACAGATTTACCTACTGACGGACCTACCCCTCTTTTACCTGGTGAGAGCATCGATACGTGAGAGATGAGCGTGGGAAAAGCTTTCTCTCCTCTAGTTGTAGGCCTCACATGGGCGTGCACGCATACCTGTGGCTGCCGGGTACTCATCCCATCACAGTGTGTCGCTATTGCCACATGGCATTCTTTTTCCCCCGTCCAACCCCCTCGACAACAATCGTTATGGCGGCGGTATAAAACCATGCAGCCCCCTTCTACAAAATCCCTCTACTCACAGGCGGACTACTTATTACAACCTTTGCCGTTTTCCATTGTGATGAGTGCCAATGTGACTACACAACATGCTTTTCTCCAATCATCTCATTTGCTCGTTCGGACATACAGTGACAAACTGTGCCACTACAAACCCCCGGGTGTCAGAAGGGGGACTATCTCTGTACTGACGCTTCCACGCAAGCCATACAATGTCATGGTTGGGTTGTCTGTAGGACAGCTAAAGGCAACCAGTGACGAAACCATAGTCATTTGACAGATTAAAGGACAGGGACACTTCGTGCGTTCAACGCTGCCATGCCCATGTGCTCTTTTTATCTGTGAATTGTGTGTCACCTGTGAGCAGTGTCAGGAAACGGGACAGGCGGCCTTGGCGTGTGAGGCACTGGATGACAAATGTAAACAGACCGAGCCGGCCATGTGACCAGTGTCTCCGGGAGATTCAGGAGACTGCAGCCTGGGCACTATCAGTCGCTAGAGTAAAGATGCTGCACTGACTTGATCCCACCTCACAGAAGAGTTGAGATCACTATTTACTATTTATTGTGCCTTCTTGACAAAATCTACCCCCTAACACCGCCACGTGGACTACCTCGATTTCTCCATTGTTCAGTGTATCACAATCAATTTCGGAATAAGTAACAATTGCCAACAACAGCCAAAAACCATCATCCTGATGCGAACCCTACATTCAAATTTGTGACATACTGATAGCTCAGGTTTCATATTATGTTTCCTCCATGCACACTGGATACCATCCTGAAACTTTTCACCGGTGTGTAAGTATGGTTTGTGACAAAGACTAAGACGAACGTAACGCCGGCCCCAATATACGTCACCAAGAAAAAAATGAGAACTTAAACATTTATTGACGCACAAACAGTTTCATGTTAATTAATAGTATCAAGCTATGTGACACTGGGCGTGCCAAATAATGGTCGTTTCATGGGGAGCATTTTTTTTTTTAAAAATATGTATGTGGCTTCTCAAAGATATAATGGTTAATGGATAATATTTTCAAATTAAATCATTTAGGATGACGGTGAGAAAAGAGAGGTCACAACATCTGTCAAGTACATACTTGCGCGTGGTGGCGACACCATTTAGACAAGATCTAAGTAGATCATAAGTTTGTCCTGTCGACCTATTTCTATACCGACCCTGCACTGCAGATTTAAGGTCCACCATCTCTACCCTATAGCTAAGCTAGTGCGTGATAGGTACAACGGTAAAACAAATTGCAAACGTGTCCAGTCCAGTGACGGGAGCATAGATATTGTTCTCAGTGAAGCAGCAAGAAAAGCCTCTGCTGTGGCCGTGTTTTCATCAAAGCAGTTTCAATAAAACAAAACCTTCGCTTGGACAGAGTTTTAATCTTCTCCGCAGAAATGGCTTTCAGAACAGTAAACAGCCCTATTTCTGAGACAGGCTCTCCACCATGAAACAATAAGTACTACCATACCCCCACCCCTTTGCCCCGAAGAAAAAAAAAAAATAAATAAAAACAAAAACAACAACACTAAAAACCTTACAACATCGCCAACGTACAAAATTTCTGAGAAACAAGGAAACGCACTGGTTGTCTGTGCATATATTCAGACCTAGTACATTTCCAAATTTGGGCGAGAGCGGGAAGACGTTGAGCATCCATCGGCGGGACGCAAAATCATGTCAATCAGGACAGGTAGGGGCGATTATTGGGTCAGAGAATTGGGAGATAATCCACGACCGCCTAGACAGATTCCCGGCAACGCACTATGTTATCACTGTATCATTTCACAGTCCACATGTTTTAGAATATACTGAAACGTATGCGTCAATATATCGAGTACATTCTCAACTTTATGTAGGTCACAGAAGAAATACTGCATGATAGGTGTGGGAAATGAAGAATCTGGGTCAGCCTTTCATCAGTGGCAAATCAGGATTTCTTTGGGGTTGTTTTTTTCTTTTGAATAAAAATACCTAAAAATCAACGCCCATTATTCTCACTACTTTTAAATTAACCGATATACAGGTACTTGGCAAAATACGTCAGGAATGGGCATATATCCACATTCTGAACGGTAACATGACACTTCATTTTTCCTGCAGCTGCATCTAACATTATTTTAGAGTTAAACACTAGCGATTTCTGGCAGTACATCGCGTGTAATAAACCAGATAACAGTGAGTACGTGTACAACTAATCTCTCCAGGTATCGGCAGACGCGGCACAATGACAGAACGAACTGTGCATCAATAAAATGCTTCTGATAATAACAATAAATGAATTTCTGATCTAGCTAAAGCCAGTTGTCGAGACTTTGATTCTTTCAATTTCAGTGATGACAATCTAAAGATTTGAGATTTATTCAATGCACTGGGGACATACTTAAAACAGAAGCTAGGTATGGACATGTGGGGTTATCGGAAATAGGTAAGCGTCACCCCTCTCAACATCATTATGTGGCGGAGACAACGCCACTGACTACACGACCGAGCTCACTCGCAAACCTACACACAACATTACTTCCTTCTTATTCTGGCTCTCATCAGCTGGCCTGGGCTTCGGCGCATGTTTGGGTATATATCCATCCATGCCAGCCGCCTTTGAGGGCAATGTTGCTTATTCCAGGTCGTATGTATGCAAATTGGCATGCCACTCGCAGGTAAAACCAAAGTGAGCATTTTCTCCAATTTGGGGGTATGGGAATTATATTTAAACAATTTCAGACACAGTATCGTGGTTAACAAGAAGAACAAGACAATCATTCGATAGTAGGAACTTCAAACAGCACTGTAAAATCAGTCTAGTGCCGCGCTCCGTTGCTGATGCGTGGTCGGTTCCATATCCAACAGCATGAGCTCATGCCCTCATTGTCTTGGCAAGTCGGCAGTTGTCACACAAAAATATGTTTCGTTCAGGCAACTGAAGATTCGTTTTTAAAAATGCCGTTCGCATGCCAGTAAATTCCGTTCATATTTTCATATCGGCAGACAGAAAAAAAAGAGGATACTGGGTGAGAATCTGGTTTGGGAATGTAAACTCAACTTCATAATTCTACAAAACTACATCTAGCATTAGTTTTGTCGAAAGAATAAATTAGTGAACTGTCTATTGCCTTCTTGACACAATTAGGAGTAGCATGTCACTGACTTTACGAATGTCATTTCAGAGAGACGCCACACCTGCCACAGCCAAGCTGTCACACTGTTTCAATAAAACCTAAGTTCTGTATTAAGTGAACGGTAAAACTGAACAGATCGGGACGCGATCATCCTTATCAGTTCTCGACACCGAACAATTTTGTTGATCAAAGTGGTATTAAATAATGTACAAGTTTCCAACAACTGGCATTAAGTGGCAATTGCACTGTGAATCAGCTGTACCGGGGTGGGGTGGTGGGGGGGGGGGCATCCACTGCAGGGAATACGGTAATGGCTGTACTAAATCTGATTTCCAGAGTACATTATGTTCACCGTTCCCACCCCCGCTCTAACTTGTGATCCTCAGCTTTCTCAGTTTTACCTGGGCGCCTGCAGCAGACCTAGGTGAGTGCTATGACCTTATAGGAGGTTTTCTGCTCTCAGGCAGGTAATGTGGAATCTCTGCGCGCGCCGATTCCAGGGTCTAAGCAGTTCAGTCAAAACCGCTAAACTGTTGGGGGCTCGCATGGTGCGTTTTGGGGGCAATTTCGTAATCATGACGAATCATTTTTTTTATTTTTTTTACTTGAAGAGGTTTGCTTTCTCCAGATTTCTTTTACAACACACTGCGCTCCACCGACATAAACAAAATCTTTCATTTTCTGTAAACGCAAATCCTTGCAATAAACAATCTTGTAGCTCTGACGCATGCGCCAAGTCTTTGTCTCCAACCATCATGGCTTGAAAAATGGCCCCTGCAGCTTGCACGTTGCAAGACCATCGTGTGTTCTCTTATTGCCTGCTCGGAGGGTATCAACAAGACCAATCTGAACTCGAAAGGCAAACTTCATGAGATATTTAAATGAAAAAGTTGTGGAATGAAATTGATATACTCAGAAAACACTTCCTTCTGAGTTTAAAGAAAATTGGCTCAAAGATAACCCTGAGACACCGTATACGCTTGACTCGTAATCAATTTCCGTCGTTTTTTACTGTTCTGTTCTCTGCCCTGCGAAATCAGATGTATCAGAAGCGCGCCTGCATTTGCATGCCTGACCCACAAAACAAGGCTCGCGGTGATGCAAGCAGTCAGTGAGCAGTGTTGTTGCTCACCTGGGACTAGTTAACCTTACCTTTCCCGCTCTCCGCCCCTACCTCGTCAGTAAAGCGGTTTTCTTAACTTTTATTCATTCTCGCGCTTCCTTTGCTCATTATCTATCCACATACCTACTCACCTTCCTTCTCATTAATTGTCTGCCTATTTTGAAACCGATTTGAGATCTACTTGAGTGGCGTTTAAAATGTTCAAGATAGGTCATTTACTATTTTAATCTCCCCCCCCCCCCCCGCCAAACACCGTTCTAGATATATTAATTACATAACAGCTTCTCTATAAGCAAAAGAATCTGTCTTCCTTCCATTCCATCCTATTTTCTTTCCGGGCTGTGCCATCTCTCAATCCGACCAGGCTCACCTGTGGAGGTAAGGCAATCATCCACGTGCCGTGTCTTACCTTTGCTAGTGACTACACACGTGAGCCAGTGTGAGCACACACGCAGGAGCGCTGACACACAACAGAGTGCGATATCGGGGCAAGGTAGAACTGCTAAGGGGGGCGGCGTGTTGGGGCAGGATGCTTCTTCGTGTGTTAGGTTGTGTGCTTGCAACATATGGATTATCTAAGGGAACTTGTGTCAAGACAATGCGTTCACACCATAAACTCACACAGTGTTGATGGTTGAGGATGAGTACCTTGCAGTGCTCATATTTCATTTGCACATTTATCTTCCTTTGTCTGCTGAACTGTACAATGGTATTTTTTGCAGTATATCGACACGGCTCTGAACGTTTCGCCTGATAAGCAGAAAACTTATTGAAAAAATCAGTTAGAAAAGAAAAAAAGTCAGTTTCCTGAACACTTTATTATGGAGACACTAGTCACTTCTCGGTTCATTGTGAAATATCTCAACCGTGTCTACACTAAAGCATCAGGACACTTACTGGACACAGAAACATGTTCTTCATGCAGCAATTGTGTGTCAAGATAAAGTGCACTTTCATTCTGCTTGATTTCCTGTTTCTAATCGGCAAAACACAACTTTAGTCACTTATACCAGTGCACTTCAAACTTTCACCGTTGGTTTATTCGCTTTTCTTTTTTTTTTTTTTTTTAAAGTAACTGCCACTTGCATTATCTTTGGTGTTTATTTATTTATTAATTTATGTACTTATTTATTATTTATTTATTTAATTATTTATCCATTTATTCATTTATTTGTTTTTGATTTATTTGCGTATATACTTACTTATTAATTTAGTTTGTTTGTTCATTATTCATTGGCAGTTCATGGAAAACCAATCAGTAAGACTATTTACCTGACTACCATAACCAGCTGTAAACAACGGAGATATCATCCCACTTCAGAAATTATGAAAACATTCTGAAGGACAGTTCAGTTGAGCACCTTGTATGTTCAATGGTTAGCGTGATTTTTACCCGACATCAAGCAGCCTTGAGCTAGTGACCTGTACAGTATATCCTCTTCTCCGATGACTGCGTTTCTACTTCAGAATTCGATTTTCATGCCAACTGTGAAATGTTCATGCTTGACTGGTGACCGATGCTTCAAAACTCTGCGTGAGCTGCATTCTTCCTTACGAATTTCTGGTGACAGTATATCCTTGTTATGTGGCAATCGTCATCTTCTGCCTCAAGAGCGGTGGTAAGTGCTATTGTAACTCAGCGGTATCATGTTCTGTTGCGATAAAATCTAACGCGATCAGCCCATTACCTGAGCAGTAGCGATTAATGTCTTAAGTAATACTAGACTGTCACTTGCGATAAATGTCTGATCTACCTGTTCTACAGTGGTAGTGATATGCTTCTGGTGATCTCTATACTCTTCAGGAATTAAAGCAGTCTGTCTCTTACCTGCCTAGCTCAAGTCTTTCTCTGGTATGTAAGAATGTTAGTATACAGTCATGATGTCTCTTGTGTAAAGACGGAGTTTATGAAAAGCGGCATTGAGGTCGACTTGGATTTTGTTTTACTGTCGCATTCCCTGATTAATAAGACCATGAAATCTTCATGTGCAGATTTCATACCAAAGAATAAATTTGCCCCCCCCCCCCCCACATACACACATACATATATTCATTCTGCCAACAACGGGGTGGGAGGTCGACATTTCTTGCTGAAATTTTCTTACGGCATAATTCATGACGTACTTGGGGCAAACACAAAGAATGGAAGGTAAACTGCGTGTTAACAAATCTACATGGCATGATGCTTCTCAGACCGGGAAGCTGTACAGGTTTCCAAGGAAACAAGCAGTAACCATGGCCAAGTTTTCCAGGTGGGAAGAGAAGGAAAAAGCTACGAATCAAATTTAGCGTGGCTGAGAAGTTGAAAGGTTACTGAACTCCATGTGGCATGCGCCTGGCTTCCCGGGGTCGGTTTGAGACAAAGGTGAATGATGAAACGCAACATTATTGTAATTTTCCTCACAGTCGTCGATTTCATCAACAGCAAATCTTGAATGTCCAAATGTGCAGAGATATGCAAAGCTTATCCTGGAGGAGTATGACAAGTTCGAGGCCAGAAAGCTGCCGTGTGCTCTCGTCGTCCTCATCAGAGCCCGTTCATCGATGTTAAGTATGACAACTGACTCACACTAACCGATAGGACTGGCTCGCCAATAGATTGTTTGAGGCATAGACCCCTTTGGGATACGAACATGGTACTCCGCTAACCTTATGTTAAGGTCAGTACTCCCAGAGGTACGCTGGCCACAAACTGAATTATTTTGCACGAGGACAATTGAATTGTCAGATCTCGGCGTCAGAGTGTAAGCCCATGCGAAACAATTGGTATGTATTTCACCATTTCTCCCACCACCCATTTTTCACTCCTTCCTCATTAATACCACCCTTGATACACTCAAATACGTTATTCAGTTGGTCATCCCCCCCCCTTTTTTCTTTTTTTAAAGGAAAAAAAAAAACAACCCTCCCCTTCCAATGGTGATAAAGTGCGTAAGACAAAGCCTATGGCCTCTGTGAGTCACAGAAGGCACAGGCTAGTGAATAAAAACCAGATCTAGGTAGGTGGCCCACCTTTGACCTTTCCTGGAGACATTCTGTCCCGAATAGGTTCTGGATGAGGTCCCCTATAATGGAAGAGGTCGATACACACACACACAGAGGTGAAGGAAAGGTGGTACATTATGTAGTGAAGTCTTGGCTCATTTACATATATACATGCTTGTGTGTCGGTTTGCTTGGAGTGAGAGGTGGGTGAAGGCATGAAAGATGTAGAACTAAAGCAACAACAACAAAAAAAAACGGTTGAAATGAAATAAAATTAAAAACAGAAGGAAAACGGAAAAACGGCTGAAAGAACTCGTAATGAAGGCATTTTATTAAGACATTCGGAAAGGTCCTTAAAACTTGTCATCAGCGATTAACATTACTAAATTATCAATGTCAAGTTAACGACATGCCCATATGCTAGGTAATATCGTGTTCATTTGTTTATGAGTGTAGGTTTATTCTCAGTCCAACCTGTTTTTTGTGCAGGAAAGAGAGGGGGTGGAAAGGGAGAGAGAGAGCAAGTGATCCAAAGAGGAGACGGTGGACAAGAATTGAGCGGTATCAGTGATAGATGCAATACAGCTTCACGATGCTGGAATACATTGTAGATATATAGCAAAATCCCTATAATATGCATATAAAACAGGTAAAGGGGGAAGACGGAGAGAAAAAGAGAGATAGCGAGAGAAAAAGGGGGCGACAGAGAGATAAACAGAGAGAGAGAGAGAGAGAGAGAGAGAGAGAGAGAGAGAGAGAGAATAAGAAAGGAAGACAGAAAGAAAGAGAGAATGAGAGGGGGGAGGGAAAGAGAGAGAGAGAGAGGCCGGTTGCCATCACTTGAACTATAAATGTTAGATTAAATTATTGTATTTCATTACTTGTGTTGTTTTGTTCTGTTTTTCAATGATCGCCTGAGTAAGCGGAAAGCAATTTGGCCAATCTACTCACTAATCAACGGCCAGCGACCACAAAATACTAGGTAACTGGCGCAGCAGCATCAACCAGGGGCAAGGACAAAGACAAAATGGAGATGGCGGAAGCAAAGAACGATATGCCTGTCAGACTTTATCATGCTAGTCTAGAGCTGGTTGAATCTGGGCCAAATTAGACACATGACATGGCATTTGGTCCCCTTCAATCAGTTGTAGCTAGCTGAGTATGCCGCTAGAGGATGTACTACAGTCATCTTGCAACGGACTACACTGTCTACATATGCCAGAAACTGGGGCGCTTGACTACGGAATCAGCAGAGCTAAACTTCTATGTTCAGAGAAATTAATTTGTGAGACTTGAGTCCAGCCATCACCTGGGTCACATTATGTTTTTGTTGTTTTTTTGTTTTTTCTGCCGTGAAAAATGTAATTAGAATGCCCCTTGTGTGTGAATGGTCCGCGTGTGTGTGTCTGTGTGTCTAGGGAGAGAAAGTTGTGCCTGCAGAAGCTCGAAGGCACACACAGAGGGAGAGAGACAGACAGACAGAGACAGACAGAGAAAGAGAGACCGAGATAAGTGCCAAGCGCATATGCGTGAGTGTAAGAGAGAAAAGGGGCCTTTAAACGTACAGTTGATTGATTCATCGACAAACTGTACGGTACCGTAAGAATGGCGGGGATCCTGTCAACTTCTCGATAAACATGAACGTGGAAACGAGCAACCCTCTCGATCGTTTATCCAGAAGTTGACAGGATCCCAGCTATTCTTTGGATAGCGTACAGTTTGTCGATGAACCAACTGTACGTTTAAAGGGGCCTTTAAGGGGCCTAAAGAGCGCACGTCGTTATGCGTCTGTAAGAGAGGGATAGCGAGAAGGGGGGAGGGGGGGGGGGCGCGACACACGCAGATGCGAGACAGAGGAAAAGAGGAGGAGGGCGTAAGTCAATAAGTCTCGGTGTGTATATAAATTAATGCTTTACCCTACTCACTGAATGAAAATTGACCCGCATAACACTAAGGAAGAGAAGAGAGAGGGGGGTAAAATTATTCAGATGAATGAAAAGAGTGAAGTTTTTAAACACAATACGCAACCGCAAAGTTAATTAATTAAATCTGGTTTTTCTTTAAAATGTCAAAATGGATTTTAATAATTTATAAATATCAAGGGATGACATATTTCTAAAGTGTGATTTGTCGTGGAATATTTGTCCAATGGCACGGTCCACACTAAAGAAGAATTTAGAAATTTGTCCCTCTATTGTCGAATTGTGTTGTGGTTGCAGTTTGTAACATTAGCTCATCAAACCAGATACATGTGTGTCCTTATTTCTCACTGAAGCTGACAATCCTTACATGTGAAATCTCCTTTACATCACTATACATATGTTAAAGTTGGAAACAACGGTTGTATGTCGCAAAGCCCTCCGTCAGAAACAAGTAGGAAATCACAAAAGAATCAGAAAAGAAAAAAAAAAGAAAAAACTTCCAGCCCTGCTACGATCCTCCAGATCTTCTGTGTTTATTTTTCAATATCGTCACTGCTCTGGGATAATGGCAGACATACTTATGGTCAAAGGCAACTGACGGTTCACTGCTTTCCTGAGCAAGAGGGCTATCAGATAATATAAAATACTATAAATAATATAAAATAAAATACGCCAAGAGGAAAATTTAATAATCCTATAGAATCCTAACGGCATAAGTCACCAGAAGACGGGAAAAGAAACATTTTTTTCTTAATATCTCAAACGTGTCAAAAATGACGTGTGCCATCAGCGTAAGTAGTACCAACTTTGGACCTTTCTGGACCAAACCGTGATAGAAGTGGTTTAGAATGATTTGACTCTTATAGATGCAGTTTCAATTCCGAAATATAAGCGATTTTAGAACGTTTTAACCCTTATAAACACAATTACCTTTCTAGACAGTTTAATTTTTTTACTGCGTACAACAGTGACGCTATTTTGTCAGCACTGAACCTAACATAAACATTACAGCAATACCATTAATGTTATACATCAAATAAAAATTTAATAATGAGGAGTTGAAGGTCCAAAACGTACAAAGGAGTAACTGGCCTGATTAACGATTTATGATCCTCCAAAAATCTGGTATCCAATAGCACCTTCCCCTTCAGAATGGTGAAAATTAAAAGCGTCAAAGTGTTCAAAAAGAAAATGCAGATGAAAATCATATTACATAACAAGGAGCAGGCCGGTGTTTCTCAACGTTTTTTGTTCCACGCCCCACATCAATTTTCAAAAAAATCGTGTGCCTGATCAGATGAAGTTAGTATACAGTATAGAGGGCTCCCACTCAACTGAGAAAAAAACATCTGAAATCTATGCGCGGCGCCTATGCGGAGCGTAAGTTTTAAATGATTGACCATATTCTGCGCATAAATTTAATATAATGGACCATACATTACTTTTACACCTACACACGGAAATACACAACAAAATACTTAAATAATACTAATAAATGGACATCGGAAAAATTACCGCCGATCTCTTCCACCGCGCGGATTTCAGCGTTTCCGCGGAAGAGTGGGGCCCTGGTATATCTGACCTCCGCCCCGCTCTGAGGTCTCACGCCTCACCTAAATATTGCCACGCTCCACCTTAAAAAACACTGCACTAGGTAAATAAATTTTTTGTCAACATTTTGTTTCAAAGTGTGATGTTTGCTCTATGTACCTTCAGATTTTCAACTTTCCAAATAAGGCCGGGGGCGCAATGAGTCATGTCTGATTTGTCAAGGTTCTTGGGTGACATGTGGACTCGGGAGTTAAACTGGATGTTGCGCACTGTAACAGGTCCGTCTCAGGCCCTGGACAGACGAGCTGTAAAGAACTCAGCAGTAATTACTGCGCAGTGAGTGCCGCTTACACGGGCGATATTTAACACTACGCAGCTCATTTCAACATGGACGATCGGAGAGTCACTGTGGCTATTGTTATAGTCATGAGAAGAATCTTTAAAAAAAAAAGGAAAAGGACAAAGAAGATTTTTGGTTCATCCCATAGTTTCTCACAGATTACTGCATACATCGATCCAAGCATCATTTTTTAAAGTTTTATTTTTATATTCTTCACTTGTGCTGTCCCAACAGATGTTTCTTTTCTTTATTTCCAAAATCAAATTCTCTGTTTTGTGATAAGACGACATGGTCACGCTGGAAATATTGTCGTGGGGAGTGAGACGAGAGAGAGAAAAATACAGTTGTAGAAATGCGCCGGCAGTAAATGCAGCTCGTGTGTCCGCGTCCATTGAATTCTGTGCTTCACCAATGCGCTGATGTGTCGCGGCGTAGCAGAATGTGAGCGACACACATCTGCTACGCCAGGACTGAAATTACTGCGTGTCGCTCGTGTGACCGCACTCATTTGGCACAGTGTATCTCCAGATTGCGCAGTAATTACTGCTGCGTTTTTTACAGCTCCTCTGTCCAGAGCCTCACTGGTTCGGGTGGGTCAAAACTGTCTTGTGTCAGCTGGCCGAAAGAGAGACCTAGCGCACTGAGTCAAGACATACGCAAAACAGACTTGACTCATGCTTCACCCACCAGGGGGTAATGTGAGGAGCGGATATCGAATCTACACTTTGTTTCTTCTCCCGTCTCCGTGCTGACGTGGCCATCGACAATCCAGACTTCGAAGGACGGGTCTTGGTCAGCTGACAGTGATGCAGTGCCAGAAACTGGGACGGGTATTTGGGGCCATCTATAAAATAGGCACGCTTTCCATAGTTAGGCTTCAATCCTCTCCCCTCCCCTTACACGAGTGTATTGTTCATTAAAATGTTGAATGTTCACAGTAAAGCCTTGACATTTTGAAGCTTTAAATGGCATCCTGCACGGACTGTCTGACTGTTTGAACAGAAACATTGCCTGTTAATACATTACCTTACTAAAAGCGTCAGCACGCTTAGCATAACTCCCGTCCACACCCACCCTATGTACGCCTTCATGCACTGGTGACAGTCCTCCTCCCCCCTTTCGAGCGTGGGGACTGTGGGTGACCCCTTTCACGAATGACATGCACGTGCAGATCAGTCACAACCAATAACAATCATTAATTGTGTAGCACTGAACAGTCTGGTAACAGTCCTTTTGTGTATGTGTGTTTGCTTGTTTGTTTCTATTCTTCGTGCAGAAACCTGTTGAACGTTACACATTCTTTTATTCATCCGTTTCATTTTCATTTTTGTTAACTAAACAAGCACTTCCAGATTTATACATTAAATCCCTTTATTCATGATGGCACCAAAGCTCTTTCAACATGTGTACAACGACAATAAGTATGGTTTATAAAATGTTCCTCATTGCTTCACTGAGACTCATCCATTCCGCCGGCCCAGTCCACTTACCTTCTCTACATTCATTCATTGGTCACTCTGTTCTTTCGTCCTTTCCTAAGTTTAATCAATAATTCCTCCATCCATTCATAATTTATCCACGTATCCATTCAGTCACTGATGGTCAGCACTGGACAGGTCAAGTCATGGAGTCTGTGTGCACATGGGGCATCCGTTTCTATATAGACCAAAATCATTAGCCTGGTGTCAGGAGAGGGGAGGGGGAGCAGAGAGAGAGAGAGAGAGAGAGAGAGATGGACAGGAAGAAAGCAATTATACCAATCTATTCACTCACCAACATTCAGAGGTTAAAAAAAAAAAATGAGTGCGCCAATGCGGTGCTATCTATTGCCAATGAGGAAAAAGCTTGGGAAAACGACAAAAGTGGGTGTGTGGGAATAGAGATGAAAGACAATGCATAAGGTCCACGCTGTTGAAACAAGTGAAAATGAGAGAGGCAGAAGAAAGCAAAGACTTCGCGATTTTAACCAAAGGCAACGAGGGATCTAACTAACAGGTTACAAATCTAATAATATAAAAATGTGCATACATATGGTTTTTTTTTTTATTACATATGCACATGATTGTATATCAATGAAAAAAAAACAACACACGTATTCATATTTTTTTGTCAATTCACTGCTTGAGACTTTCTGGAATTTTAAGTCAAAAACTACGGAGACCGATCCGAAGACGGACGAGAGGGCGGGGGATGCTGGAGGTAACCGAAGACAGAAAGAACACAACAAGAGCAGAGAACAGAATGATGACTATCAGAGACAAGAGGACAAGCCACAGATTGATATATTCATCGATTGCATTTGCTGCATAGTTACATATGCTCAGCTCACGTCAAACATCCCGAAATATGACCACCCCTACTCACCCCAGCCCCTCCCGGTTCCCCCACCTCTACCACCCTATCCCCCCCCCCCCAGCAGGATATCTGGCCAGACACACCCACGCCAGCCGACGGCCCAGGCTCCCGCACAAGAGCTAAAATCACAACGACACAGGAATGAAGACCATTAATGTTACTTTTTTGCATCAGAGACGAAGAGTATGTCGGGTCCAGACGTCAGACTAACGAGGGAGAAGGCGCGTCCAGCCAAGGTGGAGGAGAACAAAGGATTAAATGATTACAGATAAAATAGTAACCTTTTCTGCAGCATGGAAATAGAAACAAAAAAAGCATCAATACTTTATCAGTAGCACAGAATCATAACTTCTTATCTGCAAAATGTCCTCGGTATATGGACACTCACGTTATCAAACACCTGGGACAAGACATGTTGGATAATGCCTTTGATGCTGCTATAAAAAATAGATTTCCCTTCCCAATTTTAACCAATGGTAATACGGGATATAGGTGCCCGGTTATAGATCTAACATAAGCATGTGTATGTTATTTTGTTGTTTTTTTTTGGGGGGGGGGGGGGGGGGGTTTTACATTATATCTGATGGAAAAAAAAGTTCCATACGTCTTCACATTTTTTTTATTTTGGGGGGGGGGGGGGGGGGGAAGGGTGTCAATTCATTGGGCGAAACTTCCTGAAGTTTTTGTTACATGTTCGATTATTGGATATCATCAACTTCGACGACATCGGTAACAGAATTGATACCGACGAAAGTAATTTTGTCTCCAAAATTATCTACATAGATTAATTCTGCAAAAACTGTCTGAGAAAACATTGAGATCTCCCATCTACAATTAACAGCCTTCTGACATTAAATTTGTCCTGCTGTTTTGATATTTCTGTCATGACTAGGTTTTAACAAGCATCATTTTCTGGTTTTGTATTCAGGCATCACGTGGGGTATCACAGCAGTTTTCCTCACGCTGAATTGCCACCCCGGGTTGTGCCACGAGATACTGGCTCGGGTCCCGAGCTTCCTTTGGGAATGGACCAAAAAATGCCACTTGGATTGCCAAAATCAAGAAAATCTACCCTCAGGGTCATGGCCAGTAAGATTGAGAACCATTCTTTTAAAGTCTGGCATATTTTGTTCAACAATGATGAGTAGGCTAAATACAAACAGTGTTTTTACAGCTTTTGTTTTAAATCAACCATGTACATAAAATGGCAGACCACGGCATACCTGAGCGCTGCGCTGGGTAGGTAGATGTGTGTGAGATTGATTGGAGGATTGCACGAGAGAAAGCGGCAAAAGGGGGGTGGGGGGCAGAATAGATGGAATAGCGACCTTGCGCGATACATAGTTTTTCTGGTTATCGAAACAATTATTGAGACATGTATAGCTGTCTCTTGGTGTCTCTGAAGGCTTGATACAGGCCATTGGTATCAAGAGCTGCTGCTGCTTATATGGAAATACTCAGTTGTTTTATTCTCTCCAATGGAACTTTTACATCGGATTGTTAGCGGAGGTGTGCACTTTGGACTGAGAGACCGAGCAGCCAAAATTTCTGAGTTTGGGAGCAACATTAGCTATTGTGTCATAGTATTTTAATTCCAAGCCAACCAAAGTCGCACTTGTAAAGCAATTTTGAACAGGATCTTCTCTGTATTGGAATATTCGACTAGAGACCTGTGTGGAGTATTCATTCCAATAGTTTTGAAAATTTTCGACATTTTTTCTTTTTTAAAAGCAGTCGATGGGGAGACAATTTAACACATTCCCCTACGTATAAGCTTTGTAACAAAGAAGATAATCGAGTTGCCTGAATTGTTGAAGGGAAGATGCAAGAAATACAATACTTCCACTTGCCTCGCGCAAAGTCGTCCAGTACCTGCTCTTTAAATGGAAAAGCTCGAGTATTCGAAACGGTGTCGAATATTGGAATGATAATTAAAGAATCGTCGATACGTTTTTGGACAATTCAGTTTGCTATTCGGCCCAACACTATTCCTCTGTGTTGTAGCCCCCACCCTCGTGAAGGTCAACTGCTGCCAACGCAATGGGGAATGAACTTCGGGAAAAGTTGATGGTGAGCAAAATGGACAGTGAGCCTTAGCTTGTACTCGTGGGATGGTGACATATTATAGAGTTTAATTTTTTGTTGGGGGGGGGGGGAGAATGGGAATAATAGCTGTTTAAATGCTTGAATGTATATGGAATTTGAGTTTTCTTGCATGCTCTTGCATCTAATAAAGCAGGAATGCTTGGGCTAATGCATGAAAACTATGCAATACATTGATGAGAGGGGTCGGAAAGAGGGTGATTCTGAGAGAAAAACAGGTCAGACAGACAGACGGACAGAGTTGTTACTATTTCACTGCAAGGTGCTTTGAGCCCGGACAGGCGCTTTATGTAAATGCACTCCATGACTCTTTTAAGACGCACGTTCATTATCAGTACATCAGTGCTTGCTTACTTGGTTTTATGTATTTATTTGTGAGAATTGCGCCCTGCACCAAGTGCCGCAGTTTCGCATCAGCAACTCCGGTGTAAAGAGAACGAGAATTGAACAGGACAAAGCAAGACCCCCCCCCCCCAACTGAATGGACATGGTTCTCACTGATTTGCTGAGAGATGTGATGGTCCAGAAATGTCTGCAGTTTTCTAGCACGCCGACCGATTGGCCAGTGTGCGAACTATTCTATGGTAAACTTTACAAGGCAGCCTGGGCCGTCGGCAAACTGCAATATTTGTACGATAATAAAGTAATGCACTTCTTGATAAAATACTGAAATATCTTTGTATGTCATTTTCACACATTCCTACTGTGAAGGCGGAGAGGAAATGGTGAAAAGAATGTGTGACACAGACAGGAGAGAGAGAGAGAGGGGGGGGGGGGCGGAAGCCAGACAGAATGAAAACAATGAAATTCAACCTACATACACAATAAACAAACGGAAACGTAAAGAACGTAATTTTCACTCCAACACCAGCACTGACGTCGCATGCGTGAATTCCCTCTCCCAGACAATGGGACTCTCGTCGGTGAGAACTATCGTGAGATGGTCATGGTCTCACGTGAGCGCTGGCTACAGGAAACACGCCCAGACATCCAGACAGATATAGGACAGAGAATGTAAAGGCGGAAACAGAATCAACAAAACCATAAAGTCACAAGTTCGGATTTTCCTTATCTCTCGTAACCCCCCCCCCCCCTTCCCCCTTTTTGTTTTCTCTTCCTCTTGGTGGTCATCCATAAAGTCAGTACGATTTATTTTGGTAATTTGTGACACTCCTAATCCCATATATAGGCTTTTCGTGCTTGGTGTCACTCCAACCCCCACCACTGTTAAGAGCGCACGGCCATTAGAATTGTATATTATTTATGTCGATGATAAGGCCTTGTTGTTTAAATTAACATTAAGTGGTAATCCTCCAAGCGTACGGCCTTTACGTGTGGCACCTTACACTATTTTGTCCAGCTCTATGGATAAGAAAAAAAAAAGGGTAATCAAAATGGTGGGGGGGGGGGGGGGAGATAAGGAACATGATAAAGATAGATACAAGGTAGCAAAATAAATGCTCCATAATAGTGTAAACACAATAACCATTGTATATCAGAAAACCATAATATTTACATTATTATGTTTAAATCACCACAGACTTTTTTTGTTAACCGTATTGGCGCGATAAAGCCGTTCCCATGCAAAAGTGCTGTACAAGCTACACCCCAATTCTCACTAGAAAGCAAACACAGACAGAGTGACACTGAATGAGCGGTCTGGCACTGCGTACAAAAACATCAGTGCTGCTGTTCCAACGTCGAAATCGTTCGCATTCCTTCTCGTACCACTCACTCACCCCCCGGTGGATGCAATTAAGTGGGGTGACCGGGGGTGGTGGAGGGGGGGGGGGATAAATTTGTCTGAGCACGTCATCGTGGAAATTTTCGGGACTTTTTCATTAACAGCCCTGACATATCAATAATACTAAATTTAAACAAAGGTGCATAAGAGCTGGCTGACTAAAAATAGACATGACGGCAGAGGTCGACACTTGGGATTAAGTCAGGCTCTTTTTTTTTCTCGACACTGACTTTTAATGGCCATGTCTCTTGTCCTGTGCCACTACAATGTGGCTACATCATGGCGGTTCTGTGATTTTATTTAGGAAGAGCTCCTTTACATCACAATTCTTGCTTACTTTGTTGAATAATTAGGCTCTTCAATCGGTGAGATGGCTCGATTCAGAGAAACGCATTGTGTTTCTTAAGGTAATGATGCGCCAGGTTGTCTTTTTTTAGCGATACTTATCGGTTACCGTGTCGTCGGTAGCACTTGATAGACCCTCTTTAGTAACGCCTTTTGTACTCAGGTAGTGCTGGATGGCCGATGGAAAACGAAGACGGTCACACTCATCAACGGGTAATGTCGTCGGCATGGCATATAATTATAAGAGGGAAACTGACCACTGGTAACACCCATAGATGTAGTAAAAAAAACAACATGTACCACATTTATTTGTCACGAGCAAGTGAACACTTCTGAGGGCTCATGTAACACATTTGTCATGACCAAATGAACATTTTTTGAGGGCTCAACTTTGGACCAGCAATGTAGTCAAGGTCATTCGAAAGTAGATATACACTATCAATATAACACAACAAACTTGTGTGACTCGGGTTCTTTGTTTGAAAACTGTGTCCAAGTAAAAAGCAAAGAAACTGAGTGTTATCCTCACACCCTGAGGAATTCTATGGTCACACCAACCAATCAGCGTCAGGCTGACTGACAGAAACAGACTGACAGACAAGAGGGAAAAGAAAGAGGGATGGGGGAGAGTGGATTGAAGAAAGACTGAAACAGAGAGGACGGGTGATTACTAACCCAGAAAGAGAAGTGGATCGATTCGCCGACACTTTGGTGGTGGTGGTGTGTGTGTGTATGTGTGCGCGCCTGTGTGCGTGCGTGGAGGCACGCTTGTGTACGAGTGTGTGTGTGCGAGTGCGCACGCGTTCCCTGTCCTAACCATTAACCAAGATGGAAGATGGCAGTTATTGGTTAGGAAGGCTAAAGCTGAATGGACCCACCATACATCCAATACAGTTTGACATCCCGCCTATCCCCTCCACAGACGCCGCTAGGAATTTCCATGTCTGTATGTCCGCTTCTGTTTTTCCTCAGTCCCATCTTTCTAACCAGATTTGATTGGAGACACGGTCTAGCTCAACCAGATATATCTTACACTCAGTCTAAGATATCTCTGAGCTCAACATAATGGTTAAGAACTCTATGAAGATTTCAGGAGGGGGGAGGGGGGGAGGGATTCTAAAGTATAAACTCTACTCCTATCACATTACTGTCAATCCCTGTATAAACAACTTGACATACTCCGCAAACAATAACTGACACATCATACAAAATCAATTTCGTTATCCACTTTCGGAAACTCTAAACCACATTAACTTTAAACGTTTCCTTGTCTTGCACACACAAACTTAAGGAAAAGATTTCATGTCTCATATTAAATAAAGTCTACACTAAACTGACACGCATTCTCTCTTGCGGACATTAGTGAATTGCGAGCGGGTACGAGTGCTAAGGGAGAAAACAATGAATATTCCAAAGTTACCATGGGAAGCAACTTGGGGTTACTAACTTGCATTTCAAATCTACAAAGGCTCTAGTTCACTGTCGGCGGTGGGGAGACTGTTAGCAACTTATATGAGCCATTCTCAAAAGGTGGGACTCGCACTGGTGACATTGTTGTAAGTGATCTCTGGATGAATAAAATCATATTAATGTAAAGTATTTAGTATCATTTCCTTCCCCATATGCTCAAGTATCGTCACAAGCAACAGCATCAACTACATTTATACCAGTTTATCAATATTAATGATTTATTTTTTAAAAATCCCCTTTTTTGACTTCGAAAAACGTGGCATACCAGAGACCCACATTTCAATGGGTGTTTTTGTAGTGAAGAACAAACTGAACCACAACTGCCCTACTATTATCTTGTAGTGTATTAATTTAAGCTTAAAAAACACCACAGGGAGTTGGAACAGACCCAGTCCATTATTAGCAACTCATGGTTGAAAATGATGATGTTGGACGTGATGGTGTCTGTCATCTCCGCACATTACCTTGTGTCGTGCGAGTAGCACTTTACACAAACTTGGTACGGAACAACGGAAGTGGATCCAAAGATGCCTGTTTAAGCACACACGCGGGATCACGGAGCGTCTGTCATCAGAATGCTCCGACTTCACGTCCGACCAATCCTGGCAGTGTTTTTTAGTGTTGAAATGAATTCTATTTAGTACAGAAGATATTTAATTTCGACTTTATGGTTTATTTAGCAGAAATAAGGTCTAGGCAACTCTAGGTAGATCTACGAAATTCCTACGGTCATGTTCACGTCCAAAATCTCCATACTAGTCATGGGACACTATGATGATATCCTTTTGGCATCCTTCTGATTAGATTTTCACGATGGTTTTGATTCTAATGTACACTACAAACGCAAAATTAAAGTATGGATATCACAGGTAGCATTGCAGCCAATAAAATAAAAAAGAAATAGGGAAGTACTTGTAATTTTATAAGTGTCTGTCATACTTCATGTCCGTCACTTTTCTTGTCAAATCACTATTTATCTTTCATAATATGCCCATATCAGATTGTTTCTCTGATTACCTAAACCCACAGGATTGATTTTGAAAGCCACACCTACGTAGTCCTTTGTTTTTTTTTTGAGATATGGAAACTTTCAGATTAAAAAATGTTGGACGTGAAGTATGACAGACTAACTTCCTCAATTAGTATTATTTGCATTCAAACAATAAATAAACTACATAAAATGTAGTAATGTCTTGCCATGTTTAATGTTATTTTGTTTGTTATATGCTGTTGTCATGCCCACAAATAGAGAAACCTGCTGTTTTTGTATGTCATCAATCACGTCCAACACGTCTGCATTTTCTTCACATTATTTCAAATAAATGAATTTCTATGAAAGATCTTGTTCTGGGACTTCTTTTTTTATGTAAATTAACATCATGAGTAAATGTGTATGTGTAGTTTTAACATTGTTTTACAAATTTAAAAATGTGCTGTCTTGTCACATTTTGGTTCCCACCTTTTGAGAATGGCTCATATACGATCCTGCCAAGTTTGCTTTTCGACAGTGAATATTTTGAGACCTGCTGAAAGAATTAACAAGAGGAGCTCGCCATCTTATCCAGCACGATTAGCATAAAGTGAGAGTGAGGGTTCCAGGTAAGAGGTATCCCGGCAAAAAAAGTCAGCTAAAGATGAACTTCCTAAGGGCATACAATGTTTACAATCTGCATCTAAATAGAACAGCGATGCTGCAGAACAAGGTCGAGTTACAATTTGTCACAAACCTAGGGGTAAATATCCTCAAAACCACCAGCACAAACACCACCCATAACTGATGTTTCTATGTTGGACAGAAAGACGAACAAACAGACAAGAGAATGTCTTTCAAGGATTCTTAAGTCCACTGCCTGAATACTGGAAACAAAGGCAATATCAAGCATCGTAAAATCCTGTCAGCTGATGATGAAAGGGATACGGTTGGAGAACAGCTGACAACTCATAATTCAGTAGTTGATAATTCTGGGATATAAAAGACTTCAGTTGGGTCCGATCCCCAGGACAGTCCTTATAGACAGCTATGAATTTATTTACTTGTTTATCCATGGACGTATTTCTAAGTTTTTTTATTTTTTCTCTACCTATATTTTCTTTAGATTTGTTTTTCTACTAGTCTATATGATTTTTTTTTCTGCCTATTTATATACTTTAAATCCATTTACTTATTTACATGTATATAAACGTCGATCTACTCTTTATACTGTTCTTTGAATTATGTGCTTATCTATTCAGTTATCTGTAATCACTGACACATGCATTGAATGAATACATTATAAATTGTATTTCAATCTGAGCCCCCCCTCCCCCAATTTAAAAAGAGAAAGACAAAAAAAAATCAAGTATCCTTTCGTGGCAGGAAAGAGTATTCAAGTCCATAACGACAACACGAAAAATGCCCACATCATTTTGTAATAACAGTACCGAAGTCACAAAGAGAAATTTTTAAAAAGTACAAAAGTCACTTAGATAAGTGAAAGAAGTGCTTTGGCCCAAACAAATAAATCGTGTTTGCAAGACAAAGCTCATAAAATTCATGACATCTCGTGCTTGATTTCATGAGAAATTTCAATTTTCTGGATCGATTTTCTCACACTTTTAGCACTATGGTCTTCATTTGTGTGCAGATAGTAACTACATGTGGTACTCTAAGAGTTGAGAATGTGTAGGTTCTGAAGGAAGATTTCTTATTGGTTAAGTGCCATTCACATAGCACAAACTATCACCTTTGAATATGTTGGCCAGAGCAATGTTTACAGGCAGCACAATATCAACACAATAGAGATGAAATCAATTTCTGTAAGAATAAAGCACACCAGACATGGGCAATCTTACAGCCCACCAAGCAATTCTGGCTGGCCCCTGAGGTTGATTGAAAATGTGGGTGGATCTGACAAAACAGGGCTAAAGGTGAAATTTTTATACCTCTTTAAAAAAATCAAAACACAATATTTCTAAAACGATTTCAAGCCAACTACGTTTACTGAATGCAGAAAAATGGCTGATCTTTCATACGACATGTGTAAGCAAATGTCAACTTCCACAGAAAAATGTTTCTCCCCTTTCTCAGGAATTTGGTCCTTCACCGTAAGCCCAATTTCATCAGATCTGCTCACAAATTACCTTATACACCAGTCACTGAGCTATTAAAAAAAAAAAATACACTCATTTCAAATCAAACAAGAACTTTTGCTATAAAAAATCAACATCTACATAAATAATGTCATTTATAGAGGGGCTTCATTATGTGGTGAGAATATCTGGCTTTCTGCATCATCACTTTTTTCAGGGCGGGCCTTTACTACATATTAAGGTTGCCCATGCCTCATTGCCTGATGCATACAATGTTTACAGATGGTTCAATCTACACAGATCAGATAGGAATCACTGTGAGAAAGATGTATGCAATTTTTCTAGACGGTAGAGCACACCAATATCAAATAGGAATCAATGTAAGAACAGATCAGGGTCTCCTCAGCGTTACTGATCTATGATAATGGTCTGTGTCAAACTTACGCCAAAAGGCGACTGACAGTCAATTGCAGTCTTGAGCATAAGGTCTATCAAATAATACTACAGAAAAAAGAAATGTGCAAATGGGAAAATGTAATAATCCAGTAGAAACACAACAGCATAAATCGCCAAATGACAGGAAAAGAATATTTTTCTTAACATCTCAAGAGTGATAAAAATGGCTTATGCCATTAGCGTAGAGCAGTTACGTTATGTAGACTTGGAATCCAGAGAAATTCATGCTTTTCAGAAAAACTTTCATGAATAGTGAAACATCATATAATGCCAAGAGAGGGATTCAGTGAGGGAATTAACTGGGAAACAGACTGCAGAAAACTAGGACATCGAGTAGCAGTGCCAAAGTACTTGCAAATGAAATGTCACTATTTGTTTCTGCCTTGGGCTGTTAGAACATCTTTTCCATGGTAAAAATCTCACTTCTTATTAACTTTATTGTACAGTTTGGCATCGTCTGCTGCTGTCCTATGTCTACAAAATTTCTTAAATTTCTGTCTGCTCTGGTTATTGTCCTTTGAATTCCTTTTCTTCTGTAGGAGAACTACATTCAAAACTTCAACCTGGACATTAAGTTATCTGATCATATGTACCTAATTTCCATCAAGAAAAATAAAAAGCTGTGGGTCAAAATATTTCTCTCATCTCTTCCCACCCCAACAATGCCTTCTATTTGAAATACTTCTCTTATCCCTTTCTACCCCAGCCATGCCTTTCATTAGAAATACTTCCTACCCCAGCAACATTTTCCATTAGAAATGCTTCTCTTATCGATATCCCTTCCTAATATAGCAACGCCTTCCGTTAGAAATACACCTGTTATCCCTTCCCATCCCAGCAACCCCTTCTATTAGAAATACTCCATCCCTTCCTACCCCTAACACTATAATATACAATATCTGGTCTGAATCATCTGTGGGGGTGTTTAAATTCATTTCCCAACAAAATCGTCCCCAGTTCAAAAGTTTCTCTGTCTCTCACAACCCAATTACTCAAATCTTACTGTAGATTGCACTGCTACACACCATCAGGTTTAAGGAAAAAAAAGCACTGCTGAAGTTTGAGAACTGAGCCTACCTGGGATTCCCGCGCAGTGCAGCATGATGCAGGGCATTGAAACCATTGTTGTTAGTGATAGTGATGTCCGCCACATGCTCCAATAGCAGGGCAATCATATCATCTCGCTTTTTGCTGATGGCATCATGCAATGCAGTGTCTCCTTCAGAATCCTGCACACAACAGCACGGACCATATCACATAACATTACATGTATCTACCAATATTTCTTTCATCTTAAAAGTAGTTTTCATACATTAAATGACATACTAATCTTTGCCCAGCAGTGCCTCTCAATTAATTCTTAATTCACTCCAAACTAAAATACTGACCAACTGATTCCAAAGGTCTTGCACACAGTTATCTTAAAATGTTTTGAACCACAAATGAGGGCAGTATCAACAGATGTTAAAAATATTTTAGAGACAATTCTGATTTTGCCACATACTTTCTAAGTCTTTAAATTGACTCTGCAGCAGGATTTGCTGTCTTATAACGTTACATAAACTTGCAGTCACTGCTAGCTATTACAAATTTGCAGCATTTGAGGAAAGTCCTATGCACTGACATTTATCTAGTGTTGAAACAGGGTAACTGGTCAGGTTGCTAGAAAAATATAACAGATAATTCAAAGCATATTGCTATAAAACTGACCTTTCTACATTCCTTTTTTCCTATAAGTCTGATTCATTCTAATGTTTAGAGCACTAATCAAATGTGACTAAAGAATGAACCAAATAAAACTAGTGCAAATTTCACCCAGCACGGGAATTCCTGCCAGAGCAAGACATTGTGGTAGAGGCAGCGATATGTACATTTCAATGAATTATAAAATGATATGCTTACACAATGCCAATGACAAAAACTGAAAGTAGTGAAAGCAGCTTTAAAACTACTAGAAAAACTAAATGCATTGCGCTTACATATTGTCATTGTGTGGCAAAAGAACCGGTCTCCCGGAAACAAAATTTTTCAGGAAAGGGGAAAACTGTTCTTTTACAAACAGATGGACAGCAGCGAATTGTTTTCAGCATTGCATGTTGGGACACTACATGTCTTATTGTGCGCCTCAGTGGCTGGTGTATCAATGTCGTGGCAATTATGCAATGGTGAGATAGACATACTGTGCCTAGTTTCTTGTTAGTAGACTGGCAGTTAACCATGGTTTGGCACAAAAATCAAGCCAAACTCATTCTGCGCATGACAGGTTACAAGACAGTTACAAGTCTGCTGGCCACTGATCAGCCATGTTTTGTGCATAACAGAAAACAAATGGTGTGTAAGGTGCAGAATGGGCATCAAAAAAAATTGTCATACCTCAAAATTTTATTTTGTAAAGGTCATCTAATATTCTAGTGGTTGATGTACTTCAAATTCTAACAAGTTTAAATTGAATATTTTCCGAGACAGTTTGGCCACCGCAACAGCAATATGCAACCGTCATCAAACTGAATCCTGTCCAATATCATATTGTTACCATGATAACATTTCACTAAATTTGCCTTCTAGTGGAACCTACCTGCAGACTGGGATGACTGCCAAGATCCAACAAAGAGCGGACAACCCCAATGTGACCTTTGTTGACACCAATGTGCAATGGAGTTTGTCGTCGCTTGTTTCGAGCATTCAGATCAGCTCCTCCACGATGTAACAATTCTATCACAGCTGGCTCATCTCCAAAGGCTGCATGATGCACTGCTCTGTCTCCATCCTTATCCTGTGGAACAGTAACATCATAACATGCATAGGCCAACATCACAACACTAACAATAACCCAGCAATCATGACAACAGCCATTTACTGTGGAACCTGACCATGAAAAACAAAAAAAGAAAGAAATTTAATGACTTTTGGTACAGCTTTTCACAGTGCCATGTAATACTCTTTTGATCTAATTTTTCCTACTTTGTCACAAAAACAAACAAAAATCCATTTTAACCGAAACTTGTTCCATACCTGCCGTAAACCGACTATTAATGGCAGACCCTTGTTACACATCAGCATCTGATAGCAGCCATCTACCATTTGAGACAATTCATCATATAAATATATGACAAAATCAAGCGAATATTTGAGACACTGAGCTCTCTCAGGAAATTTCTCATGAAATTAGGCACAGCCTATTATGAACTTTCTGAGCACTGCTTCATATTCTGTGATATTTGATGAGTCAACATACTTTCATTTGATGCCTCCCAAATGGGATTTATTTATTTGAAATGATGCACTTCTTTCCCTTATCTTTGTGACCTTGTGACTTTGGTAGTTTTGTCACAGAAGGACTCCTGCATTTATAGCATTGCTGTTATAGACGAATACTTTTCATGTGCTAAATCTGATCGAAATGAAATCTACTATTTCTGCAGTTTCAAATTTCAGAAAATGTGACTCCAGTACTTTGGACACTAAGGTCTTTTCACCCATACTGAAAGCAGGAATTTCAATCAGTGTATGCCTTTAGATATTGTACAGCTGGATCAATGTTGTCAATTCAAATCATTTGGTGTCAAAACCAATTTTCACTCCTATCTCTTCTATATCAATGGATATGTCAGGAACTTGATTTGATGAACTATTTGGAATGAAAACAATGTGAATTTCATCAGTACAGTTTTATTTTTATATTTTAGGGTAGCCAAAATGTTATCAGTTGCATGACAAGTAGATGGAAACAATCTTTCAGTGTACTTAATGATCATTAACCTTGTGCAAACAGTTCTTGACATATGTGTAGCCGCCTGACAAAAGAGGCACATTTCAGCACTACCTGATTCGAGAAAATTGTTGAAAGGCATTATAAGATCAATTTTATCGATTTTGCATTTTCAGCATTTTTGAAAAGTTTAACCTCTTCACTACTCCTTCTCCAAATGATAATCCCGTTTGAGAGGGGTAAATGCCTCAAAATTGACTTTGAATCGAGTCGTCATGAAAAATTTTGACTAAAAGCTGAAAATTTAAAACTTTTTCTCAAAACTGTGGTTCTGTCACTCTCTGTCTTTGAGAGGCCATATCTTCTCTGCTAATTATACTACAGCAAAATTTTTTTCACCAAATGAAAAGGCTTTGAATAACCTTTATGGTGATACCTATATCTCCACACCACCAAAATGAATAAAGTGCCTCATTTTGTCGGGCGGCTACACATTTGCTGTTTAAATATTTACACAACATTCAGTGATGTAATCCTGTAGTCTGATGTGACTGGATGGTTTCTTGCAAATTCTTACCTCAACTTCCATATTCACATCATGTTTAATGAGAACTTTGATCACTTCTATGTGGCCATTCTGAGAGGCTGCTTGAAGTGCCGTATGTCCAGCAAACACACCATTCACCTGCAGTAAAATATAAATCAGTTTCATACTATTTCTATCAAACAGCAACTCCTTAAGCTCCAACTGTATTCACAATGCCTACAACATGCTTCGGCTGTAACTTTTTGAAAGTCGTGTTCATTTACTCAGACCTCTTTGTTTCCAAATCTGTGACAAAGTTTTAAGATCACACGTAAATACCAGGATAGGAATTTGATCACTGTGTCTGAAACAATACAAAGAGTAACTTTGCCTTAATTGTAAACATATCTTGAGAACATAATAACTTGTTCAAGAAAATGTTGTCATCTCATAATTATGTATCTAGGGCTGC
Organism: Onchidella celtica; assembly: GCA_963931925.1. Classification (NCBI taxonomy): domain Eukaryota; kingdom Metazoa; phylum Mollusca; class Gastropoda; order Systellommatophora; family Onchidiidae; genus Onchidella; species Onchidella celtica. The sequence goes on from OZ007571.1 coordinate 44,639,889, forward strand.
TCATAAAAATGGCTGACAATTTTAAAGTCAATTGATGCACAGCACTGAGCAATTACTTTCATACACAACAAAATTTGATAATCATGATACTCACATCAGATTCAGGACGCTGCAAGATCTCATCAACTTTGACACCATCTCCATTAGCTGAAGCCTTGACTAGTTCTTCATTCACGTCTCCTGACACATGAGTTTCAAACAGTTTCTTCAAAAGGGCGCTGAGGCGTTCTGCAGAATGTAAATATTTGCATAAAAATGTAAAAGTACATGCTGTAGAAAACTGGAAACATATTTAGCATTCTAAGATAGTGGAAATAAATATTAAATGTTCCTCCTTACCTCTTCTCAATTTTCAATTTGAATTTGAATGCATTACATGGCACCATTACCTTTTATGCAACTTTAAATCAATTACTATGCTCTCCTGTCTACTTCAGTTAACTAGGAAATTCAAGGGTCATTGCTGATCACTTCATCATTTACTTCATTTTTTACAGCTACGATTCAGAAATGAACTGAATACAGTAATGTTGTGTCACATAAGAATACCACAGTATGTTTTCCAAACTGTTCTGATAGACAGCAATTTAACAATGGAAGCAACATGATAAATGTATGGAGCTACCTCCAGAGGAACAGCCAATTGCTGCTCCATCAGCTGAAGCCACTTTAGTCACAGCCAAAGGATTGTAGGTCCAGGATGTGCCACACACCTCCACCTTTAGGTCATTGTCATGGTAAATCTGCTGAACTCGTCCAATCTTGCCCAGTGTCTGAAAGGAACCACCAACAAAATATGATGTTGGTTTTACAACACTGCATATTGCACACCAGCATCTACCCTTAATCTATACTGAAGACGGCGAAAAGTTCATCATAAAAAGTTAATGATAGTATTCCCAATGATGGTAAATTTATAATCTTGTCGAGATCCATTCAGTTTGTGATACCAATCATGATAGATCCAATTTGCACTGAGAAAAAAGTAATGAATAAAAAAAATATGAAAATCAAAAGAAAACAATTAACAAAAAAATTTCTGAATATGTAATATGAGACCTGATTCTTCACCTGTCTTTAGTGGTCTGAGTAGGAGTGTTAAAACAACATAAAAAGCTTGACAAAAACAGTGCATGCTAAATGCTGCCATTGCTCGACAGCAGCCCATTAAATGCAATAAAGTTTTTTTTAATGTTCAGTTAATTGTAAATGATCATTTGTGCTGTCAGTGTCCTTGCTGTAGGACCAAATGTTTGGCATGACTTGACCCTCCATCACTTACTGGCAACATGGCTTCTGCCCATTCACCATGTCCTCTCTGCAAGACTTTGATTCTTTCAGCATCACCACATATCTGTACCAGGTCTCCTACAGCAAACTGAGCAGCTGCACTGGCATCACTAGCTATAGAGGTGGAGCTGCTGGCTGTGTTCACTTTGGTCAGGACTGCTGGATTGAAGGTCCACCTAGGCAGAGAAAATAAAGTTCATTAAAATTTGTTTCAAATCATGGCACATTTAATCTTGGTGTAATAAAAGCTTTATTAAGGAAAATTTGAGTCTTTACTGTCTGCCACAATAAGTGGTATGCCCATGCCTGCCTATTATTTCCGTGTTAAAAGCAAAAACTCTGTCAACACAGTGTGTTATGACAAGACCCCATATGCCAACTGACTGGCGGAAAAAAATGCTCAGACTTATCCTTTCTTTTTTTTTTCTCTCAAAAATTACATAGGGCTTAAATAAAGCTAAATATCTGCTCAATTAAAAACAAGACTTCCAAATCACTAACATTCATATTCAAGCATTTTCAGAAAAGAATGAGATCAAAACAATACTTTGACTTTCAAATTTCTAGTTGGTGCCGCTGAGCAATGGCCACAATGCTTCCAAAGTATAGAATGTCTACTCCTTCCTTCCTTCAGAGGCATTCTATAGTATTATGAATGAGGTCAGCTCTCTTCCTGTACAATATCTTCCTGTACCAGTTTTTTTAACTGAATGTATATTGTCTTGTTGAACTGATAATTCTATTTTATAAACTCAAGAAATTAAACATTTTTGGCGGACTATAATATTTCTACCTGTTGCCACTTGGATAAGAAACAACAATGTCATGGTCCTCATCAATCCCCACCACAGTTCCTGTTGTGCCTAAACACTGCATAGATTAGAATAAACAAGGAATATGAATTACAGCAATCCATGAACGATTATAATTGATAACTGTAAAGACAGCACTGGAATTATCCACTGGCCTTTTCAAAATGTTGTCACACTATTTTAAACAGCAATGATTATCTCAGAATAACATGGACAATTAAACAGAATCTCCAAACCACCCTTGAAAATTTCTTTTATAAGTTCATTAGAAAAGTTTATCTATGAAGAATCTTCTAAGAAGAAAGTGCAACAACATTGCAGTGATCTAACCTTGAGTGAACAGAAACTAGAATATAAAACATATTAACTTGTGTGACAATTTTAAACTTCCTCATATATTCCTTTGAAAGAATGAGAATCAAGTTTAAACTGAAACTAAAATATAAAACATACTGTCTTATAAGTCAAATTTAGACTTCTTTACGGATTCCTTTGAAAGACTGAGGATAAAATTATCACATATTCACATACCAACAAAGCAAACTGAGCACAGTATTGCAGCCTACTGTATTTGTTACATGATCATACTCACTTCAAACATTCCATCTGTCCAACCACCATGCCCATGTTGTAGAGACTGCACAATTTCCAGGTCAAGGTCTACATTCACCTGGTCCCCAATAGCCAATCCACATGGCCCTGAGCGGGAACCAGGACCTTGCTCACCTTTAAAAAAGCATCATTTTAAAGTCAGCAAGTGATCAGTGAGGACTTCCACTGATGTAAATCATTTATTCTGAAGAAAAGATTACTTTCATCATTCTGGTATATAAGAAGTGAGAAACATGGATATTCATGTTCACTGAAATTAAAACAGAATGAAATGTTTTCCAAACCTACACTGTTTTTGTAGGATCACTTTGCAAACCAAAGGCAAAAGTTTTCATTACAAAGAGTGATAAAATGACATTTTATCAACCTCACAGACACTGCTGATGAAGATGCTGACTGCTGAGGTCATCATCTCTATAGATCTATATACCTAAGCCAATGCCTCAATGGACGACTAATTTAACATGTACAGTTCTAGAAGTGTCATATTCTCACCACCTGTGATGGTTTTTGTACCCAATTCTTTGACATTAACTATTATGGAAATTTATTACAAATTGTTATCAAATAAATTAGTTGTTAAATTAATATGTAAAGTTATCAAAAACAAAATTACCCCCTACCCTCTCTGATTATTGTCCAGTTTTCAGCAGAAAAATAGAATCCAACTTCAGCCTGAGCGTAGACCAATAAGTTATCTTCTCCAACACAGCTAACATTTAACAACAGTGAAAAGAACAGTACTTACCCAATAGAGGCAGATGATCTCGATAGAATGACCCTCCTTTTGCATCATTCATTACTTTCAGATCAGCCTGCAAACAAGTTCAGGAAAAGGGTCATGGCAAACTATGATTTTAAATACTTTGCACTTACTTCTCTTTCTTCACTGCGAATGGACTAATGACAGCGACTGAAATACTGTTTTTGCTTTCACTGACCCCATACTTCACCCTGTTATGGAGCTAGAGGGTGAACATGTAAGTACTTCGTGACTAAGTCACAACAAAATTATGAAATTTTGTTTACTGCCTCAACTTTTGACTATAAGTTACGGGGACACATCCAATTTGATTGAAAAACATATTTACAATTTTTTTCTACCATAAAACAGACATGTTTTCATCAAGTAACAAAAAAAAGTGTGATCGGAGTTTCATTCTTTGCCTGACTTTATCTGTGTATTCTACAATGATGAAACAGTAAGTTCTATTAGTCTTTCTATTGAATGTAATTGTTGTTATTAATGTGAACTAGATCTAAATATACAATTGGGCTTTGTGCAAAGAATTTGCAAGATTTATCTTGCTCAGGTCAGCTAGTTCTCAAAAAGGACACAATGTACTTACCTGAAGATACAAATCAATCAACTAAATAAAAATCACATATCTAACAGTGACAGTAATATATTTTCTGTCTGAATCTGTCAGTGCTTTCTTGTAACTTAAAGTTTCAAATTACCATCAACAGATATCCAGTCAAACTCATGTCAGATAGTGAAGTTATCCTGCATCAATATCATAGTCCTTCACTAAAATTCACTGTCTCTTTTGACCAACAAATTGCCAGAATATCCTTTAATCCTTTTTTATTCTTTAAATTAATATGATACAAATGTTCTCTGTACAACTTTTGTTCAATGATAAATAAGACAAATGCACTTTCATACCACTTTATACAAACAAAAAATCACAAAGATCAAATCTCATCACAAACATTGAAACTCACCATTCCTTCAAAACCAACTCGATACAAATTCTTGGCTCCATTATCCCATAGCACATGAGCAGCACTGCGAGGGCTAGCTGCACTCCAATCCTGCAATATACAAACCAAAATTTATCATTCATTCTGTTTTTTAATCTATTGATTTTCATATACAGAACAGGTTTTCAATAAGTGCAAATGACCACTATATTTCAAACAATAACCCTGACAAACCCCAATGAGTATTTTATTCACAGATAAAGAGTTCTAATGTCACTGAATTATTCAAACAAAATGAAAAAACTACTGTGCTTCACATTCCAGTGAGTTCCAACAATCGTCTTCATGTCCTAGTGTTTGCATATTTGAACTTCTATGACATGTTTCTACTTCCAACATCAAAACACTGAAAACACCACGACAATCACCTGAATTTCTGTCACTTTCCCACGACGTCCATTGCCCCCGTCTTGGTCTTCCCACTGCCAGTCAACACCTCTGACCACCCTGGCACCAGGAAAAATACCACGAGCTGTGATCTTTTTGCTTTTGCGACGTGGCTCCAGAGGAATTCTGCAATATTAAGTGTTTAACACATTGCTTGCATTCTGAAAACACTTTGAAGTCTTTAAAAAAAAAACTAACATCTTTGTTGCATTGAACATAAATCAAACCAAAGTTATCCGATTCAGCGGACATGCCAAAAAAATAATAAAATAAAAAATACAAGATTTGGGCAGTGTCACTTACATTCATCCAGGATAATTTTTTGCCGTTTCCACAACAGATGTAAAAAATCCCATAATTCTCTCATCACTATTATCAATCATTTTCATAAAAATATTTCTCTATCTTCCAGATACTGCACAATACCTATTGACACAGTTTGAAAGCTATTTGATTTTTTTAGCATTAGTTGAAGCTGCTTTGGTATGGCAGTTTCCATGACAGAGCCATAGCCAAGTTTTATAAGCAATTTCTGAACACAGTAAAGAAAAGAAAGCTGAAAGGGTGTGGACAAGTGACGATCATAGACCATCGTCCAGTGTTACAGTTCAGGGAACAAGGAGACGGGGCAGACAAAGAAAGAAATAATGGCCAGACAATTTTGCTGAATGGACAGGGGAAAACTTGGCCACAACACAGGCTCTTGCCCATGACCGCAGGAGGTGGAGACAGTTTGTGCAACACTCCCTAGCGCAGTAACCCCACGACTACAGAAGGAATTAAGAGATCCAGATCAACAACTTGAATCTAGTCTAGTAGTCATGTTTTAATTTTTTACATTTATTTAAAATTCATCTCCTTATTCTTCTGCTCCATCTTCATAGCTTATAAATTGCACACAAATGCAACTAATATGACTATAAAAAGTATAACAAGCAATACACACTCTTATTTTTCCTTTACATTATTAATATAAATCTCAATAATATACCTTACTTTGCAATATAATTTGTACAAGTTTGCACTTTCATCATTCCATGTCAAACTGTACTGCACAACAATTTTTAAAAAATCATGTCTAAACGCCAGTCATCCTTTAAATGAAAACAATAAATATGCACGATTTTGACTGATGCACAATTGTCCAAGAGAACATCAACCAAACAATAAACACATGAAATGTACATTTCATTCTTGCAGATCTAAAAGTCAATATATATAGCAAAATGATGTCTAAGTTGGGCTGTATGAAAATTATGCAAGAACCCACCTTTCATTTCCAGGATTTGCTATGCGATAAAATCTGTGTCGAAGGTTATGCTTATCTCCATGGTAACATACAGAGCACAAATCATAATTAGGACACTCAGCACATTTCCAACGGATACCAAATATAGGTTGTTGGCGGCAAGTGTCACACATAGTTCCATCATGCTTGATTCCTGATAGCATAAAATGAAAATAGATGCATATATAATACTTGATCTGAAACTTGGGCTTGGGCTCAAGCCAAATATTCATTGATTACAATACAAGTCAGTGTGAAGCATCAGTTTTGAAAATCAGAAGCAAATTATCTAAAACATCGCCGCAACAGCTGACTTTAATTACCGTCCTTCCACCCAACTTAACTACCTTTTAGATTTTATGGAGTATTTTGTCTTAATAAAAGTATTCTTGTCTGCCTAAATATATTTTTAAGTAATATATTTTGAATTCAGACTTCATGAAAGTGCAATTTAACTTTATAAGCCCACAGTAAATTCACTGAGTTATCAACTATTAAAATGCCAACAACTTTAGATTGGGGTCATAACATAGACATAAATTAAATGTAAATGCTTTCCTGCTGTTACAGATCTCTAATGTTAGGGGTTAGTTAGTCCTCTAGATACCTATTTCTATGGTTAATATAGCTCAGCAATTAACATTATGAACATGGAATATACTCTCAGTGGAATGAGATAATTGGATTCAATAATCTTTCCTCAAACTGTAACTTTGTATGTTTACTCTACATACACCAATACATACAAAAGGTACAGGTTTAAAACTTATAACCCTAGTAGCCTACTTGTCATATGCCACACATGCAATTAATTATAAGAAATACGAAAGAGTGGCTGTGGGATTTTCTGCTAGAGTGAGGGCAAGAGTAGGATACAATGCCATTTTGAAAGACCTGGGCTACTTTGTCTTACAACTCGATCAACAAACACAGATCAGAGCCAGAGGTGAGCAATGAAAACTATGCCATTGCCAGGTATGATTTACTGGTTCGACAATATCTGGGAAGAAACTGTTCTATCACCCTTGAATTCATTTCCAAGACTAATATTACAGAAACTGTACAAAGACAAACTCAATCACAAATCATAGGTTACTACATCTAATCTAGATCTAGATCTAGCTAGATCTATAGGCCTACACACCTGTTGGTGCACTATCCAACACTCTCAAATCATATGCACCAGCGCAGCGATAATTTGCAGCTGTTCCGTTGTCCCAAACAACAACAACTTCTTCTGGAGATTCAAAGTTCCTTACTGTACCAATATGTCCTTCTCCTCCGTCTTGTTTACCCCATTTCCAGTCTGGCCCCCTAACAATCCTTGCCCCTACTCCTTCCATTACGTTGATTCGAACACTTCTGGCATTTGTATTTGTTGTGCTTGTTCCAGCACCCGGATCAATCGCTAAGACAGGCGACATCGCCGTGTCCGATCTGAGACTATCAGACCGGTTCATTCTGAGTTAGGGTGTACTTTGTTAGTAAAGTTTCAGTGTCTGTCAAAAACTAAACTGTCGCACAAACAGACTGAATTCTCAGTTCAATGTTTTTATGCTTCCCCTACTAACTTCCGTCTGCTGGGCAAATTAAATTGAGAAACAAATTAAAGGAACAACATTTTTTTCTTTGCTAATTTTTAACAGTGCACTTGGTCATTCCTTCAAACTTCCATCATTCTCATATTAATTTATTAGGGTACAAAAGAATATGTTTCAGATAAATGTGTGACACAAACAACCTTATAAATCTATCATCACTGTTTGTGTGCCGTGGACCCAGGCTCCGTGCCTGGACCGTTACATCTTTTTTATTAACCACTTACGGTGTTAGACTAGAGAAAGAACAACGCACAAAAATTGTCCGTGGTTTTTAAGTAAAAACCGTGCTTGTTTGTTTTGGCGTTGGAGGACCAAATTTCATGCTCGCGACTGCCACCACCATATCATTACTCACGTCTTCGTATGCATCAACTCCACACATAGTTAAGCCTGTGCTTGTTGCAGGACCAGCACGGCTTCGGCGAGAAACATGCATAATCAAAATTAAAACAAGAAATTGAAACTGCGTAGTGTTTATCTATACCAGATCTATATATATTTGTGGACTCAAATCGGTGTAGTTTTTTTTATTGGAAATTTATTGTTTCGCCATCATTTAGAGCTATTTCGAGTCCATGGAGCTATTAATAATTAATATTAGTACCTCCATGTTCGAGTCATGATTCGCCATTTTAAGGTTTCGTTATCACTTCCTGCGATGTGTTCACTATCAAACACACTAATCCGTGCGCAAATCATGCTGTTGTACGGGATGCGCAGGGTGTCAACTCACAAAGGCAGAGTAGTTCATCTATTATTTTTTTCAGTAACTTGCAACCTTTGGCATGACTAACTGACAAAACTATACACTCTTCAGACCTTAAATATGGCAGGAAGGTGGCAATTGAGATAAGGAAGATGATGGCTATAATTAAAAGTTGTTTACTTCAGTTCAAGCATGTATTTTAAAAAAATAGCAATGTTTATTGCTATGTAACATCTGTATGTTTGCATGTTTGTTTCGTAATATATAGTACCGTGCATGTCATAAAAAGTAACCGTGTCAAGCGTTCAATTTGGTGCGTAATGTTGTGGTGCGCATTAGTTCTGAAGCAAGACTGTAGTTTATTACTTTTATTATACTAGGGGGGGGGGGGGATCACATGATTGTTTATTTCGGGCAATGCCCGGTAGCTCATCTAGTCTATTATATATTTCAGTAACGTGCAACCTTTGGCATGACTAGCTGACCAAACTATACACTCTTCAGGCCTTAAATTTGGCAGGAAGGTGGCAATTGAGATAAGGAAGATGATGGCTATGATTAAAATTTGTTTCCTTCAAGCATGTTTTTTTTTTTAAATAGCAATGTTTATTGCTATGTAACATCTGTATTTTTGCATGTTTGTTTCGTAATATATAGTACCGTGCATGTCATAAAAAGTAACCGTATCTAGCGTTCAATTTGGTGCGTAATGTTGTGGTGCGCATGAGTTCTGAAGCAAGACTGTAGTTTTTCTGTGGTTTTTATGATATTTCTGAAGCAAGACTGTAGTTTATTACTTTTATTATATGAGAGAGAGAGAGAGAGAGAAAGAGAGAGAGAGAGAGAGGGCACATATTGTTTCTTCCGGGCAATGCCCGGTAGTTCATATAGTAGATAAATAATATCCCTAGTCTGTGGAGCAGTATGACTTATTTAAAAACAAACAAACAAAAATAAAATAAACAAATAGGAACAGGCCAGATGAAGCAGGTCCATAATAACCACCCAGAACTGAAACCAATATTCAAACCGACTTATCCTTGGCAGGGCCGGGGACCTCAGCTAGTAAATTATATTGTCATTATTTTGCAGGTCATTGACAGTTGGGGATGCAGTGACATAAGTTTTACTTATGAACTGTGAAATTACTTTCTTCTTGTTCATTTTTTTCTTCTTCTCTTTCTTCTTCTTCTTTCACCTCTTCTTCTTCTCTTTCTACTTCTTCTTCTTCCAGTGAACGCACTATTGAATTTACACGCAAAAGTAGAATAAATATTCTTGAGACAACTAACTGGTCAGATTTACTGAAATAGGAATTTAATTTTAATCCCATTTCTTACCGCAACATCCGACTGTGCCAGCCGCAGGTGAGAGATAATAATAGGCCTAACATTAAGATGAAATCTAACTGATATCTAATGTTTGGGTGAATGTCATGGCACCAATGACATTACATACAGTAAAATCGAAAAGTGAGGGCATTTTGCGTTCACGAATTATCACAGGCCACCTAACGACAACGGCCATTAGCATAAACAAAGGCGTCATTTTCGGGCCAATTAGACAAAATACCCGATGGTGTTCAACTATCACTCTGAGCCTATCATCTTTCTTTGAAGTAGCCTACATCTTGCTTAGCCTACTTTGCTATTTATAACTTCACTTGCTTTAGAAAAAATGCATGTTTTTGTGTGTGTGTGTGTGTGTGCTTTTCTTTTTAAGCATTAACAAACTGATGTTATTAACTTGTCATACCAAGCATTCATTATCTCGTACAGAAGACGTTGACATTTAAAATTCCTATGGAGGTTTACATAATATCAACTGACAGTCTGCCCTGGGGGCATTTTCAGATGCTTCAGCGGGTAAACCTGACAAAATTGGGAAGCCCATCAACCTAACGTTTCTTTAAAGTAATATCCCCAAAGTTGGTGTATTATAGTATAATATGGGTTAATGTGCCACATATTTACACTCAAACAAGTTTCAAGTTTAGTTTATTATAGGCATGGCGGCCAATTCAAAAAACAATGCGTCATTCATAGACCCCGCCCACGTCGGTGTGCACGATATGTGGACGTTCTTTTTTTTTTTAATTTTTTTTTTATAGAGGCACAAAGAAGTTGTCATGTCTCACTAGTCTTTACTGTCATTAATGAAACGGCGTCCTGAAGATGTCCATCCTTAATGTAAAATGACGGCCATAGGCCTACATGATTTTGCCGTTAACTGATGAATAGGCCACCTGTCAAGGAGGCGATCCGGCAGCACCATACAATCTCTCTCTTGTTAACGACCAAGAGTAGCCCACATTTAGAAAAGCATTATTTGATGTCAAGATTCCAGAGTATCCAGAAATTATCGGTTTCGAAAGACTGCTAGCGATGGAGTGATGGACGCCTACGGTACTGAAAATTTTAGATGTAGGGCCTAGTGCACCTACATTATAAATATATAGATATGCTATCCATAGTGCTTCCATAGACTAACGTATCTGACATTTTTGTCCACGAAGAAAACACTATAGTTATTTGGTGGAGGGGTGCAGCTATTCGAAATATCAAATACTAGATGACCTATCGGGCATTGCCCGGAATAAACAATGATGTGCCCCCCCCCCACCCCTCTCTCCCTCTCTGTCTCATATAATAAAAGTAGAAAGTATAAATCTATACTCTCTGATAAAAGTAATAAACTACAGTCTTGCTTCAGAACTCATGCTCACCAGAACACTATAGATACGCACTAAACTGAACGCTTGATACGGTTACTTTTTATGACATGCACGGGTAGGCTACTATATATTACGAAACAAACATGCAAAAATACAGATGTTACATAGCAATAAACATTGTTATTTTTGTTTAAATACATGCTTGAAGTAAACAACTTTTAATTACAGCCATCATCTTCCTTATCTCAATTGCCACCTCCCTGCCAAATTTATGGCCTGAAGAGTGTATAGTTTTGTCAGTTAGTCATGCCAAAGGTTGCAAGTTACTGAAATATATACTAGATTATTCACCATTATATTTTGTCAAGGTGCGGTTCTTCTTACCTAATCATAAAGTCAGTGCTTGTGTGTCATTTGGATAGATAGTGAAACGGTTGATTTAATATTCTATTTTCAAATACAGCGTAGCCTACTACTTTAATTTTGTTATTTTTTATTTTAAATTAGTACTGCACAGAAGAATATGGGAAAAACACCTAGCAAGCATCCTTACGTCAGTCCAATGTAGATCTGCATAGGATTTCCATGAGGTTGATAGATCACTGTAAGGGCATATTTCCTACATCAAATTGACATCAGCCGTGATGCCATAACCATTCGTGACACCTATTGGGAACGATGTCGTTCCTATGAGCAACTTGACATCAGTCCGACTGGTCGGATTTCCGCCGGGTTGGTGACTGGGTAGATAACACGGGAAGGACAGCGATTGGAGCACTGTGCTAATTGATGTGAACTGAGTGTATATATTAGTACATGTATTACAAGCTCGGTGTGTTCTTAAGCTATGTCCAGTCTTGCTTTGCATGCCACTTTATAGCCAGCACGGATCCCTCCCTTGGCCGTGCACTGGCAAACTTTCCGAGACACTGTCGTCTGTGATTTCACTCTCCGGAACTTATCAGTATCATTGTCTTGTGTGTCCTAGGTGTTACAGATTTGGGGTATATTAAATTATGGAATTTAGGTGTTCGACTGCATTTAATAAATATCGAGAGGTTTTACTAATTACTCTGCCATACCATGCCACATACACTAATAACAATTTCGAGTAAGTTATATCAAGGACCTTGTAGGGCCACAAATTTATTACTTAAGTTCCTAACAATTTCGTCTATCGTTACATATTAAAAGACAACATCAGCAGCATCAAATGAAAATACTATAGATCTAATACATAACTAAAAGTCTCCTCTATATTCTTAAAAGATTAGAAAATCCATATCATTCTGACTCATTCACAGTTTACTTAGTAATTATTTATCTTCAGAAATCTAATCTGCCTACTATCTCACAAATAATATTCTTATGTCTCAGACGACAATATTAACTCAGTAATAGCTTATAAAGGATCAAACCGTCAAGACACACTGACGTAGTTAAGATAGATCTAGATCTGCTCTAGGATGGGCTGGCAATCCCCAGCCTCATCCAGACACATCAAGTTACAATTTACAAATGTGTATATCAGTCGCTCAGTCTAGATCTTAATTGCAAGTAAAAACATTATAGTCTTGCATCTTTTGGTAGTACTTCTACTGGAAAAGTAGGGTCAGATTCACGTCTTCGTCGACGCACGGTCTCGAAACTTACGATTGGTTCCCTGAAACGATATCAGGGAACTGGAGAAAATAGCTGTGGGCAAATTCATTGTCTATCAAGGACATAGACATGTCTTTAACAGTCTTATGGTTCTCTCTGGCTGAACCTTAGCCGACACCCTCGCAGGATGGAATACGCTGCATGGAGTGAAGTAACATAAAGATGTCTCCGCTTATCTTCTGCAAACCCCAGCCAACTGCTCAAATTTGATTGGTGCATCCATTTCGAGCTCAGCTCGCAGTCTATTAATAGTAACAGACAAAGTTAAATTACTATGTCAAAAGCGTTCGCAAAGTCTCTCCACCCTCTACGTTTTATGTACGAATTTATTCACTCCTTATTCGCCCCGTCTTTCCTTGCTAAAGTACACCCAAACCACGGGGTCGAAAACTGCACCGTCACTGTTAATTTATCCATTCGTTCTATCTTGCCCCACTTTCTTTCCATCTCTACGAAAAAGCGTTACAAAAACAAACTGTCCACGGGAATAGTTCAAGGACGTTTGCACTGGCTAAAATCAATGATGCCATGAAATAAACAAACCCGTGACCCAGCACGGCAATTTAAATCCTAACCCTGACATATCCCCCACCCCAGTGAAAATTTTAAGAAAAATTTACACGATAGGATCCAAGAAATCCCAAAGTTATTGTGGTAGGGGCTTAAGTAGTACTGTAGAAAAATGAGCCTTAAGCTTGAGAAGAAAAATCTAACTAAGAACGTGCATATTGGATGGACAAACAGCATACAATTATTGATGCCACGTTCTATAGAATTTATTCTATTTAAACATTCTTACTGCACACAATCAAAATTCTCAGAAACATCTATAATAATAATGAGTATATCACTGTATAGTGCTGGGTTAAAGTATAACTATTATCAAATAATGAAGCCTTACTGAAGGAATAGGCTTATAATTATATAGTCAACACACACAATTGCTGCTTATATACACATTCACACACAATATATCGTTAATTAAAATACTGTGGTATCCAATGGCAGCAGTAGCTCTGGTAGCTTGGTTTGCCATGTCTCCATCTCATTGACCCGCTGACAAGGGCGTCAGGTTTGCCAGAAGTTCAGGTCACAGTCAGGAATGACGCTGGTGGAAAGAGGATATTCACAAAAAAGGATTGTAAAACTGGTTCATAAAGTAATGAACAAGATAAATGTGAATCCATCCACCGTCTAGAATTGAGGGGGACAAGCACTATCCAACCCCAATACAAGACACAACACTCTTTAATAGGAATTTAAATGAGACGTGACAAAATATCAGCTTGGGAATTGTCACCGCCCGGGATAGCCCGGATAACAAACCGGTATTCCTGGAGTGCAAGACTCCACCTCGTTAATCGAGCATTTTTAGCCCTGTTAGTCTTTAAGAATAACAACGGACGATGGTCCGTTTCAATTATAAACTCGGACATGAGTAGATATCTCGAAAATGCGTTTACAGCAAAAATGATAGCGAGGCACTCTCGCTCGATAATTGCATAGCGGCATTCCCTATCTAGCAACTTGCGGCTGGCGTATAGACATGGCCGCAAGGTATCGTCTCGTTCCTGTAATAACACAGCTCCCAATCCCTTGTCCGATGCATCAGTGCGGACAATAAATATTTGGTTAATATCTGGAAGTATGAGAATGGGGGAAGTGGAAAACAATTGTTGAACGGTACGAAGTGTATCAGCACATTCGGTTGTCCATTTCACTTTATTAGGAAAATTCTTTCTTGTGAGGTCCGACAACGGAGCTGTAAGCGAAGAAAAATTTGGAATGAATTTCCTATAATAGTTAAGAAAGCCCAATAAACTACGAACTTCTTTCTTAGTTCGAGGTGGTTGGAGCTTTAAGATGGTAGTTATTTTCTTGTCATCAGGAGTCTGAACGCCGTGGGCAATTGTATGGCCCAGAAAATTAATTTCATTATATCCTAAAAACACCTTACTGGGTTTCGCCGTAAGGCCAGCTCGACGAAGAGCAATAAAAACTTGTCGTAGGGCTGCGAGGTGTCCCGACCAATCGGTTTCATAAATACAAATGTCGTCAAAATACGACAATACGGAATTCATACCCTGGAGCAATATTGTCATCATACGGGCGAAAGTAGCAGGGGCTGTAACTAACCCGGAAGGCATATAGCGCCACTGCATAAGACCCAACGGAGTCTGAAAAGCGGTATATTGCTTGCTATTCTCATCAAGCGGAATTTGCCAATAGCCTTTGGAAAGATCAATTTTAGAAAAAATCGTTGCCCTGGCTAACTGAGCAAAAAGATTCTCCTGGTTGGGAATCGGTTCAGCGTCATATATCGTAATCTCATTAAGTTTACGATAGTCAATACAAAAACGCACGGTATCATCTTTTTTTTTCACTAAGACGATGGGTGAGTTATATGGACTCGTCGATCGCTCTATCACTCCTAGGTGAAACATGTTACGTACCTCGGTTATTATAGTCTCTTGTGCGTGCAGCGGACGCGGGTATGGTTTAACAAAGACGGGTATATCCGTCTTTAATCTTATAACATGTTGTACCAAAGAAGTATTACCTGGTAGATCAGTAAAGACTGTAGTAAACTCGTCAAGCAAATCTCTTAAATCTTGTCTTTGCGATTCAGATAAATCTGGATTTATATTTACATCCGAAGTGTTTTCAGAAGATCGAAGTGCGGGGATTGAATTCTCTATCTTAATAGGATCATCATCGTCAACTGAAACCAAGGCCGCATTGGCCTGAACAATTACATTTCGGCGATTATTCTGTCGATTATCATCGTCGGACAGGTACTGCTTTAACATATTTATATGGAAGACTTTGTCCTGTCCTCGAATCTTGATAAGATAATTTACTCGAGAAAGTCTCTTTAGAACTTTAAAAGGTCCCTTCCATGTAAGAAGGAGTTTATTTTTGGTCTCCGGAAGGAGAACAAGAGTTTGGTCTCCGACGGCCAAGGTTCGCAATCGGCTACCTTGATCACGATATTGTTTATAAAGACTAGCATGCGCAGCTGAAGATTTTTGTGCGAGCTGACATGCGTTAAGAATTCGATGGCGCAAGTCTACAACATATTGATATGCAGACCGCGTATCATTGTCGTCGGTGTCTGATCCGGCGAATAAATCATGAAGTATGGCCATTGGACCACGCGGCTTACGACCATACAATAATTCGAAGGGGGAAAAACCCGTCGATGCGTTCGGCAGTTCTCGGTATGCAAAAAGAATAGCGGGGAGTTGTCGATCCCAGTCACTCGGTTTGTCTGCGGAAACTCGCGCAAGCATACTTTTCATGGTAGCATTCCAACGTTCACAGCAGCCATTAGACTGTGGGTGGTATGGAGACGTCAATCTTTGTTTAATCCCGACCAATTCCAAGACTTTCTTAAAAAGTTCAGAGGTAAACTGTGGACCTCTGTCCGATAAAATTTCAACCGGAAACCCAAGACGCGAAAAAATAGTAATAAGGGCTTCAGCGATATGATCGGCCGAAATGTCCTTTAGCGGAATGGCCTCTGGCCAACGGGTTGCGTAGTCAATGACAGAAAGTATAAAACGATGTCCTCTGTCTGACTTGTGTAGGGGACCAACTATATCTACGGCAACGCGCTCAAATGGTCTGGAGACCATTGGCATCTCCTGCAGAGGAGCTCGCGATGCTCTTCCTTTAGGAGTACGTCTCTGACATACGTCACATGTTGATACGAACCGGTTTACATCTGCGTAAATACTGGGCCAAAAAAATTGCGATAGTATTCGAGACTTAGTTCTGGCCTTTCCCTGGTGACCTGCCAAGGAAGTGTCATGCGCGAGACGAATAATGTCGCGACGAAAAGATCTTGGTACCACAAGTTGCATAATGGTCTCTCGCTCACTCCGAAAATTACGATATAATAAGTCATCTTTCATAAGAAACTTAGAGGTATCCGGTGCGGTAGGATCAACCTTAGCAAACAAATGTTTCAATGTGGGATCTGAATGTTGCTCATCATGAAATGCACTAGACGTTATGTTCACTTCAATAGTAGGATTACTCAATGGACTGTCTGCTCGTCGACTCGATTGTAGGCGTGTTGTCGCACAAGCAACACTCTCATCCTCAGTCCAAATTTCCAAATTACCGATAGGAAACTTATTTACTTGAGGTACATTCCCTATGATTATATCAGCCACTGGATTAGGCAGTACACATGCAGTAACAATACCTGTGAGAAAAGGTGTATCAATATAAACTTCTGCAAGACGGAATCGCTCTACAGATCCGCCAAAAGTAATACAAGTTACATCCTTGTCCAAAAATTGTGTTGGACGGACTAGTGACTGTCGAACGCCGATAGTCGTGCATCCGGAGTCACGTAGAACAGAAGCGCGAATCGCGTTCACGCGGCCCTGGTAAAATGTTAATTCACCGAGTTCATGTAGGGCGGACATGACTGGAATAGCTTTTGATTGTCATGAAGATTCAGAATGACCGTCAGTCTGATAAGGTGTAGATTTAACCGAGCAGGCATTTGCTGCTTCCACTTTCGCGTTACAAAATCTTTGTATGTGGCCTACCCTATTACACCTAAAACAGATAGTACGATTAGGATCGTTTCCACGATAAGGAAGACTCTGTGGTCTATTATAATTATGAGTATCATCAAAATGCACTCGTCGCGGCGGTCCCTGAGGCCGGTTATATTGTTGGCCTGGATAGTTGCCACGATAATATGGGCGAGGCTCGTAAAAAGAATAACTCTGGTATCCTCGACGCGGGGATACATTACCTCGATTCGGGAAATCTCTCTGTCTAACAAAAGGCGGTTCTGATTGAGAGCGCGGATTTGGGGCCTGACGACGAGACGGCCTTGAACGATCGTGTCCGGTTGGCGCTCCTTTGCCTACGTTGGCATAACACGGTGTTGTAGTTGAAGGCTTTGCCAAAGGACGATTTGGGTGGGCGGACGCGTAACGTTCCGCGCACGATGTGATTTCTTCAGAGGATGTCGGTGCCCTCTCTTTAAGGTGGGCAACCAAATCGGAATGACATGCCGTATAGATTTGGTCCTTTAAGACCAAATCGTAAAGTTGGGAATAATTTCCGGTAGTTACGTTCGCGAGCTCAATCCAGCGATCTAAATAATGTTTCAGCCGATTCACATAAGTTGAGAAATTTTCAGATGGCTCAGGTTTACATGAGCGAAATCTTTGATGAAAGCCATCCTCGGTATGCTGGAATCGCTTAAGCAGTGCTGTTTTAAGCTTGTCATAATCATTGGCATCCTCTACTTTGAGGCTATGAAATACTTCTAAAGCCCTACCTGTTAATAAATTTGACAGGCATGAACTGTACATCGCCTGCTGCCATCCGACGCATTTAGCGTGTAGCTCGAACCGATGTAAATATGCGTCGATCCGGTCGAGTTTTTCATTAAATGGTGGTAATTTTGGTTTAGTAGCATAAGTATTGGTGGCAGTAGTGGGGGTTACAAGCGATTGTTGCTCTAACTTTTTCATTGCAAGTTCATGCTCTCTTTTTTCTCTCTCTACAGCTTCTTTTTCTCGTTCTCTTTCTTCTTTTTCTCTCTCTCTTGCTTCTTTTCGATCCTCGCGCTCTCGGTCTTGCTGTACTTGTCGTTCGCACCACGCGGCGCGTTCTTCTTCTGGTATGCCCAGAACTTTGGCAGATTCAAAGTATTTAAGAAAATCAGCCATGATATGTTAAAGTCTGTAAATAGTAAGTATTTACCTACTATTAAGGGATATCGCGGTATGAACTATATTATATGAACAGTTATTGACTGTTAATATTAATTCAGTGTCTTATGTTAGCACTGCTTCGCGAAAAGAACGTTCTATCTCTCTCTGAAAATTACAGTCAGTATCACTTAAACTGCAAAAACTTTATCTCTCTCTCTCTCTCTGAATATGAATTCTAGTAAGGCAGTGCCGTCTATCCGTTGCTCCCACTGCAATAAAATACTATATATCGCCTTTACTGCGATAAATTAATGTCTTGAGTGATCACTCTCAAAATTTATGTCTCTCTCAACGCGACGAACCAGTGTCCTCTGTTATCACTGTGAAAAATGAATCGCTCTCTCAATGCGATGAATCAAAAATATATCTCTCTCTCAACACGACAAATTTGAAATATCTCTCTCTTCTCAAAACGCGCACACGCAGTGTCTTCTGTTACCACTGCAAAATTATTCTCTCTATCTTCACCGTGAAATTGTCACGTGAACAAAAAATTATTATATCTCTCTCGCTCATATGTCAATACCAGATTACAATTCAACGTGGTTTTAGCACGTGAAACACCTCAGGCATATATTGCAAACATATTAATGTTAGTATAGTAGTTCAAAGTTTATAATAAGCAAAAAGAAATACAATAAACAGGACGTATACTGACAAGTAAAACGAACGATAACAGACCCTACAAGTCCTAACTTATATTACAGATAGTTTAAGAAAAAGACAGGAGAGACATCTTCCTAAAGAAAAGTGAGGAAGTAAGAAACGCCACAGTCTATACGAATAATGGATCCCTAATAGAACTATTCACAGTGAAGCAAATCCCCCCGAGTTATTATAAATAGCCACCAAGGCACTCCAATATCCTTCGTAATGGCAAAGAAGATATGCTAAACTATGACCCCAACCAACCTCCCGGACTTAAACTAAACATATAGTAAAAAGTAAAATGGCCTGGAAAACACACACAGAGCGGAAAGTACGTCGCCCTCCTCAAGACTGTTAGATAGATGGTTCACTTAACTTTGTTTTTGAGGAATTCAGATGGTATGTATCCCTAATCCACAGCTCCAAGCCCAAAAAACTGTATTTCCGTCTGAGGTAGATCTGTACGGTGAAAGGGTTCCCTCGCCGGTGTCCACGGGTCAATGGGATGTTGAATTCACCATATGAAATTGAAACACAATATTAAATTAGTACAAATTGTCTAAAATCGATAATAAAAAGACCTAAAAACATAATATTACAAGAGTACAATATTAAATGATGGAATAAAAAAATACAATAGGTTTTAAATAATCTACTTAAATGGCATGGCGTTATCTAAAGTTCTTTTAAGGGTCCCTCTCCAGTGTTACAGATTTGGGGTATATTAAATTATGGAATTTAGGTGTTCGACTGCATTTAATAAATATCGAGAGGTTTTACTAATTACTCTGCCATACCATGCCACATACACTAATAACAATTTCGAGTAAGTTATATCAAGGACCTTGTAGGGCCACAAATTCATTACTTAAGTTCCTAACAATTTCGTCTATCGTTACATATTAAAAGACAACATCAGCAGCATCAAATGAAAATACTATAGATCTAATACATAACTAAAAGTCTCCTCTATATTCTTAAAAGATTAGAAAATCCATATCATTCTGACTCATTCACAGTTTACTTAGTAATTATTTATCTTCAGAAATCTAATCTGCCTACTATCTCACAAATAATATTCTTATGTCTCAGACGACAATATTAACTCAGTAATAGCTTATAAAGGATCAAACCGTCAAGACACACTGACGTAGTTAAGATAGATCTAGATCTGCTCTAGGATGGGCTGGCAATCCCCAGCCTCATCCAGACACATCAAATTACAATTTACAAATGTGTATATCAGTCACTCAGTCTAGATCTTAATTGCAAGTAAAAACATTATAGTCTTGCATCTTTTGGTAGTACTTCTACTGGAAAAGTAGGGTCAGATTCACGTCTTCGTCGACGCACGGTCTCGAAACTTACGATTGGTTCCCTGAAACGATATCAGGGAACTGGAGAAAATAGCTGTGGGCAAATTCATTGTCTATCAAGGACATAGACATGTCTTTAACAGTCTTATGGTTCTCTCTGGCTGAACCTTAGCCGACACCCTCGCAGGATGGAATACGCTGCATGGAGTGAAGTAACATAAAGATGTCTCCGCTTATCTTCTGCAAACCCCAGCCAACTGCTCAAATTTGATTGGTGCATCCATTTCGAGCTCAGCTCGCAGTCTATTAATAGTAACAGACAAAGTTAAATTACTATGTCAAAAGCGTTCGCAAAGTCTCTCCACCCTCTACGTTTTATGTACGAATTTATTCACTCCTTATTCGCCCCGTCTTTCCTTGCTAAAGTACACCCAAACCACGGGGTCGAAAACTGCACCGTCACTGTTAATTTATCCATTCGTTCTATCTTGCCCCACTTTCTTTCCATCTCTACGAAAAAGCGTTACAAAAACAAACTGTCCACGGGAATAGTTCAAGGACGTTTGCACTGGCTAAAATCAATGATGCCATGAAATAAACAAACCCGTGACCCAGCACGGCAATTTAAATCCTAACCCTGACACTAGGTAAAATGAAACACTTGTAAAATTAGAAGAACAACTTTGGCAGTTTCTGCAACAATTGAATTCGGCAGTGTGATAATTATGTAATATAATGTACATTTATTTGACGTATACAGAATTACATGAGTGATCTTGTGTTAGATATTGTAATACATACAATACATTTTGTAACTTCAGGAATTTTGAGGGTTATAAACACGTACATAATACATTACACAGTACTCTTTGTCTAAGAGAGGTCTATTATTCGTGCATACGTACATGTAATTGTATTGACTGTTGCAGTGTTGCACAAGAAAGGCGTGGTGTGCATTGTAAATTATGTTATCACCTTTGAACTTTCGTTGATGAAATGAAAATGAATAGGTTTTTGCACAAGGAAATGGGTGACAAACCCAATAGTAGCACCAGTCCACTATTTTTAAACCAATTCATTTCCTAATTAAACTTTCACACTTCCCTTTGCCTCTTCAAGATTATACTGTATATCAGTATGCATTTTAATATCATCCTCACACACAGCAATGAATAAACTGAAACAGTGAAACTGAACTCTGTGTCACCACTGTATGGAATGTTTTATTCACAACAGCCTGCTCCAATATCACATATTCTTCATGCGAGACATTCACACAAACATATATTTATATACATGTATGTAGGGGAGAACGGGGAGAACTGGGACACAGGAGAACTGGTACAGGGCCAGTTCTGGCTCATTAGTGGACCATAAATCAATGTACCTCAATGAATAGAATTCATAAGTTGCCAACTTTTTATTACAGTTCCTTCCCTTTGACTTCCTGTTTTGGTTTGGCAGATTTGGCGAGGAGCCTCATTTTGTTAGATTTTGGAAGCAGTGATTTTTTGACGTGAATCTTCAGGTAAATATCATCCTTTAAAGTTGTTCACACCTTTGCTTAGATGTATAACCACTTTATCATTACACAAAGACTTCTTTTAGAGCTCAGTGAAATAAATGAGCTACTTAGCTACTTGTGTTGCTTACCTAGGTGCAGGAGAACTGGGACAAACTGTCCCACTTTACCCCACAGCTGTCCCACTTTACCCCACGGCTGTCCCAATTCTACTGCAGCCTCTAAGTCTTCACTTTGGATCACATTATGAGTTGACAGTTATGTTTGTGATATTGAATCTAAAGCTCTGCCTTTATTTATAGATCTAGGTCTTTATCCTACCACCTGAATAATTAACATGTTTAAATTAGATCTAGGCCTACTGGTTGGAAGAAATTAACAATTTTTTGTTGTCTTTTTTTTCTCTTCCAGCAATGCCTAGGTTCTACAAAAGAAAGTCTGAAGCAGGGTCGATACCTCCTGATGTCATGAAAATCGCAGCCAACGAAGTCTTAGAGGGGGAGGCAGTGCGCCAAGTAGCTGAGAAATATGGAATTTCAAAATCTACCCTTCATCGCTCTGTTGGCAAATTGAAAGCTGACCCAGATGCCAAGATGCAACCAAATTATAAGCACAAACAAATCTTTACCAGTGCACAAGAAAAAGAACTTGTAAACTATCTGTTAACTTGTTCAAACATGTTTTATGGGCTAACCACAAAGCAAGTAAGAGCTCTGGCTTTCGAGATGGCAAAAGAAAACAACATTGAAGTCCCTCAAAATTGGAGTGAAAAAAAAGAAGCGGGCAAAGAGTGGCTATACCATTTCATGCAACGGAATCCAGAGTTGTCTCTGCGCGTACCAGAGGCCACAAGTTTAGCGCGTGCTTCAGCATTTAATAGACCAAACATTGCAGCTTTTTTTAAGCTTCTCAATGAAACTGTTACAAAAGCAAACGCAACGGCCTTTTCAATATTCAATCTTGATGAGAGTGGCTGCACGACAGTCCAGAGAGTGCCAAAGGTGATAGCGTCTCGTGGGCGGAAACAAGTGGGACAAATCACTTCTCAAGAGAGAGGTGAATTGGTAACAATCTGCGGCATTGTATCTGCAAGTGGTTCATCTGTTCCACCAGTCATTGTTTTCCCCAGAAAGAACATGAAAGACTTTATGATGATTGGAGCCCCGGAGGGATCTCTGGGCTTGGCCTCAGGAAATGGATGGATGAATTCTGAACTCTTTCCTAAAGTTTTGGAGCATTTAGTTTCTTTCGTTCGTCCAAGTGTGGAAAAACCAGTGGTTTTGATTCTTGACAATCATGCGAGTCATTTATCGTTGCCTGCACTGGAGTTTGCAAAAAAGAACTTTATCCATGTCCTCACTCTCCCCCCTCACACGAGCAATAAAACACAGCCTTTAGATAGGACTGTCTTTGGACCATTAAAATTTTACTTTAACCCTTTCACCTGCCCATCGCCGGTACACCGGCGACTTCCGTTTACTCCCAAACCGCTACGTCGCCAGCATACCGGCGGACGTGGGGTGTGTATCAGAGACGGCAGTCGTAGCGATAGACAAGCTCTAAATTGACCTATTATTGGTTTCTAGGCAGAGAAGAGTGACTTCCTCTTCACAACAAAAGAAAAACATCTTGTTTGGTGCACTGTACGATTTTATACGAATTTTTTTGCTTCAACTGACGCTGAAAAATGTCCAGCTCGGAATCTGGCGATGAGGTGGATTGTGACAGTGACATATCATGGGCTTCTTTTCAGGAAGACAATGATTTTAGCCAGGAAAATAGCTCAGATAATGATAATAGGGATGTCTCTGATGGTAATCACAGTGATTCCAGTGATGATAGTGATGCAGGTAGAGGTCCCCAGGACCATTCCTCAGGCCGTGTGTGGAAGAAACAACTTTCTCAACGCCCAGACATGTTACCAGCTTTCACTGTTCAGGGTGTGGGCCCTCAGAATCCCTTACCCAAAGGGTACACAGCTATTCATTACTTACAGAAATTCTTTTCTGATGACTATGTACAGACTTTGACAGACTTATGCCATGAGTATGGGAGTAGAACAGTGGGCACAGGCAAGAAGTGGGGCTACCGCTGGAGCCGGCCTACGCTTCAGGAAATGAAGGAGGTCTTAGCAATTCTTATTGCCACAAATAGCATACTGGCACCAGCAAGGATTGAATCTTTGTGGGATAAGAGGTCTGAGGACTGGCTGTTTTTCACACCAGGCTTTTGGGATCTGTCAGTCTGTTACAAAAAGTTCAGTCTCATCAAACGGTTCATTCGTCTCTCGACACCAGCTCAAATTGAGAACAGAGATGATCGGATCAGACTGTTACGGGGCCTATTGCTCATCCCTGGCCGATTGAGTTTTCACTCGTGACGGCGATGGCGAATATGGCAGTACTCTTTAGTTGTGATACGGCCCCATAAAGGCAGTTGGAGACTGTCGGGGTATCTGGGAGGTAGCGGGATCTAAGATGTTTTAGTCCTTGGCACTCCGCCAGGATGTGCTCGACTGTCTCCTGCGGGGACCCGCAGTGCCGGCATACTGGCTCACGGAGTGGGTTGAAACGATTTAGATGTGCGTTCAACTGGACATGTCCCGTCCTCATACGCTGTATAATTGTCGCGTATTTACGCTCCAGTGTCAATATCGGGTCTTTGATGTCTGTTTTGGTTTGGTTATGATACACCCTACGTCCTTTATCCGAGTTTGCCCACTGATCTAACCATTTCCTGCGTCCGTGAGCGCGGATTCTGGCTCGGGCTGCTGGGTAAGACGTTGGGTGCTTTGGCTGTTCGCCTCTGGTCCCCTGTTTCGCTAGGCTATCTGCAACCTCGTTGCCCCGGATTCCTATGTGCGCGGGGATCCACTGGGGGTGGACCTCGACACCGTATCCACTTATGATCTGGTGGCAGATATGTCTGATTTTATCTGCGCCATGTGCCTCGAGCTTATGGTTGAGCGATTGGACGGCCATCAGTGTGGCCCTTGAGTCTGAGAACACAACAATATCTTCTGGCGATACTGTTCCGTTTTCAAAGCCGTTGAAAACCGTAGTCAGTGTTCTCCAAATCGCTGTCGCCTCAGCGTCGAAGTTGGAGCCATTCGCCCCGCATGGCCCATAGATCTTATCGGTGTCGGTGCCGTCAGGGTCGTATATTATTGCTCCGTACCCCGCATTCGTAGTTGCCTGTACTGCTGAACCGTCAGTATAAGCCTTAATCATGTGTGCTGGGTACGAGTCAATAGTTTCGCCAGCTGCCGTTTTCAGGATCGTGGGATTGACCTCCTTAGTCACGTTTGTGTCTAGAAGCGTGGTTTTGACCACTGGGGGTTTCAGGGAGGCGTGAGGTGGCTCTTTCGTCCATAACCGAAGGGGCATTCTGTCTTGTTCTAGCCCATACTCCTCAGTTAGCCGTTTGGCCTCACCCAGGAACGACTTCTTCTGAAGTATTTTCGGTGGCGGGTCGATTTCGATCGCCTCCCGCGCCGGGTAGTCCGGCTCGAGCCTTTTTAACCTCTCGTACTGCTGTAGTACGCTTCCTTCCTTTCTGGTTGCCAGTGGTTCCACATTGGTCATGATTTCAAGAGCATTCGTAGGAGTGGTTTTGAGGCAGCCTGTTATGAGTCTCAAGGCGCTGTTCTGAACTCGGTCCAGTGCCGACAGCGTTCGGTCGCTGGCCATTGGTTGCAGTGGTAGGCTATATTCTAGTCCTGCTCGGACGTAGACTAGATATAGCTGTCTGAGAACCTTCCCAGTGGCACCCCAGTTGGTACTGGCGAGCGTTTTTAACAGTGTCAATCGCCTCCTAGCCTCAGTCTCGAGCTTGCTGACGTGCGTCTGCAAGTTGAGCCTGCTGTCAAGTTCAACTCCCAGGTATCGTGGTGCGCTTTCCCTTTTGAGTGTCTGGCCATTGATCTTAAGATTGATGGTGGCTTTCTGGGCGTGTTTTCCGTTGGTGAAGAGTTGATAAACGGTCTTATCGACGTTTATCTCCATCTTCCACAATCGGCAGTAGCAGGCAAGCGTCGCGAGGTCCCGGTTAAGGTCTCGCTGTAGCCATTGGACATGCTTTCCTGTCCTCCAGATTACCATATCGTCGGCATACATCGCTTTTTCGCATCTCAGGTATTGTGTGAGGTCGCTGGTGTAAGCTGCAAAGAGCGTGCAGCTTAACGCTGAGCCTTGCGGCAGGCCATTCTCCATTGTGAGTTGGCTTGAGGTCTGTCCGTTCACTCTGGTGCGGACTGTTCGATTGTGCAAGAAATCTTTGACCCATCCGTACAGATTTCCTTTGACCTCCGCCTTGAGTAATTTAAGGAGTAGCCCACCTTTGCACACCTTGTCGTACGCTTGTCTGAGATCGACGAATACGGCGATCGTATGCTACCGCCTATGGAAACCATTATTGACCGCTTGGGTCAATCGGATAAGCTGGTCCATCGTCTGCCTGCCACTACGAAAGCCCGCCTGGTGTCTGTCTAGAAGACCGCGCTCTTCTAGATACCAGGTCAGCCGGTAGTTAACCATTCTCTCCCCTACTTTGCATATGCAAGAGGTAAGGGAAATTGGCCTGTAATGTGATGGTTCGGTACCATCTTTGCCTGCTTTCGGGATAGCTGTCACCACGGCCTTTTTCCAGTCAATAGGGAGTTTTCTCTCGTGCCACGTTCTATTTATTAAGGCTAGGAGCCATTTCTTTGCCGTGGGGCCCATCTGGAGCAACATCTCGTTAGAGATTTTGTCCGGGCCTGGCGCTTTACGATTTTTACACTTGCCAAGTGCTCTCTCCAGTTCCTCTAGGGTGAACTCACTGTTAAGGCCCTCGTAATCGCTGTCTTCCTGCGATTGTTCGAGCTGACGCCTGACCTTACAGAGCCCCTTGTCCGTATTCGTAGCTTTGCCACTCTTATTTGCACTGGCAAAGTGTCGGTTAAGCATGATTGCACGCTTATGGTCTGTCACCGCGACCGTCCCGTTTGCCCGTATCGGAGCGACATTTTTCACTCTTTGCCCCCGATTAAGGCGATTCAGGACGGTCCACGCTCGGCCACCACTCGGGTCCACGTTCAGAGACTCGCACAGGTTTAACCACTTTGCCCTTTTGGTGTTTCTAGACAATAGCTTGACTTTAGCGGTCAATCTGTTATACTCGTTCCTGGCCGCCGTGCTCGTTTTTGCTTTTCTTCTCGCCCTCTTACGCTGTCGGACCGCCTGTTCAAGTTCCTTTGACCAGGGCAAGCGATTTAGGGGCTGCAGTCCTCGCGGAATACTCCGCTTAGCAGCTGCGAGCACGGCCGTAGTCAGTACGGCGTTGGCTTCGTCAATAGAACCCTGGTTGGGGTCCACCCCGTTCAGAGTTAAATCTAAAGTCTCTCTGAACTCTTCCCATCTGCCTCGCTTATAATTCCAGTTTAAACGCTTCTCCTTCTTCTTAGCTGTTTTGGTCTGGATTTGTACGAGGAGAGGAAGGTGGTCGCTACCTACGTCCTTCAGGACTGTGTAGCTGTGTCTGGTAACGAGGTCAGCAGATAGAAGCGTAATGTCGGGCCGACTCTCCGCGCCGTTTGCTCGATGCAGGCAAGTAGGCGCGGAGTCGGCTGATTGTATCCGGACCAGGTTCAAACTTAGGAGGAGATCTTCGACATTTCTTCCTGCGATGTTCGTGGATTCTGGGGCGTATCCCATTTCAGGGCTTCGTGCGTTGAAGTCTCCTCCTATGATGGTATTATTAAAGGTAGCCTCTGTCAACCCTAGGTCGCAGGGGACCTTTGGGGGATTATACACATTCGTGGTGGTAAAGGACACGCCGTCCTTCCATACTGTAAGGGTGAGGGTATCAGTTTCACCGTTGCTCGTCGGGGCGTGCTGCCTCACAGCCGTAATGTCATTGCGAACCAGTGTGGCAATGCCTCGGCATTTGGTACACGAGCAGGTGTACATGGTATACCCTGTGACGTGCGCGCCTCTCCCATTCAGTAGAGTCTCTTGGATGAGAGCTACATGTATGTGTTTTGCCTTCAGGAGCTTAGTTAGCTCCAGGACCTTCGGGCGAAGGCCGCAGACGTTGAGCTGCAACATGTTAAGTGTCGCAGGGGGATCCCTCGCCACTAGGGTCCCCTTGTTGGTTTTCACACACTCATTCACACTCGCATTCGGACACAGGTCACCAGTAGCATACTTGCGTAGGGGGACCTGGCAACTGCCATCCTCCCTACGGAGAATATGTCTGGGTTTCTCAGCCCCACGTTTCTTTTTGCCATATCGTACCATCATGTAAAGTGGGAATTTGTCGCTGCTTGGACCCCTTTCAGACAAAGGGAGGCTGGTGACAGCCTGAACCGACTGATTCGTATCACGTCGTGATCAGAATCTCTCTTTCTCATCCGCCAGCGTGCGGTCATTGTCTTGTTTAGTCGTTGTCACGTAGTGCTTGCTGCACGACTTTTCGAAAGATCGATCTGGTCAGTCCCCGGCCCTCAATCGGGGACTGCCACCACTGCGTTCTGCTAGGCAATTTGCCCCCATCTGCCTACAGCAATGGAAAGCTCCCAGTGTTTAACGGCTTCGGGAAGGTCAGCCGTCAGCCCGTCCCCGTTAGCCAGCCCCCAGCTTGGGCTGCCCTGCTGCTACAACGTGGCGGTCGAGAAGAAATTCTCCCCGGGTCTCTCCAGACCTGGGATCGGGCTTATCCGGAGCCCGGAGGCTGCGGAATGGTCATAGGCGAAACGGTGATCATCTGCTAGTACCACTCGTTCGCATGCACCTTGTACGAGGGACCCACCAAGACAGGACCAGTATTCGACCTCAGTAGTCGGTTTCCCAGAAAGACTGCAACAGCAGGACCCTCGGAGCAGCGGTTACGGGGCCTAGTGGACCATCTTTCAACTACATTTGAGAGGGAATATGTCCCACATCAGCAGTTATCTATTGATGAAGGAATGGTCCCATTCAAAGGGCGTTTAGGTATCAAACAATATTTGAAAATGAAACCTGTCAAATGGGGACTAAAAATTGACATTCTCGTTGATTGGATCTCCGGCTACTGCTGCCGTTTCATAATTTATGGTGGTAGGATTGATGTTCCAAGACCCTTATCTGAAATAGGCAAGCTTGGATATACAGTGCACAAATTGCTCTTAGGCTTTGAACATCAAGGTTACCTTCTGACAGTGGACAGGGGCTACTCATCTTTGGCTTTGTTTGACCACCTGGCCAAGCTGGGAATCGGAGCCTGTGGGACTATAGTCAAAACTAGGAAAGGTTTCCCAAAGACCCTCTACAAACTTCGAGGAGAGAGGTCAGTGGGACTGGTTGATGTCTGGCAATCTACTTGCAGTGAGGTGGCACGACAAGAGAGTAAACTACTTTCTGTCAAACCATCACAATCCTGAGCCGGCTGAAGTGACACGTCGTGATAAGCAGGGCCGAGAACTGTTAGTCCCGGCAACGAAAGTAGTAAAAGACTATAATGAACATATGAACGGAGTGGACAAACTAGATCAAAACACAGTTGTGATGAAGAGAAATAAGCAGTACAGATGGCCTATACGATTTCTCATCAAGGCTTTGGAATGGTCCCTGAGAAATTCTTTCATTCTCATGAAGGATGATGCTGCACAGAGAAATGAGCCCGTGCCAGCAAAATATGACATGCTGAGATTCAGAAAGGATGTTATCAGTGCAATGGTTGGTGGACAAAAACTCAGCAAAAAGACACATAAGAAAGTAGCTGAACACACGAGACTGGACAATAGGATTCAGCATTTCCCTATGGTCGCGGAGACAAATAATAAAAGGTGTGCTGTCTGCGAGAAACGATTTCTCCTTGCCAGAAAGAAGGAAAAAACTGGAGGCCCTAAAAGCAATCTGAAGAGTGTGAAAACAGCTTTCCAGTGTAAGGGATGCCAGGCCTATCTGTGCATAAAAAAGGCCAGGCTCCCTGCTGGGAACTATGAACAGTCGAGCTGCTGGGAAAAATACCACACCGTGACCGAGTACTGGAGACCTCTACCATGGGAGACCCCCACAAGGCCCAGACCTACATCCCCAGTGCCAGGACCTTCAGGGGATAATTGATGAACTGCAGCCAGAAAATGACTAGAAATGTCTTACATCTAGTTTTGTAAATACGTTCAAACAGTTACATTTTTCTTGAATTTTGCAAGATTTTGGTTCAGTTTTCGGCTGACCTGGCCTGACCTTATATTGACCCTGGGAGTACTAGGATATGATTTATATGCAACTAAATGATCAAACATTGGTCACTGAATATGTACAAGACAGAAACAGCCATGGAATAAAAACAAAATCAAGGTAAACAACACTTTTGTCAATTTTTGTATATTTTCACCATAATTTTTTCACAAAATTCTGGAATTTTTAAATACACCAATAATACATTTTTCACAAAAACAATCCCAAACCAGAATTTCCAACAAGATCATGCATTTCCCTTTCAGAAAATGTATGGGTTTGTAGGATTTACTCAATAAAAAACAAAGTTATGACGATTTTCTCAAGATGGCCTAATATTTCCCAACATTTCTCAGGGGGGCTGCAGTTTACAGGGTGAACTGAGTCAGGGGGCCGGCAGGTGAAAGGGTTAATGCGGCAGCAAACAGCTGGATGCTTCAAAACCCTGGCAAAAACATCACCATCTACAACATGGCAGCCTTGATAAAGGATGCTTGGATGAAAGCAGCAACTCCTCAGAACATAGCTTCAGGATTTCAAGTGTCAGGGATTTGGCCAGTGAATGAATTTGTGTATGAAGACACTGAGTATCTACCTGCAGCTGTGACTGACCATCCTCTGCACGAGCCACCTGTGACTGATCAGCCTCTGCGTGAGCTACCTGTGACTGATCAGCCTCTGCTCGAGCAAAACAATGCATTAGTGGAGGAATCTACTCTAGGAACATCTGTGGATGGACCATCTGAAGAAAGACAATCAACACCTGGTGCAGAGCAGGGGGGAGGCGCCTCTTCTGCTTCAACCTCAACCGAAACGCCAAGAGCTGAATGTAGTGGAACAAGTTTCATCTCTCCTGCTCACTTCAGAGGATATCCCAAGGTAAGCATAATGTTAGTCAAATGTGTACCAGAAGTCCTTAAAACATGTTGTGCATACATCATCCATTGTCCTGGACATCAGTTTATTTGCTCATCCTTTATCTTGGGGAGGGGTTGCAATGAAGTGTATGTTTCTGTGTGTGTGTTGTTGTTGTTTTTCATGTGGGATGAAAAGGGGGGGGGGGGGGGGTGCTAATGTAATTCTCAAAATTTTCAGAAGCAGAAATTAAAGGTGAGAACAATTCATTAAATTAATAATGGTGTTTATGAAATCCCTCTTTTTTTCCTGTTTGCTTTTGCAGGCACCTGAAAGAAAAGAATCAAGACAAGGACGGAGCATGATAGCCACCTCAACGCCTGAAATCAGCCGCATTGGGCTTGAACTGATACAGAAACGAGCTAAAAGATCCAAAGTTGTAGTGAAACCAAATGCCAAAAGGAAGATTTTTGAAACTTTTCCTGACAGTGACTCAGATCTGGACATGGAAATATCTGATGTTATTGACAATCATTCTGACTCTGGAAATGATGATACTGATAGTGACTTTGATGTTGTTGACCATGAAACTTTGGTCCTGGGATCGGTTGATTATCCCAAAATTGGAGACTTTGTCTTGGTTGAATACCAAATGAAAACTAAAGTCGTTTACTATATCGGGACAGTGAAAAAAGAAAGGGACACTGATGACGAGTTAGAAATAGAGTTCTTGAAAAGAATGAAAAAGGAAGAAAACAAATTTGTCGCCTCGACTGTTCAAGACATTGCCAGTGTCCATATTGATCAGTTAAAAGCTGTTTTGCCACCACCAGTATGCTCTGGAACCACATCCAGAACCAAAGGTATCATGGTCTTCAACCAGAATTTTGGGAACATTGATCTGCGTTAAGTACAAGTTGTGTCCCATTTCTCCCCATGACGTCCCATTTCTCCCCACAACACGTCCCACTTCTCCTGCCACTGTCCCATTTCTCCCCACATGCAGGGGTTAGCAAATTTGTGTAATTTCATTTAAACTCATACTATTTGGACACTCTAATCAATATATTATGCTGCCGCAGTGGACACTTATACTTATCATGGCAAATATGGCAAAGTTATGTTAATAAAGTGTGAGTTTTGCTACCATTTTTGAGAAGTTATTTTTTTTGTCCCAGTTCTCCCCTACATAGTAGTAGTACATAAATACCGATCATAATAATTTCATCCCAACAAAAGAAGTGTAAAGCATCTGTATCAGTTCCCATTTAAACGTATTCCACATAATAAAATGCATAGGTATGTACAATACATCACTCCACTGGACAATATCCATGAAAATATCTATGGCATGATCTGCAAAGAAAAAAAGTCATCATGACCTACAAACAGAAGTACAGGGCTGCTACAAAAGAAATACATGTCGACAGTTTTGACAATGTATTAAACCAAAACTACCGATACTGACACTCACCATGCACTGAGAAACCATAGTTTTAGCCATGATAACATTTATAAGGCAATGTTTGATCAATCGTCAGTGCTGCAAGTTCTGTGCACACATAGAACAGTTGTAAATTAGTGTAATAAATTTCCAATAATTTCTTTACAGCACCGTGCATGGTGAGTGTCGCTATCTTATTTCTTTTTACATAGTAACCCTGATATAACAATTGGATGAACCAAAAGTCAACCATGGTCAAAATTGTATGGTAACTACAAGATCTTTCTGTATTGATCTCGCACGCAATTAAAGTTGAACCTGCACTCAGGTAGCTTGCTTCTTCTGACATATGATGCAAAATCTGTCACCTTGTAACACTACTGTACATTACATAAAGTTGAAACGTGGCCAAAACTAAACAAAAAAAAAACCAGGTTGTATTTCACAAAGCCTTACCCTAGCAAGAAACAATAAAAAACTATCCAATGAATTCCAATGGCAGTAAAATAAAAATGAATTCTAAATTAAAATTAAAATAAAATGTGCAAGCTTTACTGTGATCCTCATGGCTTCTCCTGTGTAATATTGTACATATAGTTTCCTTTGATCATAAGAAACTAAACAAATAATAAAGTGAAGCACAGTACAAAACATTTTTGTGTCGCCTGCAAAATTTGTATTTTGTCACATGTATTCCTTTTCTGTAACACCGCACTACAGTAAACTGTATTTAGGTGATCACTTACATAACATCAGCATGCTGATCCTGTAAGATTTCAGAGCTGCATGTTGTGCAATATTCACAAAACACTGGATCCCGCAGGATCTCACCATCTTATATGATCATACTATTGGTCATTCACGTAATGTTGAATCCTCTTACTTTTCCGTTCTGTACATTACATGTCGGTGAAAGTTACAAACTGTGTAAGTCCAAATTCCATTATTTTGAGAAAATCGCAAAAAACTACTTTGAGAACCATTCAAGTTAAATGGTTTGCACACATGACAATGCAAGGATTTTTATTGGTATTTTATTATAGAATATTGATGTAGATTGTGTCCATTCTTCATGTGGTGTCATTTAGCAAAAAATCTGAGTTGATCTGTTTTTGGACTTGCATGGTTTGCGAGTTTCACCTTCAATGTGTACTATATACAGATGTCACCTTCACATTCCTGAAGCCTCTTTTTTTCCTCAGCACTAAGTTCATTTCGTTTGTTCAATCCAGTGACCAGACAACATACCTTAACTTTACTTCAAACAGGCTGTACCTTTTTATGTTTTTATTTAATTTACAAGAAGTACGGTGTACAGAATAGAATCCAAAAGAGAGAGCTAAAGATAATGGACCAGACAACATACTGTAACTTTACTTCAAACAGGCTGTACCTTTTTGTGTTTTTGTTTACAAAAAGTACGGTGTACAGAATAGAATCCAAAAGAGAGAGCTAAAGATAATGGCAAGTATTGGAAAATAAATAAAAATGGCCTTGGCAAGATTATGTGCATGAAACCAATGCTCAGTTTTTTTGTTTGTTCAACTCAATACCAGCCATGATTACCTTGTCAGTGTGTGAAAATGCTTTGACTTTTGCAAGAGTGTGCTTTGAATCCCATTCTTTCTGCCAACAGGACAGAAAAGGTGATGAGATATACATAATACATTTTGATTAAATTAAAAACTCCTGAACAGTATTACTTACACTAAAATTGTTTCTTCCACGATCAAGGACAGAGCACCAGCCCCTATGCAATACGTAAAAGCTGCTAAGAGTGAGATCTTTCTACGATGTTATCCAAACAAGTTTTACACTGGAATCTGTTATTAAACCAAAATTCAGGGGACCAACAGTGGCTTTTCAAATCAAAAGTATTTTGGATAAAGTCCCCCATTCCTTTTTTCTATTCCTAAAATCTACCAGTGTAAACCGGCCATAACAACGAAAGTCCACAAATTTTTGAAGTTCATATTGAAATTTTGTCAGACCCAGAGATGAGCATTGAATAAAAAAAATAATAATTCAAAAGTATTCGCATGTTTTGGAAACATCTACATGTGGAAGAAGGAAAAAATTTTGAATAAGTCTTTATGTGTGGTAGTCTAAGCAAACCGTCAAACTGTGGGTAGTGGTAATTGACAAGTTGTATGCTAACTACTAGACAAGTGCTGTTAATGAATGTATTGCAGTCGGTGTATGACCATTTTGCAACGGCCCATGAAAAGGTGTAATGACGAGAGGGTGATGGGTGGTCAGGCTGCTCGCCGTTCACTTGTCTTTGATCTTCCCGGTGACTACATGTATTTTGTACCCTCGGAGCCCCATTACGTTGGCCCGCATTATCGACATGAAGTGAACAAGGTCATGGTGTTCTGTTTCACCATCAGAATCAGACTCAGAGGCAATAAAATTTCAAGATTTTGATTTTTTGGCACTTTCTTTTGACTGAATAAATTAAAGAGAATCTTTTGTGTAAAAGGTATTCTTTGCACATAAAGAGGTGCAAATGTCCAAGAAATAAAGAAGGATTATGCCATGACCAAGGGACTCCTTTGGTTAAAAAGGATTTTCTCATTATCTGCTTTCAGTTAAGCAGGTTCTATTGTATTTACAGGATCAAAAGTTTCATGTTTGCTATATTGTAGAACTTCTGGATGAAAAGGGCTGAGAGAAGTTTAATGCCAAGACATATGATAAAGTGATGACTAAAAACTTAGTTCTGAAACTTTGATGTCATGGAGTTTTCTTTCTCCAGCTAGCTCAACAAGCTCTCATTCTTCACTTTGGAAATTTTAGAGGCTTTAGGCATAATTTTCTTCAGACTGCTTCACCTTGTGATACCCCAGACTGAAAAACGCGTGAAAAGAATGTCAGGAATGATACAAGTTCCAGCAACAGCAAAATAAACAAAAAGCACTGTCTAACTCTAATGTGGACACTTCTGCATGTTGTCTCCATCACCACGTGCAAAGAAAACACTTTCTCCTTTACTGCTTCATGTATTTTCCACATTTCTGTACACATGAAAACGCAGCTTAATTGTATATTGTTGGTCCTGTCATGAAAATGCACATGTGTAGAGGACCTCAGGAGGACAAAAACTGATTTATACTTGAAAAGTATTCATCTTAAAAACATTTGAATTATTGGACTCCTGTAACCAATAGAAAAAATTAAAATTCCCTCACTGAGGTCATAGAAATATGTCCAAAAAGAGTTGTCAGTTGTGTGGTTTCATGATTGGGACACCAATATATGGTGAAATTTGAATGTATGGAATGTTGAGAGATTTTAATACATTTAATATTTCTTTGCATACCAGGTGATGGAAGGTGAAGAAATGGAGATATTAGTTACAGCAATACTTGAATACATGCTGAACTACTATTGCATATGAGCCATTCTCAAAAGGTGGGACTCGGCGAAGTGCTTCTTTTTGTTCAACTCTGGCAACTGACAAAAACAAGGAAATTGTATGAAACTAAGTTTGTAGGACTGAGAAATGGCCAAATAGATAGTGTGAGATAGGAAAAGACTAAACTTCACAATGAAGAGAGATAAAGATGATTGAATATGAAAATGCCTCGTTTATCATCCTCATTTTTTGTTGCATCGTGATGTGACTATTTTTATGTCACTGAACCACAGAAATAGAAGTAATGAGACACTCACAGAACAGCCAAATGAACTAAAAGGAGGTGTTAGAATGTACATGCAACATTCCAGTCCCTAATTTAATCTGCTTATATAAATAAATCAGCTTCAAAAATGCAGACTTGTATGTAACAGTGTGTGTCACAACACTACTATTTTCGTTTGAGCCTGAAACAGCTCAGCTGCCTAGAATTAATATTTAAAAACATACAGACTTTAATTGTAGCAGTTCTGTGAATGTATATCATGATTAAGAAGGCTTTCTAGGGCTGCAGTGTTGGGCAAATGACCAGATTACGGCACCCATGTGTGCGTGTGTCATTTGTTACATCCAAGTCTTCCCCTCTGCAGCCGTTCCAAATTAATTTCACATGTTCGCGTACACAGTGAACGGGAACTACACCAGGCGCTTAATCGATTGTACGGAAAAGAAATATAACATTATCAACTACAAGCAAGAATTCTCAAAGTAAACGTGTGTGTCAGCAGGAAATGTTACATCCGAGACACATGGGCTTCTTGGCTGGAAGTTTCTTTCGATTAGCTTTTGTGACAGAGCATCAAAGACAGTCCTATAAACAAGCCTCGATCGATTTACAGTAGGAATATCTCGCTGGTAATGCCTAGATCTAAGTCTAATGCATGCGAGCACACAAGCTGTGTGTCACTTCTCCAAATGTTACATGCAAGACAGTGAAGGGTGCAGAATGTGCTGACAATGAATGTAGTTGTCGGTCTTAAGGACTTGTGGCAATGTTAGGAGTGTAACCATTGCCTTTAAAGTTAGAAATCATGATAGATAATGTAAAGGATGCTGAATGTAGTAACTTAGATCTAGTGGGTCATTGTTACATGCAAGCCTTCTTTTTCATGTTCAGAAGAATTAGAAAGACACAGCAGTGAAGAATTAAGTAAATTGTACTTCTCTACAATGAACTGAAACAAATTCCACTGCAACATTGTCAGAAAAGTGCCTACCTTATTTTCCAATGAAACTGAAAGACTGCTGTTCACTCGCATGTAACAGTGACACACACAAGTCTATGATACAGTGGGTAATTTCTTAAAATTCAACATTTTTTTGCTTTATCTCATTTTAATAACCATTAAACAGTCTTGCAGAGGCAATTAAACAAGCACTATGTCTCATCATACTTCACAATTGGTAAGTGTGTGTGTGTCACCAGTTACATGCGAGAAAAAAGAGAGCACCCAGTGTAATCAAATTTATTAATAAACACCATGCTCAGTTATCTTCATAACTTGAAAAAACAATAAACAACTCATCAAAGATTTCATAAAATTCAGAAAAACTCAAACATTCCTCACTTTGAAATTTGAGTACATTGCAACATTTTTGTGCCGACCTTTTGAGAATGGCTCATATGCATTGTCCAATATCAAGAACTTCATTTATTATTACCATAGAAAACATACACATTTGTGTGAATCTGCTCCGTCCATTCCCTCATGCATATCAGTTTAAGTTCATGTACATAATACTTTCTACACTAATTTATGCAACATGTACATCCATGTATTTCAAGCACCTCAAATTGAAAGAACCATCTCCTTAAACTCTGTCCTGGCTAAACAGCAATCTGTTAAGTCGCAGCTTTCCCCCCTGGCTGAATCACAGAGATAAGTAGGGCAGCACAGGATAAAACTACAAGGATTACCACTGAAATGTAACAACGGAATCCATGTTATAAAGTCAATATAATGTCATATGAGAGTAAATTATTGTCAATGTCAGTAACAAAAGTGACAGGAAATCTAGAATGGTGGTTTCAGTTCCAACACAGCGCCAAAAACCCAGTCGTTTCGTTTGCCACTGAGCTCCCTACTGGGTCATCATGATCGGGGTCAGCGACAGGTCACTACACCTACGGTGAGCAGCGCTTTGTGAGAGCAAATTATATCAAATTGGTACTGCTACGATTCATTGCCTTACACTGTAACCCAGTCAGTCAGAATAACCATCTTGGCACACATGAGACGTAAGGCTTTGAATTTTGCCTTGTGAAAAGTAGAAGATAGCTTTTATAGTTTTGTAATGGCAAGTAGAGAAAGACTACATTTTTGCTGAAGAAGATCTAATACCTACTCACTTTAAAGTTACATAACAAAAAAGTGCTCTACACAAGGCACTGAGATTATGTCAAGCGAAGGACAAGACCTGTTCGTGTCCTGATGAAAAGGCATCGTTGTCGGAAGAATAGTAATCCACCTACAGAAGATTTTCATATCTGTACTCAGTAGTGTCAAAATTTACATCCCAAAACAAGCCGTATATTATACATTGTTCTTCAAAATACAGCATGATTTAAGTATTATCATATGTACAATAATGAGTGTAGGCAGAATTTTTCAAGTTGTTTTATGATTGGTGTGGTAAATGCCCAGCGATGAGGCAGTTTGAAGTAGGAGTGAAATCAAATCGTGCGAGAGTTTCTCCAGTCTGTCAGTCATTCCTTGTGATTGTATGATGGGTGGCTTGCTCTGTCTCTTGCTCTCCCAGTGGTGCCAGGCCAAAACCATGTTGCTTTGTGAATGGAATGCAGTCATGTTCTAATGTTGCTTTGGAATGACATTATTTCTAAAATGCCTCCTGTACAGTGTCATGTAGGTGTCTGTTGCTGTCTAAATTGCAGGAGTCGATGCTTCCATAATGCGTGCACTATGTACAACAGCATTATGAATTTGACTACATGATGTGATAGAGCTGACTGCTGGATCATTAGTGGCTGTGCTTATGTCGGTGGTATTATTGACTGAATTTGTGTCAAGGCCAAGACTGGTGCTAGGCAATTCTAGGTGTTGAAAGTTTCAACTTTCATACAACCTTCGAACTCAGACAGTGTTGACACATGCTACACTGGTTTACTGTTTTATGAATATGAACACCAAATCGGTCCGCCTCAGCTTGCTAGCTCTCACACTTTCTTTACTGAAGTAGAGTTCAAGCGTTGCTGTTTTTTTATGTGTGTATGCATCAGTTATTCTTAACGAGCACTTACGACAGATAAACTTTGAATGTCCGTCATTTGAATCATCACTGACGTCAATTCCATAATAATTAATATGTCACCCGTCACAGATTCTCAAGTCTTTGGAGTTGTTTCTGTTTTTGTCACACTTTTCATTCCACAAATTCTACAAAGCTTGTCGAGTGAAGAAATGTGCCTTTCTCGTGTATGGGCTATAGTATAGTTGAGATAGCATGACACCCATCAGCAGAATAATACACCAGCAATAGGATGTAAACTGATCCGACAATCAAGAAATTTTCAGGTATGAAATGGGAAAAAGGTCTGTAATACATGAAACCAAAACTCATAGCAACCAATAGAGCTGTTTTGAAGCAATCAAGCAAGAATTACACCACTTATAAATTAAATTTTGATGAATTCAAACACAATGTAAACACAAAATATCATGAAAACTGGACATCGCATTGACATGGGATTTTCACAGACAGACAGAAGAGAAGTTGTGCTTTTGTATTTCAGTGGCATTTTTGGTGCTTGTAGAGAAGAAAGTGGAGTTAATTAAGTTGTAAAGATGCCCATGTCATCATTAGTGGCTCGCTTGCAACCGATGTCGTTGCCCATGGACTCGGCGTAACCCCGTTCAGGTGCGGTCAGCACGCGATTTTATGGATGGCCTGGGACCGAACTAAGTGGCTTGGTTTTCAGTGGAATTTGGCGCTGTGCCGAGTTTTCGATTTGAAATTTTAAAAAATGGACAAGCATGTCTACCCTCAAATGTTTACTGTACCTTATTTGAAACATTGTTACTGATGTTCAGTGTCCTATACATGGAGCACTTTCTAAGTTACATTTTTAATTTTTTTTTGGTGATAAATGATTCTATTTGCATTCATTAGACCAAAAAATTTAAATAGAGTATATAATTATAGGAGTCACAACTCTTTGTAACAGCAATCCATCTATGTCTCAATGGCAGAAGGTAAATGGTGAAAACAATGTTTTTCCTGGCCATCAATGACACTGATTTCATGTGAAAATTTTCCCAAAAGTTCAGAGGTTTTCACTCTCCACCTTTCTGAATGTGAAGAAAAACTTTGTTTCTACTTTTGTGCCCCAGGTAATGCCTAGTTTAGACTGTATCTAATCAAGATCATACATGCAATCAACTCACCATCCATCACAGTACACAGATCAACTGACAGTATCACCAAAATGGCAGCATCTGAAAACACAAAACAAATCTTATTCTTGTATTGTCTTGTAAATCTTTTCTTGTTGAAATGTTTGCAATTTTGGATAAAGTATTCTATAATAAACCTTTTGCTTGGCAGAATCTTTATCACAGATATCTGCCTGGATCAATTAAAATTTCAGGACAATTAGCATTAATTTACCAGGTAAATAAATTTATTCATCATCAGGCACTTAGCCCTCTCCTCTATGATTAGAGTCATGTGACACTTTCACCTCACTAAGACAGAGAGGTAAGGGGGAATTTAAGAAGACTGAAAAAG
Source organism: Onchidella celtica (assembly GCA_963931925.1). Classification (NCBI taxonomy): domain Eukaryota; kingdom Metazoa; phylum Mollusca; class Gastropoda; order Systellommatophora; family Onchidiidae; genus Onchidella; species Onchidella celtica. The sequence goes on from OZ007571.1 coordinate 44,680,588, forward strand.
GAGAGAGAAAGGAATTGAGGAATTTTAGGAAGCCTGTTCATTTCATTGTCAACATTATTAATTCTTAATCTTTATGCTTTTCCATTTAGCAAATCTACCTTAACTATGTGTAGCTCTTCATCTGAAGGTAAGCTTTCCCATAATACAGCTGATCAATATATGATTTACAATTATCAACAAAGACACAGACAAAGACATACTTACAAGCCACAGGGCTGATCAATAAATAAAATATGACTGCTATAAAGAAGATCATGAGTGCCCGGCAAGAAGTGAAAGTTGTTATTTGAGGAACATCTGATTTATCCCTTGGGACCATCAGCTTGCATGATGCATTTGTCAACCCTGCTTTCTGTGGCAGCATGCATGAGATGGCTGACAATGAACTACTGAAGTCAATGACTTGTACCACATAGGCCACAGAGAACAGCAAACAGTTATGGAAGGTGGTGTGGGCGGGTCTTATAATTATGGTCATGCTGGCTGAACCTGTTCAAAAAATGAGAGAATTACACAGTGAAACCTTCTTAATAAGTCTCCCCTGCGACCAGACCAATTTATACTTACTAAGATGGTGCACATGTACTTATTTAACATCCAATTTTGATGGAATGTTTTCACTGTATGTAATGGTGTAATTTTAGCTGAAATAGGTATTTTAGAACAAAATTTTGAAATCTTGTCTACTATCTCAACTTGACTATTGATATGTATGAAATGACTAATGTACAATTTGATACGGAAGGATTTAACTTAAGATAAATAAAATTTACTTAGATGTCGTGAATGTCTTCTGTACTCTATTTTGTGTGTTTGGTCTTGTTCTAAGTTGTCTCAAATAGAAACCTAACAGTCTCAATGTTTTTTGTTTTATGTCAATGATGATGTTAGTTTGGCATAGTATATTGCGCAGTTTTGTTACATGAATTCCATTTTCTCCATCATTTTCATGTTATTCCTTCCCCTATGACATCTGTTACTTTTATGAAGATTTTTAGGATAGGAAGGAGTTAATTATGTTTTTTGGGACACTTCTGACATAATCCTCATCTGGCATTCTGTAAAATTATAGCTGGGAGACTGTATCCCAAATCGGGTTGCAATGGATAACAGAGGCCATTTTCTTTTTTTTATCAACTTCGCATTTCCTCATTAGACAGTATTATGATACTTTTTCCAACTAGAGCAGAAGTGTCCATATGTGTGTTTTTCACCTTATACAAGTTTTTGTTTAGATTTCGTCATTATTTTCCCTTCATACTACCTTCACTGATAATTTGGACTCCCTTTGCAGTGATAATGGTTTAAATCTGATGATATATGGTGGCTGTGATCTTCAGTACTATTTAACATCAAAGTTCTTCTCTATCTATTTCTTTCACCACAAATAGGGTCTTTTTCAGTATGAATTTGCTGTTCAGGGGTGGTACTCAACTCTGATGCAATTTTGTCCAGTGATCAAAGAGCCCCTACATCTAAATTCCAAATTTCAGGACCCTGAGATAATAAACTTTCATAATGGTATTTAATAAGGCTATGTTTACATGTTTTAAAAATTGGTAAATTGGAATGGAAAAGGAAATCTTTGAAAACCTGGAATGTTTTCCATCAAACACTGTACCAAACATGGAACAAATATTATGCATTTAATTTCAACATTATCACCAGGTCAAATGTGGTTCAAAGCCCTCATGGATATTTAACATGTTCACTTTGACATTTCACTCACCAATGAGCCCTAACAATAGAAAATGATTGTCTATAGGAGTCAGCCTTCTTGTTGTTGTCTCATATGCACCACTGTGTTTAGCTGTAATGTACTGTGTGCAGAAAGAAAGTAGTGACAGAATGCACTGGATACTGCCAAATCTGATGATGATCGATGATTCGTTGTCATTTGTCCATGTCAAGTTTATTCCTGAGGATATTCACCGTTGGAATGATGTTAAAACAGTTGCCTTTCCATCTCCTTACCAATTACATTTTCCCCATGTGATTCAAGCAAAATTCAAACATCTGGTTGGAAAAAATCTCAATAGCTGACGCAGCATGGACAGTTTCTTAATTTTTAAAATAAATTTCAATAACAGTGCCAATCTACTCTTATGGGTCTTAACGACCAAAGACATTTCATACTGTTATTTGCCATATCCTCCATCTTCTGTCCATCCATTTGGCTGTTCCTTTCACCCTCTTCCCATTTGTTCACAAACATGTATACAGAATCTATTTTTTTCCTTGAGACACCTTGTCAATCTATCAACCCATTCCACGAAACTGCTCCAACCATTTCCTTCATGTATATTAAAATAGGATTTAAATATAGAATAACACTTTTCAAATCTGACCTGTGGCCCACCAGATGAATGACAGGATCCATCCAGTCAGCAATGCTGTATAGCTAGGAACTGTGTGTCTGTCCTGTCGATGGGGGTATTGATACAAATGCGTAGTCTGAGGCTGTGTGACAGGTAGAGGTATGTCATCTATAAGCTTTCCCACATCTAGGTTAAAGAAATACATGTGTATGAGTATCCTATGAGTAAATGGATGGATGGAATAAGGGACACACATTTGGTTGGCTTGACAGATGGGTATAAATGGATATGCTGATCAGCAGAAGGATGAATGGTTGAGTAAGTTGGTTATGTGTGATGGATGAATGGACAGTCATATGAATGGTAAGACTGATGAATGGGTGGGTATTGGGATGAAAGGATAAGCAGATCACTGAATGGACAGACAAGCAGTCTTACCACAAGAATACATTAACGAACTGATATATTTTCACGGAGGCTCAGAGCACCGAGTGAAAGGACAAAAACTGACTGAAATGATAAACAGGCCAGATTAAAGTCTGAATTTACCTTGATTGATCTTGCCAGATTCTCTGATCATCACAGTAGCAGGTAAAATGCAAGTAAATATAGAGATCACTCCAATAAGCATGCCAACCTCTGACAATGAGCTAATCTTATCCAAGAGTGGTTCAGCATGGATAATTACAGCCATAAATGTCAAGAGCATCACTAGGCAGCTAAATACAGATTGTCTGGAACAGAAGCATACAGTATGCAACAAATCAAAATACATTGCAGATGTTCTGTTAACTCTGAAATATTTGTAATTTGTATAATATATATGCTGTCTGTGCAAATGACTCCTAATGATGCAGTGCATGTCCACTCAGGTCAATTAAAAATTGAAAAATAACAATATCCACATATCACCAGTACCAAAAGAATAATACAAGTAAAAACTAATAAACAGTTCAAAACAGTGTTGCAAAGTGGAAAATGGCATCCCTGGCTCCTACACAATGTTGCGTACTTGGAAAAATAAATATCTTGATACTGATGCCATAGGACTGAAATTGGTCTCTGACACAAGAGCTCACTGGTGTTTTTCTAGGCTGTAAACACGAAGTCCCCTTTCAGTGAAAAATTGGGCAGACATGATACAATATGTTATCCAGAAAAATTGATACTCCAAGTTCTAAGCACTAAAAATATTTATTTCCTGTCCTGAGTTTTTGAGGGAACTACCACCCAGTGACAAAGTTCCCTGCATCACTAATGGTGATTCAAGGGGCCTAGGTTAAATAACAGAATGAAATTAAAGTACATTATTATTAACAAATAGAGGGTATTGCAAAAGCAGAGATGGACAGACTCTTTTAACATTTTCACCGAATTACCAAACTTTCATGTGATGATAAGAATTAGCAAATTTCACAGCTGTTCGAAATGGCCTGAGAGTGTGCATTTAGTTTGCCTTGGCCAGGGTATTAAATCTCGTTACCCTGACAGGTGCAGGGCAGCACGCGCTCGCATCAGTGTCCCTAACTATCCAGGTCGTCTAGCTTTGGTATCACATCATTTCACTATCCGTGCTTCTTCTTCTTTTTCTTCTTTCATTCACCAATCTAAATCTGCAGAATTGTTCTTTTAAGAAAATCTATGGTTTTCTGCAGTTCTGGCACCATAGAGTTTGATATTCTGGTCAGTGGGTTTGGGCCAATATGTTTCTCGTAGTGCTGAGAAGAGTGTGCAGTGCTGTAATATATGCTGTATCTGTGCTATCCGTGCTAGAGTCGACATTGTGTTGTGACCATTATGTGTTTGTTCTGCCTTTTCTGTGTTTGATGGTATAAATTGTTCTGGTATATTCGTTTTAGTTCTTTCAAACAACAAATTTTACAAAAATGCACGTTTTCTTTAAATATTGACACACTGTTCATATCAATTAACCCAAATCTCAGTAATGAAGCCCCCAAAAATTAATAATATTGCATTGAAATGAAGCAGTACTTAGTTACATTTACTGTGTGAAAGTTTTCCATGACACCCACTTTTAGCAGCTGAGTTATGCTAAGATTTTCTTCATACCCTTTAAATTTACGTATTGTCATCGAACTATGGAGCACTGTAAGGAAAACCACACGTTGTTTTAGAATGAACTGTGCATACTATGTGGTGAAAGAGTGCCGACAAAACAAGAGAAAAACAGAAACAGGCAAAAGCTCTTATGTGCAGATTTTAAATCTGACATTTTACTGTTTTTTATCATTAACGTGAGAAAACTTGTTCGAAGTATATTTTAAGCGTCACAAAAGACTGAACAATTTGAAAAAAAGAGGAGAACAGTCACTGCAGGCAGCAAGACAGGTTGGGATGAACTAACAAAAAATGTGGACAAAATTTGTGATTACAGCCACACCATCCGGTTGTTTGATTTGTAATAAATACTGTACAACATGTCTTGGATCAGTTAATCAGGTCCATCTAGAGTACACACGAAATGCACACGCTGACACACTGAAACATACCACTCAGAAAGTACAAGAGGACCCGCCCAATACAAGTGTACATAATACAGTTAGACCGTTTACGATACACAGTCAACATCAGCCGAAATTAGCTTCACTCTGCCAGTCACTGCTCAGTCCATGCCAATAAAACAGACATCACAATCTTTCGCATTACTAAACCAAAAATTCACCTTTGATACATCCAAGGACAATACACAGTCAACAGCAGTAAGAAATTAGTTTGGACACCACCACCAACTGTTCAGTCCACATCATTTAACCCCTTTGACCCCATAGTGACGTACCTGGTACGTCACAAAATTGTGCAATTTTTGCCGGTGTGCCGTACCAAGTACGTCATGGAAGTTGCGATACTCTGGGTTCCCCAATACCATGTAGACGTACCAGGTACGGCATACTAAAACTGCTCTACAAATGCTTTGTATTCAAAGCTATGGGCGAGTACGGGCGAAATTCTGAATCAGCATTGAATTTTACGCATACTCGATTCCAGTTTTTGGAAATTTCTTTACTGCTAGCGCTTCATCAGAGCAAATAATCTTTGATCAGTTGCATTCCTCTCATCACTGTCGATTTGAACGTGACCTTGTATATTGCTTGAGATGAAAAAACATGGCATATTTAGAAACTACATTCAATTTCCTTTCAGAAAATGTATACTTTTGTGGGAATAACAGTACAAATAAACTGATCACAGTCAGTTTTAAAACATAATCTTAACAACTACTCGCACACTGTCGTACTGGCTAACCAAAATAGCTAAAAAACCTGTCGTACACAGGAATGCAAAATGCGTCGTTGTGAAGGGGTTAAAAAGAAACCAGTTAGTTGATTGCGGAATATCTCCACTCTTTAGCTCGAAGTCTGTACAATGACAATTCGATCAGAGTAAAGACAACTTTGTAAAAGTCAAATTGGAGGCCAGTCATTTTATTACCTAAAAGTTACAAAACACAGAAATGCCACAGTTATAAACAGTCATGCCATCCAGTATTTTACAAACATCTCTAGATTTACTGTACCAATAAAAAAGAACAGGACACAGAACACTTAGGTTTCAGTCATGGTCTCCAAACACGTTTGCACAAATTGCAGTATTAGGTTGCATTGATGTGTTGCAACTTGTTCAACTTTTTTTTCCTACTGATTTGTGCTAATATCAGAAATTAGTAAAAGACTGTGACTAATCAGAGGTGTAGCTGTAAGATTACTGATTATCTGTTACAAGCATAATCACCCGTTCAATGAACGGAAAGAAAATAAAATGATAATACATGAGTAAAAATAATGTGACTCACAATTCACATGAATTAAAATGGTAATCCCAATAGATCTGATAACAATAACATCTTTGGAGAATAGTCCATTACAAAACTTTCGGGTTAAGTTTACAATGTTTCTAGATTGCTTATCAGGTGCTAAGATAACTGTTGAATTTCTGTTTCCTGTTCGTGAAGAGCTACAAACATCATTCCATGCTTAAAAACAGGAAGGCGTAAACCTTAGAGTCCTTAAGATTCTGGTATGAATCAGCCCATAGCCTTGATTGCTCTCCTCTTATAAGCTGCAGTCTCTCCGACTCAATCTTGGCATAGGCGTTGACCATGAATTGCTGAAAAAGCCGACGCGCTTGGAGAGTACAGTGGACTTCACTTGAGTTGAACTTCTCTTGAGTTGATCTTTATTGGTGGAACCAGCACCGTTGCATCATATTTTATATTAAAATAAAACGGTTGTGTTGACTTCAACTCAAGCGTCGCGACGCCTGTGTTGACTTTGATTTCCTGTCCCATCTCTTATTCCAATTGTTGAACCCCAAACGGATGAGTTGATCTCGATTGTCCGACCAATGAAATTGAGTCGACACCTTAACTATCCGTCACCGATACTCCCCCGTTGGCGACGCAATGTGCACACTACAGCGCGCTGATAGGCTGTAAGGTCTCTCTTTGTTTTAACGCACAGGCACACAGGTAGTGAGTCCACGTGGGTGCATACGATTACATGCGGTGTCATGGACAATGCCCCTCCCTCTCAGTCCTTCTCCCACGCATACTTCAAAAATACCACCACCCAACACCAAAAAGCAAGGGAACGCTGATAGGCCCCTCCCTCTCAGTCCTTCTCCCACGCATACTTCAAAAATACCACCATCCAACACAAAAAAGCAAGGGAACGCTGATAGGCCCCTCCCTCTCAGTCCTTCTCCCACGCATACTTCAAAAATACCACCACCTAACACCAAAAGCAAGGGAACGCTGATAGGCTAGTCCCAAGGCCAGAGCAGGTCTAGAGGCCTGTGGTCAAGCCAGCGCTGTGATGGTGTTTTGACTGACAGCTAATGTCAGTGAACCACTGGTGGGAATCACAAGGACTAAGCTTTCAGTTTCAAGGGCTCTCCCTATACTATCAAAAGGCGTAGCATCGGCATGCGAATTGTTGTTCAACACATTTGCATTATTATCATCTCATTTTCTCCTGAGCTGACTATCATCTAGAGTTGTCTGTCTCTAAGAACCAATCAGAAACACGCCCTGAAATGACCTTTGCCCCAAATGCCCACGTTGGTTCATTAATAGCGCTAATCTGGATAAATCATTGTTTAGCGCTCGGGGGTATCATGCTTCGTTCTGAAGAAAATTACAGCTGTCAGCGTCAGTATCTAAGTCAGATCATTGGTTAGAGACTTACAGACAAATGTTCATTATTAACGAAATAAGGCACAGCAGTGAATGTTTTACTGAACACATAAAACTAAAAACCACGTGCACAGCGGTAGTGTGTAAGTCGGGCGTCGGCAAGGGTCAATGCGACCCAGATAAGATTCCCCCCATGAGTGAGGTCACTGATCCGGTCGGCGGGCTTGACCAGTAGGTCGACTGGAGGTTTTAATAAGCACACCCGTTAGAGGGTATCCCAAATTCATGCATTGCACCCTGCCGTCTAGTTTATGATTTTATGAGTGGCAAGCCAAGATTACAAACTGTAGTGCACTGACCGATCACTGCTTTCAGTTTGAATGCGTTTCACTGAACACCCCCCCCCCCCAATGTAAAGTTAATATTGGTTACATCCCTTGACATTGGGTCGGTGACGGATGAGTAGAACAACGGATGTGTTGATTTTTTTTTTTATCCCCCTGCGACATCAACTCAAGCGTAGTTGACTGTATAATTTCCATGCCAGGTGAAAAACTCAAAGCAATAGAACTGATTCTGTGTCCGTTTGTAATTAAATTTTAATTGCAGATCCCAGCCATCTGTTCCTTTAGGAAAAGTATTGGGTACTGAAGAGCATCATAGGCTCGGTGTAGCTCACAGATCCTCTGCACATTATTATCTCTCTGGTGTAAGACAATATCATGGTGTCCAACAGGATTATTAGGCATTAAAATAATTTCTGGAGCTCCCTGTGCATCGTATCGCCTACTGTGTTCCTCAGCAGGACGTGCATCCTCTCTAATGACAATTTTGAAATTTGGGAACTGACTACGCCTAGCAAACTCATACGCTGACTTTAGTTCATGGACATACTTATTACGATCTTGCAATACTGTTTGAACCAATAAAACTACAGCTTCACACAGAGGACTGTCCAAAACAGACATTTGTCTACGAAGTTGATTCATCTCAGAATCCATGTAATTCGCAAAAACTTAGGCGGCTCCTGTGTCAAAGGCTCCAATGGTCCCACCAAGTGACATACTTGACCCTGAATGTAAAAATTAGGATTCTATCCATCCACACGAATCATCTTACATCCAAACAGTCATTTGAAAGGCACAATTGTAATGTCTGATATAAGAAACTTTTCGATTCTTCAGAATCACCACATTATAATCGCTTGAATTCCGGAGGTAGTTCAGGATACGGCTGCAATTTAATTTTACCATTGTTGCAACACATTGCTGCTGTCTCTGTGGCATGACAACATGGGCATTGCAGAGAAAGATTTCCTACGGCTATGGTCATCAAACAACTTTCCGGAGAATAATTTAAGGCCCTTGGTAAAGTATTGTGTAGTGCAGCTGGATGTAGGTGGTGCAAGATCTGGCACAGGCTGAGGAGGGGCAGGAACAGCAACAGGCATGGGAGGACCTGCAGGTGCATGTGATGCAGACACAGCCGGATCTTCATTCTCAAGGCCGTCAAGGGTGGCATTACGTCAAGGGTGGCATTACTTCTTAAATGACAGGGTCGCTTAGCATTGGGAGTTAAACGACCCATCATGGACTTTCATTTGCGAGGCATCTGATGAAAAAAAAAAAGATTAAATAGTTGATGGAAATATGTAACGTTTTGAGTAGAAAAATGAATTAGGCGGCCTCAATGTAAAATACATGCCCCCCCCCCCCCCCCCCCCCCGGCAATTTCTATTTAGATGCAGAAATCAATGAAAAACTACAATTGGATCTAGATTGAGAGTAACACCCAGATCTAGATCTAGATATAATTAGACCTTTCTTGGATCTGTCTGCATTGATTTATAACGGTGTTCGTGATTCCCAACTACTCGCTGACTAAAATAAAAAATGTAAAAAACAACAAAAAAAAACTCTAAAAAGCATTGATAATGGTGATTTTGACTCCTAAGTAACTGATCAGTTTACCAAAAAAATTTTCAGAGGTGTTGTTGACATGCCAAATTGATGTTCACGAATAACACTAACACCTGCTGAGCTAGGCCCTATTTCCAACGCATAAGTTTTTTTATTGTCCTAAATTTCTTTCATTCTAATCTAGAATCTAGATCTAGAGATCCATACAATAAAAACAGAATGGGCTAATCAATCTGTGGCTGTGCCGCTGTAGAATGCTAAACTGTACACTTTAGAGTAATTTTGACCCAGAATCTAGATCTAGATATCTAGATCTAAAAAGTTTAACTGTAAGCTTTCATCTCGCATTTGTAGATCTATGTCAAATTAAGGCATCTTCCTGGAGGCAGAGCGAGTAAATCCAGCTAGATCTAGATTTAGCTGTAGTGTAAGTAAGCTTATACAGAGCTCAAACACAAAGATAAGCAAGATCTCGATCATGTATTTGTTATTTTGTAAGTAAGTCGTGAAAAATCAGTGATGCTTACCTTGACCAAAGCATGTACTTCAACTCTTCAAGCCAATATGTGCGTGCAACTGAATCCGTCACAATTGAAATCAATGTCAAAGGTGGAGATCTAGATCTAGATGTGTAATGCAGCTTGGCCAAAACGTGTTCTTCGAGTCACCATGTGCGTGCAAATGAATCCTTCACATTCGAATTGTAGTTGTAGAGATATTGGGCGGTCTCGGTGCCGGATTGGTTTCACGATACCGTAATAGAATATTGTGCCGGATTGGTTTCAAATCATATTTCCTTTCAAACAGATGATCTAAGCATAGGAAAAAAAACTCGATCCCCGATACTTTTTATGACATGAACGATACTGTCAGGATGACGCCAAGATGGAGAATGAAAATTAGAACTGTTGACGGCACGATGAAACAATGCATTTTCTATAAATTCAAGAACAAAACCAATCAAAATAATAAAAACTTCCGTGCACTCTCCAGGGTATTTGAAATGTACATGCAAAATTTGGTTCCTGTAGGTGGCCTAATAAAAAAGCCTTTTGCGTTCAAAGGTGGAGAAAGTGCGTAATATATAATTAGATTATATTAAACTTATATCACTTGCATTTATTTCATGTTGTCAATGATGTAATTTTGTTCAGGCATGGAGTGTAATTCATTGGATCATGATTATTCATACCTTCATAGAGTGCTTGTGTTAGTTTTATTCATGTCTATACTGCTTGGGATATCATACACAATTCTTGGATGTTTGCATAAGTTACAGACACCTCAGTTTTATTCTGTCTGTATCTTGTGAGTCAGAAAGTACATCTAACTTTGACCACATGGATATTTGAAACTGAATTGCAACTGAATGAGAGATGAGTGTCAATCCAGATTTACAGAATCAGGAAAGGCAATAAATCACCTCTATAAAAATATCAATTTTATGGCAGCCCTGGATTCTTATGGCTGTAATTAATTATTTAATGATCCATATGTTCAGTAATAACAGTGGATTTTTAAACCACTCTTTTCTTTTCTTTCATTCTTTACAGGTTAATGTCAAACATTTAAAAACTATACAAGAGAAAAGTTCAGGAATTTGAGTTTATGATGTTCACTTTATTAGAAACTTGTCTGTGACTGTTTAAAAAAATTCTAATTAGTGATTCGCAGTGGGGCATGATTGACCTTTTCACAGTCTTTGATCCCGCCGCCCCGCAGGAAACTAAAAGCACGGTGAAGAACAGCCGTGATTTATAATTGTCTCAACCTCTCCCACTCACTTTTGTTTTGTGGTCTTTCAATCTGCCAAACTCGATTAAGCCACCTGATTCTCGGCCCTGCCAATATCTTTCAAATACCGTATCAAAATGAATTTCAAAAACTATCTAGAGTTGCTTACCTGACATATCTGTGACCTAGAATGACATATGCTCCATGAAATATTAGAGCTGTTCCAATACCTGTTGACGCAGATAATAATGACATTTATAGCTATTTCTTTTCTTTTTATATTCACATCACTTTTCCAGGAACAAAGTATCAGGACAATCAATACCATTTCACATTTAAGTGACATGGCCGTTCATACATGTGTATATGAATAACATTTACTTAACAAATATAACAGCATGAAAAACTTATGTTTCTCATAACGATCTCAATTTAAATTATTTGCCACACAATTCCTTGGCAAACACTACCTGTGCTAACAGAAAACACCACAATTTGCTGAGTTGACTTTGGACAGAAAGGAGCTGCCACCATTCCTGAGACAATCACGATGCTGCCAAAGAGTACCATCCAACCAGCTGACATTATATGACTGAGGAATGACGCAGATGGAGCTGAGGATTCAAGCAAAACAGTGAAAATCACAGGATTTCAAAGCTGGTGTTTGTGTGCCAGAAGGAAGAGAAGTCATATCACACAATGCCTGTATCTCAGGATGTATGTTCACGCCAAATGAAAAAATACTTTCATCCGGGTAATATCTCACAATATACAGAAAATTCATTCACTTCACTGACAGTCTCTCACAAGTTATTACATTGACTTCAAAAAAACAAATCATTGTCTATTTTAAATCTGTAATCATGAGATGCACACATTTTATCAAAAGGCATCTGGTCTCTTGAAAAGAACAAACATAAATTTTTGCTGTAACATTATCTCTGTACAACTTTTAGACTTATAACTTTTATATTAAGGGAAGAAAAAAGCCACTGACAAAACGACTTTCATCAGAAGGTAGCATCTATGGCAGGGAGGTAAGGTGCAGTTTAGGAAGAATGAATAGATGAAAGAAAGAGAGAATTATAGGAAACTTAATTCACTGTCAACATTATGACTGTTACAACCTAATCTTTGTGTTGTTTTTTTTCCATAAGTGAATTCATCCTATGCAGTTCTTCATCTGAAATCCTTTGGGAAGCTGCTATCTATGGTTATGATTTCACTTTGCTGCTACAACTGGATAAAATGTCTTGGAACAATTCTACTTGTTCTGCAGATGATGCTTTAATCTGAACGTTTTCCATGATGGAAGTTAAGGATATTAATAGTATAATTAAAAAGGAATGTCCCACATTTAAATGTATAAAATACCAACCTGTTAAAGCAAGACTGTAAAATAACGGCCATTGTCCAAATTCAACAGGGACATCAGCTGTACTGCTTGCACAAATGAGATTCAAGATGCTGCTGGAACTATACAGTAGGAAGACTGTCGACAACAAAGGGAAGAAGGACAGGACGGAAATGTATGGATTACAGTGGTTCTTGCTCTCATTGGAAATATTCAAGGATTTCTCAATTTCACCCATCTCTCCAGACTTGATTGTTCTGGCTGAGTTTATGTTGCTTGCTTCCTCAGATGTGGTTGACCTGCTGAAGATAATCAATTGAATGATTAATTAATCTCAGGATACAAGGAGGAAGAAACACACAATGCACCTGAAAACCATCTGAGCACAAGATTTTCAATCCGCATGTTGACATGTGCGCTGTTGCTACTTTTTGTTTTCTGGTTAACCTTTTCCGTACGCCATTATATTACCCCCGATCCTGGGTAGTTTTGTAGACATAGTGCTGTATAAAGGAAAATATGGGTTTTTGCTGATCTGTATGTCCTGGGTAGTTTTGTAGACATACATTCCTTACAGTCAGACCATCCATCATTACTAATCATGATGGAGACCTTTAGAGTGGCTTTTTCCTTTTATGGTTATTACACATTGGTGTTCAACTAGACCTGGTAATACTTACAGGTTAATTTTGTTTAATTGTCAGGTGAAAGGGTGGTTTCTGATTATCCTACCACCATCACTGGCATCAACAGCAACATCAGCTGTCATGAACATGCTATATATTTCTCTTTCGTGCAGCCAAGCCAACATTGGGACAATATTTGAAGATGATGAGAAAGGAAATGTAAGAAGGAAAAAAGTGTGTGGATGGCTATATGACCGTTTGAGAGCCAGTCATCTTGGTTAGGATGGAAAATTCGGGCAGTGCGTTTCTTATTTTGAAAAGGAGGTGGGTGGGAAAAATGTTTTATTTCCTTACACTTGTACGGTTGTTAAGAAGGCTATGTTCTGTTTTTGGAAGACAGTTACACAGTTCTAAGTCTGTGGAGTCATCACTAGTGATACTTCTTTCACTCCTTACAAAGTCTGAGGTCAGTCTGAATACTATGTTCCTGGCTAGATTCACCTCTTCCTGTCTCCCAATGTCACCCCTTTTCCCAAGATAAGGTATTCCACGAAATGGATAGTTTATTTTTGAATCACAGGCTCGAAAGACTTTTCGATCATTCTTTCCCTGGTTTTGAAAGTAAATAGTGAAAAAAAAGCCCCATCTTCACCTGAATGGAATAAGTTGTTCACCAATAGGTAGAGAATGTGCATGACGTCACAGAGTGTTTTTGTTTTGTTCTTCCACCGAACAATTTGGCAGGTGGATCAGCTGATGAGTGTAACTCTGAGATATGTTTAAGCGGTTAAAATGCCTGCTGGTTGCATTGTAGCTGATTGTTATGACAGGGGTGGAAAGGATGTATCCAAGCTTGTAAGATTCCCTACCATCTATGTAAACAAGGGAAAGGAAGTGAAAGAATTGACCGAACGTCTCCCATGTGCATGTACACATGTGCCATTGTTTACTGCAGCAACTATTTTCAGCTCGCCTCCGAATGGTTCGCAACGCCTTAAGTGCTCGCAGTGCAAATCAGCTAATGAAAAAAAATCAATACCACCATCGCCAAGATGGCGGACATGCGTATTCTACCTATAGTGAGACATGTTCCAGGCACATAAGGCACGGCCAAGTTCTTCACAAACATGCCCCAGACACCTTTGAAGGTGCAGAATGCTTCTTGCATCCTGCGGCAGTACCGCTATCTTCAGATTTCAACATGTTCCCCAGTGTGCAAAATCTTCGCTTTTAAAAATTAACCCTGAGCAAATGTTTCCTTCAAAGACACCCCGTTTATGAGAGTAGTGTGACTAAAGTTATGATGCGGGCTGCCAAGATATGTCAATTATACTTTGGGCCCACATTTCATCCTCAGCAGTCTCCACCCATTCCTCCCCCTTCACTTGTTTTACCTTTCTGTTTGTGTTATCTACTGTGGTCAGCACCATTCAGACGTCCTAGGCCCAAGATAATACAGATGCAAGATCAGCAGCTGACCCAGTTTGATGTCCTGTTCTTAGAGATTTTCAACAGGTTCTGACCTGAAAAGTGGGAGGAAGCCTAGAGTAAAGGTGACCATTTTGCAGGTTATGTTTTCCAATTAACATGGACAGAAGAGGTGTAGAAGGTTCCTCTTTACCGCAGGTCGCTAGTGACATTGGTTCTGCATGTCCAGAGAGTGAGCTACTTCTGCCCTCAGAGCACATGGCCGACTCCATCTCCCTTGATCATCATATCTATGACTCTATACAAGACTCGTGGAAAAGACGGCCCTCTGACCCCCAACCCACCATCATGATGAACGTTCAGGCGCTCCCAGAAGATGCAGTGGACTTGGGAATCAAACCCACCTTTGAGCTTGCATCAAAAACAGTCAGGTCACCTGCTGTGGCAGACACAGGATGCCAATCCTGCCTCGTCGGGACCACGTTGCTTCACCAACTTGGTCTGACCAAGAGCCATCTACTTCCCACTACTATGAGGATGAAGGCAGCAAATACAGAGCCCATCGGCATCATAGGCGCGCTTGTCCTCCGCATAACCGGCTACAAAAGAGGGAAAGAACCATGCACAACCCGCCAAATAGTGTACATTACAGAGTCAACAGAAAAAATATTCTTATTCATGGAGGCGTGCATTGCGCTAGGTCTACTGTCTACCAACTTCCCTACAATTGGCTCAACCTCCAGTTTGGAGAATGAAAATCAAGACAACCCTGGCACCACTGATCAATGCAGATGCCCTCTACGACAAGCTCCTCCAGCTGTTCCGAAATCCCTTCCCTTCCCCGCCACAGAGGAAAAACTAGAACAGTGGCTGTTGAAACTTTACAAAAGCAGCACATTTAATGTGTGTGAACATCAGCCCCTACCCATGATGTCAGGCCCTCCAATGAAACTCATGATTGACCCAGATGCCAAGCCTGTGGCATACCATAGTCCCATCCCAGTACCAGTTCACTGGCAAGATGAAGTAAAAGCTGGTTTGGATCAAGACGTACAACTCGGGGTAATCGAACCTGTCCCTGTGGGCACACCGGTAACATGGTGTCATCGCATGGTCATATGCGCTAAGGAGTCTGGCAAGCCACGGCGCACGGTCGACTTTCAGGCTCTGAACCGCCACGCCACCAGAGAGACACACCACACCCAATCACCATTCCACCAGGCTCGCATAGTTCCACCTAACACCCGGAAAACAACATTCGACGCTTGGAATGGCTACCACAGTATTGCCCTTGACCAGAAGGACAGACACTTGACCACTTTTATCACACCATGGGGTCGGTACAGGTATTGTGTCTGCCCTCAAGGATATATAGCCTCAGGAGACGCTTACACGAGAAGATTTGATGAACTTGTTAGTGACGTTCAAAAGAAAACAAAAGTTGTTGACGACACCATAATGTGGTCCTCTACCATAGAGGATAGCTTCTTTCAGGCTGCTGAATGGTTGGACATCTGTGGCCGAAACAGTATCACCCTTAACCCAAGCAAATTCACATTCGCTAAGAACACTGTTACATTTGCAGGGTTTGATATCACCCCCACTTCCGTTCGACCATGCCCACAAGTACTTGAGGCAATTAAGAATTTCCCCAAACCTCGAAACGTGACAGACATCAGGAGCTGGTTTGGGTTAGCGAACCAAGTTGCATACGCATTTGCCTCTGCTGAGAGAATGCAACCATTCCGCTCCTTCCTAAAGCCAAATACGCCATTCACTTGGACAAACACTATGGATGATCTATTTGAAGAGACAAAGCACATCATTATCGAGGAAATCAAACATGGTGTGGAGATATTCAGCAAAGCCAAACCAACATGCCTTGCCACAGATTACAGCAAAGAAAGTATTGGCTTCTGGCTTTTCCAGAAACATTGTTCGTGCATATCTACAAAACCATTCTGCTGTCGTACGGGATGGAAGATGACATTGGTTGGCAGTCGCTCTCGAGAAGACACGCCATTTTGTACTTGGATGCCCTAACTTGACAATAGTCACTCCTCAAAGTGTTTGGTGACAGGAGCCTAGATGCCATTCCTAACCCACGCCTAAGGAACTTGAAAGAAAAGACCCTCAGATTCAGGTTCCAAATCGTTCACATCCCAGGGATTCGCCATGCTGCTGCTGATGCTATGTCACGTCACCCAGTCGGGCCACCCACCCAAATATTCCTGCCTGACGACATTA
Source organism: Onchidella celtica (assembly GCA_963931925.1). Classification (NCBI taxonomy): domain Eukaryota; kingdom Metazoa; phylum Mollusca; class Gastropoda; order Systellommatophora; family Onchidiidae; genus Onchidella; species Onchidella celtica. The sequence continues at coordinate 44,697,366 of OZ007571.1, forward strand.
CCGCTGTGATGGAGGTGGATCACAATATCCCGACGGGACATCATGATTTCCTCATGGCAATAAGAGCTAAATCGGACACCACAACTATTAGCTCAAGTGAAGACGAGATGTTGGGTGCCAGTTCACTCACATGGGAAAATGTTCATGTAGCTACAAGCAGTGAATACTCAGAGCTGATTGATTATGTAGAAAACAGATTCCCACAATCCAAAGATGATCTACCGAAAAAGCTGAGGGCCTTTTACCAATACAAAGATAAGCTCACCAGCTTTGATAGTGTGGTCCTATACAATGACCGCATCGTCATGCCACCCAGCCTCCGGGAGGCTGTCTTGTACTCGCTGCACTCCGCGTACCAGGGAGTCTCCCAAATGCATGCACGCGCAGACGCCTCATTCTTTTGGCCAGGCATGGCCACAGCCATCACCGAAATGCGTCTGCGCTGCTCGCCCTGCAACAGAATGACACCGTCACAACCCAGTGCTCCACCTACACCCCCCATTTCGCCACATTACCCTTTCCAATCCATATGCATGTGCAGACTATTTCCACTATGCAGGACACAATTACCTAGTAATAGTGGACAGATGTAGTAACTGGCCCATTGTGGAGAGAGCAAGTGACGGCTCCAAAGGCCTCATATCAAGCCTCAGACGTACATTTGCCACATTCGGAATAAGTGACGAGCTATCCTCAGATGGGGGACCTGAATTTACCTCTACTGCTACCAAGACATTTTTACTCAACTGGGGAGTGCACCACCGCATATCATCCGTGGCTTTTCCTCATAGCAACAGTAGGGCAGAGATAGGTGTCAAAACGATCAAACGCTTAATTGTTGACAATAGTGGTCAGAATGGTGACATTAACACTAATGCCTTTCAGAGAGCCATCCTCCAATACCGCAACACACCTGACAGGGATACCCATATCTCGCCAGCCCAATGCATATGGATGGACAAGAAGACTCAGGAATGTACAAGTACTCATTACCATATCATATGTCCCAAAACCTTAATTGATACTTTATTAACACCTTACCCATCACAGTGGATGGCATTTAGAGATCAGAACATAATAAAATTTGTAAAAGTATTCGGTTACGGATTACACATACAGAGATTCATTGATGATTGACCATCTACATTTTTACCCAGGGGGTACAGATATAGGAATAAATAGTTAAATCCTTCCGTGAGAAGTATGTCTACATTTGTACCCAGGATGTATGGATAGGGGTATTAAAAAGTAAACATGAATAAACAAAAGAAAACTTTCCAGAACAAAATTCTAATGACACCCAGAGATTGGTGGTGTAGATCTATGTAATTTGAGGAATGCACAGAAAATTTAAGGCTTAGGATATTGCTAATTTTGGCTAAATTTTGCGTACCCCTCTGTCTACATTTGTACCCAGGACGTACGGAAAAGATTAAAGGTAAAAGGGTAAGCAGTAGGGTCAGAATTAGTTTAGGAATTGAATAAGTTGTAAGGTTAGGAATATAGCTACATTGATTAGGGACAAGGTGTTCTTGGCTGGGTGATGGGAAAAGACGGAACTTTTTCAGGGGAATTTACCAGGAAAATAAAATAACTATAAAATGCACTAGGTGCGGTCAGCCTGACGGTGCGGTCAATATTTGTTTTTCCATACAGTTTCATTTGGGGGTGTTTTTGTGACTAATCCACGTTTTGTCACGTTTTTATCAAGACATCACAACATCACATAGAATTAAGAATATGACTGCTGTCTAAGCTTGTATTTTGCCTAGAATAACTTTCCCAAATTTTGTGTCCCCACAACTTCCATCTTGAGTTCAAAGGTAAATATGTGACGCTACAGTTTTCTCCATTTAGTGGTCTGGTGTAAGCTCACAGAAGTGCTCTGGACACTCTACTTTGAGTGGATTTTCATTAAAAATATGTTTTCTGGGTATTATGAGCATGATTATACACATATGGCGCTGGGAGGACTTCCGAATGCGTTCCATAACTCGACAAGTGCATATAATAGGCATTGTCACTGACAGGCTGATATGTAACGACGTGAGGGTCTAGTCAGTTTGTATCATCGAGGCCGTAGGCCGATGTTCGTCTGGGCAGTAGTTGGATTGACCTATCACTCAGGGGAAGCCGCAGGGGTAGCTATGTACTATTTTCACCCGGGCTATGGAACGCATTTGGAAGTCCTTCCTATGGCGCTGACTGCACTGACATGCAAAATGCATTCATCTGACACCCTGCATGAGGTGCAATCACTGGTAATTGCAGTGTGACATCAGTGTTGTGTTTGCATCAACTGGGATCACTAGCGGCATTATTTCTTATTAATATTATTAATATGACTACATGATAAAGAGTTTAAAAAAAGAGCCACTGCACACCAGCTAAAACAACTGAATTTAATTTATTTTAATGAGAAACAAAGAATAATATTGTGGTAAAAATCCAAGACCAAATACATAGGCTAGATCTATATTTCAAGGCATTTTACAACTTGATCAAAGAATAAGGGAAGGAGTTCCGTACTCAAGCGCCAGTATATAGCTACCCCGGCGGCTTTCCCTGATATGTCAATCTGACTACTGCCCGGACGAACATCGGCCTACGGCCTCGATGATACAAACTGACTAGACCCTCACATCGTTACATATCAATCATTGCTTTTTTTTCCAATGACAATTGGATAAACTAACAAAATTAATAAGTACCGAAAAAATATATAGGGTTTTTTATCAAAAAGTGGCGCTCGAGTAAGGTACTCCTCCCAGAATAAGTCTAGTAAATTCAGCATGAGGACAAGAAAGAGTGGGAAGTCAGGGAATGGAAAAGAAGAGGATGGGCAGGTTGATTATCAGATCTATTTAGATATTGATCGCGCAGAGAGCATGCACTGATGGCACTTTGCAGGTGACTGCACGACCAGCAACTTGTGACTGCACCACCAGCAGGTGACCGCACAGACATGTAGTTGATGCTTACACATGAAAAGTGTTCTGACCAGTACAGATTAACTGAGAGAGAATTTTAAGTGTTCACTGACAGGCCCGAAGTTCAGACAGTGGTTAAACTGAGCCAGTCAGAAGCTCGCTGGACTTTGTTTACTTCTGGGCATTTACCATTTCCTGCCTCGTGACCGCACCTAGTGCATTGACCATAGATTTAGATCTAGATTCTAGATCTAGCGTCTAGATCTAGATCTAGACTCTGCTGTTACTTCCTGACCAAAATTTCAGTGGAAACCGTCACAAAGAAGACAGAGTACCTTTTCGTTCAGCAAATTACAAAATATCTTGTCTGCCGGCTACACTGTCCGTCGTAGTTCTACTGAACATCGCCTAGATCTACTGTGCGTGGGCTGCGGTTGCGATCTCTGCAATTTTTTTCTTTGTTGGCTCAATTTTCATAAAATGATGGCAAACCAACACCAACATACTGTAGACAACATTTCCGTGTCTTGAGTGATATCCCTTTTCGGCCAAACGAAATAACCATTAATTTTCCACTTTCCACTTCCGCTTTCGGGTGAAAGAACGATAAGAATTTCTGCTGCGTAACCGTAGATTAGCCCATTTCATCTTGTTGACATCATTTAGACCTAAACTTAAAAATAAAGTGGAACAAAAATTATAGCCCCTCACTCCCACCACCCCTCCAGTACCCGCAAGAAGGGAAAATAAAATAATCCGTCTCGCGCACGCACGACGAGGACAGAATACAAGCAGATCTGGACTCGTATCTAATTGTTCATTTGTACACACATGTACACATAGATACATTTACTGAAATAATATAAATAAGTAATAATTGACTTATGTAATATACTTGAGATGGCGTATAGTTTCCGTTTCTCATTTGTCAAGCTATAGTTTTCCCTGATACCAGACCACATACGCGGACAAATAATTTAAAACAAACAAATAACATTAAAACGCGCTCTGGAAAGATGCAAATTTAATGTTTTTTTGTTTTTTTTTTGCTTGTTTGCTTGTATTCATTTTCATTAGCTTCATTCTGTTTAGCCTACATTCAACTAGATCAAGAAACACGGCAAGACGGATGCCAATAATTATTGAATAGGCCTATTCAAAATTTCCAGTCTGAACCACTCGAAACCACTTTTAACCTAAAATGCCATCAGAAAAGAGCCTTTTACTTGCTCTAACACACCCACAAAAAAATCATAATATAGATCTTTTAGGACTTACTGAAGCATATAATCATTCTTTTATACTACAATACTATTAGACCCATGGTCATGCTACTATAACACCGCAGATTGCTGAGCCAGTGACACTTGAGATGCCTTGTATTTTTTTACGAGAATTTACTCTTTAATCCCATTTGCGAAATTTGCCTTTGTGCCATTGCAGCCCAGTTACAATTGGAGCAGGCACGTCGTCGCCACCCGATTTTCGCATGTAAACCCATGAAGAGACTTTCATACATTTCAGCTCCTCTACTCCAAGATACACTGTATGTGGTGTGAATAGTGCATGTTCTACACATTGGAAACCTTGCTTTTGTTATTATATTCTTACTTTTACGATTACCGTACTTTGTTGTTCACTTTTTCAAAACGCAAAATTTGTGTGAAAATGGTACATTTTTTTTCAGTGTTAAAAACGGTATGTGAGGTGCAGTGGGTATGACCCAGACGCATCTCTCTGATTTCGCCGACAGGCATATGAGCCCACTATCCCAGTTGATCCTGGACAAAGTTTAGTTTATTTGTTGTTCGTTTTATCCCATCTTTTCCTAACATCTCTATTCAGAGAATTTATTAACAACAGCTGGCTGATAGCCGGTGTGTGACATTTCTTGAGTTCAGACAATTTCAGCTGATTTCATCAATTTTCACATGTTGGTTATTTAACTCTTCGTTTCCTTTGGTAGTGGTTTCTGCCTGATTTTTTTTTGCTTTTAAAAATTATTCTGGAAGGTACAAACATCGATTCTGGGATCCAAACATTATTAAAAGCTAAATTCATCTATTCAGTATACCCTCTTAATAAGTATGGATAAGTCTGGCCCCAAGGAGACTTACTAATAAGGTTCCACGGTATTAAACCAAAACCCTTAAAGATATTGACATTCACCATGCGCTGTAGTAGAGAAACTATACTAAAGTTTAGCCATGATTATTAAGTTACAAAGCAACGTTTGTTCACTGCAAGTGGGCAGTCACCCTCGCTGAAGAAATGAGGCAAGATGTCAGCAAATGTTGTGCACACGTGGAACATCTGTAATTTGCTACAATAAACTTCAAGTTTCTCTATAACACATTGGATGATGAGGATCAAAATCTTACATATTTATATGTTTTTGATTTGCTTACACTTTGAAACTATTTATTTTTTCATAGCAATCCTGTACGTCAATACTGTGATATAACTCGGTAAAAACAAAGGACTAGCCATGGTCAATACTTTTCTCTATTGATCTCTCTTATTTTACTTTCACTTAAATATAGCCATGCCTTGACGGATGTAGCTTGCTTCTTTGGACATCTGATGTAAAATCTATCACTTTGTACCACTACTGGACATTTTACTGTACAAGTTAAAATGTGACCCGCTGCCAAACAAAAATTATACTTCACAAAGCCTTACATTAGTAACAATCAATGTCCAGACATGCCACGGGTTGAATGGGATTGTTAGAAGGCGCTGGCGGCCATCACAGCATGGGCCGCGACATTATTTGAGTCATCGTGTTTGCAAACGGAGCAGCGTGTAGGCCTTTGACTATGAGAAGGTTTATCTGTCTGCCCTATTTATTCTATCTATCTACCTACCTATCTAATCTATCTCTCTCTCTTTATCTGTCTCTCTCTCTCTATCTGTCTATCTATCTCTATCTATCTAGTACATGTAGCTTCTTTGTCCCAGGGGGCTTTGCAATAAAACTTTATTTTCAACAGCAGTCCAGGCTTGATATTAATGAAAGTTCAATGTGGTTAGTGTGAGGCCACACGATAGGGCTAGTATTTCATTAGTCTGTTGTCTGGCCCATTTCCACATTACCCGTACCCTTGCAAGTCTCTTTCTCTCTCTCTTAACTATAGTGTACTACTGGTTTTATAGTGTTTTTGCATATTTTTTAGCCCAAATTCAGTGACAAGTGTATGAACCAATGAAGCTGTTGGTGTTAACTTCTCATCACCCGTTGCCTTCCCTCTAGGCTTACCCCACCCTCTACCGCCGTGTCATATACATTAACAACATTGGCTTTACATTGTAGTTGTGGTGAGTTGTGTTGGTTGAATCAGTCTTTTTTTTTTTTTTTCAATCAAGAAAGTTTATTCAATTTTATGTAGTAGTGTACGAAATGGTATGTGAGTGACTATAAACAAATTACAGTTACAAAATCAATCACAATCAAATTAAAGTTACAAAATCAATCACAATCACCGCTATTTTTCAACCCGTTGGCTGGGCTGGGTTAGGCCAGCATCGAGCACTCAGCCCAGTCTGCGACGGTGAGAGGGGGTTTCAATGTGGCCCATTCCGGCTTGCTCCGCGAAGCAGGAAAAAAGAAAGCTGGCAAAGCCATGCTTGGAATCTAGTTCAGTAGTGTATATCTATGGTAACAATAATAATAAGCCATACCATAAGGTGCCATAAATTGAGTTTTAAATACATGTATGCAGATATCCTGTTTTTTTCACTTTTAGTTGCAAAGTACTTGTTATTATGAGTATGCTGATACTAGTGATACCACATGTAAAGTATGTATCCTCATTTTTAACAAGGTTAAATGTTTTTTTTAAATTTTAAGAACTTTGTCATATTGCAACATTGCTTGGTAGGCCCAGTTTGGATGTTAATATTTTCTTCAATATCTCACTCACATCTAAGCAGTTTAGTCAACAGACAGTCTCCGACACAGAGAATAAACTCAACATTTTTTTGAAGGGTTTAAAAACCTAACAAAGTTGTGTTTTACTGATGTAAAAATGGTCTAAAGCCATGCTTAGCAATATTGCAGCAGAAGAGGTAAACATAACAAATTTTACATTTCAAGTAACCGTAGGAACATAATGGAAAAACTTATAGAATCGATTTTCATATAATATATCTAAGTGAAAGCAAATTAGTCAGAGTAGGAGATCAACCACTGGAAGATGTAGAGTCCTTCTGCTATCTTGGTAGTATCATTGACAATAAGGGAGGAACAGAGGCAGAAGTCAAAGCACGAATTGGAAAGGCACAGGCAGCTTTCACGTCCTTAAGCAAGATTTGGAGAACCAAGGATATATCTCTAAAAACAAAGCTGAGGATATTCAACTCGAACGTGAAGTCAGTCCTGTTGTATGGATGTGAGACTTGGAATGCATCCCAGGCCTGCATAAAGAGAATCCAAGTTTTCATCAACAGATGTTTGAGGAAGCTACTTAAGATCAGATGGACAGACAAGGTCAGCAATGAAATTGTATGGAAAAGAACAAGACAGAGCCCAGTCAGAGAGGAAATTGGTAGGAGGCGATGGAGATGGATCAGCCACACTCTCAGGAGGCCAGGAAACAGCATCACGAAGAAGGTATTGGATTGGAATCCCCAGGGCAAGAGATCAAGAGGAAGGCCGCGCGGAACGTGGAGAAGAGCCAGAGAAAATGATGTGCAACGAAGCGGAAAGACTTGGAATAATGTAAAGAGGCTGGCCCATGATAGAGAGGGATGGAAAGTGTTGGTTGGTGGCCTATACCCTGATCCAGGGTGAGAAAGGCAATGATGATGATGATGAAAGCAAATTAATGCTTTATACAATCGAATCAATTTAAAATACATATAAACAATAGATACCATGGTGTGAAGAATTAAAAATACCATGTATGAGAAAATTGTGAATTTCACTGCATACAACAAAAATCTTTCTCAACAGGATAAAATGATTATAACGATATCATAATATGAAAGTTTCCCTGTGACTATAAAAAAGGGAATAATTAATTAAGTTTGGCCATTGCTCCTTGAAACAGGAGCACACAAATTTTACTCGAGCACTCAAATTTTATGTGGGAGATCACAACGTAAATGATTTTTCAGTTTCTCTGCCAGCCCTGGTGTCGCCCCATTTAGCTTTGATGCTCTGCTGAGAATTTTTTGCAACTGAATTTCATTTTTAAGAGCTTCATTTGTGTCTTTGAATTTGCACAAAAAGAGTCAACTTCTTCAACGCTAATGCAAAGGTCATCATGTTTTTTACCAAGGTGTGAGGCTGGAATTTGGTATAACTGATCTTATATTTCTTTCTGGGTTTTTTCTTCTTGGTTTGCTATTGTTTTTTTCTTCTTTAATTTGTATTTTGACTTGGCTTTCTTCCTCTCTTTTTGTCACTGCCTTTCTATGTACAGTGCTATGTTTCTAACTAAATAAAAAGAGCTGGGCTCTCTTTGTCAAGGACTTGCCTTTTTATAAGACCAACAGATCTGTTTTGATAGGAATGTTAATAGCTCAGTGATTCAGCAACAAGCAATTTCTTCCCTTCATAGTTGAAATCACCAAATTCAAGCGGTTTCTCCTATATGAAGTTGGTAATGGACAAGTGCGACAAAGTACATGTAGGTAGATCTATACTGTTCAGCTAAAGTTCAACTTTGCGAAACCAGGCAAGACATAGAATTCAAGTAATATTTACGCATTCTAAAAGAAAAATGGATGAACCATTTAATGATGCCAAAATTCACGCAAATTTCCCCTGGAATCCAACAGAAAAATAACCTTTCTTCAAATATTTTGAATTTTAAACCAACTTTGGAAATTCAAAACCAAGGGTATAAAGTATCAACCGAAACAGAATTTTATTCTCCATACACTGTGCCATTCCTAAGTATCATCCTGTTTCGCATGGCCTGAATATCCTGAAAGCAAATATCCTGGTAGCAAACACATGTTCGGGTAACTTCTTTCCCATTCCAATATGTTTTTTTACCATCAACAAATACAGAAATGAAACCAACATCATTTTAAAGTACCTTAAATGAATTTTTTTTTAAATACATGTATCTCATTCAACTGTATAGGTAAGAGATCTATAGAATGAATCAATGGATGAAAATAGTGCAAACTATTCCTTCTGGGGTAGCTGGCCAGCAGCAGAGGCAGTTTACTGTATCTGATACCATAACTCTAAATTAGCTAAAATAAAATGTGCAAACTTCACTGTGATCAATATGGCATTTTTGTAGTTATATGATTGGTATGATTACAAGCTAAACGGCTTGTCCATTTTTAATAAAAGTATCGTGTGGAGAATAGCATCCAAAACAGAGAGCTAAAGATGATGGCAAATAATGCTAATGGTGAAAACAAAAATGGCGTTGGCACAATTATGCGCATGAAATCAATACTCATTTTAGTCCAGTTCATGACCAGTCATGATTACTTGACAGTGTGTGAAAATTCTTGGTATTCTGCTAGAATGTGCTTTGAATCCGATTCTCTCTGCCAACAGATGAGTAAAGGTGAGAAGAAATACATTCTGGTTAAATTAAAAATCCCTAGGTTAGTATCATTTATATTCACAAATTTGTATGTCACAGTATGTATTGCCTCATTAAAATACTCCTTGCCTCCACAACCAAGGAGAGAACACCAGCCCCAACGCAGTACATTAAAATTGCTAAGAATTTACTTTGCCACCATGTTATCCAAAGAAAATATATATAAGCCTCCATGTACAATACAAGATCAAAAATTTATGTTTGTTACACTGTAGAACTTCTAGGGCAAAAAGGGCCGAGATGTTTAATGCTAAGACAAAAAATAGGACTAAGTGATGAATAAGAATTCTGAAAGTGGAAAAATTCCATCAGTCATGTGGTACAGGAATCATAACAATGGCTCACTTGATCATGAAAAATGCTCCAATTTCATGTAAAATTCATTTCCCCTTGGCAGTTTTGAACACAGTATGGCATCTCAACTGTAGCCTAAAGGTGTGTTTTTATGTGTACAGAAATAGAAATGGCAATGTCAACGACCTGTAAAGAAAATATGCAGCAATAAAAGTTTGTACAAATTTCCATTTATGCAGCCACAGAAACAGTCAAAATAAAGGAAAAATTAAATTTTCTTTAATAACAGATTCTTCTGTAATCTTTAACTCACAAGATTTCTCTCCTCGGTCAGACCAAATGAATCAAGTGTATGATGGTACACAAATTCATCACCCACAATTTGGGTGATGTTCTCCTATGCAACTCAAAGCTGATCTTTATTATCTCTGACTAGTTCAACAAGCCTCTCATTCTTCATTTTTGAAATTTTAGATGAATAAGGCATACGTTTCTGCAGACTTTTTCACCTCCTGATACCTGCGACCAAAAAAAGCACACCAAAAGAAAAGGTGGAATGATGCAAGTGCTGCAACAGAAAATATAAAAAATATAGTGTGGACATTTTTTGGGGTTGGCACTGACAATACTGACATGTCTGCAAGTCATCTCCATTACCAGTCCCCTGTGCAGGGGAACACACTTCATGGATTTTTGACATTCTGCACACATGAAAACACAGTTTAATTGTAAATAGCTGGCAATTTCATGAAAATGCACAAGTATGAAATACATAATTATGCCAAGACAGGACAAAAAATATTTTACTTGAAATGTATTTCTCAGCTTAAAAACATTTGAAATATTGTACTCCCCTCCTTAATGGATGGAAAAAAGTAAATTCCTTCATAGAATTCACAGATATATGGCACAAAAGAGTTGTCATCAGCAGTTGTGGTTTCATGATTGGGACAGCAGTATACGGTGAAATCTGAATGTATGGAATGTTGAGAGACTTTAATACATTTTAACATTTTGTTGCATACCAGGGGATGGAAGGTGAAGAAATGAGTCAGAGATCTTACTTACAGCAATATTTTGGTACATGCTGAATTACTCTTGCATAATTATATGCATTGTCCAATATCAGAACTTTATTTATTATTATCCTTGAAACCATACATTATAATAATTATATATGTATACATTTGTGTGAACAAGTGCCAACTGCTCCTTCCATCCCCTCATGCATATCATTTTAAGTTCATTTACATAATACAACATGTACAATTCATTTCAAGCACTTCAAACTGAAAGATCCATCTCCTCTTTCCTGGCTAAATAGCAGTCTGTTAAGTTGTAGTTTTTTCTCCCCGGCTGAATCACGGAAATAAGTAGGGCAGCACATGATAAAACTGTAAGGATTATCACTGAAATGTAACAACAGAATCCAAGTTAAAAAGTCAATGTAATGTATGAGAGCAATTTATTGTCAATAACAGAAGTGACAGGAAATCTATATTATGGTGTTTCTGGTTCCAAGTTTTCGATTCAAAATTAATTTAAAAAAAAAAAGAAAGAAAGAAGAACGTTTAACCCTCAAGTGCCTATTATGCCATACTTGAAACGTTTGCTAGTGTGCTCTCTTCATTAGATGGTGCACTTTCTAATTTACTTTGTTGGGTTTTTTTGGGTGATAAAGAGTTATATATATAAATATATTATTTGTATTCATTTTGACTAGACAATAAGGTATAAAAATTATAAGCGTCAGAACTCTTTGTAAAAGCAGTCATGTCTCAGTAGTAGAGGAATAATGATGAAAACAATGTTTTCCTGACCATCAATGACATTGATTTCAAGTGAAATATTTCCCAAAGTTTAGAGGTTTTTACTGTCCCCTACAACTTTCTGAATTCTCTGTGTTTCTACTTTTGTCCTCCCAAGTGACGTCTAGTTTAGACTGTAGGCCTATCTACCCAAGATAGATATATGTATTTATATTATGCAATCAACTCACCATCCTTCACAAAACCCAGATCATATGACATGATCACCAAAATGACAGTATCTGAAAACACAAAATAAATCTTATTCTGCTACTGTATTGTATGGTAATTGGTATATCTTATTCTTGTAGTGATGTTTGCGATTCTGGACAAAGCATAATCATAATACTTCAAGACCTGCTGTTGCTTGACACCAATTTCTGCCTATAAGCTGCTAAAAGGATAAGTTTCAAAGTTTTTGTATTAGGTTACAACTGACACTCAAATTAACTCATGACCATTTATAACTGCTGATACCAAGGCATCTGTTTTTTAAAAAATGCATTTTTCAATTCATTTCCTCCTTGCTTGGTGTCCTCTTTCAGCTTGTACTGTTTTTATTTCACTGTTGTTCAAAAGTGTTAAATTTAGTGCAATATCCCTTAACAGCAAAAGCATTTTTAATGCCCTAATTTGCAAGGAAGACTGTATTTGAGAGACAAAGAAAGTGAGACGAAGGAGAGAAAGGTAGGAGTGTGTGGAGAATGGTGCAGGGCGGAAGCAGATTTATCCAGGAAACGCCAAGAATTTCTGCTCATTTTGTATCTCCACATAGTTTTATTCCAACAGAATCTTTTAGTTTTACATCAGATAACTCTGTCATGACCAAATAAAATTTCAGGATAGTTAGCCTTAACCCTAGTCCTGCGGGAGGCCACTATATTGGCCTCCCCGCACAACACGCGAGACACGGGAGGCCAAAATTTTGTCCGACACGCTTAACCGCGGGTCCTGCGGGAGGCCACATTTTTGTATAGCAACGGTGCGCCTCGCGCTTTGGTTATTCGGTTGCCAAGGCTATCGTTGTTGTTGTTTTTTCACGTTTTTTTTCCACACTATTTTCACGTGTTTATCTATCCTGTCACCCCTACTATATCTAACAAAATGGTATCGTCCGATTATGTTTATTACGATGCAACTATTTGTAACTATTCGTCATACTCATGTAATAGTACTGAGGGTCTGAAGTTTGAACTGGGGAAAATCTTGGGGAAATTTTTACTTTGATGCTGGTTGTCATCTACATGTGAAATGAGAAGAAAGGGGCCATACATGTGCATATTTGGGACGCCGTTCTACATCTGTAATTATGAATTCCGATGTAATATTAGGGCATGCTGCATAAGGGCTTCTGTCAGTAGGTTTTTCATCAGGGAAAACTGGGAGAAAATGACCGACTTTGTTGTTGGTCGTAGTCTTTATTTGATGTGGTAATTAGAGAGATATTGTGTTCCTTTGATTTAACCACTTTTCAGTACATGCATGTGCTCTACGACCTGGAACTGGAAATCAAATCTGTCGCTAAAACTAACATTATAGTAAGTGGAAGCTTTACATAGTAGAGGAGGGAGAAGGCAATGTCACGATACATGTGGTTAGTAAATTAAGCGAATGGCTTAAAAAATAATTTGTTCACCTGAATGGCCTGACATAGGTACAGAAAAAGCGCAGAGGTCTTGGGAAAATGATAAAACGTGCGTTAAATGGCATGTAAATGCAGAAAATTCTTGATTTGGGGCCTTCCATTTCACAATAAAACCTACTGCATATCATCACAAGTATTTTATCCAAATATCATAGGGGTCACTTGCGATTTATCCACCACTATTGTTGTTATTGCCTCCTGAAGTATACGCGATACACATGTTCATAAGGACCCGATTGACCCGACCCCCGAGGTTACCAGCAACACGCGAACGATCGGCTGACTGGCCGCTGGCTATCCCCGCACGGGGCGTTACGTGGACGAGTTCACTCAACACGGAACGAGGTTTAATTTCCATTTATTAGGTAAATAAAATTATTCATCATCAGGCACTTGGCTCTCACCTCTATGTTTAGAATCACGTGACACTTTCACTTCACTATAACAAGGAGGTAAGGAGGAATTCAAGAAGACTGAATAAGAAGAAAGAGAGAAAGAAAGTGAGGCATTTTATGAAGCTTGTTCAATTCATTATCAGCACTATTAACCCAATACTGCCTAACACATCGTGTAGCGACATCAAACTGCACGGGGGATCTAGCCTAATGTGCTGTGTGCCGCAGCGTTCAACACAGTGTTTTCACCATCCTGGCAACTTGGCTTCTCAATAATGGTAATAACGCAGTGTACCTGATAATAGACAATCTTCTTGATCTTCTTCCTTAGGAAAACAGAAAAATTATAATGGCTTTCTGCTTCCTGTGGCAATTTTTCAAAGTTTGTCATTTGTAAAGATGGCATTTTGAGCACATTTGCAATTTATCTGGAAGGTGGGGGGTGAAAATAGCACTTCAAATGAGATAGCTTTGTAGATTATGGAATGAAAATACTGACAACTGACAGTGATGCAGAAACATAAAACGTTAATTTAATACATCACCAAGTGTTTGTTTTTTAAAAAGTAAATATTTTCAAAATTCGACAGGTGCCCCCTTGCTTAAGCAGAAAATTGATGGATTTTTGAAAGTTGGTTGGGCAGTACTGGGTTAATTCCTAATCTTTTTGTCTCTATTTTTTTTCCATGTTGCGAAACATCCTACCCGTGTGAAACTCTTCATTTACTTCAAAGGTCAGCTTTCCCATAGTAAGGTAGATCAATAAATGATTTACAATTATCAACAAATACACAAGACTGAGACAAAGGCATACTTACAAGCCACGGGGCGGATCAATAAATAAAATATGACTGCTACAAAGAAGGTCATGAATGCCCGGCAAGAAATGAATGTTGTTATTTGAGGAACATCTGATTTATCCCTAAGGACCACCAGCTTGCATGATGCATTTGTCAACCCTGCTTTCTGTGGCAGTATGCATGAGATGGCTGATAATGAACTACTAAAGTCAATGACTTGCACCACGTAGCCCACTATGAACAACAGATAGTTACCACAGGTGGTGTAGTCAGGCCACATGATTACGGTCATGCAAGCTGAACCTGTTAACAAAATAAGAGAACTACCATGAGACCTTCTCAATAAGTATGCCTTGGGACCAGACCAATTTACACTTATTAAGAGCAGAGAATTCAGCCATCTATATTAAGTAGATACCTGATTTGGTGCTATTCAATTCAGGACTATACTTCCAACGATAAAAAAAGCAAAAAAACTGGCAGAAACTGTTGCTGAAAAACATATCAATTATTTCATTGCCTACATTTCTGCCTTCTTAAAAAAGTCTGTGATGCTGGACTGGCATTTCTGGGTGATACTCCTCTCGGACACATAAGAAGTGATTTGTGCGGACTGTTAGTACTGGCAAGAATACATTAATATCGGTCAGAGGTGTTTCGTTACATTTGGTGCAAACTGGTGCTAGTGCGACAAGTACGAGGTATGGGCTCTAAGAGGTGACAGAGGCTGCCTTACCAGTTAGATTTGCTGTCTATTAGAGGCCCCCGCACATTTATTTTTTATTGTTTAAGTCTAAGATAAAGGATTGAAGGTGGACACATACGGATGCAATTGTACATATAACTATTCAGAGTAGGAGGGGTTGATTCCGGTGTATGAAAAGCACACATGGGGTGGGTGAGTGTGTGTATGTGTCTGCAGTGCACACACACACTTTTCAATTATGCACAACATATTGACAAGTTGGTTTCATTAAAAAAGTTATTGGATTATGTAAATATCAAATACATCATGTATCTATCCCGTGAAGCAGTCAAGCGGTCCATGCAAAATGTTGGGGTTTTAAAATATCAAGGCTTTGTCATGGACAATCACAATTCTGACAGATTGAAGGGTCTGTGTGTGTGTGTGTGTGTGTGTGTGGGGGGGGGGGTTATTGGGGTTGAGGTTGAAGCTAAAAGCATGGATATGCAGGAGGTGACAAAAATTGCCAAAACTGAGCATACATATGTCATGAATGGCCTCAGGATTAGTGGAACTTTCTGATTATCTATAATACGTATTGAAATAATCCTAACCCAAAATTTGAAAAAGAAGATGTCAAATCTTTCCTTCTCCTGACAACCGGATACTGTGTGTTTACAGCACTGAGTTCTACCATCACATGCTCAACGTATTTGTTCAGTTGGTTGGCGTGTTCACTGGCACACTGGATGCAATCAATCTCCACATTCAGAAATGAGTTCCATGCACTATATTATACACATGAAATCACCATCTTTTGCCTGGACATCAAGTTAGGCTAATGGGCCAATTGAAATACATGTAGTTGCTCCGGCGAATGTTTGTCACATCCCTACTAACAACAGCATGTGACCTAAGCACTTATTTATTGAGTGGTGTCAGCTTAATTGGAAATCATCAGGAAATTAATTTGACTTCGATTTACCAAAGTTCAAATTACCTCTGAGCAGGGAAATAATCACGAATGTGATGTTTGCTCCATATAAAACATGTAATTACATCTTTTGTTGTGTGCACACACACACACACACACACACACATGTGCACGCCAGTAAAATCGGCATGCAGCACTGAATGGCTAAGTTCTGGCCAGCGATTTCTGTCGTGTATATCTTTGGTCCTGCTTGTCATGTAAGCATAGTAAGATGTGTGGTGATGCCATCAATTGATAAAGGCATTAAATAAGACTAGCCCTACTGCTGGTTAGCTCATGCCTTATCCTACCCATTGGTTGACCTCGTCGACCTCGCTATCAGTGACCCTATTTGGACCACTTTCTAACCCCTCCATGTTTCTTGCCCTGCTGCATCCCTGCTTGCTGCATTGTTATCCCATCCGTTCCCTTCTCTGTCCTCTATATTGTGTTGCTAAAAATTGTTGAATGGGCTTTGTTTGTGGATACAAGGGTTTTCAGCCTACAGGAAATTCAAAGTTACTTTGAGAGTGAGCATGCCTGATCTCTTTGAATTCTCAAAAATTGATCAATTTGCATTTGAATTATCCAAACATTTTTAATACAGATAAAGGAGAGGAAAAAAACAGACTTTACTTTGAGACTACTTCAATTTAAAAGAAATTTGAATTATCAAATTAAATAGACTGTAATGTATACTAAACACACAACAAATATTATGCAGGTAACATCAACATTATTACAAGATTAGATGTGGTTCAAGAAAGCCGACAAATAATATGTTCATTCTGACATTTCACTCACCAATGAGCCCTAACAATAGAAGATCATTGTCTATAGGTGTCAGCCTTTCTGTTCTTGTCTTACAAGTACCACTGTGACTAGCTGTAAAGTACTGTGTGCAGAAACAAAGTAGTGACAGAATACACTGAATACTGCCAGTTCTGATGATGACTCTTGGATCACTGTCATTTGTCCATGTCAAGTTTATTCCTGGGGATATTCCCAATGGAAGGATGTTAAATTTTTATAATAACTGCCTTTCTATCTCCTTATCAATTACATTTTCCCCCACACAATTCAAACAAAATTCCTCAAACAGGTCTCAGGTTGGAAAAATCCAGTTGGACAGTTTCTTATTCAGTGTAATCAATTATTTTTAAAATAATAGTTCATTGTGAAAAGGAAGATAGGATGTCAATCTACTGTTCATGGTCTTCACAGGCAAAGACATTTCATGCTGTCAGGGTGCATTGTCCTCCACCTTCTGTCCATCCATTTCACTGTTCCTTTCACCCTGTTCCCATACCTTCACAAACATGTATTATGAGCCATTTTTTACTCAAGATAACATATCAACCTATATCATCTATCAACCCATTCCCTGAAACTGTTCCAACCAATTCCTTTATGTACATTAAAACAGGATTCAATTATACAGTGGAATTCAGATACAATGGCATTCATGGGACTGCTGCAAAACTTCTGTTCTAAGCAAGGTCCCATTATAGGCAAGGTTAAAGGGATACCACTCGTGTAAAAATTTAGGGCTTCTCCTGGAAGAAATTTCATTGTCCCTGCAGATTTGAGCCTTGTATTTTACACTTCTGTCCACCTTTTCAATTAATTTTGCCTTCATTTCAAGACAAAAGCATTTTCTCTTCTTTGTTGCCATCATTATACAGTGGAGCCTGGTTATAACAAGAGGTCATGTTCTACGAAAAATGTCTCATTATATATGAGGGGTATCGCTATTCCAGGAAAAAGTACAAAAAGCACGGCAAGGGAATATTTATTATGGTTACCTCCTTTGTTAGTATGTCCTGTACATTGACGTACATATAATATCAAACTGATGGCAGATCTCGGCCTTCATATCGGTACTGTTTGTTCATTTGTTCTTTTTTTTTTGTGCTGACGTTTCGATCAAATTATGAGAGAGTCAGATGCAAAAGGTTGAGACAGACGAGTATGTTTGTTCCCGGTAGTTTCTCATGCTGTATCATTCAAAGAATGGTAACAGACTGGCCATGTATTTGTGGCACAGGAAGTATGGGCAAGTGGTCACGAAGTCTGGTTTAGACAAAGAGCACGCGCCGCGCAGTAATTAGTGACGATTAAATACTGTGCTACATGTCACAGCTGTTCGAAATGGCCTGAGAGCGTACGTTTAGTTTGCCGTGGCCAGGGGTAATAAATCTCGGTAGCCTGACAGGTGCAGGGGATTCCCCTAGGTGGCATGCGCTCACATCAGCGTCCCGCACTATCCGGGTGGTCTAGCTTTGATATCACATTCTTTCACCCCATTATTTCACTATCTGTGCTAAAGTCAACATTGTGTTGTGACCACTATGTGTTTGTTCTGCTTTCTGTGTGTTTGGTGATACAAATTATTCTGGTCTATTCGTCTTAGTTCTTTCAGAAAACACGTTTTACAAACATGTGTATTTTCTTTCAAAGTTAAGGCATTATTCATATTAATTAACCCAAATCTCGGTAATAAAGCCCACAAAATTAATAAAATTGCATTCAAATGAAGCAGTATTCATTTACATTTACTGTGTGAAAGTTTCCCACGACGCACACCTTTAGTTGCTGAGTTATTGGAAGATTTTCTTCATATCCTCTATAGATTTACATTATTGTTATCGTTGTATGGAGCATTGTAAGGAAAAACACATAGTTTTTGAATTAACTGTGCAGATTATGCGGTGAAAGAATGTTGACAAAACAAGAGAAAAATAGAAACAGGCGACAGCTCTTATGTGCAGACTTTAAATTTGACATTTTACTATTATTATTTAGAGTGAGTCTCCTCTTTGTTTGAAGTCACTTCAAACAGAGAGGAGACTCATTCTAAGTATCTGTATTTTAAGTGTCACAAAAGACTGAACAATTTCAAAAAAAAAAGATGAGAACAGTCACTGCAGGCAGCAAGACAGGTCGAGGAGAACTCGAAAAAAAAATATGGACAGAATTTGTGATTAAGGCCACGCCATCCGTTGTTATTTGATTTGTAATAAAAGTGTACAACATGTCTTGTATAACGGCTAAGCGATCCACCATGCAGGTCAGTCCAGACATTACAAGAGCACCCGCCCAATACAAGTGTACACAATACAGTTAAACCGTTTACAGACAATACACAGTCAACATCAGCCGAAATTAGCTTCACTCTGAAAGTCACTGCTCAATCCACGCCAAATAAATCAGACATAACAATCTTTCCCATTACCGAACCAACAATCCACCTTTGACACATCCATGGACAATACACAGCCAACAGTAGTGAAAATTAGTTTTGACACTACCACCAAATGCTCAGTCCACGTCAATTAAACAGAAACCACAATTAGTTGATTGCGGAACACCCCTCAATCTTCAACTCGAAGCGTGAAAAGTACGCTGAAGAACAATTCGCTCTGCTGAGTAAAGACAACTTTGGAAAAATCAAAACCAGAGAGTAGCCGCCTTATTACCTAATAGTTACAGTACACAGAAAAGCCACACAGTTACAAACATTCATGCAATCCAGTCTTTTACAAACATCTCAAGATTTACAGTCACTAGTTCAAGCAAAACAGAAGGGTGCACAGAATTCACAGAACACTTCATTTAGTCTCCAAAAACGCTTCCAGTATTATGTTTATTGCCGTAACGCAACTTGAACAACTTTTTTTCCTTCTAATTTGTGTTAATAATAGAAATTATTAAGGAATGTGACTAATCAGAGGTGTGGCCTTAAGATTATTGATTTTCTGCTATTATGTTAGACATATCGTATGCATTTATTTCATGTTGTCAGTGGTGTAATTTTGTTCAGGCATGCACTGTAATTCATTAGAAAAGATTATTCATTCCCTGATGGAGTGCTTGTGTTAGTTTTATTCATGTCTATACTGCTTGGGATATCGTACACAATTCTTGGATGTTTGCATAAGTAACAGACACCTCATTTATATTTCTGTCTGTGTCTTGTGAGTCAGCGGGTATGTCTGAATTTGACCATGTGGATTTTTGAAAATGAATTGTAACTGAACAAGAAGTGTGCGTCAGTCCAGATTTATAGAACCAGAAAAGATAATAAATCACCTTTACAAAAAATATCAATTTCATGACAATCCCCGGCTTTATACGGCTGAAAATAACAATTTAATGATCCACACGTTTGGTAAAAATAGTGGATTTTACGCCACTTTTCTTTCCTTTTATTCTTTACAGATCAATGTTAAATATTAAAAAATTATACAAGAGAAAAGTTCACGAATTGGACTTTATGATGTTCACTTTATTAGAAGCATGCACTATTATATGTTCTGTCTTGTTTGTGACTGTTTAAAAAAGTACTAATTAGCGATAAGCCGATGGCATCGGAGGGCGTGGGTGCACCGGGGCGTGACTGACCTTTTGACCCGCCGCCCGGCAAGAAACTAAAAGCACGCCGAAGAACAGCCGTGATGTAATAATTATAGCACATCAAAGGTAATGACCAGATGGTGCACATGTCTGACGATGCTACACAGTTGTAGCCTTCATGGCCTGCCCTACAGTTTGCCTCAGTGAGTGCATCAGTCTGACTCCCAATACAGTGTTCTGCGGCCGCCCCCACCCCCACTATTTGCCATACGCACTCAAAATTAATTCTCTCGCTATAGCAGGTACTTTGATTATTGATTGCCGTTATTGGAGTATTTTATTATAAAGCTCATATAGCAGAAAAAAACGAAATTTAAAATGTTCTCGCTGTCGGCAAGGTCTCGTTATTAGCAGCATTATTAAATATGATGGTCCACTGTATTGCAGTGCAGTTTCTCTTTCTCCAAAAGTGAATGGTGATGCATTTGCTCGAAAAGTAGTGCAGCAAGTGACCATTGTCTTGGTCAGGCATAGATCTACACACTATGCACATGCCAAACAGCCAGTCCCTTACTTTTAGGTTTACACACACACGCCAACCTCATAGGCCCTTTTTACCTGATTATGTTCACACAAAGGACTAACCATGCCCGACTAGTGTTGCACCATAGCCCACTTCCACAATGCGTGGCCATCCCCCCATCCTACCTCCCACTTACGCAATCTCACACGAATACACACAAAGGATGGCAACTGATCATAACACTATCATCCCCCCCCCACCCCCCCTTGCGCATTCCGACTTTTCCCATCTCCTGATACATCTCTCAGCTGCGCAGTATATTGCTCAATGTATTCCTTGACAATGGAATGAAAAATGCCATTGTATCAGAGGTGTGCTATATTTCCCACCATTGTAAACAATTTTTTTTTTATTACTTATGAGAAGAGTGTATAAAATGGGGACTCTAAATATGCCGTTGTACCTGAAGCCAATATGCCGTTGTACCTGAGGCCATTATACTTGAGGCGTTTTGCATACAAAATGAAAACTTTTCAAATCTGACCTATGGCCCACCAGATGAATGACAGGATCCAACCAGTCAGTAACGCTGTATAGCTTGGGACTGCATGTTTGTCCTGTCCATCGGGGTACTGATACAAAAGCGTAGTCTGAGACTGTGTGACAGGTAGAGGTGTGTCATCTAGAAGCTCTCCAACAGCTAGATTCAAGAATTTTGTGTTAATAGTATCCTATGAGTAAATGGATGGATGGAGAATGGATATATGCATGTGGTTGGTTTGACAGATGGTTGGACGGGTATGCTGATCAGCAGAAGGACGAATGAATTGTTAAATAAGTTGGTTATGTGGGTTGGATGAATGGATGGGCACATGAATGGTTAGATGGATTAATAGGTTGGTACAAGGATGAAGAGATAAGGAGATGACTGAATGGATGGACAGACAGGCAAGACTATTTAGAAGAACAGACAAATACTGATATATTTCTATGGAAGGCTCAGGGCACTGAGTAAAAGAAGGAAACTGACTGAATTGCCAAATAGGCCAAATGAAGATCTGAATTTACCTTGACTGGTCCTGCTAGATTCTTTGATCATCTCTTTTGCAGGTAAAACACAAGTAAATATAAAGATCACTCCAATGAGCATGCCAACCTCTGACAAAGTGCTCATCTTATCCAAGAGTGGTTCAGCATGGATAATTACAGCCATAAATGTCAGAAGCATCAGTATGGAGCTAAATACAGACTGTCTGGAACAAAAGTATAAAATATGCAACAAATGAAAGAAAGGTGCTAATAAGTAAGGAAGATCAGACATTCTGAAATATTTGTAAATTGTGAATACTCTGTGTGAAAATGACTCTTGATGTGAAGGCCCACATCTACTCAGGTCACTTAAACCTTGAAATATAACAGGTATCAGCAGCATTTACCAGTACCAAATTAAACAGACGGCAAAGAAATCTAAAATGTCAGCAAAGAGTACCACAGTTGTGCATAGTCAAAATGTGGCAAAAAGAAAAAGGCTGTTGCAAAGCCTCATGTAAGAAATAATTTGGAAATGATACAATAAAACCAAAAAGACAAAGAAAGATAAATCAATCTTTCGGTCAACAGGCTTTCATCAGACAAAATTTTTTTTTAAATGGGTCAGGCTTCTATATTGGATTCGCCAGTGCTAGTCTAAAATAATGTTTGGTTTTGGGGTTATAGACAAATATGTACCGATCAGGATTACCACAACTTTCCAATTACATGTTTCATATTACTATATATGGTACCATCAATAATGTGGGCTAACTAGCCTGGTGTCGGAATCAGTATGAAGTTGTCTCCATTAGATTATCTTAAGTCTCAGCTGAAAACTATCCTTCCCAGTGATGTCATGTGTCACTGTAGCATCTGAAGGCCACCCTCTCTCCCCCTTCCACTTGCTATTCGGAGCGACGAAAGCCGAGCTTGGCCTGTCTTGTCTAATACCTTCCTTGCACCCCCTTCCTCCTCCCCCTTTTGATCACCCGCAGCCAGTGAGCCTTTCTCACCCCTCCTCGTTAGTAGTTGTTTTTCCTTTGATGTTCTAGTGGTGTGCTGACCTAGGTCTGACCTGTATCGATAACAATAATACATTCCACAATGTTCCGGAGAAAGTTATTTACGCAAGGTTGGCCTTGAGATGATGTCACCCGATGATGTGTTGTTGTTTGATTGGATGATTTGTGGGTCTATCGAACTTACTAGATCAGTCTTGAGTCAGCTCGGTGGTCACGTCCGTTCGGGAATGTTCTATCAGAAGTAGTATAAATATAAGAGCCATGCGTGTGTGCAGTATTCATATTTGGACAGGTGTGCGCAGAATTCATATGTTCCTCTTGTGCCTTCCTACCAGGTACAGGTAGCGTTGTGGATATCATTCACTTCCATCATAACTTAGTATTCATTGTTCGACGGATCCCATGTTTTTATTAATAACAGTTGTAACAGTTTCATTTTAAGGGAAGTAGTTATATAACCTGACTATTCCCATTCATAAAGTGCTGCAAATTACTTTGACTGTTACAGTCACCGTACACTTGACGGCAATTTTTTTTCCTCATTTTCAGCACTGAAATGTCTGAACCCTGATGGCAAATGGCAAAGATACAGGATTTATGTTTTGCCTGATAAGCATGTCATCCTCTGTCAGTCGGACAACTGGAGGGTCATATCTTTCCGCATGTTCTCTTTCTCATGCCAAACAAAGTGAACAGTTGTAAAGTTACTGCATGTGAAGTACCAATATGATTACAATTGTTTGCCACTGTAAACGGCTGGCAAAGACTACATTTTTTTTCTCAGCACAAATGTTCTTAAATGGAAACAAACTTTAAATCACATTATTATCATCAACTTTACTGAAGAAATAGAGATGGGCCGATTCTTTGACATTTTCACTAATTTCACTAAATTACCAAATGCAATGATAAGAATTAGCGAATTTACATCTCCACCTCTCCCATCCACCTTTGTCTTGTTGTCTTACAATCAGCCAATCTCA
This sequence comes from Onchidella celtica, assembly GCA_963931925.1. NCBI lineage: Eukaryota > Metazoa > Mollusca > Gastropoda > Systellommatophora > Onchidiidae > Onchidella > Onchidella celtica. Next base: position 44,721,387 of record OZ007571.1, read on the forward strand.
ATTCAGCTACCTGATTCCTTGTTCTCCTAGTATTTTTCATGTACCAAAATGATTCCAAAAACTATCTGGAGTTGCTTACCTGGCATATCTGTGACTTAGAACAACATATGCTCCATGAAATATAAGAGCTGTTCCAATACCTGTTGATGCAGATGATAATGACAATTACAGCTATTTTTTTTATTCACATCACATTTTGAAGAAACAAAGTATGGGGACAGCATACTATTCCTCATCTGAGTGACTGACACCTCTCTTCATTCATGAAAAACATTAACTCAACAAATATAGCAGCACTGATGACTGTTATGAAAAAATTATTTTCTCAGCGCAATTTCATTGTCAATTATTTTCCACACAATTCCTTGACAAACACTACCTGTGCTAACAGAAAATAGCATGATTTGCTGAGTTGACTTTGGACAGAAAAGAGCTGTGATTAGTCCTGAGAAAATGACAATGCTGCCAGAGAGTACCATCCAACCAGCTGACATTGTGTGGCTGAGGAATGACGCAGAGGGAGCTGAGGATTCAAGTAAAAACCGTGAAAGTTAGATGACTTCAATGCTGCTACTTTTGCACCAAGAAGGCAAAAACAACTAATAATACCTGTATCTCCAGAGGTACAACCATGGAAAATGAAAAACTGCGTTCCTCTGGGTAATAATATAGCTCCCACAATACAGAAAATCCATTCACTTCATTTGCATCTGTCATAAATAATTTCATAGACTTAAAAAAACAACTTATTGCTTAAATTTGTACCCAAGTGGTATACATAATAACAAAATGCAATCTGGTCTCCCAAAAACAATGAAAATAAACTTATGCTATAATACAATTTCTGTATGACATTCAGACCTATAACTTATAGAAAAAAGCTAATATTGACCAAATAACTTTCATCTGAATTTCTCACAGACTATGGCAGGGAGATAAGGCAGAATTTAAGACAAATGAATAAGAAGAAAGAATGAGAGAATTCTAGTGACTTATTCAGATCCTTCACCACAATATGATGATTAAATCCTGATCAAATATTTTTTTTCCTCAAGTGAACCCATCCCACCTGCATGTGGTTCTTAATCTGAATATCCTTTGAGCAGCTGCTATCAAGCTCTTTGATTTCATTTTGCTGATATGCATTGATAACATGACTTGGAACAATTTCAACTGTTCTGAAGATGATACTTACATGCGGACATGAGTAAGTTTCTTGGATGGAATTTATCCAAGGATACTGATCTAGGTAAAAAGGAATGCCCTGCATATAATGTATAATCATACCAACCTGTCAAAGCCAGACTGTAAAATAACGACCACTGTCCAAATTCAATGTGGACATCAACTGTACTATCTGCACAAATGAGATTCAAAATGTTGCTGCAGCTGCAAAGCAGGAAGACTGTCGACAACAGGGGGAAGAAGGACAGGAGTGAAATGTATAGATTATAGTGGTCCTTGGTCTCATTAGAAATATTCAAGGATTTCTCATTTTGATCCATCCCTCCAGGCGTGTTTGTTCTGGCTAAGTTTTGGTTTGCTGCTATCAAATACGGTTGATCTGCTGAAGATAATCAGTTGAATGATGAATTAATCTCAGAATACAAGGGGCAAGAAAAACACAAACTGTCTAACCAAGATTTTCAATCCTTGCATGTTGTAATGTGAGCTGCTACATCTTTAATCTTTTAAGCAATGTCTTAAGCCGAACCTTAATTTTTTATGGATGGCTTTAAAGAACAAACTGACCAACAACATATTATTAAAGTCTATACTTTGAGAGGTTGCAATACCAAATATGATGGTTCTTGGTGACATGGTTAAAGTTTAGAATGTTAGTCAAAAGTAGATCTAATATTAATATAGATCTAGGACTAAGCCTACATTGAGGTCACCATGAGTGCATCCCCCCCCCCCCCAGGATTCACGGAAAGAAAGTTTACCTTTATCTTACATAAACCACTCTTTTAAGGTCGAGATCTAGATCTAGCCTGGTACATTTATAATAGATGGTACCTGTATTTACACACGCCTCTCTTTTGTTCGTATACTAAAATTGAACTGCTTTTGTTTGCCATATCAATAGGTTGACCATTTAGAATTTTCAGGTTGGAAGTCACCATGTTTGCCTACTTTTATATTTTCTCAAAACAGGATTGTCTCTTCGCACATTGGTCAAAAAATGAAATCAAAATGCCATAGGCCAACCATAATTATATAACTACTTACCGTACAACATATATGAGGCCACCTTTACGTTAGTATCCCGCAAACAATCGGAAAGGTCTTCCCACCCATATCGTACAACTGAGGGTTGGTTGACTGCAAACGTTTTCACACACACCTATATTGTAAACACTGAATCATGATTACAAGCACAGTCACTTGACAAGCTCTTTCAGGTAGATCTAGCCTAACTGAAGAGATTAGAATGTAAGGAACTGTCAAGTTCAAACAAACGGCAGAAATTAAATTTCATTTGGTTAAAGTAGGCCTATATCTTAAGTTGCTACAACTATATTACTGGTCGAGGGAAACAGGCCATAACACAATAATTTCTTGCCGCTGTGCCAAGGTGATTTACACAATGGACCGTAAAAAAATTTGCCATGAACCAACAAGGTAAATTTTTAAAATTTTGTTTATGAAATTTCAATTAGTTTATCACTTCTGGGACTTCTAATCGTAATTAGGACCCTTTGGAGAGGGTAAAAAAACAACGGACAGGCTTGATTAAAATCACTTACGGGGAACTTGCTATGACTTGTCTCTAAGATGGAGAGGGATGGTCGCCATGGTGATGAAAAGTGGGACTTCAGACTTCTGGAATGTTCCCAGATTTCTTTTACAAAAGAAGCCAAAGCTGGAAAAAAAAGTAGTCAAAAAACTGCCAAGCCAAACAATTTTTTTCCAGCCCAAACCCGCCACCCAAAAATATCCATTATGTTAAGGTCAATACAGCAGTAATGATAAGAATGCTGATGATCTCTGTGGCTTTTTCTTCACCCCAGCTAAGAAATGCATATAATGCGACGTTTATGCGAAATTTGGTGCTGTGAACAGTACATGCTCATGAATGCAATGACTAGACTTGGAGCCGATAGTAACACTGATCACATATTACTCACTGCAAAAATGAGGTTTAAAGCACTGAAGCAAATGAAAGCAAAAAGACCCGTGATGTGACCTAGACAAACTCGATGATGCCAGTATGAATGAAGAATTTACAACAGAAGTGTATAACAGATTTGCAGTACTACTAGAAGACTGGACAGCCAATGAAATATGCCCCAACGAGATCTGGGAAAGCATGAAAAAAGTCTTTGCTGAAACTGCAGACGCCAAACTAGGAAAGAAAACATCTCAACCACCAAAACCATACATTTGCGAAGAGGCGTTACAACTAGCAAAGGAGAAGAGCAACGCAAGAAAGAATAGCAAGATGAATACAGAAGACTGAAAAACGAAATCAGGAAAAAATAAGGAGAGACAAAAGAGAATGGCTGGAGCAAGAATGCTCTAAGATAACTGAAGCCAACGCACACAGGAAACCAAAAGACTTATTCCAACAAATAAGAACGGTAAAGTCAAACAACTTCCAGCCAAGAACTCAAAGCATAAACAACAAACAAGGAACAACACTTAACTCTCAGAAACTGAAGACATCCTAAACAGATGGTATGAGTATGGGAAAGAACTATTCGAAATCAACCCAGAAGTAAATAAATGTACTCATAGCACTTCATATTTCCACCACGACAACATAGAGCCAAAACCCCTTATAAGTGAAATATCACGGGCGATAGAAGAACTCAAAATGCGGAAAATCCCCAGGGCTAGACAGCATCCCAGCAGAATTGTTGAAACGCTCAGGAGATGCAAGAACTAGGGCAATGCACCATCTATGCTGCAAAATATGGGAGACATGTCAGGAAGTTAAAGGCCGAAATATCTAATGAAAGGATCCACTCTTCCTCTGAAGATCGTCATTTGTCTCGTTCCACCTGAGGAGTTTCTTACAACTGTCTCTTCAGTCACAAGGGCTTTTCTTATTTGCTATTGACTGTTGAAATTCTATTGGATCAAGCTCTGAGAATCAAGTTTCAGTAAGGTAATCAATAAAATGCGAAGGGTGCAAAGTGACTGTTTTCGTGCCACCACGTCGTTAAACCTAAACTGGCTAAACCCAGTGACACAGATGCCTTAAATGTCAATGCCTTAATGTGAGAGGATGAACGACTTTCTATTTTTGTGCTTTCATGGTAACTCTAGTGCGTGAGTGAGGGACGGCCACTCATAGTAGTTTATGGACACTTGGCCGAGTACCATTAATTGGATTGTTTCCCTTGTAATACTAGCGCGGGACCCGTTGTTCACATCACGGTGAAAGGCGCGCCTTTTGATTGGTCAGTTGGAAATGTTGACCACCGGGCTTCCAACTCTTATACCATGGCTTTGGGTTTCTTACAACTCACTCCTTCGTTGTTATCCACCGACGGAGAGACGGGAATCCGAATTCATTGTTGAGAGTAGACAATACCCTATCGGTACAGAATAGGTACTCATGGTGGCGTTTGTTGTCAATGGAGATACGTCGTATTGATGGACGAAAGATCCCGCACAAAATTGTCGAATGTTGTTAGTCCTGAAGCTTTGAAAATTTGTGTTGAAACTATTGCCGGGTTTCTGGTGAAGGTGGTCAGTTGGAATTGTAGCAGCAAGTTTCTACTTTGTAATGGTACCAATTTTGTTGTACTTTGGTGCACGTGTCCTGTTGAAATGGTTGGTAGGAGGGTCTCGGATTTAAAGTGGGCTATGAGTTAGACGCATGTTATCCCCGATAAATCCAACCTGGGTCGGATTTATTCAATTGTTAGAGTAATTTCTGCGGTTTACTGGGATGCCTAGTTGACTTTTGTGTGCACCCTTTTGGCCGTGCTGTAGGTTCGATTGTGTTGGGACCCTAACCAGTTTTATTGTCGGGCTGGACTCCATGTCCGAGCCTTTCACTTGTCCAGACACTGGACTACGTGATAGCTCTCTCGGACGTCCGCGCTGGCTCGTGGATAAGATGCGAGTTCGAGTGGTCAGCACGCTCCATCAGAGACGCAGAGACAGGAGCCGACAGCACAGTGAACCTAGACCGGCGGCGGCCTGCCGTGGCGCGCCTCGCCCAAAACATGGCCTAGTCCAGTTGCGCCAGTAGCAGAGAGACTTTGGGTAAGTTGGAGACTATTATATTAGAAGTGACTTTAATTTGCGCACCCCCCCCCCCTTTCTTGGATGCCGCGTAGAGAATGCTGATCTACAGAGACTATTGTGAGTCCGGCTCAACGGTAATTGCCATTGTCATTAGACGTGTAAGATGCGCGGTGCAGTGCAGTGTCTTGATATTGTGACTTTATTGTCAAAGTTAACGTTTGCGGTGCTAGATGATAATGATGGCTCGCTAACCAAGCTATCACGATTTGCTTGTGTGCATATATATAGTGTATGTGTAGCATTGCCTTGTTGTGGTAGGCAGTGAGGATTTCCTGACATGTTGATGTGGATGGCTTATGTTATAGCGAGCGGCACTATACACTTGATTGTATTACGGGTATTTGTGTACCTTGCCAGTACCACTATGCTATAGAGAGCAGTGTGATTGTGATTGCGTGTTTAGTGTTTAAGATGTGTAATTAATTACATGTATTGGAGATGTATAATATTAGTTGGGCCTCGCATGGGTGAGCCCCAGGATTGTTCTATGTGCGGCGGTGGATGAACAATGTTTCAGTGAGTCTACACATGTTGCAATGAGTCTCGCCGACATATATATATATATATCATGTGCATGTATTATAGTTATCCAGATGTATTATGCTTCTATGAGTTTCGTAAGTGTGTGAAGGGCAGTTTCATTTTAAGGAATGTACACATTACTTTATGTATCTAGTGGTGTGTCATACACATGTTAGCCTGGCGGCATAGCTCCGCGGCTAAGGTCAAAGGGCATGACCCTTCAGTATCGATTGGGAAGGGAAGTAACCAATACAATAGCCCTGGGGCGGGTTAGTACTAATAATGGGAGTGGGCCTATGAGGATGGCCTGCATTGGGATGCAGCGTCTGTGTTATGGACGGTCAGTGGGCCATGTTGGCCACTGCGTTATTAAAAGGAATGGCCACTCTGGACGTGCTGTACACCGGCTCAGTGGAGCGAAACTATTGTGTTCTTGCCCCTTCATTTGTTATGTCCTTCATACTTTGATTAGTACATTAGTTTATGTTGCCAGTGTACTAGGAAACTCCTTGTGTATATGATATAGCCACTTGTAGTTGTTATTCATTAACCTTAGCGCTATTTTATTCCATGCATACATATCCAGTTGGTTATTGCTTAAATTCTACATTATGTTGTTGTTGTTTGATTTAATACTTAATACTATTACTATGTATGTCCACCATTGATTGCCTGATTAATGTTGTCATTATATCCTAATCATATTTTTGTCTTTTTCTCTTGTTCCAGCTTATGGCTGGTTGGGCTTCTTTTTCTTGGCTTCTTTTTCTTTTTCTTGGTAGAGTTTTTTCCCTATGCCTTTTGGTAGCGATACCTTTGTTAGGCTTTCGAATAAATAAGATTGCCAGCAGAACCCTGTGTTTGTTAATCCTGTGTATCCTTAAGGGAGTTACTATTGAACCCAATCAGTAACCACATTAGCCACTCGTAGTTCATCCAACATTAAAAACAAAGAAATGTAAAGAAACAAAATAAAATACATGTAAAACATAATATGTACATGACAGTAACAGGGCTGTTGTGGGAATAGGTTCTGTATATCAGGACCACTTTAAAATCTTACAATTCCTTTCAGATTTTCTCAAATTGTTATGTTTTTATATTTTGATTTCATTATCATTATTTTATTTTTAAAAATCTGGTTGAATGGTAAGGGGTTTGGCTAGGAATAAGATTAGATTCAGTGTTAGGGATAAGGACAGGGTTGGGGTTAGCGTGGCTTTGGCTAAGTGATTATATGGAACTCTTTCCCTCTGCAGTTTCATACTTTGTCCCAAGACCCACTATAGTTGGTCTTGGCTTTGTCTAAGACACAATGGCACCAGAGCCGCCTAAACGCATGGATACACATTACAAAAGAATCTGCCTAGGGGCCCATAATGGTGTTAAGACGGCCCTGAATGGCTCTTTAGGTATACTGCTGACTTGGGCAACGGTCCCTGCACTGACAAAATATCAGACATTTTTTATCAGAACTGAGTAAAGTACTTAAACTAGATAAGCTGATCAAGTTTACATTAACTTTCGTTTTCTTTGCGGGAGGCTCAGCACAATCCACAGTCTTTAGAATGTAGTTGTAGAAATCCTGCAAAAATGATTAAAACGAATTTAAAGAGGAACCAACTTCCATGGAAATGAACATAGTGTGACAGCAATAGGCTTAGTTCACAATACTAAATCGGAAATGTTCACAATCAAGGATAAGGGATGAAGATGTGCAGAGGTGATTGGGTTTTATAGGACTCCACCCATTTTTAAGCAGCTGCTAATATAGTTTGGATTTAATGCGTCAGCTGCAGGTTTGCAATTGTTTGACTTTTCTTAAAATCCATTATGTTATAAGCTACAACAAAATGTATGCCGAATATCAAGTATTAATAAATAGACACTGACCAGCGGACTCTGTCCACACGGGTCTTATGTGGTCCGATAACTGTAAAGCGCAGTTGGTGATCGGTCGCGTACGACCTTGTAATGTTAGTTTAACTTTAGACGGACTGGTAATTTGGTCTTCGTGCTTTCAACATAAGACTGTCAAATGTATTAGTCGACGTGGACAAGACTGGGCTGATACATGCTTATTATTTATGAAAACAATTAATAGGGGTCAACACAGACGAATGACCTTATGAGCTGCTAGTGACCCAGTAGTCCAGCCGGCGCATCTGAAAGATGAGGGGGCGGATCTAATACTATAGGTGGGAGTGCTAAGAAAATTATGAAAGGAACAGGTGAAATAGCTTAATTAGAACCTCGTAAACTCACATCGATGAATTTCATTATATGAAACTTACTGACTGTGCAGCCTACAAGCATGCCAAATATCCTTTTCTTTTTTTTTAAACTCGAGATGCGATCGTTTACCTTGCTGCCCTCGATTTATATCACAGGAATAATATTATTAATATTATGTAAGAACACGACATCACTACAAATATCAAATGTGCTTCATAACATTGTATATACTGGCTAAGTTTTTGTTGGGGCATCTCTAGAATCATATGCAGCGCCTTTTTAAAATCAAAAATGTTCTTTAATTTCAATACATTAAATTTTAAAATATATTTGGGTGGATATCAGTTGTTCCAAAGAATCACATCCACTTTTGCAAATTGTGTTTTTTGTTTGTTTGTTTCCTTATATGGGTGATGGCGGCTGGAAAACTTCTTAAAATTTGATTTAAAATTTACAATCCGTGTTATTACATTATTGTGGTACAACCAGAGACCTTTGGTACAACTGCAGTGGTGGAGGCAACGTGACATTGTAACTCTTCAATAAAGAGAATTTACAAACCGTGCAAGAAAGCACGCCTCTTGTCATTAAAAAAACTACAAAACGTATTTCAGCCGTATCGTCGTTGTGGTAGGCTAGTAGCACTGAATCATTCCAGCACTGAACATCGCCTACTGTTAGAAAGGGCAGAAACACGCATGACCTGAATAAATTCAGAGGTAATTATCTCTTCGTTTCAAAAGTGTCTGTCCTATAACAGTAAACATTCCAATCCATTATTTTCGCCGATTGGTTCTAGATCGATACTTCGATGTACTCATTTTGTAATTTTAACTTAGCCTAACACATGTATTCTTGAGGTCTGACCAAAACACTATGAGTCTGACACAATAGTATTAATTAATGATGAAGCAGTTACCTTGTAAGGGGATCAAGAATGGTACATGAAATCTTATAGATTTTCATAACTCTTCCCAATGTCTAACCACAACTCACTCGCCTAGAAATAGGATCAAGGAAGAGTCAGAAAAGGTAGACTACTTCAAAGGTAGTGGCATGGACAAGTGACGATAAAAACTGATCTGAAGCAAAATGCACGTGAATGAAAGTACTAGTTTAGATCTATTACTAAGTTACTGTCTTATTGTTTTTTTTTTTTTTTTTGTGGTTGTTTTGTAAATTGAAATTAGTCTGACCTAAAAACATAAAAACAACATAAAAAACGTAGACTGCAGTATAAATGTGGGAAGGTCTTCCGCCCGTCCGCGCCAGTCAAGAAAACACAACTACACCAGCCCCTTTTCGCCTGATTAGTCAATCTGACTACCGCCCATTGATACAAACTGACTAGACCTTCACGCCCCCAGGTCCATCTGACCATTCCATGTGTTACGGGTTTAAATTGATAATCAGTGACAATGTGTAACCGTGAGCTTTACTTAATTAATAGTGGTAAAAATTATGGCGCGGACGGGCGGAAGACCTCCCTAAATGTGAAGTTCACAAAATTTGCAATCATACTACAACCTGTCAGTATAACATGATGACCATGATATCTGTTACTGTTTGTCCTTTGCATTTTATAAATGTTTAGTGTCCATATTATATACATAGTTGAAGTATTCACAACTTTATCTCGAGCCACAGAGACATAAATTTAATTTAAACAAAACCTTTCTGTCTCTCAGCAAATAGGTCATCTTGTTAAATTCCTGGCTTGAGACTTGAGACTGAATGAGGGCATCAGGATACTACTGCTTATGATGAAGACAAGGTATAAGAAAGCGAAACGCATCCTCACTTTCTACTACAACAATTTTGGTTTGAAGCCCCCATACTGTGTCTTGGTAAGTGAAAGTTATTTTGTTCATACTAATCATGTTAACATGCAGATTTAGTGAGGTTCTCTCAAAATTATCCTGAATATGTTCTAACATGTCTTATCTGACAAAAGACATGATATTTTTATTTTGGGGAACAGAAATGTTAGTTTCCTCTATGTTTTTTTTTTTTTTCAAAATTCATGCAAAATTAATCCTTAGAACAGAATCTGAATCTTTCAGCATTTAATGTTTTGTCTCATATTAACCCTAGTCCTGCGGGAGGCCACTATATTGGCCTCCCCGCGCAATACGTGAGGCACGCGAGGTCATTATTTTGTCCGACACGCTTAACCGCGGGTATTGCAGGAGGCCACAATTTTGTATAGCAACGGTGCGCCTCGCGCTTTGTTTATTCGGTTGCTGTGGCCATCGTTTTTTTTTCCACACTATTTTGGCGTGTTTATCTATCCTGTCACCCCTACTATATCTAACAAAATGGTACCGGTATCGTTGGATTACGTTTATTACGATGCAACTATTCGTCATACTCATGTAATAGTACTGATGGCCTGAAGTTCGAACTGGGGAAAATCTTGGGGAAACTTTCACTTTGATGCTGGTTGTCGTCCACATGTGAAATAAGAAGAAAGGGGCCATGTGCGTATTTAAGACGCCGTTCTACGTCTGTAATTATGAATTCCGATGTCATATTAGGGCATGCTGCATAAAGGCGTCTGTCGGTACGTTTTTCGTCAGGGAAAACTGGGAGAAAATGAGCGACTTTGTTGTCGGTCGTTGTCTTTATTTGATGTGTTAATTAGAGAGATATTGTGTTCCTTTGATTAAACCGCTCTTCAGTACATGCGTGACTGTGCTCTACGACCTGGAAATCAAATCTGTCGCTAAAACTAACATTATAGTAAGTGGAAGCTTTACATAGTAGAGGAGGGAGAAGGCAATGTCACGATACATATGGTTAGTAAATTAAGCGAATGGCTTAAAAAATAATTTATTCATCTGAATGGCCTGACTCAGGGACAAAAAAAACGCAGAGGTCTTGGGAAAATGATAAAACGCATGTTAAACGGCATGTAAATGCAGAAAATTCTTAATTTGGGGCCTTCCATTTTAACAATAAAACTTACTGCATATCATCACAAGTACTTTATCCAAATATCATAGGGGTCACTTACAATTTATCCACCACTATTGTTATTATTGCGTCCTGAAGTATACGAGATACATGTGTTCACAAGGACCCGATTGACCCGACCGCCGAGGTTATCGGCAACATGCAAACGATCGGCTGACTGACCGCTGCTATCCCCGCACGGGGCGTTATGTGGACGGGTTCACTCGTTGTGGGACGAGGGTTAAATAAACTAATTGAAAGGCAAATACTTGGAAATGCCAGAACCAAAGTATGCCTAGTCACCAATACACACAGCTTCTCATCATTCACATATTATATACGGTACTTTTAAAATGAAACAGTTGCTCTAAAGATATTTTGGTAATTTATTGCTCAAAAGAACAGGGGTGGGACAGTTAGCGTTGGAAGTGAAAAACATTGAAAACAGACAGAATATGATGATCTGTATTTTTCATGTTCAGGCAGATCCGGAAGAGTTGACCTTCAAAGATACATTATAATGTAGGCTATATACAGATAAAATTTTACATGTACATATATTTTAACTCAGTGATAATTGTCTGCCTTCCTAATATAAACACCAAACTAAAACACTGTCTGTATCCCATAAATATTTTCTGCTGACAGCAGTTGCGTGTATCACTATTTTACAGGTATGTGGTACGTTTTGTAAGCAAGCATTGGTGGACAGAATTAATATTGCAGAACAGCTGCCTAAATACCTGAATGGTGAAGTGAAGCTGATGACCACAAAGTGTGCAATTAAAGAATGTGAATTAGGAGGTGAGATTGTTTGATTCTGTCCTCTTACATCATTTTATGTATACTTGATAGATCATAATTTCTCATACCATGAAATGAGAGTATATTATTGTTCTTCTCTGTTTTAATATTATCAGTTCAGAGGTAACCAGTGTATCTTTTCTGTGTCTTTACTTCTTAAAGTGCACCAACGAGAGTTATACACTGTTCATGCATTATGTAAAGTGAAAAGATCAGACTGAGGAGCTCGGGTGTATTTGCACGCTCATTTTCATGTAGTTTTCTTTTTACCTGAGATTTCACATTGTTTGTATGTCAAATATGATTGATTTGTTGCCTCTCTTTTCATCCAGGATCTTTGCTATATGGACCATACAAAGTTCTTAGCCAGTACGACGTTGTGGAGTGTCCACACTCATGGTTCAAAGGTGGTGCCAAATGTTTGCGGAGAGCAGCTTTTAAAGGAAATAATAAGTATATAATTGCCACCCAGGTAGGTTTCCACAGAGTTATATTGTTAAAACCGATAGACTCAGTTCTGTGTGTTTTGTTATAAATTATAGGCAGAAATCTGTAATATTCAGTCAAGAATTCTGTTTGTTTAGTGGCCAAGTTCAAGCCATATCTTGGTAACCTCATCAATTTTTCCAATGGAGGATGAATCTCCTCAAACTTTATATTTGTAAATTGCTAGGTTTACTGTATCATGGTGCAGATTTAATATTTTTTATTCTTGTGTTAATTAAAAAATTTTTGTTATTAAGACTGCCAAATTTTCTGGTAGGATATTTGCTGACCCTCATCATGAAATTCATGTGCTGGACTTTTGTGGCATGTGCCAGTTTTCTGGAATTGAGACACCTGATTGACAGAAATTTTAGGGAATGAAATTCAGTCATGAATTATTGCTTTGATTTGAACAGTTGGTAGCCATGGAAAATTTCAGGATGGTAAAACCTGGAATTGTGAATTTCAAGAGTCATAAGTTTAATAGTGGCGCTTTTGAGGAAGTGGATATTGTTTTCACCAATTTCAGATATTCATTGTTTATGTGAAAAAGCACTGATCCAGTGAGTGCATTCACAGTTTATGCATCACACCAAAATAGGGAGGTGAAATGTTAATCTAATCAGATTTGTTTTTGGAATATCAGAGTATCAGTCAGTTTTGTTTATGTAATCATTTTGCTGATGTTTCTGCAAAAAAAAAAAAAATGAGTACAGGTGTACTGTAACGTAAGTGACACATGCAAGTGTTAAATTTTTAAAAACTCAGCAAAAGCCCATTTTTTGCATCATTTACATTGTCAACAACAAATAAGAAGGATCTGATTCATTTACCTCACAGTTGCTTTTTCTGTTTATCTATTCCAGGATGAGGAATTAGCCAGCAGTGTCAGGGGCCAGAATGTACCAGTTCTCCACATCTCCCACAATTCCATCAACCTGGAGGCACCTTCAGAAACATCAAAAACATTTGCACAAGAAAGGACATCTCAAAAATTAACCCTGTCAGAAAAACAGGAGGCAGCAATAGCCAAGCTGAAACAGGAAATGGGGATTGTTGCGGAGGAGAGGAAGAAGAAGGGCAAGAAGAAAAAAGGGCCAAATCCACTATCATGTAAAAAGAAAAAATTGCCAAAGTCTGGAGGTTTGAGGGGAGTACAGGGAGGGAGCGTAGAGGAGAAAAAGAAGAGAAGAAAGAAGAAGAAGAAAATTTGTGTTCCTGAGCATATCAAACGAGAATTACTGAAGTCATGACATTGGCTTGTATGTTGTGTTTAAATTTTTACCAATGCTGATATGTTGTTGAGAATTTGTGCTGGATCTTGATCATGTAAACAGAACATGGTGGAGTGGAGTAGTGTAAAAGTGAATTCTGAATTGTGATCTTGAAAGTGGAAGCAAAACCTGCATAGTGTGATTACTTTATTGTGTACTGGTCTAGACAAGCCAACAGTTTCCTTTCTAAACCCTCTGTATCAGGCAAATGGGAAGCCTTTGACCTGAAGCATGATTGATGTTTATCTGTGTTTGGTGGGCAGTTGACATCGTAATGATTTGAGAATCTCATAGCACATTTCAGGATCTTCAACGAAAATAGATCTCCTTTTGCCATTCATGAATAAGCATCTCTTATACATGTAGTTTGAACTTTGTCTTAATAGTCTTATATGCAAAAAAAAAGAAAAGAAAAGAGAACATGTGATGGATTTGAACTATTTGGTTTGATCAAGGATATCCTGATCATGAAAGTATTGAAAACTACCATTGTTAAATTAAAATGAATTAGCATTCGTTTGGCTTCATAGCCAACTTTCCTGTTGACTTGATCATGATGACTCACAGAAGCTGACAGATTTTTTTCATAAATTAAAGGATTGTTTATAGACAAAATTGGCACAACAAAATTTGTGGTCCCCATTCAGAAGAGACCAGAGTCGCATCTCATAAAAACCAAGAATGTGAATCTGAAAGAAGTGTACATGCATTAGAATTTAGATGGAAATTTTATCAATTGTTGTTCAAATGGGAGTTTGTGTATTAGAGTGTGTTTTTTGAAGTCAGGACTGCATGTCTACTGTGTTTGAATAATTGGAGGAGAGGAAGAAAGGATTTCAAATTGTGGCTCATTCAGTCATTGATTATAGAAAGTTTGTGTAATGACATCATGCGTGCTTTTGGTAGAGCCAATGTAAACATTCATTTAATAAAAGTAAAAATCCAAATCCAATGACTCTTAGTTTATCTAGTTCATGTTTATATTTTTGTCGTTTGTTTTAGTTTTAATGCATGTAAGTTTTGGGTGGAAAACATGATACATGTTATCAGTATCAGGTGCTAAAATACAAAAAGATGTGTGCGATTCAAACCCAGGAAGCCATCAATTGTTTTTTCATCTGTCTCCCTGACTTTTCTGGATTACCATTCTTGTTTGGTTGTTACACTGATGATAGTGAAAGGCTGGTTTACCATTCTTGTTTAGTTGTTCATTGAATGATTGATGATAGTGAAGGGCTGGTTTACCATTCTTGTTTAGATCTAGTTGTTACATTGATGATGGTGAGGGGCTGGGTTACTAATCAAGTTCAATTGTTACATTTTTGATGGTGAGGAGCTGGATTACCACTTATGTTACATTGATGACAGTGAGGAACTGGGTTACCATTCTTGTTTAGTTGTTACATTGAATGATTGATGACAGTGAGGGGCTGGTTTACTATTTTTGTTTAGTTGTTACATTGATGATAGTGAAGGGCTGGTTTACCATTCTTGTTTACATGTAATTGTTGCACATTGATGATGGTGACGGGCTGGGTTACTAATCGAGTTCAGCTGTTATATTATTGTTGATGGTGAGGAGCTGGATTACCATTTTGGTTTAGTTGTTACATTAATGATAGGGAAGGGCTGGTTTACCATTTTTGTTTAGTTTTACATTGGCGATGGTGAGGGGCTGGTTTACTGCTCTTTTCTGCTTGTTGTTTATTCTTCTGAAATTCAGTATACAAAGCCATAATGCATGATAATAGAGGCTGAGCTTGAATGGGTTATGAGGGTTGCGTCGTTTAGTGTCAAGGCTTGGTCAATGTAAAATGCCATTTATACATAATTATATATATGCACTGCATTGTAAACATTCACGATGACTCAAATTCAAAATGTCCGCGACCTGGGCACCTCCTTGCTTTCCATACTTAACACATTGTTAGTGAAATACGTGTACTGTCCGTTTATTTGTTATCTAGACGACAGTTTGGCTAGGGACCTTTTGACACCCTAGTAATTCAGCCCGATGATTTGTTCCAAAAGCCCCAACGGAACGGCTTTTTATCAACACGTGATGATGAAATACATGTGCTGTACTTACATCATCTGAGTCATCTGTTATTTGGTTCGTCATATCATTCAGTTAAGATTTAAGATTCTTCCTTCCTGGGAAAACCTACATTACCGGTATTGTTATAGGCCCTACATGTAATACACTAGCCGACCCGTGCAAGATAAATCTTGCAAATTTTTCATATTGTACCAAGCCCAACCATTTATCTAGATCTGGGCTACATTATGTGTTGCGCCACCAATTTCACGTAGAAATACATGAACACGAATATTATAATGCTGATTTTCAACGTCCAATTTCCGATCATGCTTTTCGATTCCACTCAACGAAAATGCGTCTGTTTTTTGCGGCTCAAACAAATCTTAAACAGATAATAGTAAAGACTGATTTTTGTTCAAAATGAATGTGTCCACGTAACTCTTCGTAAAAAATTGCTGTAGTAAGCTTACACCAAATTTCATATTATTTAATGTCGTAGGGGCGAAGTTTTAGCTGCCTACGGGTTCACCCTCAAGCTCAATTATAATTATAGTAGTTATAGTAAGATTAAACAAATAATACATGTAGTAAAGACTGATTTTTGTTCAAAATGAATGTGTCCACGTAACTCTTCGTCAGAAATTGCTGTAGTACACCAAGTTTAATATTTTTTAAGGTCGTGGGCGCTAAGTTTTAGCTGCCTACATAGAACTTACAGCTCTGTTCTATCTAATCTTACATCGTCTATGTCTGTTTGTGTTGTTGCTCCTTTTGCGAGCCTATCTGCTTCCTCATTCCCCTTTATCCCTACATGTGATGGAATTCAAACGATGTGTGTTTTAATGTTCTGTAATGCAAGTCTGTCCACTAATGTTAAAATCCTATGTGTGATGTTATATCTGTTGTGTCTTGGGTTGTCTGCCTTGAGTGTGTGTACGGCCGAGAGTGAGTAAATTAGGTAATAAATCAGTTAATAAATAAATAAAACGCCAGCGCCATCAGCAGACCGCCATGGCCACTCCCTCCTCCCCCCCCCTTTTTCTTAGTGTGAGACAAACAGTCATGTCCACACCCCCCCACCCCCCCCCCCCCCACCCCACCCCCCAACAATATATAAGATAGTCTGTCTCCCTTGCCCATGGCAGGGGCGACAACAACGAAATAAACAAAGTAATAAAATATTTAAACATTTACCGCCCCTGATGTGGGGGATAAATCCTACCAAGTTACAAGGATCCCCCGCTATCCCCCCCCCTCACCCATGATAGGAATCTCTGCCTTTTTTTTTTTTTTTTTGGCGCCACTCAAAGGAAAGAAAGAAGAAAGAAACCATAGAAGACACCCATAAGGGAGCCCTTTTGAGGGCTAGGAAACAATGAAGGGCCAGACAGAAGAAACAAGAAAACAACAAGAAAAGGAGGCACAAATGCCCAGTGCAGCGAACCTCCCTAAACAAAGATCTACTACTCACATAGAACTTACAGGTTCACCTTCTAGTTCAATTATAGTAAGGTACACGTGCAGTACATTGTTACGCCCACGGCGAGGACCACGGATGCAGATCTAAATATTAATACAGCGTATCTATCGTATCCATTTTATCGGACCGCAGTTTACGACGTCACCTCGGTATTTATCAGCATTTTCCTTTTTCCTCACTCATAACAGTGTGGCCTGCGCACATATATACTACCCCCACATTTGTACATGTATGTAAATTACTTTTATCAGCGGGAAAAGTGGAAGGAAGGGACATAAAAACCCGCGTAGGACGTACAAGAGGTCCGGGTCGGAAAGAGCCCAGTCATGCCAATCCACCTCACTATCACAGTCCCATGGCTTCTAATCTATTCTCTTAGCCCGCATACGTGCACACAAAACCCCGAAACAGTCTCAGACAGGCCTGTCTAAAATACATGTATTATGTCGTTCATGATGGCATTGTAAGCAACCGAGTTTCCGTGGCTAGGCTCAGTCCAGGAACAGTTTCATTACCGGACACCAAACACACGGATTCCCGCAAGTTGTGTGTCAGACTGGCTTGTTTCCTAAAACATCGCAAAATAAGCTTACCACTTGCCTGCATTCTTCGTTTCATTACCAGTAATTCCAAACAAAAGTTCACAGAATGCTTCAGCTTGGGAGGCCGGTGGACACTCATTATCCAGGTTTGTGGACATTTTCTCCAGATTCGTTGAATTATTGTCATTTATTGTCATACATTGTGTAAGTACACACGTACTTTACATTTCTGAACGCCGTAGATCTGGGTTCTCTGACTCACTCGAATCTCCGTTGTTTTATGACCTTGTCACAATACGATAAGGAACACGATCATGAGAGGATGATAATACACTTCTACTATCTGGGTTTTCAACTGAGTTTTTATTTTTATGCAACATGCAAAATCTGTCCGGTACCTTGAACTGTTTCTAATCTGAGTGTGAAGAACTTACATCAAAGATGAGTAAGTAGGTTTGTTGATTATGAAGGACAAATGAACTTGGCAATGGCACAGTTATTATAATTTCCTGCTAAGGCAAACAGAAAAAAACATCAATGCAAAGTGTCAGCGATTTTCATCACTTCGTTTTAAAGATACTGTCATTTTAGTGACGCCACGTATTTTGAAACGCACTTATAAACTTGTACCCAAGACTTAAAACTTAAAACAAAGTCACACATTGATTTTGCGTGCACCTGTACTACACACAATCGTGCGAACCGTCTCGCATACTAACGGGCAGTGAGTTCGACAAGCTTAGGAACACAGGAACACAAGTCTATTTTGGCGCGGGGGGGGGGGGGTGGAAATGTAACCAGCAGTATTGGGTTTGAATTTGATTTTGGAGAAAGCACGTCGACCCGGCCACGGTCACGTTGTGCTCGAAAAAAAAGCAAGACAAGAGGCAGCCCAAAAACGGAACGATAGGAGAGAAGGTGACCCTACCACTACCAGAAGGCCCTACTGCGTTGGATTAACCGGCGATTAAAAATTTAAAAGTTCACTCACAGTCACAGGTCATCTGTTCAAATGTATAGAGTGATTATCTTGTCTAGACTGGACTGCTGCAATTCACTTTTAGCGGGTATTCATACAAAATTTTTGAATCGTCTACAGGTAATCCAAAATAATGCTGCCAGGCTGATAACCAAATCCAAAAAACGAGATCATATCACACCACTCCTGAAAGAATTGCATTGGCTCCCCGTGAAGCAAAGGATAATTTTTAAAATCTGCATCCTGTGTTTCAAATGTCTGAATGACTCGGCTCCTTCTTATTTACAAGATTTGATAACACTGTATACACCAGGGAGAAGTTTAAGATCCTCCACTGATTCCACCATGCTAGTGACACCTGTGAAATCATACAGATGTTATGGTGAACGATCATTCACATATATTGGCCCCTTAATGTGGAACAAGTTACCTATGGAACTGAGACAAACAAAATCATTAGTAAGTTTCAAAAGGCAGCTAAAGCATTTTTTGTTCCAGCAGGCTTATTTTTCTTGACTTACCTGAGGGGAGAGAGCATGTGATAGAAGGAGTGAGAATGTGATGGAAAGGGAGAGAGAGGGGGGGTTGGGAGAGGGAGTGTGGGAGAGAGAGGAATGAGTTTTTATTACTTGTAAAGCGCATTGAGCATTTATTGGAAATGCGCTATATAAATGTAATTTATTATTATTATTATTATTATTATCGGATTACATGCACTATCTGTCGGTAAAAATAAACTGAAATAACGAATTTCTATGCACTGGGATGAATGGGGTGGACGCGCCTCATTATTACAGGTACATGTATTATTATTATTATTACATCCCATTTGACCCGTCATTTAATTACCGTAATTAAGAACTGGCGCTAGAAATGCATCAAACCTTACTATTTATACTAATCACAGGCAAATAATGTCGTCATTTTATTTTGTTCTTGTTGCAATGCATTTGATTTTTATATGTAAATTTTTGGTATCCGGTACTGTAATTGTATATTTATACACTGTATATTAATTATTATACAAGCAGATTGATATGGTCATGCTGTTGGTCAGGTTGTCTCTGTATGGACAAATTAAAAGAAAAGAGAGGGAGAAAGAGAGAGAGAAAGTCAAGGAGAAGAAAAGAAAAAGATTGGAAAAGGTATCACGGGGTGGCCCATTTCACTCCATGGACGTATGTCGAAAGACCACGTAGGCATGGACTGTCATCAGATATGGTGACGAACTGATAAGAGTGTGGGAAACACTATTTAAGCACAAGTCAAAATTGAGCAAAAAGAAAAGGTTGTATGTTGCGAAGCCCCGCGTGAGAAATAAAACCCAAACAGTACAAAGCAAACTAAAGAGAAGACAGAAAATGCATAAATTTTCGGCTTTCGCCTTTGTCAAGTGAAAAAAAAAACAAAACAAAAAAACGAACAATAAAAGACTTCAACAGGAACGAAGTGAAACAGTTTACTTAGCTGCTTCCATGCTTTTGGCGGACGGACGTGCTTTGGTGCTGCTAAAGAAGCAAGAACTCGCAGCTAAGTAAACTGTTTCACTTCGTTCCTGTTGAAGTCTTTTATTGTTCGTTTTTTTTTTTTTCACTTGACAAAGGCGAAAGCCGAAAATTTATGCATTTTCTGTCTTCTCTTTAGTTTGCTTTGTACTGTTTGGGTTTTATTTCTCACGCGGGGCTTCGCAACATACAACCTTTTCTTTTTGCTCAATTTTGACTTTGCTTATAGCCCTGCTGCGACCCCACAGTTTTTCTGTGGTTTTTATGATATTTAAGCACAAGATCTTCCTCCCACGCCAGCGTATTCGCCGAAAATGTTTAGTTTTTTTTTTTTTTTTAAAGAGGCTGGTTTTATTTTGACCTGACAGGTCGTGCGCTCCTTCGAAGATTAATTTTTAGATCCAAAATGGTGGCAAAGTATTGCAGGAAGGTCTACCTATTGACAGTTGTGGTAATTGACGTGAAGCGACCGTCACACGTACATTACTCAAAGACACCCTTGAAGAAACCACGTGAATTTTAGCCTAAGGGGACGATTGCTTGAAAAGGTTTGAGAACCACTGCTTTATTCTATCTCCACATCAACGTGTTTTGAGAAAATCTCTTGTAAAGTTTTGTGGTTAAGCATTCCAAAGTGTTAGAACAGCTTTTTAACACTTTAAAACCCACTCCTAGAGTTGAGATACTTTCACGATTTTCTCAGGAATGATAGATTACACACTGATAAGTGATATCGCGACCTTTGTACTTGTTTTTTTTTTTTTTCACAACTGAGAAATTCGACGTTAAACGTTTGCGGCTTTATTATTATGGAAAGGAGTTAGAAAACAGTGGAACTGTGAACGGCTTGATAAGTGCCACAACGCATTTTAAACAAGTGTCAAAGTGTGCATTTGTTATACCTCTTCCAGGCCTACATGCTAAAATATTTCCAGTTTTTTCAGAAAATCGAGATAAAACAAAGAAATAAAGTCGCGGTATGCCATCTTGTGGCCTTATTTCAGTTTTATTAGAAAGTGGATATAGAATACAGAAGTATTGAGGCGACGGAGAGTCGCCTCTTATTGACTGAGCATTAAATTATATGACATGAAGAGAAAAAAAAACAGTTTGTGTTCTCTCATGTATTCGACTGCACTACAATGTAGTGAATAAGAGAGTATGTAGTATGTAGGCCTGGAAGAGGTATAACAAATGCTCACTTTGACAGAGAGTTGGGGAGGGGGTGAAGAGAAAAATATAATAGACAGTCTGTGTATAGAGGGAGGCGGCGGGGGCTTGCTGCCTGTAACTTGCATTTGACATCTGTTCAAGACGTTGCAATACATGACTGTGTAAAGCTTGAGCAAATTGTCATTATCTATACTATATATATTTGTGGACTTGAGATTTTTCGTTGCAAAAGGCTTCTGAACCACTCAACACTCAGACTTCAAATCTTATATGGTGCATCAGAATGGATGTAAGGGTGCACAGTTTTTAATAGAAGTCTCAAATCGATGTCGTTTTTTTTTATTGGAAATTTATTGTTTCCCCAATTTTCACTAGGCTCATTGACATGCTGTAGGTTTTTATGACATCATCACTTCCTGAAAATTTTCGGTGCGCACCACTGCACACTGTGTACTGTCCTATCATTGAGTTTTGGGGATGACCCTACGCATCTCGGCTTTTGTTCTTATTGTTTTCGGTCTGCAGTGGTGTTCTTTGTTATTGCATCTCTCTAGCTATCTAATCAGCATTAATCCCTTTCTTAGTTCACAGGCGTCTTAAGTTCTACCAAAAAAAAACCAATAACCTACACAAACCTGTTCATCGAACGAGTACTTAGCCAGTCTTACTATAACTGAGCTAGAGGATGAACCTGTAAGCAACTAAAACTTCGCGACTGCGCAACAAAACATAATGAAACTTGGTGTACTACATCAATTTTTGACGAAGAGTTACGTGGACACATTCGTTTTGAACAAAAAGCAGTCTTTACTATTATTAGTTACATTAATTATTTTTTTGAGTCGCAAAAACAGGGACGCATTTTTATTGGATAGGACCGAAAAGTGTGACCGGAAATTACGTCCTCGACCTCTCTTTACACACTGGTAATCACATCTTTGTAATTCTGCGTAAGTCCTATTAATCATTGCATCGAATCCAAACGTTGCTTTTAATGAAGTCCAGATCTAGATACACTGTATGTGGTCGGGCTTCCTATAAAGAATCTGCAAGATTTATCTTGCGCGACCCGGCTAGTCTCATTAAAAAAAAATATTCTGTGGGCTAGCAGCAACTGTGCGACTTATTATTATTATTATTATTATACATATATTTTGTATGGAATGATGGAATCAACATCGATTTTGATCGAAAACTGTCTATTGGATTTATTTGAAAATTTTGTATGGCTTCATATTTCACGCTAAACTTTATGGGACCGATTTTTTTAGAGTCATGTATAGTCAGCTCTGAATTTGCTTCTTTGCGCTTTGTAATAAATAATAATTAGACCAAATCATTAAAAGAAAACAAAAATTCTACCGTGCTGGTACTAAATTTGAGACACAGAATACGAAAACGAACCATGCCTTCTCCCACTATTTGTCCACAAAATTGCGCGTATAAATACAATGAGTACCACTCTTTTTGGTTCAATTATGAAGGAATGTAGTGTGAATTGTTGCATTTTTACATCGGTGATACGCGGGCAAGTCGACGGACGCAATATGACGAATTGATTCGTCTCGGTATCCTGTGTCTTGGACGAAACTGTGCGGAACAACGGTGTTCAACACACATGTATAGGCTACTTTCTGAGTATTCACCATTCGTTTCCCTGCCCAAGGGGAACACACTTGATGTATACAGTAAATATATAAGTATATATACACATACATGTATTACATGTACATAAAATAAGGCGTCGTCGAAATCTGCAGGTGGCTGCCTGTTGCCTAAGGACACACACATATCTTGTGGATAAACAGTTGTTACTACAGTAGGCTAGGTGAGCTATAACCCAGCCAGTGACCCTGCAGAAATCCGACCCGTGGTATTGTCGACAAGTTTGCAATGGAAATGACATGGGTTCTACTCACATCCCCTGGTTACGACATTGCGCCGACGTCGGTTTGATGTAAGGAATTCGCCCCTGCGATAGTCGTACCAATCTTATGGAAATTTACGTCGGCTTGGCGTAGGGTTGCCGGCTGGGATACATGTACATAAAATAAGGCGGCGTCGAAATCTGCAGATGGCTGCCTGTTTGCCTAGGGACACCACACCTTGTGGAAAAACAATTGCTATGTGTACCACTACTAGTAGTAGGTGAGTTATAAGTTACGAGACCTATAAGCCTTCCTTCTTTGACCTGTGCCTCAGACTGAGAAGCGGAAAGTAAAGAAGTCAGTGTGGACCATAGGGGGGGGGGGGGTAGTAAATCTATGGTGTGGACCATAGATTGATATGGCTTTACCGTTTTGCTAGAACGATTGAAGGCAGGATAGTTAATTGTTTGCTCTTCCGCTGACTCTTCTCTTTGAGTAAGAGCTCTTCATAACTAAGTCAATATATACATGAAATATTATTTAATTTACCTTGCATGACCTCCGTTCTTCTTATGTCAGAAACACTTTATACTGATCCTGTGCCGACTTTTTCAAAGCGAATAAAGATCTTTTCAAGATAGTGTCAATGAACAGTTCCAGTTCTGCTTACTTTTATCATTATTAATACATGTATTATACTATTATTATTAGGCCTACTATTATTATTGAAGTTCCTCATTTCAAATGGCCCTGAGATTTCAGCCCATTAAATAAATGCTGGTACGCTGTGAATGTTCGAGAAGATCATTAAAAATTTATTCTCACAACGGTTTCAAAACATTGATACTTTTTTTTTCCATAAAGTATAAAGAGAGTGACCCACGCGACATTGTGAACTTTTGGACTTACGCATAATTAGTATTAGCTTAGTGTGACTGTATGTAAGCGTGTAAAATTTGGCTCCATCCAATCGAGTTATTACACATATTATCATTTTTACTTTTTGGGTGGTTTGTGATGTACAGTTGATGATCTCAAAGAGGTCAAACTGGTTTCGCCATGGCCCCGCTGATTACCGATTATCTCAACAGTCTCCGCGCCTGACCCGCTCGATCACAAGTCCACCTTGTTATCAACCTAATGTCCACTGACATTGTGTTTAGACAGGCCGAGTTCTGTTTGAATTAGTATTTCTCCATTTCCCCCGTGGGTTCACCGTATTTGGCTCTAAGGTCACTGATAGGATAGGCCTGCTTGTATCGTTTTGGTATGGCATGGTATCGCCCAATCTGCATTTATAGCTGCTGCCAATAGAATTTTTTCGTTGCATTTCAGTTATATTCTATTGCCAACAGGGTCTAAATCAGTGTTTCTCAAGGTGGGCGCTGGGACTTCAGAATCGGGCGGAGGAAATACATTGTATACTAACATTATCCGCTCATGGGGGGAGGGGGGTTGCACGTTTTTTTTTTTTAAGATTGAAGTGGGGCGTGGGACATAAAAGGTTGAGAAACACTGGTCTGACTCGTAACACAGTTATAATCTGTTGTAATCGGTGGTTTCCTTGGCAGATCAATAGAGCGTACAACCCAGGGCAACATTCTGATACCCTGGAATATCAATGATCCCACCTTTCATACGACTTTTGGCGACCATCCTCCTCTCCCCCTGCTCCTACAGACCACTAAAGTGACCTTTTTTTTTTTTTTAATCTTTCTCGGCGTACACTCCATCGATCCTTCCCAAAACTTGTGGAGAGTGTAACAAAAACGAAAAGAAAAAAAAATCGTAGCAAGTCAGCCGAACACACTCACACAGCCGTTACAACGCATGTACACACAATGTCATAGCAACGTGACACTATAAACATACAAGTGTGAACGCTTTAATCACTGCTTGATTCGGGGAAGAAAACAATTAAGCGATATACCCCACTACGACGATACATCAATCAGTTACTGTTTCAACGAAAGATTTTAAACTCCTGTTGAATCTGGACCTGACAACTGGACATGTCGCATGTCAACTGAGGTAGTGAGTATCCCCAACTAATAACAATCGATTATCAGTGATCCCCGATATCGCTTGAGCCCATTTGGTGTAGCCACGAAGGCATGCTGTTTAGTGTGGATATAATTATACGGGCCACAGGACAAACTGTCGGCTTCAGAGATAAGAAGGAAAGACCACGGAGTTGAACACTTTTCTATCACTTAACACTGGAATGGTTTACCGTAAAGTAAGTACTGACTTTTGTACATTGTCTGAAGTTAAGGGGGTAATCTTGATAATGAAACTCAGCGTAAAAAAAAAATAATTAAATAAACAAAAAACTGTTCGGCAAGTCAGAATGACTTCTCAGTCGGCTGTGTACACGTGTGTCTCCACTATAGGCCTAATATGTATTTGATATCTACACAACATACAGTGCTGGCTAGAACCTGCACTTGTAATGTAAGATCTTTACACTCTGCGCGTGGCGCTTACGTCATTGCAAAGTTGAATGAATGAATACATGTAGTTTCTTTCAGAATCATAATTTAAATTCTCCGAAGCATAACTGCCTGTGAAATATTAATCTATGGATAAGCTTATTGAAGAAACGGGTATGGTCTCAACTTAAATTGCTCAAATCTGTTGATGCTATCATGACATGATAGGCCTAAGTTAAGCAGCTCCGACAAAAACAGTGGTCTCTCACATTCGAAATGGAAACTGCTGGACCTGCGATAAAATCAGGTTTTTGTGTTGGCACAGGCAGGGAAGTCTTTACTGTATATTATATTTATATCGACATTACTACCGCTAAATACTTGTGAAGTCCCCAGGCCTGTGTATCGATTCAATCTGGAAGGCGACCAATTTGGAATGGTGTGTGCTCTATATTTAACGATTATATAATATCTATTATACACATGGACTAAGTCTAAGAGCTCGATTGCAGGCGGGCTGTTTTCACTTGAGATTTTACAAGTAAACTTTGTATATCATGCACTTAACATGTCAGGGCTAAGATTTGGATAAACCAGCTTAAGTCATCAGCGGACTTCTAAATGGTCCTACGACAGCTTCACAGTGCATTGATGTGTTTGAACCACCAAGCTTTAACTCCTTTCTTGCCATTTGGAATCTTTGGTTTTAATTCACCCAGACTAATTCAGCTCGAATCATTTAGTTACTCATTTAGTAAGCAACAGGTCAAAGATGCCCCAGCTGGATGTCAAAGAAAATAAATATTAGTATTTCATGTAACATTGTCAAAGGTTGCTTTTAAGATGGAGAGTGTATTAGTCAGTACATTACATGTATGTATGGGTGTGTGTGCGTGGTTTTCGTTTTTGATTTTGAATTACTTGAGGCACGGCAAATTCTGCTGAAGCATAAATTTCAACACAATAAACACGAAAAAAAAAGACTGTAAAGCAGCATCTGCCTGCATTCCCACGTCAGTCCGACGCTGATTTGTACAGGATTTCTGCAGGGTTGGTAGGATTAGGCCTACTGTAGGTCGGATTCCCGACATCATACCGACGCGGGCGCTATGTCGTATCTTGAGATATTATGTCATTCCTATGAGCAAACGTGAATGTGATTCGGACTTCTGTAGGGTTGCTAAGGTCACCTTATGTTTTTTTAAAGTCTGGATAGCAAAGTTCAGAACAACAAACAGTTTAACGAAAAGTTGAAAAACGAACAAAACAAACAGCAAACCAATAGATGTTATAAGAGTAAACTACATTCGGCCGCAGAAAACAGTATTTGTATATATTAGATATGGTTCTGTTCCCATGGGTTAAATGAGGTGTAAATGCCAAGAGCAGCGAGCTTCTTAAAATAAAGACCTAAAACCATGGGTTTAAATGTTTGACTACAAGAACTCTGATACGTAAACTTGTCGTATGCATGTACGAGCTTTGGGTAAAGTTATGAACATGCTGGCGTTTGTCACTGCCAACAAAATGTAAAATGTTTGTTCACTCTCAAAAGTATCTCGATCACAAAAGTGTAGTCCACCCAGTTCACTTTTTGCTGTCATACTATGGACAAACCTTTGAAAATCAAACACTCAAATGTTTCCAAATACGCCAAACAAAAAAACAGTAATTCTAAACTGAAAGCACGTTCTTCCGTGGAAATTGGAACGGAAGTCTAGATATGAAACGTTCAAGGAAGGTAGTACAAGTAGGCCCTACAATTTGTACAAGGTTATAGAGTCCCGCTGGTCTCGCGGTTAATACATTGGCCTTGCGCTACATGCAGTCTCGGGAAAAGGGGAATGTAGACTTGACTCTTGTCAAAAGCAAATTATGATAAACTAGATGACCTACCGGCCATTGCCCGGAATAAACAATCATGTGCTCCCCCCCCCCCCTCATATATTAAAAGTAATAAACTACAGTCTTGCTTCAAAACTCATGCGCACCAGAACACTACGCACCAAACTGAACACTTGATACGGTTTTATGACATGCTCGGTACTATATATTATTATTACGAAACAAACATGCAAAAGTACAGATGTTACATAGCAATAAACATTGTTATTTTTTAAAAATACATGCTTGAAATAAACATCATTTTCCTTATTTCAATCGCCACCTTCCTGCCAAATGAGTGTATAGTTTGGTCAGTGACTCATGCCAAAGGGTGCAAGTTACTGAAATATTTATAATCGATACCTCACCCCATTTCAGGGCGGTATTAACATCATTATGGGCTCATGTGCAAAGCAATAGGCTGCGGCACGCCCCCCCCCCTTCCCCCGGCACAACTACACAGACATGTGCATACATTGGGACCCCTGGCCAGCTGCCCAATGTGCCCATGCATTAAGACAACTCTGTCCCATTTTTCCCCTCAGTTTTTTTATCCTTCCAACTGCTTAGCGTAAAGATTAGACTCCCCCCCCCCCCCCCATACCCCAAAATAAAATTTTAAAAATCTCACAGTTAGTAATAATACACGTCTCTCTTGGCAGTCTTGGAACGCAGGAATAGTGGACGGTCTGGCTCTTGTTAAGGGCGAATTATAAATACCTCCCCCTTCAGTTTTTCATCCTTCGAAATGCATACCGCACAGGTTAGAGCCCCCCCCCCCCTAATATTAATAATTAAAAAAAAATCTGGCAGTTACTAGTAATACTTCTGTCTTAGCAATCCTGGAAAGCAGGAGCAGTGGACATTCCAGTCTTCTGTTAAAGACCAATTATAAATACCCAACCCCATTTTCCCTCTCAGTTTTTCATACTTCCGACTGCTTGCCCTACAGGTTCGAGTCTTCCCTAAATTTCGTTGAGTTCATCAGTCAAGTGCATTGGTGTTTTATTTTTAGGCCCTTTACTCCCCCTTTGATTTAATCTTGCTGTCAATAGAAATACTTCTGTCTTACTCATACTGTCTTGGAAAGCAGGAGATGTGGGCATATGGCTCATGTTAAAGAGGAATGATAAATACCCCACCCCCCCTCCCCCCCACCATTTTTTCATCTTTCCAATTGCTTATCATAAATGCTTTGGCTCTAACCCACCTCTTGAGCAAATGAGCCGAGTAACCGGTCTCAATCGTGGTGTAAACTGGATTGAAAACACTGCCATTGCCAAAAGGAAATGTCCTGTGTAGCTGGGTATTTTGTTTGGACCACTCTAAACAAGAACGACTCTATTGTGTCTAATTATGTAGCTATCTGGAGACTACATTAGTGTGTTAAATGACATAAGCTATAGTCGGCTTAAGCGACCACCAGTATTTGTTTAGGGGAAACCGTAACTACTGAAGAGGAAATAAGCGACTTAATTCTGTAGTGAGAGGTTTGTGTCTTTTGTCACCGTCACAAAATCCTTATACGTGGACCGTTGGTCTCGCGGAAAAGCTCTGTGAACGAAGGTTACATGAGGTCACCATACATGTATTTAATGACGAAGAAACTGAGTTGACCAGACAGAGAGGCGAAATCACTTTGTTCGTTCATGGAAATGGCGAAATGAGAATTGGATTAGATTTAAGAGAGAAGTATTGTTTCCGTGTTTCACAGTGATGAGAACAGATTGTAAATCTCTCTCTCTCTCTGCCTGTCTGTCTCTCTCGTCTACTGATAAGTTGGAAGTTGTATAGCAATGGGCGTACAACATAGCTATGTGCTGGCTCTCTGAAATCTGTCATGCGGTTTTATTTGTTACTGTTTTTGTTTGCATTATCTTAATTGTCAGCAGTCTAATATCAACGCCGCATTCCATTTCTTTCAAGTTTCCATGTATAGTAGCCTATCTTGTCAAAGCACAGGAGTCGAACACTGTATAATAAAATCAATAGGGGGCCCACTCAAATATTGCACAATTATCCGGCTACAGTGATTTTAAATAACAACAACAAGAAAGAAGGAAGAAAGTTACAAATCCAGGACCTGATTCGAATTTATAGGGAAGCGAAAAGGTGCAACTGTCCCAGGCCGCGGGCCCTCCAAGGTCTAAATCCGACCCTGTCCAAACTAATAGCAGGTAGGTATCTGATGCACAACTTCAGTCAATAATGTGCCTCGTCTCTCTTTTGTCTCAGTGGACGCTCGGCACCATGGGATTGTCCATCGCATGTTGGAGCTGACCCGCCCCACACAGACGTGGCGGGCATATGTCCTATTTTTGCTAAGTGAGAGTATCATGGAACACGATTTGAAGCACTCGCTGAGTTTCTTACAACATGTGGTAAGTGATGTCTCCAGTGAATATAGCAGAAAAATGAGAAAAGATATTTTACTTTTGCCAATGTTAATTTGTTTATTAAATTCTGGGATATCTTAGAAATTCGATCTATTCGGTCAGCATAATTTCTCATTTCTACAGCATATTCACTTTTTTTTCTGTCGAAGTTCATCCATGTAAAAGTGACAGCCACTATGACATTCATTTCCTCCAAACCGCAGCGTCTGTCCTATAAGATCAGAGTTCTGGTAAGGTCTGACTACCAAGTTTACAACTAGTACACGTTATGAAGTGCATACACATAGGTATAGAAATGTATGAGCGTATAGTCCAAGAGTGGGGTCTCCTCAATGAAATGATAAAGACATACAGACCTGGACTCGAACTGTGTCTAAACAGTGGTAAATCTAACATAGTAAATTCGTTAGTCTGTATGTGGAACTTTACATTCAGAGCTGAGGCTTGGGCTAAGATTACTAAGAACGAAGCATGGCAACTTTCTGGCCAGTTAAACGATAGCTTTCTATATTTCTCTCTGCGTAATTAAACTCTAGTTTGCCAGGCATATAATTATTTCCCTCTGCTTAATTATAACTAGGTCAGTTTGTCGTATTTCTCTCTGCATAATTGTAATATACATGTAGTTTGTTATAATTTTTATTCACTCTGTATAATTGTACGATGGTTGGTTATGTTACCTTCCACGTAAATATATTTATGCCGTAACTTGTAATTTCCCTCTGCATGATTGCGCAATCATTTAGTTTTTATTTCCTTCTGCATGGCTGTAGATAGTTTTATTATTTTTCGCTGTGTATAATTGTACTATAGTTTGTTGTGTTTCTCTCTGCATAACTGTTGTATACATTATTATGTAGTTTGTTAGAGAGAATTATAACAATTTCCCTCTGCATAATAATATTGTTATACATGTAGTTTGTTGTATTTCTCTCTGCAAAATTGTAAAATTGTACGATAGTTTGTTATATTTTCCTCTGCAAGATTAGCTTATATGAGTGTTACAAGTGTACATTTCTCTCTGCATAACTCTAATATGGGCCTACATAATACATGTATATACATGTAGTCTGTTTTATTTTCTTCTGTACAATTTGGGATTGTTTGTTATATTTTTCCTCTGCAAGATTATACCATGGTCCTAGTATAAGTGACAGTGTATTATACATGTAGTTATCCTGTATTTCCTATCTGCGCCTGACAGCTCTCCGCTGGAAAACTCTGTCTCACCAGCCGTCAGTGCAACAATCATCAGTCCAGTAGGGCCAGACAACAGTCCTATCTCCATATCGACTTCACTCGAGCCCCCAGAATGTTGAATGTTGACAGATGGAAAAATCTCCTCATTACACTGGGTAGGCTTAAGTAACAAACCTAACAAAATAACGTTCCTTTCAGAAAATTGCATCTTTTTTCATGTCTTAGACCAGGGGTAAGAGCCGCACACGAAAACTTCAAATGTTCGAAAGCCACAAGATATGAAGATAATTTACACACACGTTTTTATTGTTGGATACACATCTCGTTACAAAAATTGATGTAAATATTAAAGAAATACATGTATGCAATAATATGTACTCATGTATGCAGTTTTTTAAACTGTTAATTTGTATTTCACTATTTGTTTTACTTTTAGTAATCACAAAGTACACTTATATACATGTAAATGTTTTCAAAATCTTGACTGATGATTGTTTTATCTATACGGAACGTATACGGTAATGAGCTATGGGATATCTGTGAAAAACGAGCGAATGTCATAAACAAGTTAATCTGACAAGATCAGAACATGTTCTTTATGCCTGGGTTTGTACAGTACGTGGAACGAGGGAGATAAACAACTTGACCCAGTGATAAAACATGCCTGTAAAACTCTTAACAGAATGTTCAGTTATGAACAAATCTCGGGGGGGGGGGGGGGGGTGAGTAAGTTTATTAACAATGAACATTAAACTTGCGTTTGAAACCAGCCGGGTAACAGTTCATACCCAGTCAATAATCTTGAAAATTTTTCTTTTCTTTTTATCTTTTATATTAACTGTGATGAAAAAAGAGCTCAGCCACAACATTATATTATTTCAACGAACTGTATACTGAAGGTCAAAGCTAGAGCCGCGGTTTGGCCACCTCTGTCTTGGAGTTGGACCCAAAAATTCAAATTATGTCAAACTTTTCAGTCTGTCTCGTAATGCCATCTTCTCCCTCCTCCTCCCCTTTCCCTCAACCTTCGAGCGGGTTAAAATTATCAATGGCTGACACACATAGTAGGCCTACATAGGATTACTGTATCATTTATTATCTATATTAATAATAATATAATATGAATGATGGTTCATGTCTATAATGTGCACAAAGTAATGCATGTACTCATGTAGACTAATTTGTCTACTGTTGTCTTGCATCACAGGCTTTGAGATCGATTCACCGGACGGTTATCATAATCTTGATGACGTCAGTGTGGCCAGCAGTGACGGAGTACTGTTACCTGCTCTGGAGGGGATGAATCTGTTAATCTCTTTCTTACTTGGTGAGTTCCCTAAACTGTGGGACAGGAAGATGTTCGTGAAGATGGAGTTGAGCGGCGTTCTCCACTAACTTCTCCATTGCCGTAAATCAGACACGAATATTTCAGGATTGACAGAGGTCATTTCCAGCTAGGCTTTGGTAAAGAAAAATGCCTAAGCGGTCTTGTCCTCGGCATCCGCTCCGCTCCGCTATTTTACGGTAAATGACGTATGGAAAAGTAAAACACTCTTTGCCTCTGTATACTTGTCCATAGCATTCTTTCCGCCCCGCTCTGCTCCTCACCGCTATAGAGGCAAAGAATGTTTTCCGTACGCCATTTTCCGTAAAAATATCGGAGTGGATGCTGTGGACAAGACCACTAATTTGTGCTAGCTTTGATTTTTCGTATTTGATTATCTGTCAACCTGTAAGGCCGCCAAGCCATTGACGTGCATACTGCAGTGACGTGTTGCTATTCACTATGGTCCCGCATATTATGTGCACCACTGGAGAATGGATCAGAATGTATGCGTATTGTTTATGAATTAGAAAGCGTTTCAAATACCCGGTATGTGGAAGTGCTTCGGCAGGGACAGGTTGACCCGACGAATTTTCTTGTACGAGATAACAGTAAAATCTATAAAGCGTGCTTGTTTATAAATTATGTGTACAGACCTTCGTAATATTCATCTACATTTTGCTTTTGTTGCGTACATGCACAAAGATAACAGCTGAAGTCAGTAAGAGCAGGTAATCATTACATGAAGTCTTGGCACAAATCGGAATGTAACAATGTTTAAGAAACTACTAAAGTGTACGCAGGACAAAAACACTGTTCGCAGGGACTGCATGTCTTGTTGCAGAATTTATACGTACCGTTCATGGGACATTTAGCATGTACGGTTATAGGCCTATTCTAATGACAAGATGAACACATAGTTCTCACAGTCTTATATTACAGTGTCTTACAATTACAAATGAAAGAACCAAACTTGCTCAGCATCTACAATAAATTGTCCCTAATATTCTTCTCCATTCTCCCACAGATATGCCCTGGGACTTACTACGTATGGTATCCCGACTTTCTCAGAGTGACGCCTGTGGACTTCGATATCTTGTAAGTAACCAATACCATCCGTTTTAATATCATGATGTGCCCGTTGTCTGGTGGCTGTCTAAAAATCAGTGAACATTTCCTTCTCAGAAATCTCCGGCACCTTTCTCAGCCACGGACAGACATGTCCAAAAACATTTTTAAAAAAAAGAAGAAAACCTCTAAGTTTGCAGTAAAGTCTAAATACCAGCTACAGACAGTATTCTCTTTGGAATTAACACCCCCCCCCCCCCCCGTCACGCCAGCAGATGTAGAGCGTTACTTTCAGCTTTCTTTCCAAAATAAGATGTATTTGCACATTCACACTTGATATATTTTCTAGAGAGAAAATATACGATCAAATCTAAAGATTCATTGGTACGAAGTTGCAGATTGTTGAAGAAACATTAAGGAATAGGACAACTGTACATTTGCAGTTGTTTGTCAGGGAATTGTACTGGCGCCCTGTTGCCATACAATGATAAGACCATAACAAATATTCACTAATGAAAAAGTTCACTTGCCACAGCCTACACTGAGGAAGAAATTGTCTTTGTCTTCATTCCATAGCCAGTCCAGCCGGCATGGAGACAAGTAGTAGGTTATATAATGTATAAATGAAGGCTGTAACATAACATAAGGCAGCGAAAAGTAGTCCCAGGTTCGGATTCTTCATAGTATTTAATAATTATGATCTCACTTCTCAGTGAAAGTCATACTGTCAAAGAAATAATCTAATAGGTCAGATTGTTGATTTGTGGTGGTGTAGTAGCTTCTTGGCATACGGCATGGGTGTTTGTTACTTTCGGTACCGTATCTCAAATGCTTTGGGGGGGGGGGGGGCATCGGTTTATATAGCCTACATTTGTCCATGGTGACATTTAATGATTTATTCTCCCCAGATGGAGAGCGCAGACACAGAGCTACAGCAGCAGGAGACAGCACGGTCGCTCTTGTCTCGATTTCCTGACGAAATGAAAACGCTGGGTTTCCATGGAGATCGCCACTGTGTCAAAAGGACTCCACTTTCACTGCAGCAATCGCAGACCTGTCGAAAACTTGCATTGGTGTTGATTGCCCTATTCCAGGAAGACCCTCCCAGTTTAGGAACCTTTATTTGAACAGGACCCGTAGACAGAGGGAACACCTATAGAACGAACCACAACCTGTCACAACCGAACTTTTTTGTACTGATTCACCCCCCACAGGAAAGCCATCCGTATGGAGAGCTTGCTGTGACATTCGAGATTTGAATTTGTTCGGCTGAACGAAAAGGTACAGTGGCGGTTGCAGAACATAACAACCCGCAACCTCTAACATCCGACCAGGTTTGTACTGACCATTCCATTGGAAAGCCACCTGTACGGACAGCTTAGAGTCACATTCGAGTTTAAATTTTACTTTTGTTCAGCTGTACAAGATGGTACTGCCATGGGGCATTCATATCGAGGGAGTTTGTATTCATAGAAAGCACGCCCACAAGAAAAACGGTAATATTGTGCCAGGAAGAAACAAGACAATAGTATATTATAACAAAATGATAAGACAGATGGAGACTTTACCAGGAGCACCTACCAACCAGCCGCTCATACCGAGGGAAGGATCGGGGAAGATAATGAAAATTTCATGCTTGTACTACATGAAGTCTTGCAAGGGTTCGGTAGCGTTGCCATGCCATTTTCATGGGGTTGCTAGTGTGTTAGAAAATCCCAAGATCTGGGGGGAAATCCCAAGGACCGGCAACGCTGCATGAAAACTGCTGTGACTGAGTTAAGTTTGAGATAGCGAACTGCTCATCTGGGCATCCGTGATTGTTATTATGTTATATATATGTCACCGTGGGAATTAGAATCCAGGGGAATTTTGAATTCCACTAGTGGAGATTAGAATTCCAATCTGTCCTAGGGTAAATTAGAATTTTCATTTGCACTGGATAAATCCAAGTGGAGAATGGAATTCTAATATCTCCTAGGGGAGATTGGAATCCAGATTCTAGTTGAGATTAGAATCATGGTGTCGCGATGTGGGTTAGATGGGGATAATTCGACTGACACTCTTTCGAGGTCCGCTCCCACAATCGACGAACACACAAAAAAAATACTTGCACTCTAAAAACTAAATAAATCAATTGCTTTGATTTTTAGCAGAACTGTAGGGCAGTTTAATTACAGGAATTAATGTAACAAATATAATTATAAATATCAATATCAATTCAAAGGCAACTGAATCTATTAATGAAACTACAGCTTTCTATAAAGACTAACTTATTCACTCTAACTACTTGCAGGTCATATGAGTTATATGCCAAATAGAATCCGCGCACGTGGCGACGGATATAACAGTTTAAATTCTATTAATTCAATGAGACATGTTATGATATGGACATTTCCTATAGACACGCCATGGAGAATGCTTGTACAACCATGCGTTGTCTGGCGGTAGCTCTGAAACTGTCTTCAAAAGTAAGTAGAACGGTTCACTTTCATCATTACAAATTAGTATGGACTCTCACCATGCGGCCCTCACTGGGAGTGAGAGCGCTGGATGTAAACGCTGTGGGTTTATATCAAACCAAGTAGCTTAGGCTCTGGAGCTTTAACTCATGGCGCTCCTCACAATATGGACTGCTCAACTGCGTCTCTTATGTCTCTCATCTGGCTGAGGACTATCGCCGTCCACCTCGTAAATGGATTGTCTACATGTGGCATCTATCTAAGCTCTGCACGGGTTTAAATACTAAAGCTATGTCTCGACCTTCCGTCCAGATTCATACATTTGATTGGTGCAACCACCTCTAGCTCAGCTGCCGAACCGAGTTATTTTAAGTAACAGCCCTACGCAACGACCTTGGGTCGACACCAAAGGTCGAATCACTCAAGACAATAAAATGTAATTTTATAGCAATAAATTCTTAACATGTTCAAAACCCCGAGCTTTTACTCTGGATCACGGATTTTCTGTACGTCAACAGACGTCTCAATAACATTTAATTCCTACTCACCCCTTCCCTCTCTACTAAACCTAGTTCAAAACACGAGAT
This sequence comes from Onchidella celtica, assembly GCA_963931925.1. Lineage (NCBI taxonomy): Eukaryota > Metazoa > Mollusca > Gastropoda > Systellommatophora > Onchidiidae > Onchidella > Onchidella celtica. The sequence continues at coordinate 44,757,866 of OZ007571.1, forward strand.
ATAAAAAGTGCTCAGTCATGCACACCTACGCTGTCCGTCTATCCTTCCCCACACCTTCTGACTATCTATTAGGAAAAAAACTGTTCAAAACAAATTGTTTACGAGACCAAGTTATGCTGGCTCGCACAATAATTACGTTTGTAAAAATTACTCACTGCTCTCTCACAAAAATTTACTCAGTGGAAACATTTATGAATCAAATCTGTTCTTGACACATGGTTTCAATTCACCAGTATTTCGTTTTATAAAAATTACTTTTATAGTTTCATTTACTTATAGGATCATGCCTTGCCAATCATTATATGTGAAACACAGAAAAACAGCTTTGAACACGGGCTTCAATCTTTAAAAAATGTTAATAGACCACTATTTTTAGAAAAAAACTACTACCTGCACAAGCATCTGGAGCATTGAGAAAAACTTATAGGATCATACCTTACCAATCATTATATGTGAAACACAGAAAAACCGTTTTGAACATGGGCTTCAATCTTTAAAAAAATGGTAATAAACTACACTGTGCTAACTTTAGAAAAAACTACTACAAGCATCTGGTGCATTGAGGAAAGCCGTGTATTTAAAAAAATATTAATAAAACATTAACTTTAGAATAAACTATTATTTTCAAAATGTTAATGAACCACTAACTTCAGAAAAATTATTGTTTGTTTGTGATACTTTAATGTCAATTATTTATTTTTAAATGTTAATAAACCTCTAACTTTAGAAAAAAACTATTATTTTAAAAAATGTTAATAAACGACCAACTTTAGAAAAACTATTGTTTGTTTATTAATGATACTTAAATGTTAATTATTTGTGCAAGAACTACTGCCTGGGTGGCACTTTGTGCTACATGCAATTAACAACATCGTTTCATATTGCATGAGGTCTTGCATTTGCACACGATTTTATTCGATGCACCAGATGCTTGCCAGCCTGTTGCTTGGCGTGAAGCTTGAATGAGAATTACTTCACATAGGTCTTTCACTGCTAAGTCGTTTAATTCAGGGAATTCCACGGATTTCATATCAACTAAGTCCACACATGTAAACCAGTTTTTAATAATCCCGGCTGTACTGTACAGTTTAAACATTTGGCAGTCTGGTTCTCGCGACTTCTTCTCCATTACTTTGCATGGCACACACACTGTGTGAACTGAAACCATGATTCTAATCTCAACTAGAATTTGGATTCCAATCTGCCCTAGGAGAGATTAGAATTCCATTCTCCACTTGGATTTATTCAGTGCAAATGAGAATTCTAATTTACCCTAGGACAGATTGGAATTCTACTCTCCACTAGTGGAATTCAAAATTCCCCTGGATTCTAATTCCCACTGTGACATATATATTGTCAGTTTCCTCTGATACTGCATAGTTGTTGTCATAGGCGTACGAGCCGGGGGTAGTGCCCTCACGCCCACTCGGGCAAAACAGTGGGGGAAAATTCGGGCAGGCAAAGCAAGAAGAAAAATATCAAACGGAGAAAATTAACAGTGACGTAAAATTTTGGTGAAATCAGCCCCTCTGCCCCAATAACCAGCCCGTTCCCATGCGCCTATGATGGTTATCATGAAGACCATTTTATCACACCAGCAATATAAACATTCACTATTGCAGGGTGCTAGCATTTACTTATTTTCTACTTACCAAATTTGATATTGTTTTCTTACCCTGCTTGTTCACTTAGGCCTAACTGTGTTCAGGTTGTAGCCTATTGTGATATTTGCTTAAATTACTTACAACTGAGCGAATTAAAGAGTTGTTATTATTAAAATACAATGCCTCGCTTCCAACAGCTTTTGTTTGATTTTCTTCATGTCTCACTTCCAAAAGCTGTAAGTTTGACTTTCTACGTCCTAACTGAAAAAATCTTACCGAAAAAAAAAAATAAATCTGTGGGATCGCAAAAGGACTGGAACAAAGTAAAGCAAAAAACCATTTGTGAATTTTGCAGTTTTTCTCCTTTTTTTTTTTTTAACTTTCATTTTTTTTTTTTTTTGGCCGGAAGAAGATCTTTTTTTTTTTTTCCCTGAAAGCTCGTTTTGTCTGTTCTTTTCCTTTGCATCTTACTGTATTATTTATGTGTTATTTCTTATACGAGGCCTTGCAACATACAATCTTTTCTTTTTCCCACAATTTGACTTTGCATTCTTACTTTACAGTGACAGTCATTTTGAACGCTCCCAAAGATGGCTAATAAAAACGTCTCTTTCGAAGTTCTGCTGCCTGTGTAAAAACACCACACTCCAGGAGAGGAGGGAGGGAGAGGAGGTGAAAGAGAACACCAGAAGACCATACGAAAGGTTAACCTATTCTGGAGGAAAAATTAAATATGTAATTTAATGGGTGAAAATCAAGAATGACAAGATACATGAAGAGAAATTTATTTGTTAATTATGAAGTAGTGAAAAGGTAAAAAAACAAAATAAACAACAGCAGCTTCTAACATGTTCAAGGTATGGCAAAGTCAGACAATGGCCCAGCCCGTGACTTGTGAGACAATTAATCCAGCAAATTTAATGATTTCTTTAATAAACAAGCTACCTACAGAGGAAGCTGTGCCAGACAACACACAAATAAAAACTACTGTTTCTGCTTCAGTATCTCTGTCTAAGTGGAGGAGCTTGAAATTGCCTACAGATGTGTACGCGCACACAACGGCCAAACCAGAAAACGCTATCAGTACAATAATATCCCTGGCCAGTGACACGAAAAGAGCAGGGCCTTTGGGAGACAGGTCTTTATAAACGCGGCTTTTTCTTGTACACACTAGTGGGAGTGGCCAAATTTGCTTCATATTATGAGAGCCACATACGATAAACTTCAGTTGTACGACAGCCACAAGATAATATGAACGAAATTTACACACAAGTTTTACATACACAGTTTGTTTAAAAAGTTTGATATAAATATTAAGAAATACATGTATACAACTACAACAATAATTATATACTTATTGATGTGTGCATTTTTTCAAATGTTAATTACACTATACAGTTTTTCAAACATAACTTGACACCTTTGTTTTTTTATTTAAATCTCGGTTACTATACTAATTTAAATTTATAAGGTCGGGTCGACATGAAAATTTCACACATGCTAGATTATTAAATATGAAAAAGAATTAACACACTGAATCAAAAGATTGGCCACACGTTAATTTGTTGTGGTACTCGCAATTAGCAGGGAGTTAGAATCAAAAGTCACAAATGGATTACCGAGTGTGTCCGCCTCTTACACTGATGACAGACATGCATCGGCGACGCATAGAATGGATCAGTCTTGTGATTGCAACAGTGTTTACTGACACTGGCCGAGCATTGCCATTACATTTAGCTCATCTCTTATAAAATAACGTTAAATGCGAATAAATTATGCATCCTGTCAGCGGGTTTTCACTCTTGGTCTGCCTTGTCTTTGACGGTCTTTTACGGTCCCAATTGCTGCCAGACGGTTTCTCGCATCGTTTACCGTCCGCCTGCTTAGGTTAAATTTCCTATCTACAACATCAATATGGCACCTGGCATTAAGCATCCCAATAATCTGGTTTCTTTCATCTTGGCTTAGACGCGGCATGTTTATCTTAATGAACAGCGCCGATTGAAACGCGGCGAATTAAAGAAGTTGGGTCAGCCTTCCTATGTGTGTTTTTAATTATTTTAATTTATCAAGTTTTAAGGCCAAGAGAATGGAAAAATCAAAATCACGTGACCCGGCTAGCCCTAGACGACCACAGGACCCCAACGCTGCGGTGAGCAAAATTCATAACATGGTCATAGTGTTCTCAACGAGGTGTGAAAATTTCAACACAATGGGCCATGCAGTTATAAAGTTACGCACTTTTAAAATGTGTCAAGTTATTTTTTTAAAGATCGTATGGTTTCAATAATCACAAAGTCCACATTATAATTATATACTACCAAGTTTTTTTCAAAATTTTGACTGATGAATGTTTTAACTATACTGAATATATTAAGTACCGTAAAGATCCAAACTATGGGAAAACATAGGAAAAACATGCGAATCTGCATTTCACTAACAAAATTACACTACCAAATATAAAACTAAAAGGGTTTTTAAAAAATTCGATATTTTTAGTGATATTTATTAGTCAGCCAACATAATTATTTCAACAAGCCGCGGTCAAAGAGCCGCATGTGGCTCGCGACCCGTGGTTTGGCCACTCGCCCACTATAGAGTCACAAGTAATTTGATTTTCTGTGAGTGAGCATAGGTGTGATATGTATGTGTGTGTGTGTGTGTTTTCTAAGACAACGCAAACGGTGTCTACATTTTTTTTTTTTATACTGAGACGTCTTGTCGGTATCGGTAGTCTGTGATAGAGCAAAATGCAAATTAAATAACAACAGCAACACTCAGGACCCACTAACCCAACGTTTCCTGCCAGCATCTGCCCATCAGTCAGAAGTTGAAATGAACTGGATATCCGAAGGTTGGTAGGAATATCGACAGGGCGGATTCCCTACATCAAACCGACGATGTCGTTAGAAGCGCATCTACGTAGGAACGGTATCATTCCTATGTGCAAACTTGACGTCAATCTTTTGACGTTGAATTTCTGTGAGGTTGTGTGGGTAGTTGGTGAGCGCTTCTGCCAGGGTCTCCTTCCAACTCCGTCTCCTCATTCTGCTGTATTCTATCTGTCGTCTCGTTTCTTCCTACCACAATATGCCCGGTTAGCATGTCGACATGCTTTCTCCAAACTCTGATTAAGCAACAAACCTTTTGTGCATGCATTAATTTCCTTTGTTCACTGGCTGCAAAACGTTTCTGATCGCGCACACGCCAACAGCTTAGAGAGAACACGGCTGGTGGTCGTCGCCAAAATGCCCTGGCTGGAAATTCATCAAAACAAAAATAATCTTGATAGCCTCATCTTATTTTTCTTGTAATATTCCATTTACCACTAACGCAAACTACAAATTTACTGCAATGTAATGTTCAACAAAATTACGCGTGTGTTCACTGATCAAATTCTTGATTATTATTGCATACTATTGCTCTCACTCTCAACTTACGATGGCCACTGTGTTCATTACTGCACATAGATTACACTAGTAAACATTACTGCATAGGCTACAGAAAGGGACGTGACTCGACGAAGCGGAACCTAATTTGTTTAGTGGGCATCATCTCCCTTTCTGTTACCTGACGTCATAGTAATGGCTACTTGTGACTGGCCGAGGTAGGTGGAGACATAATGACGGAATGATTCAGGAAAACATTCGATAATTTGTTGGATTGTTTTCCGCTACGGTTGCTATATCTCATGTGCACTCACGAAACGTTAGCCAAAACAACAAAATTTCATGATAAAGTGAAAGGACCTTTAAAAACTGGCGTGCCTAAAATAGTAGCCTATCGTGATCCAAACAATTATGAATTAATGCTCCAGATGCTCTCCTTTTAATTTGGATGGCGATCTAGACATATTAATCTAGATCTAAATGTTTGTCAGAACAAGGAAATGTCGCTTTCATTGAAAAGTATGCCCATGAAGTCTAGTTTACTGTATGAGAGAATCTGATCTAGAAGGTGAACTGAACAAAATCTCCATCCCTTTGAGTGACGGCTTTGATGAGGGGTTGTTCCCATGACTGTTGTATTTTGTAAAATGAAAATAACATCCTGTTTGATAACATGGTAGATCTACACTAGATCTAGAGTCTAGATCAAGAGTAGAGATCTTGGGGCTTGGTTTATAGTCTAAATCTTTTTGAATGTTTTTGTTTTTCTTTAAAGTTTGATTTGGCATGTTTTCATTTGTTTTATTAACCCTCATATCACAACCTGACAACCCCCCTTAGGATGTATGAATTCAAAAAATGCACTGCAACCTCGTTTAACAATCACCATGTTAAATCTAGTCTAGATATGACAAGGGTGGCCAAATCGTGGCTCGATAGCCACATGTGGCTCTTTGACCTCCAGTAGGCTATGCGGTTCTTTGAAGGTAGGATTTCCGAATGCGTTCCATACATGCTAAAGAAAGAGGGTTTATTTTGAGGGGTTTAAATAAAAAAAGGGGCTAGGTATTTTTGGGGGGGTTTTTCTAAAGAAAGACAAAGAATTAATTCATGGCATGCTTCGCTTTCTCTATCTCTCTCCCTTCTCTATCGTACATCCATCTCATCTCAATTTCTCTGCATAAGAATCATCTGAAAGTGAACACATGCATATTTATTATAAATCATATCATGACAATACTCGGATCTGCACCCACACCCTTTCGCTCCTAAATCACACGTCTTAACCATTTCGCCACGTAGGTGAGTTAACAGCTTGACGGTAGTCATCTACTAATACTCACATACTGCACCCTTGACCTAAATGAGGGAAAGTTACTGACCTTGTTAATTTGCATAGTTTTTAAAAATTATGAATCGGCTTAGTAGCAAAACAATCCAATTTCAGCTGCTGGGAGATTGCATGATCTGAGCTAATACCGGGCCTACTTGAGTGTACGTCGATCGCCAATGGCTACCCCAGCCCCATTTCGCCTGATTAGTCAATCTGACTACCGCCCATTGATATAAACTGACTAGACCCTCACGCCCCCAGGTCCATCTGACCATTCCTTGTGTTGCGAGTTTAAATTCCTGAACACCATATCAAGTTTTGTTTCAACAAACCTTCGCTAGTCGCGCTTTTGGTAAATTCTGTTACCGTGACCTCTCCCCAGCAAATTTCAAAATGGCACCTGTTTGCGGATTTTGTCTCACTTCAGACTATTTTCTGGGATTATACTGTTTTTCTTGGCAAGTGTGTTACAAATGTTATTGTGAATATGAAGTGATAATTGGTAATAAAGTCTCAAACAATGCATTTGATCACGGTGAGTAAAGTTCAATAACGTTATAAAAGCTATGGAACGCATTCGGAAGTCCTCTTTTCTTGGAAATATGTTGGCAGAGCTCTTTTTTCAACACAAAAGTTTAAAAAAACTGCATACTTGAGTAAATATTGTTGCATACATGTGTTTCCTAATACTGTATTTATAAAAGTTTTGCAACAAAATATGTGTGTAAATGTTAAAAACGTAAGTAAATTTTGTTCATATCACTGTCAGGAGGCTCTAAACATCTGAAGTTTATGGTATGTGGCTCTTACTCTTACACTGCTTACAGTGAACAAATTTAGCCACCCCTGAGACGTTGGCTATATTAAGTCTAGATCAAGCTTCTGTCAAGGATTAACCCCCACGCTGCGCGAGGCGTCGAAATACGGCATCGACTTCCCAGTTCACTCTGCATGGGCATGTAAACAGGGCAAAGTCAAACTGACTGTGCAGCGTGCAAACTGTATTTTCGCGTATCAGATCATTGTCCTCTTTGAGACGTAATTACCATCTTATTGCTCACTGTATCTCTTCTAAATGAAAGGCATTGTGACAAGGACGAGTCATGTTAACCAGTGAACCACTGGTTGGCCCCACAAAGTCTTAAGCTTCAAAGTTCAAAGGCTTTCCCCACACTATCAAAAGGTATAACATCGACATGGGAATTGTTGCTCAACAAATTTGCAACATTATCTCATTTTCTCCGAAGGTGACAATCATCTAGAGTTGCCTAAGAACCAGTCAGCTCTGAAATGACCTTTGCCCCAAATGCCTACGCTGGTTCATTAGTATGTGCCAATCTGGATGAGACCACTTGTTTAGGGCCTTGGGAGGGCATATGTAGTTATCAATATTGTGCTTCGTTCTCACGAAAATTACAGCCGTCAGTTTGGTATCATTTATAAGTCAGATTATTGGTTAGAGACTTACAAAGGATTTGCTGGTTAATTCATTATCAAGTGAGATAAAGCATAGTAGCAAATGTTTTCATACCAATCAAATACAAACCAAACCACGTGGACAGCGGTAGTGTGGTCATTGCATAAACGGCAGGGGTCAGTGCGACCCAGATAAGATTTCCCATGAGTAAGGTCACTGACCGGTGAGCGGGTTTTATGGTTAGCACATGGATTGTGGGTTAAGGAACCAGCCAATTTCGGTGCAGTTCAGAATTTAATGATGTAAATCTATGGCCTCTGGCATAATGAAATTGCATTCTTGATGCTGAAAGATTCAGATTTTACAAGCAAGTGTCAGCAATAGGATGTAACTCTTCAGTGTTAAGAGTTTTGTTTTTTTTAAAATTATGTTTACAATGACTGGACCTCATAAATAAACAATTTAAGCAAGTAATAGAATTAGAATTTTTATTGTGCCAGAAAATCCAATTTGAAGACATTTCATTAGACTAGAGTACAGATTCTTCCAAAGCAGGGCTGTAATTAGAGAGAGGAGATTTAGAACAGTATTTTTTTATGATTTTCATTTTTCTACCAGGAAATGTTCAACCAAAGTGAGGACAAGAAAAGCAAACAGGCTTAGGCACAGATATTTTTTGTTCTGAAAAAAAAGGGTTGACTTAATGGATTTATAAATAACAATAATGTCTTTTCAACCATTCTCCAGATTAATCAAGTCTTAAGAATTTCCTGATCAATCAACGCAACTTGACTTTGGAGGAGAAGGAGGGGGTTCTGCATTAAATTCACAAAAGCTCAGGATTTGTCATCATGGCAACGTATGGAAAAGGATCGTTTGATGGATTCACTCCCTACCAGGGAGACTCTCGTGATGGTATGTATATTGATCAGATTTTGTCAATGATGATGAAGTGGGAAAATGATCAAGGAATTTAGCATGTGAATATCAATTGAAAGAAGCATTTTTAAGCAAGATAACACATTTTCTCTTTCAGTCCTTACAGTTATGTAAGCGTTCTCTTTTGAAAATACTCATTTAGTTATAAAAACCTGCAGAATTATTCAAGTGCTGTAAAATGTACCATTGCATAAATTGATGAGAAACTTTAAATTATAATCAGTATGTTTACTCTGTATTAATATATTCAAATAATTTATGATGAATTTGATACTGTATCATGTGAATTATAAATTATGTTGCATTAACTAATGTAGTTTGTCTTAGTAAGTTCTATGTTTCATAGACAGTGATTTTCACAGACAACTGATAGAGCTGTGTCATGTCAAAAAAAAAAACAACAACCCATGTGTGGCAGTATTGTCTGGCAGCACCATTTCACTTGACAATTATTTTGTAACACGTATTTTTATTTTGTCAGGTGATAGAGGCTCAGATTTTACCAAATTATCTCGAGACATTAGCACCAACATTCAGAAAATTACACAAAATGGTAAGTACATTTGAACTTTTCTTATAATTTCATCGGAGTTACCTTTGCTTTCAAAGTTTATAATTCCCTGATTTGTTTTTAGGTCTCCCAGTTTTTGCTGGAAGCTAATCAAATGAAAAATCAGTATAAATGATGGAGTGAAAGATGACCAAGTCATTTGATTCGCAGCATTTTCCATGAATTATCAATGTTTACCAAACTTTTGTCTTCCCTACAAACAATTATTCTGCAAGATAGACCAAATGTTTTGGAGTCAAAATATAATAACATAAGCACTTCATTTTGAATCAAAATTACCTCCACTTAAAAAGTGAATTAAACACTGGAGTTGGTCATAGCTTTATATAACTTAATCACAATTCTTCCCAATTGAGAATGGCAAGTGATAGTATCACTACTGTCAAGAAATATAATATTATGGAGTAAATTTGGACTTGACGTTATGAAAAAGGATAATTGTCACCATTGTCAAATTTTCAACACCGTTGTCACATTTTCAAAGTATTTGAAAATGTTGATTATCTTACATACACTCACTGTTGTATCTTTACAGTCAGTCAGATTCAAAGATTTGTGAGCCAGATTGGGACACCACAGGATTCAGATGATATGAGACAGAGAGTGTAAGTTGTTTTCAGGGGTGAAAATTTCATAATTATTTTGTTTTCACAGATGTACATGCATGTATTGATATGAATCAATATAAAGTAAGAAATTTAAGTAACTTTCTCAGCCTCATATTACAAGTTTTGAAGCCACCCCACCCCCCCTCACCCTTCCAATGTGCATTGTTGAATTAGCAATACAGAGTAAGTCTTGTTGTTAATACAAATTAAGGTGTATTAAAACAGTTTTTTATATCAAGATGTATTTTCAGTGGTATGTGAGTAATGGGATGTGCTGTACCAGTTTACCTTACTTACATTATTGGAGGGAAAAAACTTTACATCAGGATCTGACTGGTTTCATTAGGTGTAAGCACATAGTAAGTCACATCCAAATGAGATAAAAATATGATTTTTGTTTGTTTGTTTGTTTATTTGTTCATACAATAACTTATTTTCCTTTCCATTGCAGCCATCAGACCACCCACTACACACATCAGCTGGCAAAAGAAACGAGTACATATCTGAAGAATCTTGCCCATTTACCAGCACCATCTTCACCATCTGAGCAGGCATGTAATTGTAATATAAGTAATGAAGGAACAGAAAGATCAGTGCCTGAATATAAAGAAAGTGGAAGAATTGGTTTGCATGAGAGAAAAAGCTGTGTAATAGAAAGCTTATCGCATTGATAGAGTCGAAATTATATTCAAATTAACATTTCCTACACTGTTTATGAGATATATATGTATGTCTCACCCCTGTTACAGTCCACAGGTGGAGCAAATTTGAAACAAATGATTTAGACTATTTGGCACATGGTTCATAATTTTTAAAGGTAAAGTTACTTGTGAATAAAATGCAGATATTTAGATAAAAACACATATTTACAAATTAAGTGGTGTATTGATACAAGGTATTATTGCAGTGGATGAAGTGAATATGTAATCAATTACATACAGATGAAGTAAGAAAAATTCTTCAAGATAACTGAGCTTTAATAATTTTTTTGTCTATGGCTTTTAACATTGAAATTCAAGCTTTTGTTTTACTGAAGTTATTTTAATTCACTCAGAATCAGCAGGTGTTCAGACAGATAATCCAAGTGACAGCAAATTCACTGGCCCTGTTATGAAACCACAAAAGTGTATCACTATACGAGGAACTGCAGATGATGATAGTTTGTTTTTCCTATTCTATGAACTCCTTGAATGAATTTTTCTATTGACTGAAGGGGGAGGACAATATTTCAAATGTTTATTCATGTGACTAAACATGTATTTAATATGCAAATTCAAGAAAATTTGTTTTTTCCTTGTAAAATAGGACCCATTGCAGCACCATTGCTTGCACATATGGTTTCATGATACAGTCAGTGCTTTATATTTAGCTTTTTTTTTTTTTAAAACAATGGATGCTCAAAGCATGGCTGAAAATAGAGACCTGGCGTCTCTGTGCAGAGCCATCAGGACATAATAAGAAATGAGTTCATGCAGTCAGCTAACCAGCTAATCTACATGTCATTTTCTTGTCACATACAGAGGCAATGGAAGATGCAGAAAGAGAGACTAACAGATGAATTCAGTAATGCATTAAAGAATTTCCAAACAATTCAGAGGACGGCAGCTGAAAGGGAGAAAGCCAGTGTCCAAAGAGCAAGAGCTCATTCAGGCTTGGACAGGGTATGAGTTTTCCTGTAGTTTGTCCAGTGTTAGCCATTGCCAGTTTGTCTTTCATTGTGCTAAGAACCCATAGCAGTTTTGTGATCCTCAAAACTGCTCAGTATTCTGTTATTTTAAAAAGCGCCTGTTGCATTTCAGTAATTAAATGTTTAAAGTGTGAAGTATATGAAAGTAGTTAGCTGTTGTAAATCTTTTTGGGTGTATTGTAATTGAAAATGAGCATGCTTGCACAACCCGAAATGAACAGTCTATAGATGAATGGCTTGACTTCAGCATTTATGAATATTTAGAGAAAGAAAATTGTCTGTTATAATGCAGTGGAACTCAGATAGAACGGCATTCACAGGACCACTGCAAAACTCCCTTTCTAGGCGAGGTTCCATTATAGGCAAGGTCAAAGGGAAACCACTCATGTAAATATAATTATAAGGCTTCCCCCTCTAGAAATTTCATTGTCCCCACAGATTTGAGCCTTGTTTTTTACACCCCTGTCCACCTCTTCAATTAACTTTGCCTTGATTTCAAGAGAAATGCATTTTCTCTTCTCCGCTGCCATCGTTAAATGGCAGTGCAGTTTCTCTTTCTCAAAAAGTGAATGGCGATGCGTTTGCTCGAAGGCTAGCGCAGCAAGTAACACACTCTTGGTCAGACATAAATATATATCTACACAAGAGGCGAGCGCAGAATGATTGCTCCCTTGCTTTTAGGTTTACACACAGTCGTCATGTATGCCAACCTCGTGAGCCCTGTTTACCTGATTAGTTATATGTTCACACAAAGGACTGACCACTTGCGGCTAGTCTTGCGTCATTGCCAACCTCCACGGTGCATGGCCATCCCACCACCCTACTTCTCACAATCTCGCACGAGTACACACAAAGGACTGACAATTGGTCATAACAGTCACCCCCCAGCATTCCCTTTCCGCCCACCTCCCAATTAATCTCTCAGCTGTGCAATATTTCACTTGATGTATTCCGTGACATCAGAATGAAAAATGCTGTTGTTTCAGAGGCATGCTTTATTTGCCGTTGTTGTAAATGTTTTTTTTTCACTTTTGAGAAGAATGTATGAAATAGGGATTTTAAATTATGCTGTTGTTCCCAAGGTCCCATTCAATCTGAGGCCATTATACTTGAGGTCTACTGTAATGGGTTTTATATGAGACAAAGAGAATATGTGCGAAACAGCCTCAAGTTAATGCTCAGTATGCAGTCATCTTTAAGGTCCCCAACATTCGAAGCATTTTGACTTTGAATGAATATCATGAAAATACCATTGAAAATTTCTCAAGTTTTTATGACTTGTGTTGAAGCATTATTCATCAGCTTTACAATAGTGATATAATTTGATTACTTGTGTACTGTTGTGTGCATCACAAAATGATTTATTTTCATTTTGCAGTCACCATTTGATCCAGAGCCAAGTTATGATGATAGCATGTCTGCCCCAGGGTAAGTGATGGTATTTTATGAAGTGACAGGACTGTGGACAGCTACATTGGAATGTCATAGACAGAAGCACTTACTATCAGGATCTTCTGGGCCAGATGATATTGTTCATGGGCGAAAGTAACCTACCTACTGCTGAAAGTTCAATTTAATTGGGATCTTTTTGGATGTAGTATAAATGCTGTCTACGGTCACTATTGTTTGATCTAATTATGCTCTTATTTTAAAGATGTGAAAATGACTTTAAAAAAACCAAAAAAAAAAAACCCCGACAACTTTCCACAGCCTCATTCACAGTGAAAAGAGAAAAAGCTGCTTTCAGAGCCTGAAATCAGACGATGTTATGTAGTTCAGAATGTATTAAAATTTGACATAAACATCTTTTCCTTCAAAGGAAATGTTTGAGGTTTATGGATATTCTGTGGAAGATTTCAACTTGAAAGTTACTGATCTACATTGGGTTTTGTAAACATTAGCTTAGTATATTTGTGCTTTGTCACTTTTCACTTTTGTAATAAATTTTATTGCATTCCTCTACAAGTTTTTTTTAATCTTGTCTGTTTCAAAACTCTTTTTGCAAATCATTGTCCTTTTTCTATTTTCAGGTTTTCTCAGACACGTCAAGTTCTCCAAATGGAACAAGATGTTGATCTGGAGTTGATAAGGGAACGAGAAGATGCTATCAAGAAGTTAGAAGTGAGTTTTTCATCTCTTATAATACTAATAGGCATTTTTCCCTACTTCATTTTTCTAGCAAATGACCTATTATTTGTCATTCATTTGCTTGTTGACGTCAGTCATTTTCAGCATTTAGCAATGACAGGAACTTAAACATTCACCTGCTTCTGATGTGATTTCAGCTGAGAAGTATGAAAAGTTGTTCTCGAAAGGATGCTTGAAAATTCAAATTTTAGTTTTTAAGTTGCTTTATTAGAAGTGAAATTAACTATTGTTGTGAAAAGCTGAGGGTATTTATTAAACTGGATTAGAAGTGGAATCTTTTGACCTAATTATTTTTTTCTATGATTGCTGTATAAAATGTCCACATGTGTGTGCTTGATAAGTCTTTGGTCTTTATAGTTCAGAAGAGACAAGAAAGCAATTTATGTATCCACACAGTTCAGAGAAAACTGCTACATACATGTCATTATGTCAGAGGAAAGGCCATTTTCATTTCATATAGTCTTAGATGTACTTTATCATAATGATATCCAATAATTTATTGCTTGATTTAGCCAATTTTGTTAATTTTTTTTGTATTATTAATTCCCGATTTTGTTTTTGCTCACAGTTTTACTTGCTGTTTAGGTCTCCCCCTCCCTTTCTCATCCATTATTTTTAAATAGTGAAATGACTTTTTGCTGTGATTTTATCAGAGTGACATCATGGATGTGAATCAGATCTTCAAGGATTTGGGTATGCTGGTACATGAGCAAGGAGAAGTGTTAGGTAAGTGATAGTTATCCACTTCTTTTACCACATAGTGCACATGTTCTTTAGTGTGGTGTTTTTTGCATTATCCTGTTTTTATTTCTGGGGTTTGTGTTAAAGGCAGAAAATGGGTTGTTTCTATCTAAAAACCCCTCATGCTTCCATCTAAGATTTTATAGTAAAGAATGATGACATACAGTCTCAGATTTTTTCATATAAACTTTCCGAACTGAGACTGCAACTTTTGTCTTTATTTCTATGATGTATACAGATAGCATTGAGGCCAACATTGACAATGCACAGCTGTCTGTAGAAGAAGGTACCAAACAACTGAGCAAAGCAAGGGATTATCAGGTAAGCCAAACTCTATCAGCATGGGAAAGAATCTTTAGGCTCAATATTTTGTCTTTCTTATTTGCTTATTATGAACACGTCATTTATTTTACTAGAAATGTTCACACACAAAATGCACATATTTTACAGTGTTACATTTCTATGTGGAGAGTGAAGTACAGTCCAACCAACCGATAGCTCAATTTTTGATATGTAACCAGTAATAAGTCCTCAGATGTCTCTGGGCCCTAGTGTTGGCCACCTGGTAGCCCATCCCAATTTTCATCTATATCTTTTTAATCATACCACTTGTCTGTCTTTACATCAGTCCCTTCAAGGGCTTCCCAGAAACTTATAAAAGAAATTGAGAAATAGGCAGTTCACCTGTCTTAGCTCTCATTTTCTGTTTGGGGGGCAGGTAATTATTTTCAAGCTTTTGTTGCATTCTGTGCAGGTCTCTGCCTTGGTGGGTCGGACTGTTTCTTTGCTGGTGCATGTTTATTATTCTTTGTGAATTGACTGGACATTTTGTTCTTTGTCAGTATAAAAACTTTTAAAACTTAACCCGCACCCCATGCGATATCCGAAAAGCCCACTGTCGGATCAGTGACCTTGCTCACTGGGAATCTTCTGGGTCTCACTGACCCATGCTGATGTGCGATGACCACACTGTTGGCACTGCTGTCCATGTGGTTTGGTTTGTATTTGATTGGTATGAAAACATACGCTGCTATGCCTTATCATGCTTGATAATATATTAACTAGGAAAACCTTTGTCTGTAAGTTTCTAACCAATGATCTGACTTATGATACCAAACTGACAGCTGTAAGTTTTGTGAGAACGAAGCATGATAGCTAGCCATGCACCCCAAACCCTAAACAAATGGTTTCATCCAGATTGACATACCAATGAACCAATGTGGGCATTTGGGAGAAAGGTCATTTCAGAGCTTGTTTCTGATTGGTTCTTAGATACAGACAAATCTAGATGATGGTCAGCTTGTGAGAAAATGAGATAATATTGCAAATTTGTTGAGCAACAGTTCCCATGTCAATGTTAAACCTTCTGATAGTGTAAGGGAGAGCCTTTGAAAGCTTAGTTTTTGTGATTCTGGCCAGATGGTTCACTGGTTAACACACGGCTGCTAACAAGGGACACTTTAGTTGGCCGCCTAGCCCCCGCCACGAGGTCGGGGTCAAGAGGTCAATTGCTTCGCGTGGAATTTAGCGGCAGCGCCGAAACCGAAGCTATATGACATCGTCTATGAAAATATTTATAGTGGTTTGAAGTGTTAAAATTCCACACTTTTCACCCTGTTACAAGAGAGAGGAGAGGACTAGTTACATAAATGTGAAAATCTAGTTGTTTTAGTATGATTAGTTGCATAGCTATGCCCGTTAGAAAATGCTTCATTTTCACCACAATTTGACTCCATTACTGGTGTTTTAAAAAAATTTGAATAAAATACTTCCTCACAAAAAACAACTCTGAATCAACTGTCGAACACAGAGGAGACAATGAGCTACTCAGTGTGCCAAAAATCAGGTGAAGGGCAAGTCACAGGATGTCTCTACAGCTGTTTAACTAACACAGAGGTTTCAGATAACACTGCGCTGATCAGTTTCACGTCGTCACGGGCACCCCTATCGGCAATAGAAGCCGTTAAAGTCTGATGTTACTTGAGTCATAAATCTATTTGAATGGGGATTGAGTTGCACAATTTGTGTGATGGTCAGTCAGAATCACTCAGAAGAGAGTTGGGGAGGGGGAAATTCAGCAGACTGCAGAGTCACTGGGTGCACACAAGTTATTTTGAGTTTGGAGAAAGCACGTCGACCACACGATAACAGTCACATTGTGCTAGGAAGAAGCGAGACGATAAAAAGAATAACAAACAGAATGACAGGGCAGAAGGAGACCCTGCTAGAAGTGCCCACCAACCACACGTGGGTGTGCAGGGGATTAAGTAAATGACTTGTAATATTAACACAATTCCTGAATGCCGTTAGTAAAAATGGAATAAATCACTTGCAAACTACACGCAGTCAAGAGAATATATTGATAACGAAGTTGCAGAGCCACATAAAAATACATTTCGGAGGTTTGTATGAAAGATGTCTGCTAATGTTACTACTGACAGGTCCATTTAAACCTTTGGTTATAACCTGGCCTTTTCATTGTGGGGTGGGGGGGGGGGGGGTGTAGGGAAAGGGGGGGGGGTGAGAAGGACAGAATACATGGAGAGTTGGAGAAACCGGGAGTAAATGTGATTTCATAACAATTTGCAGTCTTGCACTCACTCCTGATACTGGCACTCACACAGACGAAGGTCTTGATGGTTTGTAACGATGTCACACTCTTCCTTTTCTTTAAGTCTCTCAAGCGAAAACAACTACACTTATGAGCACACAGTAGTTCAGTGAGTACACTGCAAATCATTGATAATATTTATCGCCAAAACTAATTTACAAATCATCTCTATGTGATTCACACTGAGTGGGTTTGTTTTTTTCTTCTGTTAATCATTTCATCTTCAGGTTAATGATCTGTTGCCACATATACTGCACAAATCATTGACACATTTACAGTGCTATCACGTTCACGTGTAAATGTTCCACTGTCTACATGTTACGGTCATAACTTGTCCAACATATGAGCAAAATATCACCACAAATTAATGCTCACCACTCTCTTTTACACAGCTGAGTTATTTTAAGTGGACATTTTGTCGTTGATATGATTGCCCTTTCCTTGAAATTTGCACAGCGTGTAGATTAACCAAATTCAGAACATTGCTGAAAAAATCAGCTGTTTTTTTGGTGAGGAAAGTGTGTTAATTAGACAAAATTGTTAATCAGTGTGTCCGGCAATAAAGTCCAATTTGGCCCATTTTGTCACCCTTGTAAAATCTCTCCTATTTATCACAGAACTTTCAAATTTTCACAGAAATGTAGTATGTTAAACGCATTGATTGAAAATCGGGTTCGCACGTACTGGGGTCGGTAAAATTAAATGAGAGCGTGAAATATTGTCAGGCATAATTATTGTGCAGCCGCGATCTAAGCGGCCGCCGGCCAGTTGAACTCAGTGACCCCGACCGACACCTGATTTATTACTTTCTCGTGGTCTCATCTAAGAGGTCGGTTTTGGAGGAAAATAAGCAGCCGTGAACATGTCCTTGTCAATGTCCTTTGATTAGAAGAGATACAGTGAGCAATAAGACGGTAGTTAGCTCAAAGAGGACACTGACCTGATACGTGAAAATAGGGCTTCCATGCTGCGCAATCAGTTTGACTTTGCCGGCCGTGTTTACATGCCCGTGCAGAGCGAACGCCTGGAAAGTCAATGCCGTATTTTGAGGCCTCGCACAGCATGAGGATTAAAACTATTGATAGTTCAGAAAATGCAGTCATAATTGTTGAGTGGCACCTCTGGGTGCAAACCCATGATGTGGCTCATTACATAACGACATGAAGTTTAGAAGCTAGAGAGAGGATGCTAGACATGTTTCATGTCACATGGTGATGTTTCCCTTCATAGTTTTATTGTTGTGAAATAGCAGTAAATTAGTGTTCATAGTCATATTCCCAGATCTGCCAACAGTCCCTTTTTTTACAGGACTCTTCTGTATGTGGGGTGTTGGGAAGGATGTAAGAAATAACTTCTATACAATAGTGTATTTAGAAAATTATACCCTTAGTCTCTTGCAATTGTCTTAAAAACTAATGTTACATTGAAGTAATTTTTTTGCATGCCATCTTAGATTTTCCAAAATTTCGTTTTGGAGCAGGAATTTCTTTGATCTTTTTGAAATATCACAAAAAATGCACATTAAACATTCAGTTTTACATTACACACACCATTACTACATCATGCCACTTCCATATTTAATAATTTAATATCGCTCACATGATGCAGAAAATGTCAGCCAAAATCTTTCCGTAAAATGTTTTCATGTCCATGAAGAGAAGTGTGCTCCCTTTGAACATAAATGGTGAGGTATTGTTTGTAAAACTATTGAATTTTTATCCTGATAGCCTCAAGCATTTTGTTACCTAACCTAAAGAAGCAAAATAGTTTAATATAAATAAGATTAGGTTTCAAATGGCAAAAAATATTTTAAAATGGTCATAAAGGCCAGTAGGCCATGTTTAACTCTGAATGCATTTAGTCAAAGGGTTGGAAAGTTATAGCTTTCGGAAGAAAGGCACAAGTTTTTCAGTGTCGGACAGTTTAGTAATTTAATCTCATGAGAAACTGTACTGAAACACAGATATCAACAAGGAGACCACATTTATGAATGTGTTAGAGTATGTGAGGAAGACATAAACTTTATTTTCTGCTGGATAAAATCTGCTAATATAAGATATAGCCCTCATTACTGCTTGCTAAACACAGCCAGATACTCTTGCATATATACATCATTTCACTTGAGATGTTGGACGCACCCAAAAAGTGTATCTGTTTTTGATATGAGATCATACTATCATTCTTATTGAACAGTTAACCTACATAATATTATGTTGTAGCCACTTAGAAATTTGTCAGACATCTCATAATCAGGGATGGGAATTACAGGCAGAAAAATGTCCAGAACTTTCGATGTGATGTGTTGCGGACAGAAAAATGTCCTGAACTTTTCATGTAATGCATCACTGCCAACCGCAACGCATACACTATTATAAGGCCATACACATTTTGGACAACATACAAAATGGAAGTTACTTGTAGTAATAATACTTTCTCTTTGAGATGAGAATGTACTCGAATGAAAGGAAATGGAGAATCATAAGCAACTTACACATTCTTCGACCTTTTTAATATCTGGAAGTCTGAAAATTTTTGGAGGATGATGATCCTGGAATGGTGCCACCCAAATAACGAATGAAGTTGAATTTGGTCAGGAAGTTCGACTTTACACGAATGGAACAGTTGATATAAATGCCATTTCCTGTCCTGACCATTTCAGTGCTAACAGACAGTTTTTCAGAATATTTGGTTGTATTCTATTGCAACGTTGTTCATTTTCACGAACTGTCGCAGGGGGGAGAAAAATATCTTTCTGAGACAGAATAATCTGATGTATGATCAGACTAATATTAACCCTCACCCTGCGAAGGGTGTCGAATTATGGCACCGACTTTCCATGCACTCACTCTGCACGGGCGTACAAATACGGCAAGATCAAGCTGACCACGCAGCGCGCAAGCTGTATTTTCACGCGTTGGGTCACTGTTCTCTTTGAGACGTAACTACCGTCTTATTGGTCACTATATTTCTTCTTAATCAGAGGCATTGTGACAAGGACATGTAAACCAGTGACCCACTGGTCGGAATTTCAAAGACTAAGCTTTCCAAGGCTCTCCCCACACTAGTTATCATGCTTTGTTCTCACGAAAATTACAGCTGTCAGTTTGGTATCATAAGACAGATCATTGGTTAGAGACTTAGAGACAAAGGTTTTGTTGGTTAATTCATTATCAAGTGTGATAAAGCATAGCAGCGAATGTTTTCATACGGAGCAATAAAAACTAAACCACGTGGACAGCAGTTGTGTGGTCATCGTACATCGGCAAGGGTCAGTGCGACCCAGGCACGATTTTTCGTGAGGAAGGTCACTGACTGGATAGCGGGCTTTGAGCTGTCGTGTATGGGGTGTGGGTTAAAAACAGATTCCACAGCTCTGCCATGCAAAGGCAGAGCGACGTATCTGCACTCTTTATGCCTTAACAGTTATGTTGCTCTGCCTTTGCACGGCAGAGCTCATCCAGGCAGTGCCTCACCATTAATCACTTAACAGAGACAGAAGAAATATTTGTAATGTGGTATTATTTGTGAAGGGTAAAATCTCAATAAGGACAAGAAAATACACTTTTTAAAAATACAGATACATCTATTTGTTTTTATTGCTAATGAAATTATTTATGATATGGACATAGGACATAAGCAGTTGTAATAACAACTTATAAATCATGTTCACATAACCGGATAAATCACCATAAATATATCTTTGGTTCACATTGCCATATCAATCACAGATAATCATTAGCATTAGAGATGTTGCTGTTTGATTTGTCCTTCACCTGCTAAAGATAGGGCCATAGTCTAAGTGTATCACTCTCAAATGGCATGAAAAGAATTGCGAAATACTGCCAGTATTTTTATAAATTTTGTGGTTAAACAAGAAAAACTGTCTGGTCTGAATTGCCATTATATACAATATATGAGTGGAAAAATTCTCGTATTTATTTATATATGTCACTGATTTATTTGAACTATTTTAATTTTTCAATTTATGTTTATTCTTGGTGTGGTATTTTTCAGTTGCACATTAGGTTGATATTTTTTATTTCATCTTTATGTGTGCAAGGTTCTTTTGTTTCCTTTGTTTTCAGTCCAAAGCACGAAGGAAAAAATGCTGCATTTTTATCATTGTGCTGGTCATCCTTGCTATCATAGCTGTGATTATTGCTGTGTCTGTAAACAATTGAGGAGCTTATGGATTCACATGGCTGCCACAGGTTTTAATTTGTATTTTAGAACATTTTTTGTATGTTTCCCTTGTCTTGGTTTTGGGGGATGATGAATATGATCTGTGTAAAGGTCTGCGATTTTCAGTGGAAATAATTTCCACCTGAAATGTTGCAGAGCCTTGCATAAGAAATAACTCAGATATTATACAAAGATCTGCGAAGGAACAGGAAAGATGACACTAGTTTATGGTAAGAAAAAATCTTCAGTTCGTAAATTTTCAGTTAATTTTGGCCAATGCAGATGGCTGGTATCACTGCTATATCAAAGTCATGCGCTTAAGTTGAATTATCAATACTTTTTTATATTGTTTTCATCACCCACACTTGTAATGCACATAGTGGACATTAAAACTGAAGTGGAAAAAATCATATTAAGAGATGAATAAGACTTTTGATGAATATTTACAGTAGAATTGTGAGTAATCTGGTGCTTTTTTTTTTTATCAGATCTGTACTAAAGTGCAGTGGAGATTTGTTCCAATTATCTATGGTACAATTTGTAATTCCTATTAGCCAAGGGAATGCTTTCTACACATACACAATTTTGAATTTTTATTTTGTGTTTAAATATTCAAGAGGCTTTCCTGTTCCTTTTTTCTTTTTTGAAATTTATTTTCTTAATTCAAGATAAACATTTTCATTTCTTTTCTTTTCTTTTCTTGCCTGATGGATTCTCGATGTGAAGAAGCCCTGACAGATAAGTTAGCCATCATTGCATTTTTGTGCACATGCACTAGATTAGGTTCAAGTTTAAAATAGGAACATCTGCCGTATGTGAGTCTCCTCAAAACACGGAGCATATATTGCAGAACTGCACACTCTTCTCAGCACTGCGAGAAACGTATTGGCCCCCAACCCACCGACCTGAATATCAAACTCTATGGCCAGAACTGCAGAAAACCGTAGATTTTCTTAAAAGAACAAATCTGCAGATTTAGATTGGTGAACGAAAGAAGAAGAAGAAGGAGATTAGGTTAGCATGTTTTGATTAGGGAATGCAAAGGCTCTGTAAACAGCAATTTCTATAGAAAGTAATTGGTCACTTTGATTTGTATCTTCAAACAGAAAGGCATGACAAATTGCTGAGGGTGTATAGCATTGATTTTAGTAATTTGTTCTCACATTTAAGGTTTTTGTAGCAATGTACAAGAATTATTTGTTCAGTTTATTTCAAGTTCTTGTTTATTTCAAAATCATGAGATGAACATGTGTTCCATTTTTCTTCGAAAAGTGCACGTGCCCTTTAAGATTAGAGTTTGTATAAATATGGGAATTGCATATCATTCTTCACCTATTTGTGTCGATAGGCATATAATATTGATGTTCTAAGTGCAATTTTATCTGTTTTCTGTCAACAGGCAAAATCTCGCCGGAAATGTTGTATTCTGATCATCATTGCCTGTTTTGTCATCCTCGTCCTGGCACTGATCATCTATTTGGCTGTTAATTGATTGTACCATGTTGACCTGCCAGCGGGCCCCCAGCAGTGAATTTTGCAACCATGATTTCCTCAATTTAGATTGTTTTCAGTATGGTAAATTTTAGAGACTGCCAGATTTCTGTTTTTTTTTTTTTTCATCACCATTTTTCTTTCTTTCTTTTTTTCTTCAAGCTATCTGTTCAAAAGGGACACTCTTTATAAAGATTGTGAAGCTTTTGTTTTGAATTGCAAGGTTTAAGACCTGTATGTGAAATCATGGTTTTGAGAAGATATGTGTCAACAGAGATTTCAGTTATGGGACATTTTACTAAAACTGAAATCAGCATGAAGCTAGGAGAGTCATGCTTTAGTAAAATCATATTAGGCATGTTTTGAGTATTTGAAGATGATACAGGAAGAATGGGCACCAGTGCTTGCTATTTTTATTTCTAAGTGTTGTCATCAACTGTGTAGAATTTCAAAGATTTTCATCATTCAAACTAAATACAACAGAAACAGTAATGATGTCTTTTCCACCTCATTAAAGGTTAAAGTTCATGCTCATCAGTAATTTTTGCAGCAATATGTTGCCCAGAATGGCATGCTTTTGATGAAACTAAACAGTAGAGCATACTTGCGATAACAGTAGAACTGTTCCTCTCACAATGTAATAAGAATGCTATTTTCACTATTTGGCTGTTTCCAAGAAACTGATCTGTATAGAAGATAGAAGATAGCTCCATGTGAAAAGCAGGCTGTGAAGGTGTCATGTTTGTAACCTCAGGAAGGACAGGACTGTTCAGTCAAAGATCAACAGTCAAAATATTATTTTTAAAATATTTTTTATGAATATTTCTAGCAGCAAGAGGGATTTTAAATCAACATTTTTTGTTCTTTGTGATGAAAAATTGTTAATTTCAGATAAATATACTCAAATAAATTTCCTTCATATAAAAAATGTGTGCAGTAGCGTTGCTTTTTATTATCATTGCATTTGTGCACAGGTACTCAGAATTTCATCAGTTTTGCTTTTAGTTTCATTACTTAGTGTAAAATGGATGTTCCACATTCCATACTTCCTTATGCTGTGTTTCTTGTTTGTTTTGGTTCTAACAGTGTATGCTTTATGGCTCACTGCGTTTAAAGTCAGTTATTTTTCACCATCTAGAATATGACCCAGTAGAGCCAGATGTAACATCAACTACATTATGTTTATGCATTTCTCTCGCGATTACGCTTTTTCAAACTGGGTGTTGGGCTCTGTGGTATCACAAGTTTAACCAATTATCAGAATGGCATGAAGAAAGAGCCATGGTCATGTTATGGTGACATTAAACCATTATTTTCTACTCAGTGCATGAACCTAGCATTTCATGCCCTATGTGTTATAGAATACATTTTAGCTTATTGGTTGACATCCCATTCAAGGCACAAATCGCAGTATATATGGTCCACAGAACACATTTTGATAAAGTAATGGCACTTTGTCTAGTCCTTGTACCAAAATAACTGTGAAACATAAATTTAATTTTATCTGTAGCAGTGACTGACTATGATGATGTGAATCTTTGAATGTAAACAGAGCAAGGTCATCTTTAACTCACTTGAGCCTGAGCTTTTTGTAGCCCAACAATCACCGCAGCCTAGTGTTTTGTGGATTAGTAAAAAATTCACCAGAACAAACCTAATCAAGCAATCAAATTGAAACCAAGTCGCAAGACAAACAAATAAATGTTATATGAGGTAAAACAAACAGAACTTCAATTGATTTGATAGTTTTCAGTTTATGAATATTTGAAAATGGGCAATATTCAGGGCAGCGCAAAATTTTTTTTTCAGCAAATGTATGTGAAACAAAACAACCGAACAACATTATGTTTATTGTTTATTTGTGTTGTTTTCATGTGTATGAATGATTTAGATCTGCAACAACCGCTAGTACTACTAGTACTAGGTTTTGGCCCTGTTCTACTAGCTTTTTGTTGACCATGTCTTACACCATTTACTACTTCTTCATCGCTACTACTGAGTTGAAAAGCAAATGCGTTAGGTCATTGGAGTTTGAGAGCCTGAGGCTGAGAAAGGAATGCTAACAAAGCAGTGTAATGCTGTTCCGTGAATGTCCTAACTAAAGAGTTTTATTTATATTTATTTGTATATTTTCATCATCGTAGATTTTGCATTTTTTATCCATATCCTGCTATGATTGCATACAGAGTCACAGTGATGATGTATGCTATATCTCACATCGTCCTGGGTTATAGAGAAATCAACTTATTCTGTGATGTACGTTGTACAGCAGGGTGGCATTTTGCCCCTGAATTTATGATGTGCCACATACAGCAGCTGTCATGAGTGAGTTAAAAGGCATCATTAGTTGTGAGATCAAATACTGAGTCATTGGGATAACAAATGTTTGTTAAACTTCATTTCGTGTGCATAATGCTGTCAGTATGTTTGCTTAAACATGCTTATAAATTTCTGTGTATCAAGTGACTGTGATTTCACCTTGGAAATGGATTGGGGTTGTGGTGGATAAAGGAAAAATTTTGAACCATTCTAATATCTCTGGTAGTCAGGAGGCTAAAAGATGCTTGGCAGTGAGAACTCACCTGTTATAGAAAGTCAGGATGCAATGAAAAATATGTTGCCAGTAGGAATCATCTGTACTTTTTTATTGGGGGCAGTTGGCTGACATGAGTGAATTTCTGAAATAAATGTGTTTGGGTTGCTTTGTGGGAGACAGTAAATTGTAGATAAAGACTTGTGTATCTGCATCATGTACATAAAGTGCACATATTTATCGCACTGAGTGTTCAGTTATGACAACTACTATGAATATAAATGGAGAGGTTCAATGAAATGGTGAAGTAATACCTATCCTATATAATAGAAAATGCTGTTATAAGAGACTGCACATAATTCACACTGATTTTGAATGATTTGAAAAGGTCCAGTAATCAAAATCTGTTGTTTCCTTTTCTGGGTGAAAAGTTGTGATCGATTGTAATTTGATCAGCCTAATGCAGTTAATGCAGCTGTTGGAACTGCACAGCACGACACTGTTACCCACCCCTCCCTTGTTTGTTTGTTGTTGTTGTTCCTAGTCAATGGCAAAACAGGGATGAATCAAATTCTCTCAGTTTCTTTTGACAATATTTATCTTCCTTTTCATTTAGGTCACTTCCCAAAAACAATAGCCGTTGGTCCTTTGATGCTTTCTCAGTCATGATATAACATCAGAAATCGCAAAATTTGTTGTGAGTTGTTTTGTAAGTTATAACACTACAGTGTATTTGTTTCATATTACATACGTATGTGACATTTCTCATAAATTTGTTGCCCATTTTGTTTTATTCATTAATTTTGGTCATGGGTACATTCATGGGTACACTCACCTGCTTATACTTTATAATCACGCCACCTGTAACTAAGTAGCTTATATTATTTAGTCTGAAAGATTACCTGTATGCTGTAGGCCAAGAAAATGTTTTAAAACATAAAAGGTGACAGTTGTGCAGCCAGTGAAATCCATTGAAGATTATTGCTCTCTAAGCTGTGGAGGGAAACAAATTGAATCATGTTTTATTAATTCCCAGGTACTATGTGTTATTGTCCTGCAAAACCATACAGGAAAAGCAGGACATAATGGGGCTAAAATTTAGTGACACACAAAAATTATATCATGATATAAACATGTGTCATTTTCCTTGCCCATATTTAAACTTAATATGATGGATCAATTTGTTTTTTGAGGAGAAATGATATTTGAGAAGCAATATGTAAAGATTGTCACTTTATTATTTAATCTTTTGAAATTTTTTGAGACAGAATTTCCAAGAAATTATTTGTCCTGCAGCCAGCCCATTTTAACACAGTACTCTTGTTGCGGAGATTGGAATTATGAAATGAAGAGATGTTTAGTCTTCAATAAGAGCTGTGGTCATGGAGAATATGATAGTCACAATATTTTTGCTGTCACAAAGGACAAATTACACATTTCAGGTTTGAAGTAGTGCACTTCAGGATGGTTTCTTCTCTGTTTCATTTAACAAATATGATTGATACATTTCTTGCTTTCATTTTTATGTTATTGGTAAAACTATTAAAACAAAGGCAGAATTTTTCATTGGCTGCTCCTTGAAAAGATAGGTTCATGGGGTGGAACAAAGCATATTTTGTTTTGATGAAAACGAGAAGGAAGATAAAACTTATGCTGAAGCGAATAGTATAGGAATTTCCTCTATATTTATTATGTTTGGGTACAGCTGTGAAAAGATTTGATAAGGCAAAGAACATTAATGAACAACACACAATAGCAGTTTTGTATTAAAAAGGTCATCCATTTGTTTTTAGGAATCTGCAAAATGAAATGCAGTATGCACAGGTGTACTTCATAAAATCAGGTGGTAATTGTCAGTTCAGCACTGACTGGCTGTGTTGTTAAAGGTCTGAATCTTGAATTATTATTAAAATATTATGTAGGTAAATGCTTACTTTTTGTTAGTACTTTTTTAACTTTATTTTAGAAGTTCTTATGATATTGAATAGATCTACTTGTATGAATGAACACTGATGATGTTTTCCAACCAGTTTCTGGAGGTATCAGAATTTCTTTTGCTGTTGCTGGTGTTTCAGTTTGCAGATTGTTTGAAAATGTGTTGATCACAAGTAAGTGCTTGATGTTTGCACAGCATTTTGATTAATTTAAAACTAACTGTACAAATCGTTATGGGCACACACCATCACTGTGCACATAGTGCATCTAAATGGGATCTGAGCATCTCTTCATTATCATGTTATTCTTTTCCTTGTTTCACATTTGTACCAAGTGCATGATGTACAGTTTTATGGTGCTTTAGTTTAATGTATATTAGATCTATATTTATCTGGAAACAGTTACAAACTGCATTGCACGTTTTTTTTTCATTCAAAATATGGCAAGTGATGGCCACTGTGTCTCTGAGTTACAAAACCATGACTTATGGACAGTATGTCATTCATTTGTTGCTCAATTCTGCATCAAATGTTGATTTTGTTTTTGTTTTGCTTGTAATATTTTATGTTTACCTTGTGGTATTTTGTTTTTGTTTGTAACAAATATACCTACTTGATCACCTGTATAATGATGCTCTAATATTTGTTGTTTTTTATGATTATAGTGTGTTTTTCTTTGT
This sequence comes from Onchidella celtica, assembly GCA_963931925.1. Lineage (NCBI taxonomy): Eukaryota > Metazoa > Mollusca > Gastropoda > Systellommatophora > Onchidiidae > Onchidella > Onchidella celtica. The sequence goes on from OZ007571.1 coordinate 44,785,734, forward strand.
TCTCAAGTGAAGAGCTTGAAATAAATCTTAGAATTGTACTTTGCCCATTATTTTGTGATATCTCAAAATGTGATTTCCATATTGAAAAGAGGACAAGCTGAGGACTAGAAACCTGAACAAAATGAAAAGACGAAGAGTTGTTAAATGTGAGTTTTGTAGGTACATGTAGTTTGTATTGACAAGTAATATTGATAAGATGCAATGTGAATTTGTTTGACCATCAAATTAGTTAGAGAACATAAGATTTTGAAAAATCAGCTCATTTACATTGTGCAAATTTGAGATTTTCCAGACATTAAGTTTCTCTAGTTCTGCCACTGCCGGTAAAATCGGTGAAATATTGCTGAAAATTTCAGAATGGCTGTAGAATACACATGTATTTGCTACAGTTACAGTTATGTCCAGATTGTAACCTTGTTTTTTAGACCTTGTTGTTCACGTGAAGTTTAAAAAATTTCAGGATTGATAAAGCTTTACTCCGGATTTTTAGATGGTGGGATGAAAATCTTAGCTGTCTCCAAATGAAGTTTTGTTACACACCCCATGGGGAAAATTTAAATTTGGTTAGATGTGAGCCTTATGATTACATTGAATGAAAACAAATATGTGGTCTTTTGTACATTAGTACATTACTTTTGAAATACTGCTTTTTCGGATATTGCGATATGCAGTACTCCCATGTTTCATTCTCCTAGGAATTTCAGTTATCCTTTTTTGTTGGTGTTTGCATAAAAAAACCCATCTTTTTTGATGAGTGGATGGATGAAATATTCAGTCCCTTGCACCATTTACTATCATTTTCTTAAAATTGAAACACAATTCACACAAAAATGTGCCACATGTGAAATGACGACAATGGTTATTTGTGATTGAAATCTGTAGGGGACTTTGCATGCAAAAAAAAAACAACAAAAAACAACAGATTTTCCTTTGGACGTGCAGCTTTGGCCCCATGGTCTATTTCTTGAAACCATGTTTTGGTCTGTTTCATAGTTTTGGAATATGATGCCATTATTAAAAAGACATGTTGCAAATCCAATTGTCCAGTCCAGTAAAAAAAAAAATGTCAAGAGTGGATTTGTTCTGTATTTCATGTGGAATTCACAGCTGAGAACATTAGCCTACCTTGGCAACCTTTCACTTCAATTTGTATTTTACTATTTTTACTCCTAATTTATTTCATTCTCCCCTCTGCTTTTTTATACAGTGCATGGACATTTGCCAATCTAGCTGTGATGCTTTCAGAAGGATTCTTTTCATCTTTATTGTCATGTTAGAAAAAAAGAAAAGGGAAAAGACATTCAAAGTTGGATGAACAAGCGCGTATGATTTTTTTTTGTTTTTTGTCCGCAAGTTCACTTGTATTTTCTAACAAAACCTGCAGTCTGGCACTTTGTGTGTCATCTTTTTTCAAGAATTGAATAAAGCCAAAAATAGTACCATCTTCTAGGAACTATTGAATACCTTAATATGTACAGTCTTAAGTTTTCTGGCCACCTGTAAGAGACTATTACTTCATTTTCCGTGCTCACACTGCTGGAACTTATGAACAATACAGTGCACAAGTTTACAATATATGTATTTTTGTTCATATTTTCAGCAGAAGTATTGGTCAGTTTGTGCATGCTTTTTTGAATTCAGACAGGGCCTCCTCATAAGGATCTCCATGTGTTAAGGAAGGATTCAGAAGCTTGGCATTTTCATGTCGAGGCCTGAGTGTTTTATTCTTTGTTTTTGTATTAATCAAAAGCAGTTAGGTTGTAAAGTATATTTTGATCTAAGCTACATGTACTGAGAGCATATATATATTGTCATTCCAACATTTCAGTCGTTTTTCATTTGATTATAACATTGTGTTTAGTCTTTGTTTGAAAGAGTCGTTTTGTTCCGAGAATGAGCATGAGTGATTCTGTGAATTACTTTTCAGTTTTTTAGGTGGGGATTTGAATTAGCACAATTATTTTACCGTTTCCTTTCCTACGAGCAGAAATTGGCACCAACATTTCTTTATCTTCAATGGTGGGAAAGGAAGGAAAAAAATCTTTCCATACTATATGGTCAGTCCATCCATACCTAAGGGGGAGAAAGAGAACATATTCTGTGAATGCTTGATGTTATTCATGTTATTTAAATGTCTAGCACTTACATGTCACATGATTTGCAACTTAAAATATAATCAGAACCAAAAACTCTTGTCTTTGAGTGAAGATCATTTCAGGTGACAGATGTAGGAAATAAGGCATAATAATATAATAAAGGTGTAGATTCATGCTCATGCCAGGGTTTGTCAGTAATTTTATAATCAGTTACTAACACTAGTATTATTAGCAACAGCTGAGGGACTTGGTATTGGAAGTGACTTGTACTGTAGTAGGTAGCCCAAACTGATTTTTACTTTTTATCATAAGTCACCAGTTATTGTCTAATCTAATGGAGCTTGCTTTTCTAGGAATTTTGATACCACATTTATCATTCTGGCTTTAGGCTATGAAAGTTGCGGCATTATCAAAAGTGAAAAAAACACCTCAAATTTGCTACCTTTTGCAAATTGCATGACAGTCCAATTTTGACCGCCCATAAAATGACGGTTAATTGAGTCACGGCATTAAAAATTATGAGTTTCCAAGTCAAGGGAGTGAACAATAGGCTCAAATTTTTTCAAGGGTACTAATATAAGCATCTCATTTTACTTTTTTTAGCCATCAAACTTCATGTGACATCAATTCATTGTGAACTCTTACAAGGGAGACAAAAGTAAAGTTTATTGTTGTTTTTTTTGTTTGAAAAGGAGGTCACCCGTGTTGCCACCCGTGTCCGACAAAAGTGATGAAATTAAGCATTGGGTTGGTCTATAAAAACACTCTGCGCGTCCTGCTGAAACATGCCCTATGTCTAACTTTAGCACACCCTGAAAATGCAAAGGCTGAGGTTCATTTGCGTATAATTTTGATCCTGATCTATTAATGTTTCCGCCAGTTTCTTGGCCAACAAACTTTTCAACAAATAATTTCTAAAGGAATTTTATCTTAAACAGGATGAAAAATACATTGAATTAAACCTCATTTATCTGGCTTTCTGTGTGAGTTATTTTCAAACACGTGTGCTACATCGGCACGACGCTCTGCGGTCCTTTGCACGGGGGGGGGTCAATTTGGTATGTGTGGCTCAGAACAAAAAACGGCAAGACTATGTCTTGTTCAAGCAATAAAAATACACAGTTACACACATTAAACAATACAAAAGATACTTTACTTTGACAGAGGAAGAACTGAACTTTATTATGATGTAGGATGCATGCCGCTGTACACAAACACACTGCAGTAGCAGCCATGTAATGCTGCCCTTAAATTATGCCAAAACGGGATTTCATCCCTTCTGCCGTTCACCTACTGGTAGGCCTTTTTGTTTCCTGGTTGCTCGTTCAGATCTGCTTAAACCTGACTTTTTCTTTAGTGGCACGTAAATTTGTTTGGGTTTCCAAAAACTGAAGAGGAAAAAAAAAGCAACAGTAACTGGCACTATTAGACCCCACTTTTAATTCTTGTTTTATTCAGAATAAGTTAATGGAATTGGATGACGTTTTAGGAGAGACTATGGAATTAAGTTTTGGGAAAATCCATCAAAATCGGCTTTTGACCTGAAGTGCAGTTTCATCATTTATCAAATGCAATTTTGTTGCAAATCCTGTGTTTTGGTGCATTAAGTACTCCTTTTGACATTTAATGTTGTTATTAAAATAAATTTGTAACTCCCAAGGCCAAGCCTGTCACATAATATAACATTGTAATTACCAGTATGTGGGTTGAACATATAATACAGTAATATGCAGTGCACACATTGATGTAGTATGACCTCTGCAGGAATATTTTTCATCCTGTAAAACTTTGGCAGTCCCAGGCAAAATAACATGCAAATGTCATAAAGTAGGACAGATGGGTCAGATTTGTATAAATACAAAACATGTAGATGAAAATGAAGTAATTGATGTGTAAACCATGAAGACTTGCACTTGAGATCTGGCAGAGGATTGTTAATCTGCTCACTTTTTTTTTTGCCCCCACCCCCCTCCCCCGATACATGTAATTCAAGAAACGGCATTTGAATCATTAAGATTATACTGGACTTTAACTAAGTAATGGATCTTGGTCATTCTTGGATAGTTTTACAAAAGGAAATAGCCAGATAAATTATGTCTATGATTATCATTTAGGTTGTGAATTTTTGTCCTTGATTTTTTCCGACATTGATTAGATTTAGTAAGTTGTTTCTGTCTAACCTATCGTCAAGGCTGCCCATAATTTGAATTGGTGTAAATAATAAGCACAGAAATATTCAGTGTGCATTAATGTCTTTTTGTGTCTGGTGCATGTCAAAAGTCCACATACCGGTACATGTCCCGTATAAATTATGTGTACATGGACCTCATTATCTTGCACAAATCTTGTAGTTTCAATATTATGTAAATTCAAAGCTGTTTTCAAAAACTACAAATAAAAAGATTCCAAAGCTTATCACCTTATTTGTCTTTGTCTATTTATTTTTTTTAGTATGATTTGTGTGTCACAAATCCCAGACTGGGAGATGTAATAATTTATGACAGGACAACAATCACGAACAAACAAGTTTAACACTTAACAGAACAACCCATCAGACTCACACATTTATTTAAACATAATCATACAGATAATAGCGCAATTACATACATTATATTATTGAAATTAACTGCCGTACAACGGCCTTATTCTCACATGCACTCTTCCTCGGATCCACAACCCGGTAGTTACTTCCTAAAGGCACTTCGGCCTCAGCCTCTCCCCATGAAGCGTACACACAATAGTTCACATTTCACTCACCAAATATCTTACGGTAACACACCTCCATCGTAGTACACAATACTCACTCGTGCTACAAATCCATGAACTCACTTTCATCTATCGCTCATGGCGCACATTGCTATATCCAATATCAAGGACTTCCACATTCCTCACATATACTTATTTACATCATGGTAATAGACGAATATAATATAATACATCAATCATAATTATCAATCAACGTTCTACCTACCAGTCATCACTGGAAAAAACACTCTCATCCGTCTTCCGACTGCTCCCCTTATGTTCGCCCGCTGGGCTCTTACTAGCGTCCGTTCAGTAGGACCTTCTAACTTGCAGAGATAGTAATACAGCGCTTTCGCCTCATTCAGACCCCCCACCACTCACAACATGCACGCTTTAACTTACTTGTCTACGTGCGTTAATTTTACTCTCCTCCTTTCCCCCCGTAATTATTAACTATCGCTCACTCCACTCGTGACATTGTGTGTGTGTGTTGGGGGGGGGGGGGGTATTAAGGAGTTCATGATCTTCAGTTTAAAATATTGAGAATTTTTTACAGCTGAACAGTGCAGTGCACCAGTATTATTCACATCATACAATGTGTATCAAACCCCACAAGATGGCATTCTTCATGAGTAATGATGATAGAAAGAAGTAGCGAAGTCAGCACATGCACATTAATACATGTATATAATGTGTATTTATATACAGTATATATTATACATATGCTAGGGATTTATGTACCTGTAATCTGTCTTTTGAGATCCACTCTTTTTTATTCCCCTACGTCAAAATGTAAGGCCTATAGCAAAGTAAGCCAGAAGTATAATTTACACGAGCTTAATTTATTCTATTCTTTTTTCAAAGGAATGTCAAAGCCAATTTCCAAATACTGCATGCAGTCAAACATTCATTTCGCAGACAACTATTCAGCAACTTAACACTTTCTGATCTATTTTTATCATTGTTTAAATAGGACTTTCCAAGCTTCTTACAAAAATTAACAAAACTGTGGATGGAAAATATGTTTCATTATGGTGCAAATTTTTTTACTTGTTTGCTCAGCTGTGCAGCCTGAAGGATAATGAAATTAAGATTCTTAAATGTCATCTAATTGAACACAGCCTCCTTTGTATCCACCTATTGTGTTTATTCAAGTGTCAGGCAATCTTTTGTAATTTATGTTTTTGCTTTGGTGCCCTTTGGTAAGTCCAGTGTATGGGTGACCTTCGAACCATGTTCACTTAAGTGCAATTTCCTTGTCTAACAAAGAGTGCATGGTGCCCTAGCCTGGTGCACATGGGATCTGTAGTGCTCAGGACTGTTAGCGTTATGTTAACCTTTTAAGGTCAGAGAAAGCAAGAGAGAGGGGTGGAGGCACAGGTTTATCCCATATAATGTTGGGTGTCTCACCAGTTTAAAAAGTACAACTTAACACATGTACATGTAGTAAAAAAACATACTTGTCCTTTTATTTCATCGCTACAAAACATTTCAGTTCAGCAGAACAGACAAAAGAAGATACACTGGATGGATAAATTATTCCAGACATGAATAGTCTGTGGGCCAGTGAGCGAAACCTTCCCCCCCCCCCCCCCCTGCGGGGGATTTGCCACTATTATTTCTGAATTCTTCACCCATTAGGTAGTTGGAATCAACTTGTTTGCCATTTTGAAAGTGTAGCTTTCTATGAGATAATGCCCCTCAGGCCTGAAATGTGCTGAGTTGCGTATTTCTTATTTAGGGGTGGAGGATAGAAAACCGTCAAAAAGATAAAGTATAATTACGAAAACTAGCTTTAATACAATTTTCTATGATAGCAAACATTCATAACAACCAGTGTATGCCTTTAGAACTGTTTAAATTTGTACACTTGTATTGATACAGAGCATAAATGATCATGTTTTGTTCAATTTGCAAAATTTCAAAACATAGCTGAAGAAATATCATGAGAGGGGACCAAATAATGTTTTTAATACACACTTTTAGACTTTATAAAGATCAGATAGGGCAAAAGATTAATAGGAACTAGAAATTACAAAATTTTATTACATGATGCACTTTATAGCCAAAGGATGTTTAATTAAACTTTTAAATACTTATTCAGTTTCTGTTCAACATTTGGAGTAATTCATGTTTGCATGGAATGCTAAAGTATTTTTCTCTTGTATTTTGCATGCAATGATCTTTTGAATGAAATTTAATCATGGCCAATGAAAAACCTGTCCCATTAAAAAAGCAAAGACAGAAGGAGGCTAAAGAAAGAATAACATGTATTGTGCACAATGATAGACTGAAGAATTTCGGGGCAGTCAGGACATTGACTAGCTGTGGCTGGAATAGGATTCAGCAAGTTGCTCAGATGAGAAAGGATGCTTCAGATGATAAAGAACTACTACGACATATTTGTGAAAGTATCCCTGAAGTATTCAACCCCATAAATCATGGCTACCATCGAGTACGCTACCAATCTTTTACCAATGTTAAATACCTGAGAAAACGAAAAGCAGAGATTGCCACGAAAGGTGAACCATCTATAGGGAAGAAAAGATCTCTGGCAACAGGAACACTATTTCCTAAAGATGAATGTATCATATGTCAGAAGAAATCAAAGTATGTGAAACGGAAGAAAGAAAAACTAATGAAATGTATCACAGACGTAGCAAAAGAATCAATTTAAGAAGCAGCATAACGTAATCTAGACACCAGATTGATAGGACTCACTGAAGCCTACTGTTTCGTAGCAAAAGAAGCTCACTATCATGAATCATGCAGACGGAGATTTATAAGAACTGAGAGAGAGAGGCAAGATGAAAGTGAGTGTACCTCTGGCAGTCAAGGTAGTCCTCATGAAGATGCATTCAGGTAATTTTATTCATACATTGACTCATCAAATATCGCAGGGGGCCACATTGAAAGAATGACAATGCTTAAAGAGAAGTATTGTTCATATATATGCAAAAAGAACACCCAGATTAGTATAATCCAAACTATAAAACTGACAAATTGAAGGCAAAATTAACAAAAACCTTTGGTAAAAAACTACAATTTTGGCAGCCAAACTACTTAAGTGAACTTGTTTATGCAACAGACCTTCCAAAAGGTCTTGCCGTCGAAGCAGCATTTGAAGCAGTGTCTTCTGATGAACACAGAATTGAAGAAGCAGCTATGATACTTGGAAGAAAAATTGTGGATGCAAGCAACAGTGTTGAAGACATGACATGGCCACCCTCAGCAGATCAGCTAATGTCAGACAATTGCAAGTTACCAGATTTGCTCACACATTTTCTGTTCATCTCTTTTGTGAAAGACTTACATCGCCAAGCAGTTGTAGTGAGAGATTGGTTAATTCTGTAAGCCAGGACATCTGTTACATTTTTTCCAATGGTCAGTGGAAGCTTCCAAAACACCTTTTAGGAATGACAATCTGTCACTTGACAGGAAGTTCTACTATCATTAACATTCTGAACCGTTTTGGACATTCTATTTCCTACTCAAGTTTGTTAGAACTGGAAACAGCAATGTGTGACAGCATCACAGAGAGCAAATGTATTCACCCAGTGTCAGTTGACCCACAGGCAAATTCTCTGTTACATTTTTGCTGGGATAACTTTGACCTAAATGAAGAAACTCCCTCTGGCGCAGCAACAACACATTCAACCCATGGAATAATCATTCAAGAACTCAATGACTCTCCCAGCAGTTCAAACACTTCAAATACAAGATCTCATAAATGCAGCAGCATAACAAAGTCTAAAAGAAGATCTGTCAAGTATACTCCTCCAGAACTGGAACCATGTTACTTAAACCTCAAGGAAGAGCCAGCATTAAATGTCCTGAAAAGTAGTGTGGAACCTAGGCCTGATTCAGCAAGAATCTGTCGCGCTGATTTTCTTGTGGTTCTTTTGCTGGGGCATTGTTCCATCAATACAGCAGCATGTACATGTATTATGTGTAGGAATGGTTATAATAGGCGTACTACCGGTACGGGTCATTGTGTACAAAAAATTGACTTATGTGCATTGTGTTATCAATTAACCTTAATTGAGGGGATTGGAATTTGTGCTGTACAACTTTTTTTTTAATGTTTATTTTCTTATCAATGTGTCAGCATAATATTGTATGAGGGTATGGGTAAAACCTTATCTATTTGGGGTGGTTGCAGAATGTAAGGGAGGGGAAGTAGATATTGGGGTTGGTGCTGTATGCATGTGAGGGAAGAAGATGGTTGTAGGGTTAAACGTGATTGACATGGTGGAAGCTCAAATTTTGGTCAAAGAGAGATTAACAGAAAATGGGAAGGAGGAGAGGGGAAGGCGAAGAGGAAGATAGGGAAATGACCAATGTTCCTCTATTTTGTTTTTCTTGAAAAACGTTCTCATCTCTACATTTGACTTACTGTCTTTTAGTGATGCTTGGCTACGTAACCGAGTTACTGAATAAGATTTTGAAGTTCATGTATCATGTGCATTGCTTTGTCATTGATTGGAATGCTCCTTTTAAGGCTTTTAACATGGTTTTAGTCAGTTTGACTATGTGAGGTATGGAAGAGCTGTGTGTCAGAAAACTGATGTCTAAAAGTTAATACATTTACCTCAGCCGGCCAACATGTTAGTTCTATTTTCAATTCCAAATGGAAAATATCTGATAGTTTTTAAAATTTATTTTGAATATGGGCCACTTTATAAACTGTGTGTAAATTTTGAATGATATGGATGCAATATTAAGCATGAAAATAATTTTTTTAAAGATCACCCCTTAATTATTAAAAAGGGGCACAACCGCATATGTTCAAGGGTCCGTAACTCATGCAAGATGACACTTTAAAATTGGCAAACAAGTGAATTACACATGCTTACACATCAAGCTAACTGAAAATCATACTGGTCAATCCCCCGCAGGGGGGGGGGGGGATCCGGTAGCCTATAGACTAGAAAGCATGCATCAGCTTTCTGAAGTACATAACAGAAAGAACTCTCGTAACACTGTTATCTGTTCAGTGTCCTGCACAATGTTCTATCTTGAAATACAGTAGACATCAATTAAACTAAAATTGGCAGGACCATAGGTTTGGTTTCAGTTTAGAAAGAGTTTCAGTTTAGTGACAGGAGGCTTGGAAAACCCAGTTTCAAGATGGAGCCCAAATAACTATGGAAGAATTTTGCATAGGCAAAAGAGACTCACTCAACACATTCTCACTTGCTTTGTTTTTGACTGAGAATGAGAATGGGCTTTTGCTCAGGCCTAGGGACCTATGAAGCATGGATTGTGGGCAAATGTGGACTACGTAGCTCTCAGAGTAGAGAGTCATGAGTATGGACGGAGACTATAGACCCACTGTCCTGCTGAGCTTGTTACCGTTACTGTACAAGATGCCAATGAAATATGCTGGCAGTGGTCACTTGTACAATATTGTCTTTCTAATGTCATATAATATTATAATGACAACATTTTACACGAAAGGTCATCCATGATGCACCTAATGTCTTGTCTGCTGCCGCCTGAGTTTGGGCAAGCAAGGTTTTAGGCCTCCCTCCCTCTCCCCCATCTTTGTAGTGCTGCCGCTTCCATGTAGGCCTATACTACCGGGCAGAACAAGGCTTACTCCGCTCTGTGAGGGGGGGGAGTTTACAGTAACTTGATTCAGCCTATGGCAAATCACAGTGGACTGGCCATTGCGTGCATCCAGCAATTTTCTTTTCAATTTGACAACCGGGTTGTTTCGGTCTGGCGCTACAGTCGAGCACGGAAAACTCGAATTCTTTGGGGTGGCTTCATCTAGTTTGAGTTTGCCGAATTTCGAGGAATACATGAAGCATTAATCATGAGGTATTATTATTGCATACTCAAGGAAAATAATACAGCTGACATGTGCCAAGGATTACCTCCCTTAATCTCTCCCCCCCCCCTTCCCTCTTTCCCGTAGTCAGTTGAAAGAGAAGCAAGTATTAAACTGACGTGCCTGGCCTGAACGCTTTTTTTCTCTTCTGGAAGTGCTTCGGTAAGGACCGTTTCCAAGTCAAGCCCAACAATAAACTAAAGGGTGAGCACAACTCACCATTTTTCTCGGTTCGGCATTACTCCCGTTCGCACAGCAGCACTTCCTTTCTTTTTTTTCTTTTGGGGTATGAATGTGAGACAAAGCAAGAAAAACAAAAAAGGTTATTTCCTGCCCAAATCGGTCGTCTCAGGTATTTTAGTCACCGTTTTTATCGGGGGAAGAGGGAGGGGGCGACTATATGCACTATCTTGCCACCACTAGGCTGCGCAGGAGCTAAACGAATGAAGTTTCTGGTGTTCGCTTTTTTCTTTTCTACTTCTAGGCTACTTGGATCACACCTGCAGCAGGAAAACTGGATCGACGAATCCGTGTCACAGTTTGAGGTTCACGTGAAATAACTGCAAAGAATATTGAGAAATAAATTCGGGACCTAGATCTCTGTTCGTGGGATCCGTGATTTCGACTGAGGTGTGTTCGAGATTCGTGTGCTTGACTGTAGTTTGTTAGTGGATTCCCATTTTCTTTTTCAGTTTACTGCTATTTTCGTTTAAGCATTAATAGTTTAACCATATAATAACTATTGTTCAGATTCTACTGAAGGCTAATTCCTGATGATTTAATTAAATATCATCCTCATCTCAAGCTGCTGGTAACTTACAGTATTGAAAGTACCAAATACATGTACTTAATGCTATCTGCTCACATCACTTTTCTGAAATTCACCATGACTGTTGGAATCACAGCTTTCATTTGGTGTACATGTATTTAGAAGTTTGTCTTCAATAGCTATTATATACGTGTTTCTTTGTCTTCTTGCTTTAGCATTCTGTTTTTCCCTATAATCATAGTCAAAAAGGCTGGGTTCTCTATCCAAAATAACAGCATAGGAATCACACAGTTTTCTAATGGAATCAACAGACATCTCAAATGGCCGAATTTCAGGATCTAGTCCAGTGGTTTCAAAGATTTCACAACACAGGTCTTCTCTGTCAACTGGAAACAATGACCTGAAATGATGCAAGTACAAACTTTAATGTGTCTGGCATACAATGAATATAATGAAAAACTAGCAAAATAATTTTTAGCAGAAAAGACAAATAGTATGTGCTGTTATACATCTGAACTAAAAACAAACCAAGGGAGAAACAGGCACGTCTACCTGTCCCACCCACTCTTTCCCTTTCATCTAAACCAGCAACACACTATCGTCAAACAAAGTAAGAAGGAAAAAGCGCAGTTGTCACACTGTGTTGGACCCATGTGGGGTACAAAGGGAAAGAGACATGTTTAAGTGTGTTTGCTCAGTTGGGTGGAGGGCACTATGGAACATTGTGTTAGGCAATTATATTTTCACTTACGTTATCAAGCACGGGTCGCAAAAAAAACATTGACTAAAGAGTCAGTGTCGCTTAACTTGATGTCGACTTAAACAGCTTTTTATGAACTAAAAAATGCACAAAACATCAACTCAGATGAAAAGCAATTTGAGTGATATTGACTTTTGTGGGATTGACTGTACTGTAAATAAATTTCGATAGTCAATAAGTTTTATTTTGGCAATAAAATATTCAAAGATTTTGTAATGCATAAACATCACACATTAGAATTTAATGTTAATGAAGATGAGGTGTTAGGGGTTTAATACATGATATAACCTACCTGATTGCGTTGGACCAAAATTTATTTGGAACACTGAAGAGATGGCGATTCACCTTTGCAATTAATGGGAAAGGTTGGTGAATAAGTGGTTCCTTTAATGGCACAAATTTGACAACGCCCACATCAACTTTTGGTGGGGGAACAAATGCTCTCCCTGATGATGGAAAATAGAAATGAAAATTGAAAAAACAATCATAACAAAAACAAACATCACAAACAAAAGACATCTCAAGGTAGGCTTATTGTGAGAAGCAAGAAAGGCAAAATACAAATCAATTGCTTCCCAGTAAAAATTAGCTGCAGAAGTTACTTGCCATTGTTTAATTTACATGTAAGGTTGGATAAGTCTGTGCCCCATTAGTGGATATACAGAAGACAATGGTTAAACCGAAATCGGCGGGACCACGGGTTTGTTTTCGGTTTAGCGACAGGAGACTTGAAAAATGCCAGTTTCAAGAGAGGCAGCCCAAATCACTATCACAGAGGACAAATAATGTAAATGCGCAGGCTAAACACGTCCTCGCTTGCTCTGTGTTATTGACTGAGAATGAGGGTGGGCGATTGCTCAGGCCTAGGCACACTCAAAGCATGGATATGCGGGTGAATGTGGACTAACTCTCAGAACAGGGAGACATGCGTATGGACGGATAGTACAGAACCGCTGTCCCACCGATCTCGTTACCGTACTCGATGCCAGCACAATAACTAGTGTTGTCTCTCTGATGTCATACATTTTACATGAAAGGTCAGTCGTGATGCGCCAGATGTAATGTCTGCTGCTGTCTGACTTTGGACCTGTGAGTTTATGGGCCTCCCTCCCTCTCCCCCTCTCCCTGTAATGCTGCCGCTTCCATGTAAGCCTAACTACCGGGCAGAACGAAGCATGCTTTGTTCTCATTTTTTTAGGGGGGAGGGGGTAGTGGGGTGATACAGTGACTTGACTCGGTGTATGGCAAATCACAGTGAACTGGCCATTGAATCCAGCAATTTTCTTTTCGGTTTAACCATAGGGTTATTTCGGCTTAGCGCTAGTTTGTTAACAAAAATAAAGAGAAAAAAAATTGGGGATTCTTATTTTCTTTCGGTTTAACCGTTCTCCACTGTATTTCATGAGGAAACATTGATATTTTGAAAGAAAAAGAGCAAAAAAATATTTTTCTCACCTGGAATAGTAAATTTCAGCCGAACTTGACACAAATATTGGCACATAATGGAAAGACGACATCTATATTCAGACTTGGGTGGAGCAATGATGCGTTCAGCAACCTGCTCAATAGAATGAATCATTTCATAACACAACACCATTATATTCTCACATTTTTCCCATAGTAGGCTCTATACAAAAACAGAATTCAGATACAAACAAAACTGAACAGCTCAGAAACTCCCATAATCATAATGCACAAAAGATTAGTCCATGACATCCATTCCACCATAAAATTTCACAATGCATCTGACCTGCACACATTTGTGTTCCTTGAGATTCCTGTGGTGGCTCATTTGATATAATGTAAGGAAAGTTCAAGACGCTAATCTCACCTTGCCAGTAAGAGACTATCTCGAGTAAACTTCTAAAATAAAGATCAGCAATAAGCCTAACTTTACATCTTACTGATATGCCAACAAAACAAATAAAAGAAATAAAAAACAAAAACATCAAATTTGCTGTGATTAAATTAAATGTTTTGTTATAATAACAAATCTAATCAAAAAGTTATTTAACCTCTTTCTGAAATGTGAGGGTCAATGGAGTGCGTCCCAAAGCCCAAGCATCAGATCTTTTGGATATTTGATGAAGCCAGCGTATGATGAGAGGTGTGGAAACACTAAATGGTAGATTTCCCACAATGTGAAGGTTAGGTGGAGACTCTTTCCACTCTGTCTTAGAATCCAATGGAAGAATTGACTTTAACTGGAAATCCAATATGTCTCCTTTAATGACCTCCAGCCGATGTTTACTTGCTTCTGCCAGTGTCTAAGAGTAAATTTAAAATACGCATATAAATGAAAATAGACTATGTTCTAGAACTGAAGTGTGTTTAAATTATAGGAAAGCTCCGACAGTGTTTGAACAAATCTCCAGATGAATCAAGATTGTATTTCTTCAGAAAAGAAAAAAATTCATACAATTTTACGCTGGTTTGTTTGGCTATGAAGTGTATTAGCAAGGTTTCAAAAAGGCAACAATAACTAGGCCTCAAGGTAAGTTTGTACATTTTCCACACCATGCTGACATACCACTCAGTCAAGTTTTGTTTCTTCCTCTTTGATATTACATGTATAAGTCTGAATACAATCATATTAACCACTGAAATTTGAAAATGTACACATGTATAATATATTCTAGATACATTTCAATGTGAATGAATTATAAAATAATGTGGAAAAATGCATACATATCTATAGCTGCCACAAGTGACAAGATGCTTTCAAGCCATTAAAAACCAAAGATTCTTCTTCATGTGTTACCAAATAGCTATTGTATTGCAGAAACTTTTAACATAAAGTATGCATCCAATGGGAGTCTTTCCTTAAATGAAAGAGTCAAATAGCTGTTTTTTAAAAATCTATGTTCCTAAATAAACAGCAATCTCCATAGCACTATACAGTATTTATACATGGGTCAATGCCAAAAAGCTCTCTTTTTCACATATGCCTTTTTGTGATCATGTTATTTCAGTCATTTTTGCTCCGATTTATGTTTTCTTTGTGCATGGTTATTCAAAATTGATCCAACAACCTGCATGAGCAAGATGATCACAGTTGTTTCTCTCGTTTTCTTCAAATTTGAATTTGATTTTGGAAAAGGACTGATTTTTTACATTTTCAAAATGGACACATTGTATGGGACCTCAGAAAAACCAACATAAAAGGGTATTTTGTTTTATCTGTGGATTCTGGCAGGTATGTTTTGTTTAGAGTGATAAATCAAGATGACAATACTGAACAAAAAAAGTTTCTGCATGGGCTTAGTAAGTGATAATTGCTAGTTTAAAAAAAAGTGGCTGGACGTTACTTGTGGTGTCACACTTTTAATGAAAAAATAAGAGCCTACTGTGAAAAACCTCAATGTAATAGCAGGTTAACCATGTGTTCCAATAACATGTTATCCTTCAAATAATGGGAATTGTTGCCTTTGGCTGGTCAGTTTTCAGCTGCAAAGGCTTCACAAAGAAAGTTTGAGAAATCATGTATTTTGTAGTCACACCGTAACGTCCAGCCACATTGCAAGAATACAGTCATTTCATTTGCCCAGTCCATCTAAACAGGTCTTTTGTAGTTTGTATGTAGTCCTTCTCATATGGGGAGCACAGGGTGGTATTTTCAAGATGAAGAAATGCAACAACAAATCTCCAGAGAAATTGAAATTTTTGTCGTCACACTATATTTAATAGTAACGTCCGACACATTCCTCTATCTGTTTGTAATGACCAACATTTTTTTGGTGTATTTTTTGTCTGATTCTTGCTCTGATAAGTTTATTTGCAACATGTTCCCTAAAAATGCATTTTCCCAGTCCCAGCAATGAACACAGGATGAAAAATGAGAAATCTGACACTGTGAATGGCCACCATCACTAAAGTTTCTATAATCATGATGGCATTATCCTTGATTTTACTGGAATTAAATTCAAATTATCTTGGCTGTCAATGCTAACTGAAGTACTATGTCCATTGTATTGTCACTGTATATTTAACAATTACATACTTGCTTAAAAATGGGGATTTACATTACTTTTCACGGTTTGTCATCCTGTAACGTCCAGCACAAAATAAAGAAATAAAGTCATCTAATTTTTGTAGACCCAATAATAAATCCAAATTATCTTGGCTGCCATTGCTAACTAAAGTATTATGTCCGTTGTATGGTCACTGTATATTTAACAAGTAAACATTTGCTTAAGAATGGGGAATTACATTACTTTTCATGGTTTGTCGTCCTGTAACGTCCAACACAAAATAAAGAAATATAGTCATCTAATTTTTGTAGTCCCATCCAAATTATCTCGGCTATCAATGCAAACTGAAGTATTATGTCCATTGTATTGTCAACCGTATTTAACCATTAAATACTTGCTTAAAAATGGGGAATTATATTACTTTTCAATGTTTGTCATCTTGTAACTTCCAACACAAAATATACAAATAGAGTTATCTAATTTTTATAGTAGCAATTATAAATCCAAATTAACCGCTAAAATTAGTAAATTTAAATCAAGTCTCGATAGGAGCAGTAGTGCATGATAAAACCTGTCCTCATTAACAACACTGTAAAAACTTTAATTTTGCCTTTTGTGGCGGACGTTACTGTGACTACAAAAGAGCAGCATTTTTTGTGCATTAAGTGCACTCTTTTATACATCATTGAAACTTTTGGCTAACAGTAATGAATTTAACACTCAATTACAGGTGAAATGTGCATTCTTTACCATATTAGTGACTTTATTGCTACTTTTCTGTCATCACAGTAATGTCCGACACGTTTCACTTTCATGTGAAAATCATCCCATTTCACCAAATTAAGAACAGTTACATGTGTCTCTTTTCCCCTTTGTGTGTTGTACATTTTTCAGTCCCTCTGTCCATGTTGGAGCTTTTTGGCACTGACCCACATACATTAGGTTGTCCAAATTTGACCACTAAAGGGGCGAAATCCCGTTTTGGCATAATTTTAGGCCAACATTACAAGGCTATTACTGCTGTGTATTTATGTGAAAAGGGCATGTATCCTACATCAAAATAAAGTACAATCCTTCCTCTGACGAAATATACTTCCTTTTGCATTGTTTAATGTGTTAAGCTGTGTGTTTTTATAGCTTGAACAGGACATAGTCTTGCCGTTTTCGCTCTAAGCTGTGCTTACCGAATTGACCCCCTCATAACAAAGGGTCGCAGTGCGTCGATCTGATGTAGCGCACGTTTGAAAATAACTCACACAGAAAGCCAAATAAATGAGGTTTAATTCAATGTGTTTTTCCTCGTGTTTTAAGTTGAAATTCTTTTGAAAATTATTTGTTGAAAAGTTTGTAGACCGAGAAACTAGCATTAAATTTTTTTGATCAGGATCAAAATTATAGCCAAATAAACATCAGCCTTTGTATTATAAAGGGATGCCAAGATGAGACATGGGGTATGTTTCAGTGCTCAGTCAATGGTGACACGGTTGACCTCCTTTTCAATTAAAAAAAAACAAAAACATTATTTTTGTCTCCCCTGTAAGAATTCACCCAAAAAAAAAAAAAATGACATCGGATGAACTTTGCTGACTAACAAAAGTAAAATGAGATACTTGTATTATGTTTGTAACTCTCGAAAAAAATTAAGCATAGTGTACACCCCCCTTGACTTGGATACTGAGAATTCTTAATGCCGTGGCTCAATAAACCATCATTTTATGGGAGGTTAAAGTCGGCTTCGCAGCTGATGACAAAATTTTAACACAAATTTTTAAAAATTCAAAATGTCACAACTTTCTTAAATATATGGAGATACAGAGACAAATTTGGTATCAAAATTCTTAGAATACTGAGATCTATCCATTGGAAGACAAAACTTATTGGTATAGCCACTTTCCAAAATCAGTTTGGGGTACCTATACATTTTACTGCTGTCCAGAAAGTACCTTAAATGATCACTGGCAACCTGAAAGGGCAACAGAAGCTTTGTTGATGTTGTTTTTTTTTCCCCACAAAGATGGAATGTCGTACTTTTACTGTTTGTAAATCTATATTTCACAAAATTCCACAAATCACAAAGTTTGAACAACTGTGGACTGACAGTAAACTGTGAACATACCACTGCTTAAATCTATAATGTTAAAGCACCTGTTCTCCTCATTACAACATTGTTTCCCAGCAAAAATTAAAAATGATGGAAATGGTCACACAAATGTAGTACAAATAGCAAAGTAATTGACATTAAACACAGACTCCTGGCACTTGCAGAAAATCCACTCTCATTTTCTACAATTCCCAGTCCAGTAGAATGAAGGGCTGGTGTGTATTCAAGCAATGAGCAAACCAAGCCTGAAAGGCATTGAAACTAATAAATTCTTGACTGTTTGTGACTGAAAAGTAGTACACTGTGATGTATGTCATATAAATAATTATAAACGTGAAAAATAATTCACACATGATCTGTTTTAAGTGCCATTGTCATTGCACCAACTTCATTCTTTTATGGCCTTCTGGGCTGTCAGTGTCGCAGACGTTGCTCTACCCAAACTTATATCTGAGCTTTTCTCACATAAATACATCATGTGACACACTTGGCTTTTACACTGGAAGTGATCATAAGAGTTAAGACTATTAAGACTAGCCTCAATGCTTTGCTTTAAATATTTATTTAGCCACCTTCATATCATGCATTGCTCACTGGTTTTGCCCTGACCAATTAACTCTTTCTTGATTATGCTACATTGCATTAACATGCTAATGAAGTAAATTAAGCCTTGCCTAACTCCTCCCCAAAAAGTATCATGGTCAAACCCTGCATGACATTTTTTTACTATCATAAAGTTTCCATTTCAATTTTCACATGGGTAAACAAGAAAGGGGTTCCATCTGAGGTACAAAGCCGGGGCAGCAAAGCCCCCCCCACCCCCCCCCAAGTTAAAGCCATGACTCCGTGTAAGATACTCAGTACATGAAATAGGTACCCCAGTAAAACAGTTTAACTCTTATGATACAGTGTACTTCTTC
Source organism: Onchidella celtica (assembly GCA_963931925.1). Taxonomy (NCBI): domain Eukaryota; kingdom Metazoa; phylum Mollusca; class Gastropoda; order Systellommatophora; family Onchidiidae; genus Onchidella; species Onchidella celtica. The sequence continues at coordinate 44,804,932 of OZ007571.1, forward strand.
TGTAAATAATTTGGGATATGACTTTATGGCAGTCCTGTCACCAGTGGCAAGCAAATGAAAAAATTACCTGCAAACTAGGAATGAATCTGCCATCTTTCTCAATAACGACGACTCGGCTGGCCTTGCTATTCAGAAGAGAACGTGTAATACCTCCTGGACCAGGTCCCACTTCGACAACAGTGCCTCCATCCAACTTACCCGCTGATCGAACAATTTTGTTGGTCAAGTTCAAGTCAAGAAGAAAATTCTGGGACAACTTCTTCCTGGCTGATAAGCCATAAATGCGAATAATTTCTTGGATAGTTGGTAAAGGAGGCAATCGCTGCATTTCTTCTGTTTTTGTTTGTTGCAAAGTTTGTTGATCAGTCAAAAAGCCTTATGTAGACATTGTCAATACATGCATTTCAGCTCTCCCTGGTGCATGTTGACAAACTAATAATGAATCCAGGGAAGTGCATCTCATCTGTAATAAAGTCAGACATAATGCTGAATAAACTAACCAAATATCGGGAAGAGTTCCATACATCCCAACCATGTTGAACTCTTACAATTCTTTTTACTGTCTCAATACATGTATTTTCTTTTTATTTTCTGGTTGACAGGGGAAGGGACAGCGTATGGGATAGGATTCATTAGGATTAAGTTCACGCTTAATGAAAAGCACAGGGTTAAGAATAGGTTTAGGGTTAGGGACTGACTGGGTAGTCAGGTCACACGAAACTCATCCCCAAAGATCAATGCAGGCTACTCAATACAGATTTATGCACTGTTATAATAAATAAATTCATTACATTGTGCTATCCTGAAGGTTTTTATTCATCACTTACTTGTAAAATAAATGACATTATTTAAAAAAGGACCAAATAAGGCAGAATGAGATCTGAACAGGTGATCTCCTACTTTATTCAGTTTTAAATCTTGCGATAAAATTTCAGTTTGCAACATGCCTTGCTAACTAATTTTTTTGTGAAGATTTCATGCATGCAGTCAAGTCAGACAGAAGAGAGAATCTTTGGTAGATTCCTTTTTCCTTATCTACGAGTCTGTATGTTCGCACCGAAAATTTACTTCTCAAGTGAAAGATGACCAAAGAAAAAATCTAAAGCTATGCTTATCCACAGATGTCTGTGGTCAAGAGCTAGATTTTTGGGTTTGATTTTTATTTAGGAAGAGCTCCTTTAGATCACAATTCTGGCTTGTTTTGCTGAATAATAAGGCTCTTCACTCTGTAAGATGGCTTGATTCGGAGTTAGTAATGCATGGTGTTTCTTACGGTAATGATGCAACAGGTTGTCTTTTTTTAAGCAACACTTATTGGTTATTAATGTGTCCTCAGTAGCATTAAAGAGACCCTCCATAGTAATGCTTTTACTCCGGCTCCCTGGTCGCATACTAATAAGTAAACTCGCCTGCCCAATTGGTATGGGGGATTCGAATCTCTGCAAGAGCTGACTTTTTTAAATCTGCTTTAAATGATCATTGTTGCTTTGCTCCAGAGTATAAAATTTTGAAAGTTTAGGATTTTTTTATTTAGATGGCTGTAGCCAATTTTTCAGGTGTGAAATCACAGTGAAAGTCAGACAGAGCAAATAAAAATGAACTCAACTTCCATGCAAACAAAAAAGTAATAAAACAAAACATGACAAATAACGGAACAGAAGACTCTCAAGATATATTTTCAGTAAATACAGGATAGATGTAGATCTAATTAAGTTACTGTAGAGAGATGAAATTTTCAGTTCACACTGAAAGAAATGTTCAGACAGTTCAGACTGAAAGAAATCATTAACATGTTTAAAATTTTATTTACATTTTCATTTCTAAATACTTGTACTTGTAGCAATTGTCCCGTTCAGTGAACAGGAATAAATAATGAAGTAATCTGGAGCACCCTATCAGACTAATGATCAGTTTCCCCACGACATCAATTTTGCAAAATCCTTTGAGAAACAAAAAATTTGACTCCTAATAATGATGCAGAGTCTATTAGAGTCTAGAGTCTAGGTTTAAAAAAAAAAAAAAATCTCCGGTGTGGGATCGGACCCACAGTCTGTGAATGATAACGGTCATAACTGCAGATGCTAATCATTGCGCTACCATAAGATTAGGATCTTATTTGCAGACGGCTGCAATTAAATTAAACTTGTTGTCTTGCGCCACAGTTCAATGCGTATAATGAAGTATAATGGGGAGGAGTACCTTACTCGAGCGCCACTTTCACTGTTATCAATTTAAACACATGGAATGGTCAGATGGACCTGGAGGCGTGAGGGTCTAGTCAGTTTGTATCAATGGGCGGTAGTCAGATTGACTAATCAGGCGAAAAGGGGCTGGGGTAGTTGTGTTTAGTTAGTTTCTGGTCTTTGGCGCTCGAGTACGGAACTCCTTCCGTATAATGACCAAACTACAAACATACTTTGACAAATTGCTTAATTTTTATTGGTGACATCTCATTGAGGTTGGTAGGCCCACATTAAAGTACATGTAATTAAAGATTAGGCCAAAACCCACAAGAATTTTTTTTTCCTGAGAATAAATTCCCCTGTAGTGTACCTTCATGCTGCAACCACCCAAGGAGCTTATATTTATAACAAACTGTAACCCCCCAATGCAGTGTAGTCAAAGATTAGTGTAGTCCTATACTCTCTGGGGCTCTAGAAGTGAAATGCGGTCCCTGCGTCTGGGCGGATTCGAATACTGTATTCCGAATCGATAAGCAGCGGTGAATACACTGAGGGAGGAGTACCTTAGACTACTCGAGCGCCACTTTGTCAGATTGTCAGATTGATAAGTAACGACGTGAGGGCCTAGTCAGTTTGTATCATCGAGGCCGTAGGCCGATGTTCGTCTGGGCAGTAGTCAGATTGACATATCAGGGAAAGCCCCCGGGGTAGCTATGTATCATCTCTTTTAGCATCTGGTCTTTGGCGCTCGAGTACGGAACTCCTTCCTCGATACGCGGAATCGATTCCGGCCACACGCAGGTAAAATGGCGAACGAGGCGACGGGACCGCATTTATCTGCTAGTACCCTCTCTGGTGTAGTGCTTGCCCGGCCCGCTTTGCGAATTGATTGTCGCAAATCATGGTGGGCCTTTATGTCGCAAAAATTACCAGCCCTAAGCTTACATCCTGTTAATTGTGTGACGTCAAAGTGATCCGCCAGCTAGCTTACAAACAAATTTGTATTCTTCAAATAAGAACTGACTTGTCGTATTTCGGATGTTACGAGTAGAACAAAAACTTAACAGGAGGTTATGAAAAACTTGTGAAATATAAAATGGCAGATTTTTTCAAATCAGCATTCGGAGGGATTATAGGAGGTGGACAAAACAGAGATGGAAATGAATTCGTTGGACAGGTTATTGAGCTTGGTAATCAGAAGTTGCGAGTGAAAAAGCTCATCGCAGAAGGTAGGTATGATTTTGAGTCCATTTTTAGAGATATTTTTCAGCCTCTTCCTTTCGCGGAAGGAGTTCCGTACTCTTCTTCTTCTTCTTTTATAGTTGGTTCGTCTATAAAACGATTCCCCAACTGCACTATAGTATATGCGACTCAACGTCGCTCCTCTGAGGCTTAAAACAGGGTAAAATCTTACATAGATGTTAAGACCATTTAAAAATATATTAGTTGTATAAAGTCTTTTGTATATATAACTCTGGTATAAATATCTCTTGGTTTCCAGATTGTGCACAGAAATACAACCCGCACTTTAGTTACAATGGTAGCTGCAACGGATAATAATGTTCTTAAATTCATTGTCGAAAGTCGTTGCAGACGATAGTGTTTGGACTTCTGCCGGGAGGTTGTTCCACATCCTGATGACATTAGGGTAAAAAGAATAAAGATGGCTGTTAACCCGTGAGCTTGGGATGTTATATTTTATATTATTCCTTCTGTTGCCTCTGGTATTAATGGTGAGGTGGTTCAGTGGGATATGGATATTTCCTTCCCTGCCTTTATAAAATATTTTTACTTTGTTTTTTGCTCTCCTCTCTTATAATGGTGTCCACTCGAGGTCTCTCATCATTTTATTTACACTACTACTTCTAGTATAGTCATTTGTCACAAAGCGGGCAGCTCTCCTCTGGACCCTTTCCAGTTGGTCTATGTTTATTCGACAGTGGGGGTCCCAGACACTGCAGCCATACTCTAGGGAGGGCCTCACAAAGGTGTTATAGCATTTTTCTTTTACTTTCCTATCACAGTTAGAGATATTCCTTTTTAGAAATGCTAAACTCGAGCGCCAAAGACCAGAAACTAACTAAACACAACTACCCCAGCCCCTTTTCGCCTGATTAGTCAATCTGACTGCCGCCCATTGATACAAACTGACTAGAATCTAGACCCTCACGCCCCCAGGTCCATCTGACCATTCCATGTGTTTAAATTGATAACAGTGAAAGTGGCGCTCGAGTAAGGTACTCCTCCCCCTTTCGCTTCAGCTCCAATATTTATGTGAAGTTTAACAAACAAAACATAAATAGACATCCGATTAACATTAACAATGCAGGACATAGAATAGTCTAGATCGAATCTACCTTTATTCTTAACCCCCACCCTGCGCGGGGCGGCAATAGTCGGTATTGACTTGCAAGCGCTCACGCCGCACGGGCGGCAAAAGTCGCCCAGGTCAAGCTGACCGCGCCACGCGCAAGCCCTATTTTCAGGCGTCGGGTCACTGACCTTTTTGAGACGTAACCACCGTGTTATTGTTCACTGTATCTCTTCTAAATAAAAGACATTGTGACATGGACATGTTAACCAGTGAACCACTGGTCGGAATCACAAAGACTAAGCTTTCAAAGGCTCTCCCCACACTTTCAAAAGATGTAACATCGACATGCGAACTGTTGCTCAACAAATTTGCAATATTATCTCATTTTCTCACAAGCTGACCACCATCTGGAGTTGTCTGTATCTAAGAACCAATCAGAAACAAGCTCTGAAATAATCTTTGCCCCAAATGCCCACTTTGGTTTATTAGTACGTTTCAATCAGGATGAAACCATTTGTGTAGGGCTTGTGAGGGCGTGGCTAGTTATCATGCTTCGTTCTCACGAAAACTACAGCTGTCAGTTTGGAATCATAAGTCAGATTATTGGTTAGAGACTGACAGACTAAGGTTTTGCTGGTTAATTCATTATCAAGCGTGATAAGGCATAGCAGCGAATGTTTTCATACCGATCAATGAAAACCGAACCACGTGGACAGCGGTAGTGTGGTCATCGTACTTCGGCAAGGGTCAGTGACCCCAGATAAGATTCTCCGTGAGTAAGGTCACTGACCGGACAGCGGGCTTTACGGCATCGCGCGCAGGGTGAGCATTAAGAATAATAAATCTAGAGTTCTAAAGCTTTGAACTACTAGTTTTAATTTTTAAAAAATGGCAGGGGCATAAATCTACTTCAGTGGAATAGTAAAGTAATACCACATCTTCCCTTTTACAAAAATCATAAATATAAGTCCTGAACAAACAGTTGTATCATTTATCAAGCTTCAAGTGTTAACACTATTGACAACATTCCCAATTACAATAGCCTATTAAAAGTATTATTTTCACTCATCTTACTGTGACCTTTGAGCAAGAGCCACTGCATTAAAAACAGTAACTAGACTCTATCTAATCTAGATCTAGATCTATCATCTAATCTATCTAATCGGTCACCACAGCGACTTTAATTGGCATGGGAAATCAGTGATTTCATATTTTTGTGGGCCCATGGACTACATTACCTATGTATTAGGCCTACTGTCACCGACCCCCCTTTCTTCACCCCAGTGTTCATCCAGAATTTATAAAGACAAAGACAGTGCCAGGCGAGGACAATGTCAATGTCAGTCTCACTATAAAGAAAACAAACTGTGGTTGTCAAATTATTTGTTTAAAAGTACTTCAATAATTTGTACTAAAGTATTTATAAAGGAAAAATTTAAATAGGGGCCTAATGTAGATAGGCCTATTTTGAAGTTTGGCACTCCTAGGCTACGCTTTTTTTTGACAACCAGTGGCAGTTGTGGCAGAGATTGAAAAAAGAAATGTATTTTTGAAATAGCATTGTTTAAAGTATTTTAAAACTAATAAAAGATGGTTGCACAAAAAGCAGGAAAATAACTACTCGTCTACTGTGTGTGCTATTTGTTGTTTTTTTGGTAACTGGTGCTGTACAAGAGGGGGGCATTGGAGAAGTCTTTCACTTTCACTGGATCAGAGTAATATGGGGACATACATCTTTCTTGTAAGTTGTATCTGAAATAACCCTCTCGAAAGTGAACCATGTTCTCATCGTTCAAAAATTCTGAAAATCAAAATCTCACCTCCTTGAGGCTAAATAGAGATGCCAAACACAAAACAATTGTTTAACTACCATAGACTTTGTGATAAATTTTTTATCATAAATCTGATACATCAGGCAAAATTTGTGGTGTATCATAGCTACATTTATCAGGTGACATAGCTAAATGTTGCAACCTCATTAAATGAAACCTTGCTCGGTTTTTTAATTAAATGCAGTACTAGAGAAATGATCTGCAAAAATCTTAGAGTTAGAGTTAGAGTTTCTGCCACCTTCTAAAGGTTCCATTTTTAACACAATGTCTCCTCCCAGTCCTTTAAGGTGACCCTTCTTTGTGTCCAGCGGAGCCCTGATAAACATCAGACTCATGTAAAGTTCCATCAGAACTTGTTCGGGCCCAGAGTTTAAATCCCCATGGATGAGGCTTACTGCAAAATAAACTGATTGATGGCACTGTTACCCTTGAGTTGAATGCCATCGTTATTTCATCTATGGACTGATGTTCCTTTCAGATATTTTTTTAAGATTGGAACAAAGCCTTTCGATCCATGGTCTTAACTTCCAGACTCTTTCTGTTTCCTTAGCTTCTGCTGGTGTAACATTCCTCTGGAAAAAGTGTGCACCTTAATATAATAATTCACAAATCAATCTCTTGCCATGAATTCTGCAATATATGGATCATTGGATGTCTTGTGCCTCGACTTCCCAATATATCCTCTTTACTAGGAGCTTAGTTTAGTCCCATCCGCAAGTAGATGCCGATGAAAATTTCAGTTCCTTTGGTGCTTGTTTTGAGTGGCTTTCCATTTAATTCAGTGGCATAAAGCTCATTCTCGGCAGCTACCATTTTAAGAATTTCATCAGTCACCAAGTCTTTGAAGTTACATTCATATGGTGTTTTCAGATTGTCATCAGCAGGAACACTTTCAAACCCTTACGATTTGCTGTGATCGCTTGCAGTGCCACCATAATAAAAAATATAAAAAAATGTTTGCTAAATTCATCATTTCCCAGGTCCTTTCTCAGTTTCTGAAGCAAGACGAGGTTTTAAGAATTGTAAGTCAATGTAATAAAAGATTTTCTGAGAATTTTACTCCAAATTTTGTAGTAATTTTCTCTTTCCTCTCTTAAATCAACAACCCTCTAACTTGTAAAGGTTTCCTTTGTCTTCATAACATCAGTATCTTTATTAAATGCTAGTCCCCTATCTTGATCAACATAACCACAGAAAATCTGATGTATCGTATCTGAAACTGACAAAATAGGAGTTCTCCCTCATGTATCATTTATGATACATGAAACTTTAACATGCCAAACATCTAATACAATGGATAATTGATTGGAAATAAATGTAGTAGTAAAAAATTAAAAAACACAACCTTTCCCTCACATAAAACATTAATAAAAACTTGCATAGAAGCTCACCTGTCACACGATGGCTGGATTCACAACCTATCTATAGCCTTTTTCACAAATGAACTAGAGTGCGGTCTCAATAGGAAGTAGCAAAACTAAAATTTATTGCTGGAACAAATCAAAGGCTTTATTTAGCAAAAGGAATGATGTAGAAAAATAAAATTCAGGGTCATTATTATATGATCTTGCCGGAAAACAAATGATTAATACTTACTTTGAAAATGATGTATTAAATAATTAATATTATGTGTGATATCCACGGTTCTAGAAGGGTAAGAAAGGCATATTTCGGAAATTTAGAAATCTGATTTTAGCATTAGAAATGGCAGGCTTGTGGCTCCGTTTGTCCATTTTATATACCCTATCATTTATCAGAAGAAGTATATTCTGTGCACACAAGGATGGCCTTGCTCAGTATATATTTTGATCTTCCCCTGTCAACAGACAATAGATTGTCAGTAACCATTTCAGCTAGTATGCGCACACGCTCACAAATATGTGCATGCATGCATGTGTTTGTCTGCGTTTGGGTATGATATATATAATTTAGAATCAAATTGTAAAATGTATATTATTGATGTTCCGACCAAAGCAATTTCAAAACTCACTGGAAATCAGATTTTTTAAAAATCTTTCCAGACTTGTCATTTGTTTGACATGATGTAGATTGTAGAATGGGAAGTACAGAGTAGTAAATTTGGACAACAAGCAAGGTTTGCCATATATTTTTATTTGAGACATGTTTTTTTTATCCATCTCGAGATAGAGCAATTTAACAAAAAACTCAGAAAGTTGTTTTTTTTTATTTCTGCCATTGGTTTTGATTGAATTCCAGCCAGGACATTTTGCATGGCGCAAATTCAATGCATTTGACCTCTTTCACATGGTGCGGGAGCACCTGCGCTTAGATCTGTCCAGTTTTTTTACTCGTTTAAATTACATTGATTATTCATGAAATATGGGCAGTGATTGGCTTCTCCTCCTATCTTGCGACAGAAGGGGAGGCCTGGATGTACATTATCGATGTATCCTTTGATTGACGAAAGAACTTGTTCCAGAGAACTGGCCTCCCATCACTAATGACTAATGATATTAGCAGTTCTGTATCAGTATCTGCATTCATACTGTTTCTACAAGAAAAAAAAAATAGGATCAAAAGGAAATACAGGATAAAGCACACATCCACATAAAATCAAGCTGAAATTATTATTATTATACATTGTATGCAGGAATTTGTCCTTCTAGCTATTCACAGGCGCGGGGTTTGCCCGATATGTGTGAAAGCATCCACTGAAAAGCATACCACACATGTGCGGGCGCGGGTCCGCAAAAGACACTAGGGGCGCCCGCACAAACATTTTTCCTGCGCACGAGCACGACCCGCCTCCATGCCGTGTGAAAGGCTTCATTGAAAACTTCAGCCCTAAGTTTCCGTGGGCTTCACACACAAATGCACCTGCGCTGTGTGAAAGGAGTCTTGAACATGTAATATAAATTGCTCTTACCTATGTTTGAAATACTCATCAGTACACACAGAATTTCAGAGAACTCATATTATAACCTCAGGAATTTTCCAGATTTCTGAATATTTTGAAATTCTTTTTTCACTCAAGGTTGGAAAGCTCTGGGCTGTAACGGGCTTCTTTGTGGTTGGTGGGGACACATTACACCAGAAGTCCTGGAAATTACTAATTAGTCATTAGTTTCCACCCCTGATGATATAGTGCGTCTTTCCTCAGTCAGTTTATTTTTATTTGTCTCCTAGATACTTGATAAAGTGTGATGTCAAGAATTTAATGTATAAAAAAAATGGCAGCATATTTTGTGGCCAGCATTATGAGCATAATTATATATTGTAAGTCTCTTTTTGTCTTTTTAGGAGACATAAAGGCATGTCATCAGACTACATTCATATAAAAAATATTATTGATGTGTTTTGACCACATATATATAGAAGTGCTGTCATGATTCACAGGATCATGGCTGGGGATATTAACTAAACTCTATCTATGGCTGTTACCTCACTTCTGATCTCTCTCTTACTTAGTATTAGTGGTCTTGGCTGATCTTGGCGTGATTTTTAAAAATCAACATCCTATCATGCCTGGCAAGCATCCTTCTTTACAAGATTATCATGTTTGGACAAACTGTATCAATTTGTTTGCCCGTGAACATTCCTAATAAGAAAATTCAGGGAAGAAACGTGAAAATGGTCTCAGTGTTGAGGAAGATTATGTGCGTGAAGAATAGCTGCATTGCCAGTAAAGTGCTAGTGAGAAGTGGAGCAATAATTATGATATTTGTCCAATCAGATTTGTTCATGAACAGCTTCCATTTTTGTCAGTACATTCATTTTGTTCTCATGAGTTTCATTTAAAGTTCTGGCTCTGACCTTCTGAAGTTCTTCCAGAATCAGAGAATGTGAGGTCTTCTTACTTTATTTTCATCCTCTTTTGTTGTATAACACATGGTTCTTTTTTGCAGATTCCAATGGTAGTCGAAAAATATTCGACTCTTTTATAGTCTTTACCATTTGAAATTAGTGCCAGTGTGAGATTTGAGAACAAAATAGTGACAAGAGAAAATGATCAGCTTCTTGAAAAATGAAAACTTATAATATGCCAGTATATCAATCATGTACGGCTAATGTTTACAACCAAATGTACATTAAGAAGAGAAAATTCAAGACAGGAACTTTGTTATAGCTATGGTGACTGTTATCATCATGAAATTTAGATAATATATTTATGTGACAGTGTACACAGCTTCTCTGTCATTATAAATGTGATGTTCATGAGTGAGTTTAATAGTTTAATGTCATTTGCATATTATGAGTAGAGAGTGGAACTACTGGTAGTGTCACTGTCATAGAAGGGCACTTATTATTGCTGATTGCATAAGGGTTCAGAATTCTTGCTATTTATACTAATGTGAATTACTGGTAGGTGAGCAAATGGTACAAATCTGAATTGTACATTAGTTACAGATGAGTTGTAACTAATTTTGTAGCTGTTTATTATTTAAAATTATTAGCTAGTCACATAGTTCCTTCGGAGACAAAGTCCTTTCAGTACATGAAACAGTATTTCATGTAATTTTGTAACATAAACAGAAGAAACAGTGATATCTTTGCTCTTATTTTCAGTTTTTTAGCTAAAGTCTTGTGTTTCAACCTCAGTGCAATGTAATTTTATAAAGTGTAATCAGGCACACCAAGTCACAGTGCAAACTAGTAAAAAATATCAGTTAAAAAGACAGAACAAGAAATTTATGTATTTAAAAAAAAAAAAAGAAAATTAGCACAAAATTGATGTGCATTTCACTAATTTCAGGAGCACAAGGAGATCATGCTTAGTGTCAGTTATCCCCAACAGTGCCTACTTCAGTTGGAGAAGCCACTATTTGTAATACATGTTTTGGGGTGCAGATATATATTATCATTCCCAGTTGATCAAAAGGCCTGTAATTTTCTTTTCATTCATACTTCACTTGATCATTTATTTCATGTCAGCAGGATGGCATTAAAATGGTCACCTCCAATAAAAATGGAGGCCTTTTTATTTGTTCAGAAATGTGCAGGTGGGTTTTACATAACTGCAGAATATTAATGAGTAAAAATTCCCACACAACACAGGGAGAATGTATATGACCTCCTCTATCTTTAGCTTGCCTTACATCAATCCAAGCTCAACTGCTCTGACAAAAGGGAAATTAGCTTGACAGCTGTTCCTGCCATTAGTAAAATCCTGTAAAGGCGTTTCATTTTGCCCATATTTGCTTTAAGCATTTGTCATTGTTGACTCATTTTGCTCTTGGGGAAAAGGGAGTGGGTGGCTGGTTGTGGCTGCACTCTGTTCTTGATTATTGTCACAATTAGTAGAAAATTATATAAAAACTTAATTGCTAAAGAATAGCACTGATAGTTTTTTCAAATAGTTTACAGAAATGAGACTTAAAAAACTTGTTGAATCTTCTTAAATTCGGCCTTTTATATTCTTTTCTATTTTTTTTTCTAATATTCGAGGGAGGAAGACACAATTAGGTACATTTTTTTCTCCTTTTTGGGACCAGATCCATCTAAGTAGTGGATTTTTCCATTCACCCCTGAATAGCGAATTTAGATTTCCCTGAGTTTACTGGACAAGTTTTAGATTCGTTTTGTCCAGTCTCAGAAAGAGATGTTTTACTCTGTATCAATAATTCCACTATAAAAACGTGTGACCTTGATCCCAATGCCTGCTCATGTACTCAAAACCTGTATTGATCTTGTCGTACCTCACATTACTCAAATAGTAAATATGTCACTTGTCACAGGCACAGTGCCCAGTTCCTTTAAACAAGCCATTGTAAAACCATTATTGAAAAAACCTGGGCTTGATGAAAATGACTTCAAAAATTATCGACCAGTATCCAATTTGCAATTTGTCTAAAAAATTCTGGAAAAGATTGTCTTAGGTCAAATTTTGGCACACTTTGAAATAAATGGATTGCAAGAAAAATTTCAGTTTGCATATAAAGCTCAACATAGTACCGAAACTGCACTCATAAAAGTAACCTCTGATTTTTTAGATTATATTGACAGTAAGAAGCTGTGTCTTTTGACCCTTTTAGACCTATCTGCAGCTTTCGATACAATCGATCATTCTATCTTACTTACAAGACTTGAGCGCTCTTTTGATATGTCGGGTACTGCCCTGTTATGGTTCAAGTCGTATTTACAGAACAGAGTTCAGTCAGTGCAAATTAAGAACAGTTTTTCTAAACAAGTTGCATTAGACTATGGAGTTCCACAAGGGTCTGTCCTTGGTCCTGTGCTTTTTACACTCTATACGCAGCCCCTTGCAAGTATATTACAAACTCATGGACTACAATATCACTTTTATTCGGATGATGTTCAGATGTATATTGATGGCACCATTCAAGATCTGTCAAATATGACTCTCGCCACTAAACAATGTGTTCAGGAAATTAAAATGTGGATGACAACAAACAAATTGAAATTAAATGAAGACAAATCAGACATAATTCTATTCCACAACCCACGATTAACAAAAGATCTTGAAAATGTCACCATTGATTTCAATGGCCATGAATTATCATGCAAAGAAGTTGTAAAGAATTTGGGTGTGTTTATTGATCACCATTTGTCAATGGGTTCAGGTGTAGGATCTCTGTCTAAATCCTTAAATTTTCAGTTGAGAAGAATAAGCCTTGTCCGAAAGTATCTAAATGAAGAGACCACAAAAACATTAGTTACATCCCTTATCTTGTCTAGACTGGACTACTGCAATTCACTTTTAGCAGGTATTCATACAAAATTTTTGAATCGTCTACAGGTAATCCAAAATAATGCTGCCAGGGTGATAACCAAATCCAAAAAACTAGATCATATCACACCACTCCTGAAAGAATTGCATTGGCTCCCCGTGAAGCAAAGGATAATTTTTAAAATCTGCATCCTGTGTTTCAAATGTCTGAATGACTCGGCTCCTTCTTATTTACAAGATTTGATAAAACTGTATACACCAGGGAGAAGTTTAAGATGCTCCACTGATTCCACCATGCTAGTGACACCTGTGAAATCATACAGATGTTATGGTGAACGATCATTCACATATATTGGCCCCTTAATGTGGAACAAGTTACCTATGGAACTGAGACAAACAAAATCATTAGTAAGTTTCAAAAGGCAGCTAAAGCATTTTTTGTTCCAGCAGGCTTATTTTTCTTGACTTACCTGAGGGGAGAGAGCATGTGATAGAAGGAGTGAGAATGTGATGGGAAGGGAGAGAGAGGGGGGTGGGGAGAGGGAGTGTGGGAGAGAGAGGAATGAGTTTTTATTACTTGTAAAGCGCATTGAGCATTTATTGGAAATGCGCTATATAAATGTAATTTATTATTATTATTATTATTATTATTAGAAATAAATTTGAGCAATAGAATGCATAGTTCTGAAAATTTTGAAAGATAGTGCAATTTATAGTGCAAAGAAATTGCTGACTGGAGTTAAGAGGTGATGACATAACATGAATTTAACATGTATGCTTGATATTGTGTTAGTTGGTGACATGTACAATAGAACTTAGACATCTGTCAGGTCTGCAGGTTCCTGAACCAGGTGAATGTAGAATAGTATTTGAAAATAACTGAGAAGAGGTGAGGGCATTTTAGTGCCTGATCGTCAATCAGTTTGACCCCAGACAGAGGTTCAGCTTCTTCCTTCCTTTCCCCTCTGGTCGCTAGCTATTTATAGGGGGAACTGTGCCAAGCCTCCCACTCTTGTGAAGGCACTAGTCAATAGAGGAGCCTGGCGCTGGTCATGAGTATTGAATTATTGATTTCTGGATGCTAGCACAGACCCGAGAGGAGATGGCGGTAGAAGGCTTGAGAGGGAAACAGCACAACGGGCCTTGTTATTTGTTCCTTACTTAAAGAAACTGTTTACAGCTGCTACCAGAGGAAGGCGCCTTTGAGTTGTGTGCACATTGATTTAACATAGACATTTTTAGATGGTATGATCTTTTTATAGTTTCATTTAGTTTCAGCTTCAGAAGTAATTTTGAGTGTGCTGAAGCCGTTTTTATGCAATGTATCAGTGTTTGTTGTTACTTTTCCCTCACAAGTGGCAGTGTACTATCTCCTTATTTCATGTACTAAGTCTGTGCTTGAAGAGTATGTGAAATCTTTCTTTTGGGAATGCTTTATAAATGTGATTCTCCTAATTTCAGGGGGCTTTGCCCTAGTATTTGTGGCACAAGATGTCAGTACTGGGAAGGAATATGCATTGAAGGTAAGACCCTCCACAGTTCAATGTATACATACAGTACATTTATGATGGAGGAGTTCTCTGGTAATCATGTTGTATCTGCTGTCTGGATTAAGGCTTAAGATGCCGATAATGTAATAATCGATTTTCAGTGCATTAGACATAGTTTATTTGGGGAAAAAAAACACCTCAATTTGCCAATTGGATCTTACCAGTGCAGTGCAAGATTTCCTTAATTACATAGTTGTGTACATTTTCTGCAAGCATTTGACAGTCTTGCATCTTACATCTCAATCTCTTTCCAGTGTATGATGCTATCATTTTTGCATGTTTAACTATGGGCTTTATCATACTCGGTGTTTGTTGAGTGTTCCAGAGTGTCATTATCTTGTCTTTTGTGCGTGAGTGGGACCTGCTTTTTGCCTGTCTCTGTCTTTATTTTATCTTATCTTGGTCTTGTGTTGTTTATATCATGCACAGTGCTAGCTATCTGTTGGGATCAGGTCTATGTGAAGAATTCCTGCCTGAATTCTACTTTGTTGGTTAGAGTGGTTTTCAAAGGGTCAGTGGGAGAAATGGATGAATTGAATTTCAGTGTAAAATGCTGTGACCATAAAAGTTAAAAGACAGATGACAACAGAGTTTTGAGTGGTGACTTGCATGATAAATTCTTAAGTGGCCACTGTGCTGTTTTTGTGAATTTCTGCACTAGTGTAACCTGGAGTTTACGGGAAAATTTAAGCATCACGGTACTTAGAGATGTAGTAACATTTGAGAGTGCTTTTTATGTCCTCATTGCAGCAGTGAGCTGTCCTGGCAAATGCGTTGTCAGCTAACCAAAACAGGAAATGTGTATGTTGTCAATTTTTATGACATAAAATGTGATTTAATCAGATAATGCCTTGATTTAGAATTAAGTGTTTGATTAGGGTGTTTTTAGTATTTGATAAACCCATTTTACACTTCTGATAGTTTCAAGTGATTCAGATAAATGTCTACGTAGATAGATAATCATAGTGACACCTTATCAGTGCTATTGTAGGTGAAATGTAGGCGTGTTTAATCTAGATCTGTGAATCAAGAGTTTGATTGTATCTTACAGAGATTGTTGGCAAATGATGAAGAAAAGAACAAAGCTGTTGTAGAAGAAATAAAATATTTGGTAAGTTTGATCACTTCTCCATGTTTAAATATGATTCTGTAAGTAGGAGTAGAGTTCAGTGTTAATTTTATTGTACGCATCTGTATGGTGTGGCCAGAACTGAAAGCCATCACAAGATCAATAGTTATGAGACAGCTGACATTTATTCTTTTAATTCTGAGATGAATGAAAACAGTTTTGTTTTTTCTCCTTGAAAGTTCATTTCACGCATTTGATGCTATAAGGAAATTGGACCATATTTTAATGGATGCCAACAAAAATGTATGGCGGTGGGAAAGGTGTTGATTGTGGACTTTTCTTCACTGTGCTAATAGGGATGACAAGAATTTTTGTTGTTGGTTTTTTTTTTTCCCATTTTTATATAAGAAGTAAACCATCCTTCCTCTTGTACACAAACAAGAATTTGGAAAGTTGAATGTTTCTGTTATCAGTCTATATTTTCTAATGTTGCCAGAAAAAACTATCAGGGCACCCAAATGTCATCCAGTTCATCACAGCTGCCGCTGTTGGCAAAGAACAATCAGGTCACGGCCAGTCGGAGTTTCTCATTTTGACGGAGCTGTGTACAGGTATGGGATGAAATCTCATTCTTGTGAAATGAAATTGATTTTGTATGAAAAAGTATAATTTGTTTGGAAAAAATGGTAAATTGAGCTTTTGTCAGCCTTAGTGTAGTGAAGATGCAGTGTTCATGACGATTATGTTGCATTGATTACACATAAAATATTCTGCTGCAGTTTTCTTCATACCACGCCATAAGACTAACATTTTATCAGCCAATTTGCAGTTTGTCCTTCAAAGCACTTTTTGCCCAAATTGAATATCTTCCTATTTCCACAGAGCATGAAATTAAAACTAAAACAGCAGACATAACTACACCATATTCTGTTAAAACCATATTAACAGCAGTGCTTTTGATTGAAAATTTATGTCATAAGTTATTTATTATTGCCTTTTGTGCCGTTTTGCCACTGTGCTCCATTTCCTCCAAACAATTTTAAGTGACCAAATTTGGACGATCATTTGAACAGATTTTACTCAAAAAATGGTATTTTATTCACGTCTTGTAATTTGGCAGATGTATTTTGCCTTGGCCAGTATAATTATTTAGAAATCATATTGTTGTCATTATTAACCTTATGATGTGAGATGTCTCTTTCTGCACATTTATGTTGATTTGCTTAGAGCTAGCATGTTTCCATGAGCATATTTCGGGTTACATTTGTAATTCTCATTTTGGAAATTTGTGCTTTCACTTTGTTATTTTTCTTTTTTTTTTGTCCTTAAAAAATTTGAGGAATAATACAGAATATGGGATTTAGTTACTGGAGAAGAATCTCTGTATCAGTTGTTTATGTGTTAAATGTATAATGAAGCAAGTGGACATTTGCCACCCATATACATAAAATGTATGATAATATACAAGATGAGAGTGACCATTCTTTGTTGTTTATATGAAGGTGGTGAACTTGTTGATGAGCTAAACAGACGAGGGTGTCCCCTGCCTTTTGATCAAGTTCTGCGCGTCTTCTACCAGACATGTAGGGCTGTGCAGCATATGCACAAACAGAAACCTCCAGTTATTCACAGAGACTTAAAGGTAACAAAATGAGGAGGAATTACTTTAGTGAAAACTGCTCATGTTAGTGCACTGCATTAAAAAAAAGGTTGTTTGTTCATGGCCAAGAGCATGTTACAGTTGTTTAGCCTTACTGAAGCCTTATTTGTTCAGTATCTTACAGTTACAAGCTATGGAAACATCATGCATTTTTTTTTGCAGGTAATATTTAATAAGGAGCTGATATGAGTAGATTGGAGTGTTGTTTTGTTGTTTTTTTTTTTATACTTCATAAAGGATTGTGCAATATTGCCTCTGTACAAGCATATGTAATGATTTCTCAGCATTAATGTTGAGACAGCTTCAGTCAATTAACTAGCAATTAAATGACTGCTAGGAAATATTAACAAAACAGAAAGATAATTTTTTTCCGTCTCGCAGTAATAAAATATTTGAGAATTGTTAATAAAACATTACATCACGGCAGAGTATCATCATTTCAGGAAAAATACTTCTTACAAGCAGACCTTACAATTGCTATTCATGATATTAGGAGAACATGTACTTTATAGCAGTATTTGGGATATATATTGTATATAAGCGCTATTCTTTGACAAAAAAGGGATTGTTCTCTATTTTTTTATATCAGGCAGAAAATCTACTGATTAGCTCTCAAGGTGCAATCAAATTGTGTGACTTTGGTAGTGCCACTTCTGAATCCCATTACCCAGACACATCTTGGTCTGCAATTCAAAGGAGCCTGGTTGAAGATGAGGTAGGTAGCAATATCAGTAGAAATCTAGATCTACTTTTTTAACTTATCTGTTTATTTATCTGTTTATTCACTTTAAATGCCTTTACTTATTATATACCATACTACTAACCCTAGTCCTGCGGGAGGCCACTATATTGGCCTCCACGCGAGACACGGGAGGCCGTTATTTTGTCCGACACGCTTAACCGCGGGTCCTGCGGGAGGCCACATTTTTGTATAGCAACGGTGCGCCTCGCGCTTTGGTTATTCGGTTGCCAAGGCTGTCGTTGTTGTTGTTTTTTCACGTTTTTTTTCCACACTATTTTCGCGTGTTTATCTATCCTGTCACCCCTACTATATCTAACAAAATGGTATCGTCCGATTACGTTTATTATGATGCAGCTATTCGCAACTATTCGTCATACTCGTGTAATAGTACTGACGGTCTGAAGTTTGAACTGGGGAAAGTCTTGGGGAAACTTTTACTTTGATGCTGGTTGTCGTCTACATGTGAAATGAGAAGAAAGGGGCCATGTGCGTATTTGAGACGCCGTTCTACGTCTGTAATTATGAATTCCGATGTAATGTTAGGGCATGCTGCATAAAGGCGTCTGTCAGTAGGTTTTTCATCAGGGAAAACTGGGAGAAAATGACCGACTTTGTTGTTGGTCGTTGTCTTTATTTGATGTGGTAATTAGAGAGATACTGTGTTCCTTTGATTAAACCGCTTTTCAGTACATGTATGTGCTCTACGACCTGGAACTGGAAACCAAATCTCTCGCTAAAACTAACATTATAGTAAGTGAACGCTTTACATAGTAGAGGAGGGAGAAGGCAATGTCACGATACATGTGGTTATTAAATTAAGCGAATGGCTTAAAAAATAATTTGTTCACCTGAATGGCCTGACATAGGGACAGAAAAAGCGCAGAGGTCTTGGGAACATGATAAAACATGTGCTAAACGGCATGTAAATTATGCAGAAAATTCTTGATTTGGGGCCTTCCATTTTACAATAAAACCTACTGCATATCATCACAAGTACTTTATCCAAATATCATAGGGATCCCTTACGATTTATCCACCACTATAATTGTTGTTATTGCGTCCTGGAGTATACGCGATACAGGTGTTCACACGGACCCGATTGACCCAACCGCCGATGTTATCGGCAACACGCGAACGATCGGCTGACTGGCCGCTGGCTATCCCCGCATTTACGGGGCGTTACGTGGACGAGTTCACTCAACGCAGGACGAGGGCTAACATCCCCATATGTGAGTGTGCATGAGAAAACCCACAATATGTCGACAGAGCTGATTTTGAGAAAAATGGCTTTGAAGTGAAAATATGGGTCCGACACAAACTTCCAACTTGGCTGTTGTTTAGGGGACCGTGGCATGTTACAAGGTTAACTGTAGATGAGCAGTGAACACTACTCACTATGGTCTCTATAAAGGCTTTGTAATTAGATTATGGTCTCCTAACAAGATCCAAAAACTTCCGACTTGGCTGTTGTTTAGGAGACCGTGGCATGTTACAGGGTAAACTGTAGATGAGCAGCTTAGTTATTAGACTACGGTCTCCTAACAGCAATCATTCCAATATTAATGGGTCGATTAGCTATTGCCACTTTTAGGATTAAATGCCGTTTTCTCAAAATCTTGTTTTGCGGGGGTCACTGACTTCAATTTATCAGAAATGTCTTATCTTTTATCATGTGTACAGAACTCAAAATGTCTTGTTGCCGACTCATGCACACTCACATATGTGGATGTATTTATTTATTTATTTATTTTTTGTGTTACTGAGTAATGCTCAAAATGAATACACTCCAAATTGCATTTCAGTCTGAGCCAAGAGAAAAAAAAAGTTCCATGTAATTAAAAACTAATGTAGAGATGTACCAACTTTTGTCCATCCTCCCATAGGCAAGTGACTGGCATCAAAATTCTGCACAAAAATTGGAACAAACATAAAAAACACAATTGTCACGAGAAGATGGAAAATATTTAACCATCACAGTGGCAGTGAGGCTTCACCAATATCCTTGTGGTGCTACGACACCCAAAGTAACATTTTTCTGAAAATATTTCATTAAATATCACTGGTTTACATACTTGAAAAACTGTACACTTCATTATTGATTTGCTTTTTAAAAAAAAATTATTTCTTTAACAAAATCCCTGTCATTAACCATATTTTACACTTCAAAATTTATTTATATTCTCAGATCACAAAGAATACAACTCCTATGTACAGAGCTCCAGAAATGCTGGATTTGTACCAGAATTTTCCCATCAATGAGGCTTGTGATATCTGGGTGAGTTGTGCGTTTTAAGAGGATTTTAGTAGGTAGTACATTTACTTGAAGTAATGACAGAGTTCCAGTAGTAATGGATCTAAATGGTCACAGTAGGAGATGTTGAAAAATTCTTCAATTTTTGTGAAATTGAAAATAGATTGAAGAAAATGTTTGTAATGCTGTTGCTGTATGTTCATTTTTTTTTTTTTCTTCCCAACTCTTGAAAACTCATGTGTCCAGAATGTTTCTTAAGACTAAGTGCATATACAGACACTTTGGGGTTTAAAGGTTATCGCATAGCAGTCTGGCAATGTGAAAATACATGGTGATTGTTTCTCTTTGTTAGCTTAAGATATATTCAAACTTGGGTCTTTTTTGTGTCATATTCTACAGGCCCTAGGCTGTCTTTTATTCAAGCTGTGTTTCTATGACCATCCCTTTGAAGATTCTGCCAAGCTGAGAATCATCAATGCCAACTATGTCATTCCAGAGTCAGACAGGGAATATGATCTCTTCTATGACCTCATACGTAAGGGCAAATAAATAGCATGGAAAAAGTTTTAAAAGCATTGATCTAGGCACACTTCATATTTAGTACTAGCTGAGTTACTCGGCCCTGCCCGGGAGAAATATCTTTATCTAGAAAACAACACGCACAATCGGCACACAGATTATGTAGATCTAGGTAGAAAACAACTCACAACTGGCACAGTAACACCCGCATGGCCCGTGCATAAGGCAGACGGCACAGAAACTCATGCCTTCTAACTTTGAAACGCAACCGGAAGTTTAAAGTCGAAACAAAACAAAGGCAGGAGGGAGGCCATCATTGTTGAGGAGAAAGCATTATTCGATGTTTTTATGCCTATTTTCATTTATTACAAAATTACGATACTTCGCTTTCATGTCAAAGGAATAGACATAGTAGCAAAAAGAACTATCTTTCACATGTAATTTTTTCAAGTCTGGGCATTTCTTCCTCGCAGCAGTGAATTTTTTTCCTTGCTGTTTTTTTATAAAGATTTGCTGACGTCTGCTTTATCACTGTTTACTTGTAAAATACACACAGACACACCCTTTTTTATTTTTTTGTTTTTTTGTTTTGTTTTGTTACCTGTGATACTAGTGTGATAAATATTATAAGTGCCTAGGAGGCAATGACAAGTTGTTTCTTTCTTGACCCTTTGAACCCTGACCTCCTGACGTTCCCTACATAATGTCCCTGGCCTCTTGAGCTCATGGTAAGAAATTTGAGGGCACTCCACACTGGTCTACTGATGAATAAGTGTGCATCCCTGGTATACTAGTGCAGAGGATTCATTGAGTTTAAGCCACCTTATTCCGAAGCACTCTCTTATTCAATGAAATTGAAGGTGTAAAAATCTAAAATACAGTAATTCAGTATTTTCTTTGGTGGGGAGAAAAAGAAATTTTGCTTGACAACTGAAATGTCCGTATTCTTTGGTCCAATGTCATGATATCCGCATGTGTGAGAATTTTATTTGTTTGTTTAATTCTGTCTTTTATGCTGTTACATTTTTTTCCCTGATGAAGATCCCTAGACTGAAAGCCTGACGTGTCTTTCCATTTTCTTTGTGTTTTATCGTATCGTTTCTGTATTACTTCTTGCTCAAGGTTTTGCAACAACTCTTTTTGCCATATTTTGTCTTTGTCATATAGGGGGCATGCTAAAAGTGAACCCGGATGAAAGACCATCTATCAATGATATCCTAGACAGATTACAAGAAATAGCAGAAGCCAGAAATATCAATCTGAAAGAACCACTGACATTTCCCAGAATGGCATATCAGTCCCCACCAGGTGAGCTTTCCATATTACTGCACAGTGAGTTTTTAAATGTTTGAAACATATAGATTAGAAACTCAGTAACACAGAATTACGTTATTCTGGCATTGTAATTTGCAGCAGGTAAACATTTGTTCTGCTTCTTTGAGTGAAATGCTATTTAAATAATTACTTTGTTTTTGTTAGAGGAATGGCATTTTTTACATCTTCCACATGGTGACATGCCATCAGACTATATCAATGTTTTTTTTTTTTATCTTTGCTATTATGGAAGATTTTATTGTGGAAGTTTCCACAAACTTTGGTCTTCATTAATATAATTGTCATGGCCTAAAGATGGGATCATTTCTGGTGTTGCTGTACATGATGTTCCATGTTGAGAACACATTCAATTGGCTCATAGTAATTTTAAAAGTCGTCATTCATTATCATCAGCTACCCCAGAAAGGAGATCAGGGCAAGGCCAGCCACCATCACAGCCTAATGAAGGTGGGTTTGGTGCTGGATCAGCTGCAGGTTCCTTGTTCAACTCTCTGAAGGGTGGTGCCGGCAGTATGTTCAGGAATATCAAAGATGCTTCAAACAAAGTCATGGAGACAGTGTCCAAGTAAGTTTTTTTCCAACATTATGTTTACAGCATGCAGATTCTGTGAGTGCTGCTTCCTCATTTAATGTAAAGGAACCTTTTCTTCACCCTATTCAGTCATTTCATTTCAGTTTCATCACTGATTCATTTGCAAAAAAGCCAGATTATCTGAGTGATAATAAAGTTATCTTTGTTACTTGCAGTGATGCTAGAAATACCTTTTCCATATCGTCACCTGGCTGATATAACCGGCCAAATCGACATAGGTCACTTTTTTTTAATTTCATAAAATTGATAATTTGTACAGTCCAATCCACTTATCTCGACATGGCTTTTCTCGACATTCTGGGTAACTCGACACAATTTTTAAGTCCCAACCTATTCCTTCTTTAATGCTACTAAATATTTCCCAGTAACTCGACGCGTTGATCCGTTCTTTCCTCTTATATCGACACATTTCTCCTCGACCGCGGCAAAACAAGTGCACTAGATCTACTACTGTGCTACTGAAAATGCCCACGCAACTCCCCACATATAAGATCTCTTTATTTCTGTTTGCGGTGCTGGTGGGGAGGGGTGTGGACACAGACAGATGACCCTTGGCTTCAGTAACGCGAGTGTGGAGTGCATTACATAAGCGTAAGGCAGTAAAGGTACAGAGTACTACAGACTGAGTAATTATTTTTTCCCCACAAATTTCATGTGCTGTTGATACTAGGCCTTGACCTAGATCTCTCGGTTAACTGCCGAACTGTGTGTGTATCGGTATCATCACTTCTAAAGAAACAGTCAGGTGGAGGTTAAAAAAAAAACAGCAGTAAAGGACTGCGCATTTGATAGCTACAGCATTTCTCCGATATCAGTAAATCTTTGCCACGCAACTGCTCCGTACAACAGTGATATTGGAGGAACAGGTGACAATATGCCGATAATTAAAAGAAAAAGGGACATAATTGCGTTATTTATTGGACACTTCCCATTATGGTGATGTGTGATCTTCCTCCCCCCTTTTTTTTTCTCTTCCACCACTAATCTGCTATTTCGACTTTCTCTTTACTCGGCACAAGTCAGACGGTCCCACTGATGTCGAGATATCAGGATTGCATTGTATATTGTTACATGTTGTGGCAAAAAAATTAGGTGCCAAAAAATTGTAGAAATTGTATCAATTTGTGAGTTCGGATCCTTGGTTTCCCACACGCTTTGTTATCTAGCAGCTGGGAAATGGAAGTATCCAAATTGCTGTTGTTAAAGGCAGAAAATGAAATATCAAGCATTCTGTTGATGGAATGCACGCTGATGATTGATATTAAGATGTCATCTATCGCTCCTGTCGATACATCTAAGTCTGTTGTTGAAGAAGTAACGCTAGCAGTTTTTGATGTTGCCATAGATGTATTTGAAAGACTTGCTTTTTCTTGTGAATTTTGTTGACAGTTCTTCTCTAAAGACAGCTGACGAATTTGTTTGCCACGACTCAAACTTTTCCTTTCACTAGAGCTGAAGTGAAGTGCTGTGTTAGTACTTGTAGTGGTTATAGTATTTTTCAGTCGCAGTGTATTTCTGTGGACAGACCCAATGATAATGGTAAGGCAACTGATTTTTGGGCTTATTTATATCGATTTCATTTGATCCCGTTGCATAATGCTTCGGACATTCCAAGCTGGTATGTTCAGCATTTTGCCTTTTATGGTATGGTAGGCGACAGTTGAGCATTGTCTTTATGGCGACAACTATGCCATAAGACCCAACAAAATGCACCTGAGAGACATTATGCGTAAATTCAGTCTTCAACTTCAAATTTAAACTGTATCAAAACCTGCTTTGAAGGCGACGCAATACATGTAAGTGTGACGCCCTAAGTCGGCTTCAAAGAGACCTGCGGTGGCCAGCAACAAAAGGGATTATAATCGGCTATTGCTTGCCAGGGATGAGCCACAGGCACCTCTACGGCGGACACAATCGGCCACGACAGGCAGCCGACTGTATCCGCCGGGTTTTGGGATCTATAACCAGCCACGTGCAATAAAACAAACAACAAATATTTTGAAAATGAAGTTTGTAGGAAAATAATGCATGGTTTCAAGCATGTTGTATGTGAGAAAAAGTCTCAGTTCAGTATTGTTAAAATAAAAAAACAACAATTTTTCCCTTCTGTAAAATTTTCAAAAATGCAGATAGCCGATTGTATCCACCAGATGACGATATGTTAACAGATGCTGTTATGTGACTGAAAACACATTGCTCATCACAGATTTTGCAACACCATAGTGTAAGTTCATCAGAATGATATATGAGATGTGTCAACTTTTTCTCATTTCAGCACAATAAAAGCAACAGATATGGATATATCATATATCACATCTAGGCTTATTGGTAAGTTGTTTTGCCTTTAAGTGCCTTTAGCTTGGAAAGAAGCTGCTGCTAATTTTTTCTTTTTCCATACAAGGGGATCTGTGAAACATGGTGCTTTAGTTGATTATCATATTTTCTGTTGTTCTTCATATATTAAGTAAACAATTCCTGGTAGGACATATATATTAGGATGAGTGATTCCAAACTGAAGATTGAAAAAAGTAGATTTTTTTTATTTGACTTAAAGCGTGTTACCTTATATCGTGAATCCCACAAACGCTGTCTCGAAAGGGAAGTGGTGTAGCTTTTATACCATAAATTTGTGCCAGGTATTGGCTGCCAGGTTGACTAATGTACGCCACAACACTCCCCCTCTAGTTATGGAATAACGTAATCTTGCAGGAGTCGTTTGGGGAAGCGGACTTGTCGTCCTCGCTTTGTGACGTTTTGCTGCTGTCGAATTTTTTTGTCGCTACATATTGTACTTGATGCTGGTTGTTGTGAGTGGCCACTAGCGTGCGTGAAACGTTTGGTTTCCACTAGGGGTTGCTGTCGCTCTGTGTAAGTGGCTTTGAGTCGGTCGATGGAAACGAACTCAGCGCGTCCATTTCGAGAAAGTTTATAACATTTCTTATTTCTCGATAGTACGAGAAAAGGACCGTCGTAGGTGGGTTGAAGAGGTTTTCTTACAGCGTCGTGCCTTACGTAGACATGTGTTGCTTGCGGCATTCTGTAGTCAATATGACTGTTGCGCTGTTGTACTCTAGTGGGGGTGGCAGTGATGCGGTTCATGTGTTGTTGCAGTCTGCTAACATATGATGTTGGGTCTTCAACTGGTTCTGGAGATGTCTGAACGAAATCTCCGGGGACTCTCAGTGTAGAACCATAAACCAACTCCGCTGCAGAACATTGTAGGTCTTCCTTTAGGGTGGTCCGGATTCCAAGTAGGACGAGTGGGAGAGTTTCGGTCCATTTGTCAGTTTCATGACACTTGAGTGCTCCTTTGAG
The DNA here is from genome assembly GCA_963931925.1 of Onchidella celtica. NCBI lineage: Eukaryota > Metazoa > Mollusca > Gastropoda > Systellommatophora > Onchidiidae > Onchidella > Onchidella celtica. The sequence goes on from OZ007571.1 coordinate 44,830,943, forward strand.
GTGACGGTGAAACCGTTCGATAATGCCATTAGAAATGGGGTGATAGCTGGAGGTACGAAGTCTATGAGTGCCAAGAATTTTCATCAGACTGTGCCAGAGATTCGATTCGAATTGCCGTCCTTGATCAGTTGTGATCGTATGTGGTACTCCGAAGCACGATACCCATCCCTGCACAAAGGCTTTGGCTACCGTCTCTGCAGTGATGTTCGTGATTGGAATAGCCTCTGGCCATCTTGTGAATCTGTCTATGCAGGTAAGGAGGTATGTACACGAGTCCGAAGGGGGTAGGGGTCCCACCAGGTCGATATGTACCCGACTGAAGCGAACGTCTTGAACCTCAAAAGGTTGAAAAGGAGCTTTGTTGTGTCTATGCGTCTTACTTTTCTGGCACTGAGGACAAGCTCTTGTCGATGTTCGTATATTTGTGTTGACCGAAGGCCAAACGTAGCGTGATGTAACGAGTTTCTGAGTTGCATGTATGCCAGGGTGCGACAAGGAATGTAGTGCCTGGAATACTTGACGGCGGTACTCTTCTGGAACGAATGGTCTTGTAGTTCCTGTCGAAATGTCACAGTAGATTGATGTTCCATCTGGCATGATGACAGTCTTCAGTTTCAAGGCAGTATCAGTGTGTGCATCTTTAAAAGCTTGCAGTTCGGGGTCCGTGTCTTGTGCTTTCGCCATGTCTGGCAAATTAACAGACGAGCCGATGGAAAGCGATGAAACAGAAGTGCATGAAAGCGTGTCTGCCACGGTGTTTTCTGATCCCCTGATATAACGAATATCCGTACAGAATTCGCTAATGAAGGAGAGGTGTCGGGTTTGACGTGGTGATTTTGAAGTATCTTTTTTCTTGATGGCAAACGTGAGAGGGCGATGATCTGTGAGAACATAGAACTTACGACCTTCTATAAAGTAAAGGAAATGTTTGATAGCCAGGTAGATGGCAAGAAGTTCTCTGTCAAATGCGCTGTATCTGGTTTCGGCTGGTTTCAGCTTCCTGGAAAAGAAAGCCAGTGGTTTCCATTTTCCGTCGATGAACTGTTGTAGCACCGCACCTACTGCCGATTCTGATGCGTCCGTGACGATGTTGGTTGGTGCATCTATCTGCAGGTGAATCAACAGGGTGGTGTTAGCAAGCTCTTCTTTCACTTTAGCGAAAGCCTCGAGGGCCGTGGTATCCATGGACAGCGTCTTTTCTTTCTGGTCCAACTTGTCGTTCAGGGGTTTCAGGATGTCAGCCATGTGAGGAACGAAACGATGATAGTAATTAACCATCCCTAGGAACCGTTTTAGTTCCGTCTGACTTGTTGGGAGTTTCATATCCTTGATGGCTTTGACCTTTTCATCTGTTGGTCGGATACCTTCTCTAGAAATGTGATGTCCCAGGAAAGTTAGTTCTGCTTGTCCGAACTGACATGTTGAAACTTTCTAACTTTGTAAAAAGTACCTCCAATTGTTTAAGGTGTTCTACTTCGTCCTTGCTCGCAACTAGGATGTCGTCAATATAGCTGAAGACAAATGGTAGGTCCCTTGTGACATGATTTATGAAAGGTTGGAAACTTTGAGCTGCATTTCGTAAACCAAATGGCATTTTTAGAAATTCGAATAGTCCAAATGGGGTGTTATTGCTGTTTTTGAGATGTCTTCTTCTTCCACTGGTATCTGATGATACGCACGTTGTAAATCAATCTTAGAGAAAATTGTCTTTCCTTCTAGATTTCTAGTAAAGTCCTGTATATGTGGTATTGCGTAACTGTCAGGGACTGTGATTGCATTTAATTGTCTGTAGTCACCAGTGGGTCTCCAATCGGTGGAACCCTTCTTCTTGACCATGTGTAGTGGGGAAGCCCAACTACTAGAAGAAGGTCTAATGATACCCATTTGTAACATGTGATCAAACTCGTTCTTAGCTGCTTTGAACTTTTCTGGAGCTAATCTACGTGGGCGAGCGCTGACAGGTGGACCTACTATCTGAATCCTATGTGTCACAGAATGATTTGAAAGTTCAAATGATTTGTTATTCACCAGTGATGGGTGCTGTTGTATTAGCTTTTGATACTTATCTTGGGAAGCTTTGCAGAAAAATGAGAGCTGGAGAGATGATCCCATGACCGAAGAATCAGTGGTGGACAGTTTGGTAGTTCCATCGATTAACTTCTGACGTGTGACATCAACCAATAGATTATAATGTGTCAAGAAATCGGCTCCCAAAATTGGATGTTTTGTGCCTGCGATGGTGAAGATCCAAGAAAAATTCCGGCGAAGGCCTAACGTCAGGGTTAGCGATTTTTTGCCGAAAGTTGCAATGGTTCAATGGTTTGCCGCCTGTAGTGTCCTGACTTGTTGTAAACGTTTTTCGTGGTGCGTTGGGGGGATTACGCTTACTTCAGCTCCGGTGTCCACAAGAAATTTTTGATTTGTGTTCTGGTCGAATACGAAGAATAGGCGGCTCTTCTGAATTTGGCCTGCGTTACTGGCCGCTAGTAACTGGCCTGGTCGTTTAACGGCTCCTTGAATTCACATGGGTCTTGGCATTTGTTGGCCTGTTGTCCGAATTTGTAGTGGTAGTAGCAGAGCCCATTCTTGAAGGGTTGTTTGTCTCTGCCGGCGTTGGTGGCGCGATTGCGACTACCAGATCTCTCCCTACTCCTGCGATCTGATTGAGCACGGACGTGTTTCTGGTGTTTGATCAGTTCATCTACCTTAGTAGAAAGTTTAGCTACCGCATTGGAAAGTTGTCCCATATCTCGCTCCAGTTTCTGGATAGAAACGTAGTTTTCGGAAGTGGTAGAAGCAGATGTCTCCGATACACTGTTGATCGATGTGCCAGGAGAAACCTCCATCATTTTATCAGCCAGACTGGCCTGTGTTTCAAGTGATACCGTCGCTCCCGTGGACGCTAGGATGAGCCTAATGGACTGCGGCATCCGCTGCAGAAACAGCTCTCTTAATAAGGCTTGATCTATCTGCCTGACTGCTGTGCCAAGTAGTCGTTGCATTTCCCGCAGCAGCTGTGTCGGTTTCCTGTCTCCTAGCTCTATTGTAGTAAGCAGTGTTTGCAGCCGTTTCTGCTCTGACACTGTTGTTCTATCGAGCAGCTTTTCCTTCAATCTGGCGTACGGGTGGTCTTGCGGGGGGTTTATGATCACATCCCTGACCTCCATTGCTACTTCTTGCGGCAACGCGGCTACTACGTAGTCATATTTCGTTTGTTCCTTGGAAATGTTTCTCGTCGAAAATTGACTCTCCACTTGTGCAAACCATACTTGCGGGTCCTGTGTCCAGTAGGGTGGTAATTTGACGGACACTGCTGTAATTTGAGGAAAAATATTAGCCTCGGTGTTAACCGACGCACTTTGTCCCGCTTGGGTTTCGTCCTGCAACATGGCCGCCGTATGTATGTGATTACGTGACCACGTCGGGGTCACCAATTAAAGCGTCTTACCTTATATCGTGAATCCCACAAACTCTGTCTCAAAAGGGAAGTGGTGTAGCTTTTATACCATAAATTTGTGCCAGGTATTGGCTGCCAGGTTGACTAATGTACGCCACAGACTTAATCCTGAAATGCATACTTTTGTTGAATTGGCACTAATGAATTTATGCACATGCAAAATAAGTACATTTTCTCCTTGATCTAATACAAGTGCCTACTTGTCTACAGTTATGTCATATCCAGCTGAAGGAGTGGAATCTGCATTCAAAAACAGCATTGATGATGTTCGAACTTTCTTGGAGTCAAAACACAGGGGCTCTTATGCCGTTTATAATTTAAGTCAAAGAACCTACAGAGTTGCCAAATTTGAAAATAGAGTAAGTAAAAGTTTCCTTATTTTTTGTGTGTGTTTTCTTGTATTAGAAGAATGGAGAATGGTTGCATCTGAAAAAGTATGAGCATAGGTGAAGCTTTGCTATGTAAACATATTTTACTGTATTCAGGTTCAGGTTGTGTAGGTGATTTAATCATACATGCTCAGGTACCTGAAGTCAAGAGAAACGAATAACAGAATGAAATTGTTGTTATAATAAATATATGTTGTGAATATTTCTTTTGTGTTGAAACACTTTACTGCAAGAGAATCAAAAGCTCTTTCATCAGTATTTGTTTTCTTCAAGGTATCAGAATGTGGTTGGGCAGCCAAGAAAGCACCACCTCTGACCAACCTTTATGCCATTTGTAAAAACATGCACCTGTGGTTGAGGCAGAAGCCAAAAAATGTGTGTGTGGTGCATTGTTTGGTAAGTAATCTCTGTTTTCTTTTTTTTTCTTCTGGTTTTATTTACATATTTATAACATTCATTATTGTAAAAATTTCCTGAATGGTATATCGTCAACATGCTTGCTTTTGTTTTTCATACTTCATGGCAGTCTGAAAACGAGACTAATTCAGTGTGAATTTGGATGGAGTAATTGCCACAGGTAAATTGGATTGGAATGCCAGTCTTTTTAATTTGGATTATTTTCATAAAATTTCTTTGAGACAGTGAATTGTGTGTTATGCAAGTCATCATGATCATCTAGAATTTTGAGATTTTCTAGCATTGTTTGTAAGTCTTTATTATAGTTCTTATTAAGATAAGAAGAAGATACGATAAGAATCACCTTATTAGCCCATGAAGGAAATTCATTTCCACAGAGCATTTGCATGCCCATAAATGATACACACATCTTAGCATCATTAGACCATTATGTTTTACATTTATTTTCAATGTCAGGTCAGAAACATCTGCTACTGGTAACATGTAATCCAGTACAACCTGTTTCATGAACTGGTACGCTAGCATGGTATCAGTGGGCGTGCACCTGTCGGTGCAAACGGCCAGGGCGGAGGAGGTTTCATCTAACCCAACGGCCACATGCTAGGGCACAATGTGACCCTCAGTACTTGAGTCCTTCATATTGGCCCCCGGTAGCGGTGTGGTCATAGGCTTGTTTGCCTAAATCACAGACGAAGAATTGAGCAAACTTCCCGGACGCAGCTTCGAAGCTGGCGGCAGCAGGCCAGTGGTTGATTGATAGGGCAGATGGCAATATACCGTCACTCTGGCCTGGATATCGTGACACAGAGCATCCACCAGTATTGGTGTTCTTTGGTTTGGGTCTTTCACCCTAGTCAGTTGGGACTGCGAGGCTGTGGAGTAGCCTACAGGCAGCCGGTCAGGCAATATGACTGTCCCTCTGGCATCCTCCTGCACCTGGATACATTTCCAGTCGTCTTGACCCTGTCTTGCCACTTGGATAAGTTGTGTCCAGGCGAGAGAGTGAGTCTGATGTTTGCGCAGCTCTTTCTCACTAAAAACAAATTCTTTGCGCCAGTCTTAACACTCACCTCGTCTTCTTTCATCTTTGTCTCGTCTTCTTTCCTCTCAAAATTCCAACGGCGATGGGCGAGTGCGGTGGCAGCAGGTTTGGATAGACTGGAAGCTGTTAGCACAGACCTACACGTTGGTGGCTGTGGGCTATGGTCGCTTCATCGTCGATTGAAGTGGAGGCGTGGGGAGGCAGCACCCACAGTAGCTGAGCAGCCTTATTTAAGGATAGCACTGCTCACCTCAACTGAGGAAGGGGCTAGAAAAGGTGCCCTAAAGAAAGCCCACTTCACATCACCCTGACTGGTATACCGCGACCAGTGGGGATCCCTTTTTGCGGTCGAAACAAAAAGAAATTCAGCTTACTCAGGCTAGGAGCCTGGAATATACGCACACTACAGGACAACTCAAACAACCCGGAAAGACGCACTGCACTTATTGCCATTGAGCTCAGCAGGTACAACCTGGACATAGTGGCACTCAGTGAGACCAGACTCCCTGATAGTGGCCAACTCAAAGAGCTCAGTGGTGGATACACCTTCTTCTGGAAAGGCAAGGGTGCAGTCGAACCGAGACAGCATGGTGTTGGGTTTGCAATTAAAAGTGACCTTGTCAGAAACTTGCAGTCCATGCCAATTGAAATAAATGACAGGCTAATGACACTCAGGATCCCAGTTGGGAAAAGCCAGTCAGCCACCCTCATTAGCGCATATGCGCCCACCATGACAAACCCAGATGAAGCCAAAGACAAGTTCTATTCTGATTTAGAATCTGTCATATGCTCTGTCCCGGCAGCTGATAAGCTGATTCTCTTGGGGGACTTCAATGCTAGGGTTGGCTCCGAAATCTCAGCGTGGCCAAATGTTTTGGGCCGTCATGGAGTTGGTTCATGCAATAACAATGGGTTGCGCTTACTTACTTTGTGCGCTGAATTTGGCCTGTTCATTACCAACACAAATTTTAGTTTCCCCGTGAGAAACAGAACGTCATGGATGCATCCCCGCTCAAAGCATTGGCATCTCATAGACTATGTCATTGTGAGGAAGACTGACAGAAAGGATGTCCTTGTAACAAAGGCGATGTGTGGTGCCGAGTGTGGAACTGACCACAGACTCATTGTTTGCAAGCTCAGACTAACATTGAGGCGCAATAGACGCCCTCAAGGGAAAGCGCCACCTAAACGCCTAAATGTTTCAAAACTCTGCTCAGCTGAGAAACAGAGCGAGCTCTCATCAGAACTCTCCTCAAAATTGGATTGCGTGACTTTTGACCCTGAGAACATTGAACAGAGCTGGACTGACCTAAATACGACTGTACACTCTTGCGCCAGCAGCACAGTTGGTTTTTCCTGTCCGCAAGCACCAGGACTGGTTCAATGATAATGATAATGAAATCAAAGTGCTCATCAAAGAAAAAAATAGTCTCATCCAAGCTCACTGCAGTGACCCCTCTTCCACAGCAAAAGCTGATGCACTGCGTGCATGTAAGGGTGTACTCCAGAAGAAGCTGAGGAAAATGAAAAATGACTGGCTTGAAGAGCGAGTAAGAGAAACTCAGAAATATGCCGACACAAACAACACTAGAAAGTTCTTTGAGAGCCTCCGAGCTGTGTTTGGACCATCCCGCTCTGGCACTACGCCACTTCTTGCGTCAGATGGTTCAACACGCATTGTTGAATGGAATGCCATAATTCAGCGTTGGGCAGAACATTTCGGAGGTGTGCTAAATCGGCCATCAAATATAAATACTGAGTCCATTGACCGCCTCCCTCAGACTCCTATTAATGCAGCTCTTGCCAAGCCATTCACAGCAAATGAGACCCGAACTGCCACAAATCAGATGTCCTTTAACAAATCACCAGGCGTGGATTCAATTCCTGCTGAGGTGTATGCCTTCGGTGGAGAAAAGCTTATTGAAAGGTTGACCGAGTTGTTCAATCATATGTTGAAAGCAGGGAAGCTGCCACAGGACTTCAAAGATGCTTCAATCATACATCTGTACAAAAACAAAGGGGACAGCCAAGTCTGTGACAACCATCGGGGAATCTCTCTACTTTCAATTGCTGGCAAAATATTGGCAAGAATGCTTCTGAATCGCCTTCTTGATCACCTCTCGTCAAATGACTTGCTTCCCGAGAGCCAATGTGGCTTTCGTAAAGAGAGGGGATCTGCCAGACAGATTCAGGAAAAATGCATGGAACAAAATAAAGCGCTGTATATCACATTTGTTCACCTCACAAAAGCATTTGACACAGTGTGTCGTGAAGGCCTCTGGAAAATCTTGGCGAAGTTTGGGTGTCCACCCGAATTCATCACAATAGTGCGCCAGTTTCATGATGGCATGCAAGCTGCAGTCAAAAGCAACGGCAGTGTTTCAGAGCCCTTTGCTGTCACAAATGGGGTAAAACAGGGTTGTGTCTTAGCCCCAACTCTGTTCAGCATCATGTTCTCTGCAATGCTACAAGAAGCCTTTAGCTCTCCTCATCAAGGGGTAAGCATCAAGTACCGAACTGATGGCAGTCTATTCAACCTCAGGAGACTTCAGGCAAAAACCAAAACCAAAAGTACTCAAGTCTGTGACCTACTATTTGCTGATGATTGTGCACTTCTGGCACACGATGAGGAAAGCATGCAAAACTGTGTTGATAAGTTCTCTAGTGCCTGTGACAACTTTGGCCTCACAATAAGCACAAAGAAGACGGAAGTGCTCCATCAGCCTACTCCAGACGACAAGTATCCTGTGACCCCAAATATCAAAGTCCATGACAGTCTTCTGAAGGTGTCGGAGAACTTCACCTATCTTGGCAGTACACTGTCTTCCGCGGCTCGTGTTGATACTGAAATTCTCTCAAGAATCAGCAAAGCCAGCTCTGCATTTGGCAGGCTTCGGAAGAGAGTATGGGATGTTGCCGGCATTCGCACAGACACTAAGCTGAAAGTGTACAATGCTGTGGTCCTTCCCACCCTACTCTATGGGGCTGAAACCTGGACAGTGTACCAATCGCATGCCAGAAAGCTAAATCACTTTCATCTGGCCTGCCTTAGAAAGATCCTAAGGATCAAATGGCAGGATAAAATTCCAGACACTGAGGTCCTCAATCGTGCCAAGGAATTGAGCATCTTCTGCCACCTGAAAAAAATTCAGCTACGTTGGGCAGGACATGTTGTCAGAATGCCCGACTCCAGACTCCCTAAGCAAATCTTCTTCTCTGAGCTCTCCAATGGAACGAGGAATGTTGGGGCCCCAAAGAGACGTTACAAAGACACTCTCAAGCAATCACTGAAGGCCTTTGCCATTGATGTGAGTGAGTGGGAAAAGCTCTCGCTTGATTGTGCAAATTGGAGGGCGGCCCTTACCAGAGGCAGCAAAGCATGGGAAGCTGACAGAGTCCAGCAGGCTATCAAAAAAAGAGAACGGCGCAAGAAAAGGCCCAGTGGTACTGAACCAACGGAGCACTCTTGTCATTTATGCGGAAGGGTCTGCAGGGCAAAAATAGGACTTATCAGTCACATGAGAAGCCATAAGTCATGAAAGAACAGTCTTTCCATTCTGTCCTCTGTGTCCTTTAGTTCTCTTTATTGTCCATGTGTTGAAATTCTCAACAATTTCTGTTCTTTATTCCTCTGGTGTTGTTAAGGTCATCATCATACCTGATGGACGAACTATTATTATTTACATTCATGCGATGCCAGGCCATTACATTCATGTGTTTTTTGGTTTAGCGCTTGCTGTATATTAGCCATGGTAGACCATATAATTTTTGTTGCAGGATGGGAAGGCTAATTCTGCATGTGTTATAGGAGCATTTCTGGTGTTTTGCCGATTGTTTGAGAATGCGTCCGCTGCCATGCATCTATTCACAGCCAGGCGATCACAGCCAGGCATTTCCCCGTCACAGAAAAGGTAAGTTTATTATATCATCTAAGAAATTTCGTAAAGAGGTTTTGGAACTATAAATGTGTATTCTGCCATCAGAAATATTACTGACTTCATATTATAGTTTCCTGTATTTTGCAAATAAATTTAAGATAAAGGTGTTGATCAGTGTCAGTGTAAATCTTGCAAAATATTGCTTTATTGCATACAGGCTGATATAATTATAAAGCTTTGTATAGAAAATGTGAAAACGAATTATTTCAACATTAAAAGCCATTGCACATGTAGGTGTTTGGAAAATTCCTTGAGAAGTCATGTATTCTTGAATGATAGTCTTGTGTGTGAACTCCCATCAGGTATATTGACTATATTGGTCAGATGGTATCTGACACCCCAGTATTACCCCATGGCCGCCCTATCCTTATCAAGGGGATCAGTCTAAGACCACTTCCACTATTCAATAAAATGAAGTAAGTAATCGTTCTGATATGTAATTCCTTGATGCATGACTTGACTGGCATGGCAGGTTACAAATGAAAAAAATTTTTAAAAAATTAACATATAGACTCATACTGTGCCGTCATTAGTCATCTGTTGAAAATGTTTTTATAAAAATTAACCTGTAAAAGACAGATGATTTTTCAAATATGGATTTTACAGCATCTTTTGTGTCAAAGAAAACCAGTTAAGCATTGTATACAGGAGATAGGTTCATTATTATATCATAATAGCGAAACAGTAGTACATGCAATGGTTACCAGAATGGAAAAGTTGCTCATACGGTTCCATGAAGATGTCCGTGTATCTTAGTAAACTTCAGAGATAATATCTGTGTCAGTCCTTTATTTATCTCTAATATCACTTGCAGTTACAGAATGCAGTGTTTGTGCTTACATTTCTTTTTAAACCTGATGACAACCATCTTTAACTTTGTGTGTCACTGTTAAAAGGTGTGATGTTATATGTATGGTATTCGTAGACCTTTGCTGCTATCAATACCTTTATTTTTTTTGCTTGACAGAAATGGCTGTACACCATTTGTTGAGGTGTTTGTAGGGGATGACAGAGTGTTGTCTACTTCACAAGAGTATGAAAAAATGAGGTGAGACCACATTCAGATACAAACAAGAGTAGTCAAACTGTATAAAAACTCATGCTACTTAGTCCTTATTAGCATTGTTGTTCTTCTTCTATTCTGCATTGTTTTTTAATCTTTACTGTTGTTGTCAGTTCAAATTCTTTTAAATTGATATGTAGAGTAGGTGCTTATTATATCAAGAATTGCTTTGTGAATAAAACAAAAGAAAATTGTATGTGAGCAAAATTAAAAATCCTGAAATGATTCTGGAGGAGCCATGGTAAAAAAAAAAAATCTGGCTTGCAAGAGTTAAAATTCTGTCGAATTGTTTTTTGCATGTCTTTTTTTTCCTTCTGTGTATCATGCCACCTTTTGTCATACCCAGTATTATGCCAAGCTCACGCCACAAACTAAGGACTGTATCGTTCACCTCTACACAGTATGGAACTATCTGAAGTATAGTGCAGTTAACTGAACTTCAGTAAAGCTCATATCAAAATTTTACTTACAGAATGGATAAATGTACTGTTTATTGTATTTTAGCAACAGTAATTAATAAACAGTAAACACTAATACTGTGGTTAATACTGATAATTTGTGCCGTTTGTTTTTACTGTCTGCATGTTTGCATACCAGTCAGCTAAGCTATAATGTTTCATTATCTCAAAAATCATTTTATTGGTGTTTCATTTTTTCTGCAGGCAATTCACTATAGAAGATGGCAAAGCTGTGATACCTGTGAGCACATCTGTCACAGGGGATGTGACTATTATTGTGTATCATGCCCGTTCCACTTTTGGAGGCAAGATTCAAGGGAAGGTGAGCTTGACTGTCACAAGACAATAAACACCTAGATGAGTTTTTGCTCACCAATTTGTTTTGTTTTCATGACTACCCGCACAATATTAAACATTAATGTTGCATGACAGTGTAATTTTATCCTTACCATGTTATTATTTAGATTTTGGTGACTGATCAAAGAAAAATGCTTTACTCAAATACTTGCCTTTAAACTGCAGTTCTATTTTAAAAATAAAATATTCAGGCCACTTTTTGCACTGCAGTGGAAACAGTAAAATCTTTTATTTTTTTATGGTACTACTAGTGGTGATCCCGGGATAAACTGTTTATTAGTGTCACTTGTGGGTGATTATAACGGATTTGCTTCATTTTACACGTTCCTTTAAACATTTGGGCCGTTGTTTGCTTGCTTTTAGATAAGTCTTAATGCATTCCCCGCGCATATGTCTATGTGCTACACAGCCTGTCAGCGCACAGCTGTGCTAAGGATAATTGACAAAAGCCACCACTTCGGACAAAGAAATCTGACAAAAATGTTAACACATACGGGTGTGCGCACACACACACACACAGAGAGAGAGAGAGAGGATTGGGGGGGGGGGGGGGCAAAGCGGTGCAGTCTATCCCATAACGAATGAAAGAAAGTGGGCTTGATGTGGGTTCACTAAAGCATGTCAACTTCAGCTTGAACGGTCAAGCAGGAAAGAAGTGTTGATGTCACAGGTCATGTGCTCGCGAAAAAATGGATTAGATTAGATATTTCCAATAATTTCAAAGGCTTCAGCCGTCAAAAAGAAAAGGGAACATGTATTTGACAACAAAAACGATTAGTCCAAATTGTTTTTTATTTTTGTGCAAAATTTCAGCATCATACATTGCCAAATAAAGTCTGAGGACACAGGCTGGCGCGAGTTTTTTTTATTATACTGTATTACGTAAGTTTTATTGGGTTATTGCTGTACCACGTCTAGCAATCTCAATAGTTCATCAGGAATGGGAATCTTTAGGAAATTTTTTGATGCTGGACTCTAAGTTTTTTTCTTTGGGTAGATTGTATGTAAATATGTGTGTTGGTGACATGTTGGGTCCAAGTTCAAGAAATTTTTCAGTCAGTAGTCCCAGTCCCTGGTTCATTCTCCTGTGGAGGCAAGCATGACTGTGATAGGTAACATTTCATCACTTTTTAGCCTGGTTTTGCTTATCAGTTTATTTGATGCATTAGAGTTATAACCATCTTTTCTTACAGATTACATCAATGAAAATTTTCCAAGTCCAGTTCCATACTGGCTTCATTAGTGAAGGAACAACAGAGTTGCAGTTCCATCAGTAAGTCTTAAGTTCATTTGTTTGGGTAAATGTTACGGATGTGAGTCCAGGCTTTTTCTACGCAGGTATTTGAAACCATCTATCTTTTGAAACCATCTCCTTCAGCCCTTGGCTGCTTCTTGAAAAGATCCACATAAAAAGAAAACACTACTTATAGTGTAAGTAAAAAGACCACCCTGACCATCAGAGTTAATTATAAGATTACTTTTAATTTTAATAGTTTCCTACATTATAATTTATTCAGTTTTTAATAAATCTTGTTATTACTTTTAACTACAACAGTATCTCTAAATTTATATAATGTGGCAAAATTTTGTGATTACTTTTAATTACAGTCCTTAAATTATAATTTATACTGTGTGGCAAAATCAGGTGATTACTTTCAATTATGACAGTTTCTTAGATTATAATTTATACAGTATTTGTGGCAAGCTACTGACTTCTAAAACACTGTGCTGTAATCAACAGATACGAACTGGACCAGCTGGACACACCAGACAAATACCCAGACATGTTTACAGCAACAGTAGATCTCATTGTATCACCAAATGAGAAAAGCCATGGAGATCGGCGCATGCCCTGGGAAAATTTTCCTGCTGATAAACTGACACCTAAATTATTATTTTCCAGCAAAGAAGAAATTCACCAGACATTTTCAGAGTTTGGTAAGTGTTTTCAGGAGCAACAACGCCTGTTCTGTGTGGAAAAAGGGTCAAGATAACCCCAACCCTTAGACAATGAGTGGGAATGGCAAGGTATTAAAAATTGAAAGAAATATTGAAAGTTTTGAAACAGTCATCTGGGTGATAGAATTACAGCTAATTATGGAAAACAGAGCCTAGTATTTCATTCCCTTGTACAAATTCTTAAAGGTCGAATACTGAAAACTTTTAACAAGGAAGTTTAGGAAAATAGTAGTCATTTTTTTTGCCCGCTGTCCACCCCTATTGATTTTTCACTTACAAGATTTGTTTTTGCTACCTGATATGATACAGAACTTGTGTAAGTAAGGACTTGTTTCTGCAGCCACTTTCTAAAGAGAAAAGTTGATATTGTCATGCACAAGTACAATGAAGATAAATGCTTAAATGAATGAAAACTTGAATCAACCATCTTTAACAGTTGTCAGATCCATATGTGATTGGGTTGTAAATGTTACGACATATTTTGTCACTGTTGATGTACTCAGACCTGTGCAACAGTCATGGGTTCATAATGCAGTCAGAATGCACTGATTTTTATATCAGTAATCTGAAGGAAAAAAGGAGTGAAAAAAGTCTGGATCATACAGTATATTTACTCTTATGACACACAAATGTCTTGCAGGTGTGTCTGACAGGGCGAAGAGTAGACTGAGTCGAGCCTCTAGCTTTGACACAGCATCTCCTTCAGAGTCTCCCAGTACACCAGTCAGGCAGCCAGGTCGACCACAAGGCAGTCAACCCCAAAATAGAAATGAGCCTGCCAAATCGTCAGCCAATGGAAGTGCGGGCAAAAGCAGCTTCTTTTCCACCTTGGAATGGAGAGATGAACCAGAAGGGAATGCAGAATCTTCAGCCCAGCCATCTGAATCACAAATGGGTTTATTGAACAATGAATCAGATGATGAGGATGACTTTGCTTCCCTGGGAACAAATAATGAGAGTGGGAATGTGCCAGCAGGCTATGAAACTATCAGTGACAGACCGCAGAAGAAGGGAAATGGTTCAGGTACAGCTGACTTATTGAGTGATCATGCAAACAGACAGAGTGTGCCCAGTCAAGGAGAAGAAGTAGATTTACTCAATATGAATGTGGGTGGCAAATCAAACGATGTCGACACCACTGCTGACCAGTTTGATCTGTTCAACATGGGCAGTGATCCCACCAGTGTGGATTTGTTAAGTGGCCATGGGGCAAAACAGACTCAGTCGTCAAATTCAAAAGAGCCAGATTTGCTTGGCATGGGTGGTTCTGATGTAACTTTTGATCCTTTCTCAGGATTTGCCATACCATCGGGTCCCACTCCAGCCAAACCAGACCTCATGACTTCAAACACACCTTCATCCAATGATACATTTGATCCTTTTCAAAATCTTGCTGGTGGCAGATCTACACCATCTAACCAAGCCAAGGCACCCCAACCTGCTAAGAAATCTGAGGATGACTTCCTTGCTTTTATGGAGAGCTCTGGGCAGCCAAGTGATAAAGACACAGAGCCGGACTTGATGAGCAGCTGGAATGCTACAAACATTAAGGACTTAAATGGAAAATCCAGTGGCCCATCTCCCACTCATAATCTTACTCCTGGTGTGGGTGGAATGCACAAAAGTGCCAGCACTGGTTCTGCCATGAATTTTAATAGCATGTCAAATCAAGGAGGTCGAAGTTCACCTCAGCCAGGCATGATGGGAATGGGACAGGCATCAAAGGCAGACCCATTTGCAGATTTAGGTAAGCTTTTAAGGTTTTGTTTTTCATGTCAGCTGATATTTAGTGTGAAAGATCAAATCACTGCAAGGGAAAAAGACATGGTTGTGCACATTTCACTTTTGTCACTTTTTGATATTTTTAGAAATTTGGGGAAAAAAACTACAGATGCATGTTTTGGTGTTTACAGTTAGTCTTTATTATTACCACACTAACAAAATAATGAATTAGTATACTTTATTGAGCAGACATCTGGTTAAAAGAAGTGAATGGGGGAATTGTAGTAATGTGGACAGCTCAAACACCCAAAAGTGAGCAATTATGGAAGAAGCATGACATGAGAGTCATCTTGGTCTTGGATGATGGCAGTGATTTGATACAATAATCCAATGCATGGAGTTGTAAATAAAGGCAAACACTGTAAAGAGAGACAATAGAAACAAAATCTTGAGAGTGTGGAGATGTGTTTGACATGAGGAAAGGTGGTGGTTGTCTTCTTGATACACAAAGGACCTGCTTGCAATTTCTTTTTAAGTATGCATTTGTGTTTAGGCCATTTATCCGCATTAGCACAGTGCAATAAATTTTAGGAATACATGTATCTCTTCTCTGGAGACATTAACTTAATTGAAACAGACTTTGGTATGAACACTGCCAGGAATTTGCTTGTTAAATAATCTGAATGTTAATTCAGCCTAAAGCAGGTAACAAGATGTTTAAGGCAAATGATAGAATAGATTTTAGAATCAGCCTTCAGTGATGTATACATTAAGTTCTGGTTGTCTAGGGAAACCTATTAATATCTCACAAAATAGACCTTTGTTGAGCCAAACCATAAGCTGTTATACAATTTTGTAATCTTTGTATCATATTTGGACATGTCATTGATATTGGCTTAGTGGCAAATGCCTTTGTGAGCTATAAATAAGATGCTAGTCAGAGCGAAGATTCTTGTTTTTGTCTTTAGGAAGCCTTGGCAAAGCCTCATTTAAAGGTTCTGGCCCAACCTTATCCCACAGACCACCAGCTTCATCGATGGGAGGAACATCAGGTAATAGTTCTTTAAGTTTCATAGTCTTGCGTGAATATGTTGACTGGAAAAAAAAAATCTGTAGAGGATAGCATGCTGTCCTGTTTTACAATAAGTCACTGTAGTGTAATTTTAAATAATCGGGATTATTTAAGTTGTGCTATGAATTGATCTTAGTTTTTTTGTTTTTTTTTGAATGATATGAACTTCAAAATTTAACCATCTTAAGTTTGATGTTCAATTCACAAAGCTGTAGAGTTGAAGGGTTATACCATCACATCTGATCTCCAATGGTATGATCTGCAGGGAACAAACATTCTGATTTTAAGTTAAGTTCACGTGTTCATTATCTTTTGTCATTCAGGGATCCAGCAAGGATGGGGTCAAGGCCAGTCAGGTTTCCAGTCTTCGTCTATGGGCGGTCTACATCAGCAGCAACAGTCCCCCCAGCATCAGCCACAACAACCACAGCAGCAAACCTTCCCCAAACCCAACTATTCAAGTGTGATTGGGGAGCGCACAGAAAGAGGTTTGCGTAAGAATTTTGGTATGTAAATATAGATATATATTAGTGTCTTATTTTGAATCAGTAAAGAAAAGGGAAATAAAATTTCCTTCTTAGTGACAAAAAATAAAATTTCTCCACGCTTTGCCTTTCTCATTATTTAGCATCTGTGTCTAACAAAACTTTTTAATTTTAGAAATAAATCAAATATCACAATTTTACTTGGATAGACAGTGCAGTAAACTGGTAAAATGTGGTGTTGCCATGAACATTCTCCTAATATTGTAGCGGCGAGAATAGGCATAGAGAGTTAATGCATTGCCGAGCAGTCAGTGCCCCTAACATGAAATAAATTTTCTTTCGAATGGAGCACTCCTTTTAAGTTTGTTTTCTAGAGACAAGGGGATTTGGTAATCCTTTCTCATTTTCATAGCCAAATCGTAGCTGATATGTATAAAAATGGAAGAACAAAATGCACATTTATGTAGTAAATGACATGTATTTTGTTTACATCAGGTCCCAAACCTAAGGTAACTGCTGATACTTTCAATGACCTACTGGGAGATCACCAGTTCACTAGTCGAAAAGATGAGCCCAAGACTCTAGGAGACATGAAGAAAAAGCAAATGGCAGAGGAGATGGATCCTGATAAGTTGAAGGTAACATTTTTAATGCATTTACTATTTTTTTTATATTAAGGAGGCATGTGTCTTTTAATTGGCAGTGACATGTCATTGTCAAAATATCAGGAAATTTTTCTGTCAGTAGCTCCCAACCCTGAGAATGTTCACGGGGCATATGTTCAGTATTTTTGTATGTGTTGCAGATATTGGAATGGACAAAAGGGAAGGAAAAGAATATACGTGCATTACTGTGCTCTTTGGGTAGTGTACTATGGGATGGTGAAGCAAGGTGGAAGCCTATTGGTATGCATGAGCTAGTCACACCAGACCAGGTGAAAAAAGTGTACCGGAAAGCTGTGTTGTCGGTGCATCCGGATAAGGTAAGTTGGTTGTAGGTAAAGCCATGGGTGCCAGCAACGGAGCCATCTGAAACCTGAAAGTCACTTTGACCAAATCAGCCAAACCTGAAGTCATAGGCATCGAGCAGTGCAGCGATAAAAGAACAGACCTACGAACTAAATGACACTTAAAGTGCATACACCAATGCCATTTGAAGGCACATTTCAAATATCAGAGAACAAAACACTTTACATGTCACAATAATGTACCACAGTAACTAAGTATGTTGTGCACACCTACAGCTTTCTTTGTTCATATAAATAATGTGTGACAGCAGCAGTTTTTGTTGTACAACATGAATATTATTTCCTAGTGAACTCCCTGCAGTTCATGCATTGAGAAATCGTTACAATTGTAACGATGGCCTAGTGGTCGTAGGATTTGTTCAAACTTGGCTATATTTTTATGTTCTGAGCCCACAAAACCACATATTTACACTAAAAAGATGTTAATGTGTCGATAATTGTAAAAAAAAAGTCATAGATCAAGTTTGATTTAGAAAATAATAATTTGTTTTTGCGTCATACTATTTCGTGCGACCGTCCGCCATCTTGGTTTTTTTGCGTGCGGTCGGCGTCGACAGTGCAGGTCAAAAATCTTCAAATTTTCCTACATAATGTCATCAGACAATCATGAAAGCAATCTGCAGCAATATCTAAGTGATGGTACTAATTCCTGGTCACCAGTGGAGAAGAAATCATGAAAATCTGATGAAATACATTCTATACATTGTGTCACAAAATATGAGTGTTATTTGTTAGGTGTAAACATTTACTTTATTTATTTTGAATAAAAAAGGGACTTTTGTGAATTCTGCTCAGACTTTCAAAGTTTTACATGTCTTTTATAATCAAGTGCTATGTGCTGACTACTGGATCAAACTGAATGGCTTTTTGCTCATGACATGAGCAAATGAATCTAATTTGATACAGTAATAAACTTTTGGGCCTTGGACTTCAAACTTATTTTTTTCCTTCTTTGAGACTGTTGGGGTGGGTGATTTTTTGCTTCAAATTCTATTTATAGTAACACAGAAAATAGGTCACCTATCACACAACTTCTTTTCAATTCATAAACAAATTGCATCATGTTAAACTTCATCCAATACACTATCCAACCACATGTCAATATTCTATGTAAATAAGTTGACACTAGCCTGCAATCTTTGAGACAACCCTCAATGGGTTTCAGAAAAGGTAAAAAGTGCATGAACTGCAGAGAGTTAATCTGAATATCGAAAAATTTCTCCAATAAGTTTGTAGAACTCAGCACAAACACCCAACGGACAAAGCATGTAACTATGGCGCTTGTGCGTGAATATTAATGTATGTATATCATTTGTGTCCCTTCAGCCAATAAAATAGATCCTGTTGTCTCCCTTTCAATTCAACACAGATATGCTGGGTTTTCGTGTGTATGGAAATGGAAATGGCAAACAAAACGTCAAAAACCCATCAAGCAGTGAAATAGAACTACATACAGTGCTTAATGGAATTTTGACGTTTTTGTTTCCGTACCCATGAAAACACGGCTTTAGCAGTGTGCCGTTGCTTCACTCACACTGCTTATGACCCTCGTGGCTATAGAATGGTCAGACATATACATCTCACCCACACTTGATGTATAAGTACCGTATATTGGACTGAATGGGGTATGCCGATGATATTGTCGCTGGAGAACTAGAAGAATCTGAGGCAGACCCCTTCAGACCCCTTCAGGCCTTTATAAACTAAAGCATCTGTCATCGGGTTGATCTAGTGCAATGACTATTAGTAGCCGTACAGCGTGTATCAGTACAGATCTAGGGGGCATGTGTCACGAGTGGAGTGAGCGATAGTTAATAATTACGGGGGGAAAGGAGGAGAGTAAAATTAACCCACGGCCCACGGGGTAAGGGAAAGCGTGCATGTGAGTGGGGGGGTCTGAATGAGGCGAGAGCGCTGTATTACTATCACTGCAAGTTAGAACGTCCTAAAGAGCGGACGCAAGAGAAAGCCCAGTGGGCGAACATAAGGGGAGCAGTCGGAAGACTAGTGAGAGAGTTTTTTCCAGTGATGACTGGTGTCGGGGACGGGCCAAAGAGCCACCTCGGTGAGCACAGTGGATAGGCCAGCATAGGGCCGGAGGCCACACATAGGCCAAGAGTGAGGCTGTCGGTGCAGGACAGTAGAGGCACATAAAGTCGTGGCAGTCAGGCCACGGACAGGGACGTAGATATGAGCGTGAATGTGCTAATTGAAATGATAATGTACTATTGCCACGTTGATGGGCTATTGAAATGATAATGTACTATTGCCACGTTGATGGGCTATTGAAATGATAATGTACTATTGCCATGTTGATGGGCTATTGAAATGATAATGTGCTATTGCCCTGCTGAGGTGCTAGTGGAATGCTAAGGTGTTATGGCAATAGGAAGGTGATATTGAGAGACTGCGGTGCCAGTGAATTATTAATGTGCTATTAAGACCCTGAGGGGAGAGGCTGAGGCCGAAGTGTCTTTAGGAAGTAACTACCGGGTTGTGGATCCGAGGAAGAGTGCATGTGGGAATAAGGCCGTTGTACGGCAGTTAAATTCAATAATATGATGTATGTAATTGCGCTATTATCTGTATAATTATGTTTAATAAATGTGTGAGTCTGATGGGTTGTTCTGTTAAGTGTTAAACTTGTTCGTTCGTGATTGTTGTCCTGTCATAACTTATTACATCTCCCAGTCTGGGATTTGTGACACTGGGGGCTCGTCCGTTGTGACTCGTCAATTTTCGTAATATTTAGTTGTAGTTAGTTAGTAGGTATTTTTCAGTGGGCATTTGTTACTTTAGTTTTTGTCCACGTAATACTTATCTTGTGGTAAGAATTTGTGCTGTCTTTGTTCGTGGGATGAATGGAAATTTCATGATGGTATAATTTATGTATATTTATGAATATGTATTGATGTATGTATTTTTATGAATAGGTATTAATGTGTACTTAAATTTCTGCAGAGAGTGTGTGTGCCAGCCTGAGGAGACAAGCAGCCAGAGCTCCGGCATACGTCAAGTTAAATAAAACGCTGAGTGAAAGTTAAGTAAAATTCAGAAATTTTGTACCCTGGATTGAGGGCTGTCTGTTCACTTGTCTTTTTCCGCTGTTTTTCTGTTTTTGTTGTAATAGATTATACGGGCGGTGGCGCGGGTTTGCCGTGGTGAGCGTAGTTTATCCTCTTCAGGAGGTGGGCTAAACTTGGAACCGCGTTCATCACAGTGAACAGTTCTATAGGGACCTGTATTTTTGTTTAGATTGTGCCGTTCCATCTTCCTCGTTGTTTTAGGAAGACGTTTCTCTTGTCCCTCTCTTACCTATCTGTAGATACGTTCTTTTTTTTCAGACTCTGTTCTTGTTCGTACCTTGTAGTGTAATCGGCGTAGTTAGGTTGCATTTTTTTTTCCATTATATTTCCTTTTTAGGTCTTTGTCCTAGTCTGGTTCGTTGTCCTTGACGTACTTGTGGTCCTTCTACTGAATTTCTTCATTCTTGTCGTTTCTATTCTCTTTTATTATTAATAGTGCTGTACATTTAATGAATATAGAATTAGTTAGGAAGTAGGTAAATTTCTGAATTGTATTTGAGACAATTGGGTGTTGTTATATCTGGTGTGATCTCAGGTCTCTGGTCGTGTCGTTAGTGATCATACCGACAGGTTAGTCTTTTTCGTAATACATACCATAACCATAAATCTGTGAAATGGCGGATCTCTGTGAGCTCATGAAATTGGGTACGGAACTTGGCCTTGAGGGAGAGGAGCTGCGCAGCTGGATCAAAGAGCAGCAGGCAGAATTGCGCGATGAGCGTGCTAAAGATAGAGAGCGAGAAAAAGAGGCTAAGGCTCAGGAGCAGGAGAGAGAGGCTAAGGATAAGGAACAGGAAAGGGAGTTTAAGTTAAAGGAGTTAGAGGCTCAGCAGCAGGAGAGGGAGTTAAAGTTAAAGGAGATAGAGGCGCAAGTAAAGATCGCAGAATTGGAAAGCAAAAAGAATGCGCCAACAGAAACAGTTGAGCGGCAGGGGCAAAATAAAGGTGGCGTTAGGATTAAGCTGCCTACGTTCGACGACCGGAAGGACGACATAGACGCCTTCCTATACAGGTTCGAACTGAACGCACAACTGCAATGGGGGGAGAATAAACAATTATGGTCCACGTACCTGGCTTCCTTGTTGCAGGGGCGAGCGTTAACCTACTTTAAAGAGCTACAGCGCGAAGACGTACATGATTATGATAAGCTGAAGTCTTTGCTGCTTCGCCGATTTGCGCATACCGAGGAATATTTCCGGGAGCAGTTTAGGCGAGCACGTGCGGATACCAGGGAGGACTTTGCTGCCTTCGTCGCGAGACTAGCAGAATATTTCACGAACTGGGTGGACTTGGCGCATGTGGGCGCGGATTTTGCTAAATTGAAAGACCTAATGATCCGTGACCAGCTGTACGCGTCGTGCCATAAAGATCTAGTGGCTTTCCTGAAAGAAAACGAACCCGCGACGGTGCAGGAGGCGTCTAAGTTGGCGGAAGCATACCGTACGGCACATCCGTCCAAACCAGTAGCGAGGGCGTACGTGCAGGATGCTGGTTACGTCGCCGTGGTTGAGGGGTCGCCGGCAGGACATAAGGACAGGTCGCGTCAGCGTGGTGCCTATAATGGGCAAGCCCAGGGGCAACGTAGGGGGTATCACCAATCACCTGCATATGGATCCGGTAAGTTTGACCGAGCAGGAGGGCTAGGTCGCGGTAATGGCCGAGGGCGAATTGTGACATTTGCCGATGACCGACGGCATAGGGACTTTAGTTCCGGTCGCGATGGGTCACGGGGACCCAGGTCTAGCGGAGCACAGGGAGCGGAATGTTGGACTTGCGGACGCGTGGGGCATTCTTCACGCGATTGTAGGGCCGCGAAGTGTTGGAACTGCGGAAGAGCAGATCACATCAGCGTGAATTGCCCTGCAGGTAGGATAGCGGCGAACGTGGATGACAATCGCAGTGGCTCCAATCCATGTTCCCCTAATAAATTTCACCATGCAGCTGCGTGTGTTACATCGGACAACGGAGGCGGACAGTATTCTAAGTGTCCCAGTTGTGAGAAGTTATTATCTTCCGGTGTTTTACCTTGTGGGAGAAAGATCCCCGTTATAAATTCATGTCATACAGGAGGTGGTCTTAGGGTTTATCCGGGGTTTGTTGGGGACGAACCGGTCTCGGTTTTACGAGATACAGGATCTACCGTTGTGGGAGTGCATAGGGACTGCATTCGGGATTCACAGCTTACAGGTGAGACTGTCCCGTGCATCCAATTTTCAGGGGCCATAGAGAAATTACCCATGGCAAAGATAGTGATAGATACGCCTTTCCTTAGCGATGAAGTCGAAGCAGTCGTTGGTTGCTTTCCAGGCGCCCAGCTCATCATTGGTAATGTATCTCAGGTAGGTTCCCCTTCCGAGGAGAATGTGCAGGCATGGTCGCAATCAAAAGGTATTGACTTTTGTGCCGCAGTCGAGACACGTCGACAGGTAGGTGATAAGGGTAAAATTAGACCTTTGGCAACGCCAGCGGTCAACCTAGATGTCACGCCAGAGCGCTTGGCAAGATTGCAGAGCGAGGACCCATCATTGAGTCCATGTTTTGAGGAGGCGCGAACGGAGAGAACGAGGAAATATAAGAACGGCTCGTCTTCTTTTGTTATTCAGGCGGGCATTCTGTTCAGTAAGTATGTAACGGTGGCCTCCATTTTAAAGCAGGTCGTTGTGCCAGCGTTGGTAATCGCAACAGTATTGCATTTGGCACATGATGTCCCATTAGCGGGTCATATGGGAATAGCTAGAACCAAAGAAAGGGTTCTTAAAAATTTTTACTGGCCATCCATCCACAGGGATGTACAAGTGTATTGTAAGACATGCAGTGCGTGCCAAAAGACGACGCATAAGGGTCGTACACCCCAGGCTCCTCTTCAGAAGATCCCCACGGTTTCGGAACCGTTTAAAAAGGTTTCGATAGACCTTGTTGGCCCCATTCACCCAGCTACCGATAGGGGGAATCGATTTTTCTTAACGGTCATATGTAATGCTACGAGATGGCCAGAGGCGGTTCCTCTTCGGACCATAACGTCTGAGGCAGTCGCGGAAGCGTTGTTTGCAATTTTCGCTAGGGTAGGAATACCAGAACAAATTTTGTCTGATAGGGGCGCGCAATTTACTTCGGAGATGATGAAGGAATTGTTTCGCTTATTCAGCATACAACCCATCACTACCACCCCTTATCATCCGCAGGCTAATGGCATGTGCGAGAGATTGAACGCGACGCTAAAGTCGATGCTGCGTAAGGTAGCTGCTGATCGCCCTAAAGATTGGGATAGATATATCCCTGCAGTATTATTCGCGTACAGAGAGGTACGGCAGGAGTCAACGGGATTCTCGCCGTTTGAAATGATGTACGGCCGTAGTCCTAGGGGTCCAACTGATGTTCTTCGGGACATGATGACGTCGCCATCATCGGGAGACGATGAGCAGATTTCAGTGTTTCAGTACCTTGTTGATTTAAGAGAAAGATTATCTTCAGCGCGCACTATAGCAGAAGAAGCTTCTAGTATCGCTTCGAAAAGAGCAAAAGACTATAAAGATAGAGGTTCCAAATTGAGAATTTTTAAGCCAGGAGACAAGGTCCTATTGTTGTTACCTACGGACCATAATAAGTTATTGATGACATGGAAAGGTCCTTATGTTATTGAGCGAGTTGTTTCAAAGGTAGATTACGCTATCCACATTGATGGAACGAGTAAGGTTTTCCATGTTAATATGCTACAGAGATTTTATGAGAGACCACAGTATCTGTGTGCACAGACAAAACCAGAGGAGACTGTCTTCTCTATTGCTTGTACGGGGGTCGTAGACCAGTTGGACTGTGACGTAAGCGACACCGAGGCGCAGGAAGAGTTACAAATTCAATTGCCGGAGTTAACTCCGACACAAGGTTACAGGGACGTAAAAATTAACCCTGACCTTACGAGTTCAAGGAGTAGGGAACTTAAGACCCTGTTAGCGTCATTCCCGGATGTTATTACGGATTTGCCGGGTCGCACTACGGTGATCCAGCACCAAATAAAGTTGACTTCGGATAAGCCAGTATTTCTTAGACCTTATCCGCTGCCTTTTTCTTCGAGAGATAGAGTTATAAAGGAAGTTGAGTCAATGTTGAAGTTAGATGTGATAGAACCATCAACATCGCCGTATTCGTCACCCATCGTCCTCGTGAAAAAACTTGATGGACCGGTGCTGTTCTGTATTGATTTTCGAAGATTGAACACTATTACGGTAGGCGATAGGGAGCCTATTCCGTTTCAGGAGGAACTAATAGCTTCATTGGCCGGGTCCACGTGGTTTTCCAAGATAGATTTAACGAAAGGTTATTGGGAAATCCCTCTTACTGAGGAGTCTAAACAATACACGGCGTTCCAAACGCCCATTGGATTATTCCAATTTAAGGTCATGCCATTTGGGTTGGTAAACGCGCCAGCGACGTTCGCACGATTAATGAGACTGGTGTTGAAGGACATACCTAATGTCGTGTCATTCTTTGACGATATAGCATGTCATACGTCGACATGGTCTGATCATATTCAGACACTAACAGTAATTTTTAAACGATTACGTCATTTTGGGTTAACTGCTAAACCCGCAAAGATGGATTTGGCATGTCCAGAGATAGTATTCTTAGGACATATTGTGGGTAGAGGTGTTCAGAGACCTGAAGTAACAAAAATTGACAAATAAGTAGGGTTGCAAATCCCTAAAACAAAGAAACAAGTCAGAAGCTTAGTGGGAATTTTAAATTATTACAGAAAGTTCATTCCAAATTTTTCCTCCTTGTCATCTTCTCTTACTGACCTTACTAAGAAGGGACAACCCGATAAGGTCCAGTGGACGTCTGAATGTCAGACAGCATTTGATAATTTGGTGACAGCATTATCATCGTCACCCATTCTGATATTACCCGATTTTCGATCTAATTTTATCCTCAGAACGGATGCGTCGGACTCTGGTATCGGCGCTTGTCTTCTACAGGAGAAGAACGAATGTTTCCATCCTGTATGTTATGTCAGTAGGAAGTTATTGCAGAGAGAAAGAAAGTATTCTGTGATAGAGCGTGAGTGTCTTGCCATTGTCTGGTCCGTCCAGAAACTAGGACGTTATCTCATGGGACGAGAATTTTGTATCCAGACAGACCACAAGCCACTGACATTTTTGTCGAAGAATCGTTCGTCCAGCCCACGCTTGTCTAGATGGGCATTGGCTTTGCAGCCGTATACCTTCGTTATTCAACCAATTCCAGGAACCAGCAATCATATCGCCGACTACCATAGTCGAGCCTAGGGGAAGAGTTCAGGAGCTTATACATCGGAGGACAGGAACATTGACAGGATCTGTGTGAATGAGTCGTCGACTTTAAAATATTGACATTATAAATATGATATGAAGAATGGTTGATAGGTTGATTGGTTTTTGATTCTGTATAAGGTATTGTGTTTAGTTAGCTATTGATGATGTGATACATATATGCATAGTGCAGGGCATATTGATCCCCATATTTTCCCCTGATTCCGGTATTTTATGTGCTAGGGGCATTGGTAGGTCATTTTTAATGTAGGTATTGCTCACGCTCACTCGTTCTTGATGCGATTTGAAATTAATTGCATTAATTTTCTTGGGGTGGGGGCTGATGTCACGAGTGGAGTGAGCGATAGTTAATAATTACGGGGGGAAAGGAGGAGAGTAAAATTAACCCACGGCCCACGGGGTAAGGGAAAGCGTGCATGTGAGTGGGGGGGTCTGAATGAGGCGAGAGCGCTGTATTACTATCACTGCAAGTTAGAACGTCCTAAAGAGCGGACGCAAGAGAAAGCCCAGTGGGCGAACATAAGGGGAGCAGTCGGAAGACTAGTGAGAGAGTTTTTTCCAGTGATGACTGGTGTCGGGGACGGGCCAAAGAGCCACCTCGGTGAGCACAGTGGATAGGCCAGCATAGGGCCGGAGGCCACACATAGGCCAAGAGTGAGGCTGTCGGTGCAGGACAGTAGAGGCACATAAAGTCGTGGCAGTCAGGCCACGGACAGGGACGTAGATATGAGCGTGAATGTGCTAATTGAAATGATAATGTACTATTGCCACGTTGATGGGCTATTGAAATGATAATGTACTATTGCCACGTTGATGGGCTATTGAAATGATAATGTACTATTGCCATGTTGATGGGCTATTGAAATGATAATGTGCTATTGCCCTGCTGAGGTGCTAGTGGAATGCTAAGGTGTTATGGCAATAGGAAGGTGATATTGAGAGACTGCGGTGCCAGTGAATTATTAATGTGCTATTAAGACCCTGAGGGGAGAGGCTGAGGCCGAAGTGTCTTTAGGAAGTAACTACCGGGTTGTGGATCCGAGGAAGAGTGCATGTGGGAATAAGGCCGTTGTACGGCAGTTAAATTCAATAATATGATGTATGTAATTGCGCTATTATCTGTATAATTATGTTTAATAAATGTGTGAGTCTGATGGGTTGTTCTGTTAAGTGTTAAACTTGTTCGTTCGTGATTGTTGTCCTGTCATAACTTATTACATCTCCCAGTCTGGGATTAGTGACAGCATGCTCGACCTTGATTTAGATTCTAGCTTTTTGTGTGACAGTAGTAACACGTCAGATCAGTCCGCATATTCCACGTTCACAATACACACGGAACCAAGCAACCAGGCATTCCAAATGAAAGCATCCATCGTCAATCGACAATAAAAGTTTGAGCAGATCTACCGTAGCAGGCATCTAAAGCATTAATTCTGGTGTAGGCCTAACATAGAAAGTCAGTGCAACACATGATAGGTTAATTCACTCGTACGACGCGTGGAACAAGCTGATCTTGCCGGACACAGTACATTGTCTCGTGACCCAGTGACTCGACGCTCACTTTCGAGTTCCTGTTGTTGTCAGTGCGATGAAGAGCAGCTGATGCACGTGAAGTGCTTGATCTAAAATGGTGAATCAGCCAGAGCACGACGGTAGCCCTGTGTTGTCAATATGCCTTCGGACACGGTGAATGCTGAAATAGGTGCAAATAAGGCCGATATCTCGAACTCGCACACTTGCGCTTTTTGTTGTGATTAAGCAGGTTTGTTTTTTTTGTTTTTTTGTATTTTTCATTTCTTCACATCGCGAAACTGGCAAAAAAAAATTTTGGAGACAGCAAAACTGGAAATCAGGTATATACTGGAGGTCTGGCACCCATGTTAAAGCACAGCGATGTTTGGTTTTGTCTGCTGCAGACCTCATTAAGCATTAACTTTTAATGCAAACAGCATCACCTTTCTATGAGGGGTGGCTTGAGTACTTGAGTCACAAAATGTTTATTTTGAGAAAATTGAACCTGAGAATTGAAATTTCTCGTGAAGTCAGGCATGTCTTGTTATGAATTTTGTGAGTATTGCTTCACATTCAGTGATGTTTGATGTGCCAACATGCCAGTGTCTAGCTTTCAATCTGATGACTCTCAAATGGGATTTATTTGTTTGGACTCATGTTGGTAAATTCTGAGAAAAATATATCTGTGTTCTTTTTTTAAATTCCTGCCATCTGAGAAGATTTTAGGTAATGGCATTGAAATTTTTGTGGTGAATTGAGAAGATTCTGCTTTTTGATTTTGATGTCATTTCATTTCAGTTGACTGATGATCCTAATCAGCCTCTTGCGAGAATGATTTTCATGGAACTGAATGATGCATGGGCAAAATTTGAAGAAGATGGCTGCAAACCTTTGTATTAATGAGTCTGTAGGCTAGATGTTTTTGTATCTTATTTATGCAGTAATGTATGCAAAGTCCCTGTGGTCTGTTAGAGTTGTTAGACATGATACTAAAGTAGACTCCAGTTTCATGTAGTTGTAAAGAGAGTAAACAGTTTTCTGCGGACGTGAACAATGGTTGTATATTTGTTTGCCATTGTTAATTTCCTGAGAGATTTCTCTGTCTTGGTGTTCACGTCACTTTCTTTGGTAATTGACAAATCTTTAATACCATTTTAATATTTGAAATTGTCTGGAGTGAGCAAGGATTTGAAACAGTAGACTTTACCAGTGTGAATTTTTTGTGGAAGTTGCAATCATCAGTTGAATATGATTTTATTTTAATTTTGTTTCTTAGACCATTGAAATGCTGCTAAAATTGGTTTCATCCTTTGCCTTCATTGTGTGGTTCTACCTGACATGTATTATGATCTATCCCTAATTTGAATGATTTACAAAGTGTGTCCCTTTCTGTTTAAATTTTGTTTCAGTTATCTCTTGTGCGAGAAGTGCACAAGGGAGCTCTATCCTTTTGAGATACAGTTTTATTGAAATTTTAACATTCATTATTTTGCCAATGTAATCACTCCATATTTCCACGAACAAATAAGTTCAGTATTTTGCATTAAATGTGTTTCTCTGTAAGCTACTTTAATATAGTTGTGTGTAGTTCATTTTGCAGTTAGATTCATGGTTGTCTTTCTTTTTTATCTTTTCTCTTGGATTTCACAAACTTTTGTTAAGCTTCCATATCCAGGTATGATGTGCATCATAACTCTGCTTGCTTAAAAAAAAAATATCAGTATTCTTCTTTCTTGTGTTTCGTTATTTGTTTGCATTAACCAAGAATTTCTTGTTGACTGAGTTTTGGAATGTGATGCATTAAAATATGAACAAGGAAAGAAGTGTTTCCAGTGATCTTTATGAAGAAAAAAGATTGAAGAATCATGCAGTGAATTGCTCTCACTATGGACTTTGTATCTGTCAAACATAAGACTGTTCTAAAGGTCATTTGTCCATTTTAACCGCACACTAATTATTCACAAGGAGTTCCTAGTCAGACATGATAACAGGATGTGAAAACAGAGCTTAAGTCTGTAATGCCAGTAATCAAGATGTGATTCAAGTTAAGGAATGATGTACATGTGTGAATTTATTTTTTGTCTTTAACCCTCGTCCCGCGTTGAGTGAACTCGTCCACGTAACGCCCCGTGTGGGGATAGCCAGCGGCCAGTCAGCTGATCGTTCGCGTGTTGCCGATTACCTCAGCGGTCGGGTCAATCGGGTCCTTGTGAACACCTGTATCGCGTATACTTCAGGACGCAATAACAATAGTGGTGGATATATCGTAAGGGGCCCCTATGATATTTGGATAAAGTACTTGTGATGATATGCAGTAGGTTTTATTGTGAAATGGAAGGCCCCAAATCAAGAATTTTCTGCATTTACATGCCGTTTAACACATGTTTTATCATTTTCCCAAGACCTCTGCGCTTTTTCTGTCCCTATGTCAGGCCATTCAGGTGAACAAATTATTTTTTAAGCCATTCGCTTAATTTACTAACCACATGTATCGTGACATTTCCTTCTCCCTCCTCTACTATGTAAAGCGTCCACTTACTATAATGTTAGTTTTAGTGAGAGATTTGATTTCCAGTTCCAGGTCGTAGAGCACATACATGTACTGAAAAGGGGTTTAATCAAAGGAACACAATATCTCTTATTCTCTCTAATTACTACATCAAATAAAGACAACGACCAACAACAAAGTCGGTCATTTTCTCCCAGTTTTCCCTGATGAAAAACCTACTGACAGACGCCCTTATGCAGCATGCCCTAATATTACATCGGAATTCATAATTACAGGCGTAGAACGACATCTCAAATACGCACATGGCCCCTTTCTTCTCATTTCACATGTAGACGACAACCAGCATCAAAGTAAAAAGTTTCCCCAAGATTTTCCCCAGTTCAAACTGCAGGCCGTCAGTACTATTACATGAGTATGACGAATAGTTGCATCGTAATAAACGTAATTGGACGATACCATTTTGTTAGATATAGTAGGGGTGACAGGATGGATAAACGCGAAAATTGTGTGGAAAAAAACGTGAAAAAACAACAACGACAGCCTTGGCAGTGAATAACCAATGTGCGAGGTGCACCGTTGCTATACAAAAATGTGGCCTCCCGCAGGACCCGCGGTTAAGTGTGTCGGACAAAATAATGGCCTCCCGTGTCTCGCATGTTGCGCGGGGAGGCCAATATAGTGGCCTCCCGCAGGACTAGGGTTAATTAAAGTATTGTCACATGTGAAATGATGGAAGTTAAGAAAGTCAATGACATTATTAGATAATTCTATTGATGTAAATTCTTGGTATTATTCTGTGTTCTGTTTACATGCTATGAATCTGATAGGGATGATTGTGAACTGTGTGAACAAGGACATAATTCTTTTGACATTTGAAGCACCTACCAATATGAGGAAAAATAGTGATAAAGCATAAAAAAACATCATCTCTGCTCCATGAATGAGTTTGCCATAAAATGCTGTCATAGCTGGAGTTTGAAGTGCAGTCCTCAATCATGATGCCCCACAGTTAACTTGTTTCATCAGTTTCAAGGCATAGACTACTATCTGTCTGCAGGATTTCTAGTTGTGTGGACAACTGCTTTCTAGAAAAGTAATTTGATTTTACTTTCATCCCTGTTCTGGTTGTGAGACTTGAGACTTTGTATTTTTATTTAAGGTCACAACACTGCTGTGGAAGAGTGATAAATAATGCAGATCCCTCTTCTAATAAATGTGAACAGAAAAATGGCAAGACTTTCACTTCACCAAGGATCATGAATGAACAATCGTGATAAAACATATAGGCCTACAACTTCAAGAACATTGGTTTCTTTTCATTTAATTGTAGTGTTCTCCAGAAAAGGCATGAGTGAAATGCAGATTGGTGCAGGTCCTGTGCTTCAAATTCAATCTCCCGCATATTTTTTTCTCTCTCTTCCACACACACACAGACACATACGGTGTGCACACACACACACACAAACACACCTCTACCACCATTTCTAAGTGGTGATGTGAGCGAGGAATGAGAAATAAATTGAATCTTCACATGGTTTATGTACCCTCTTTTTCCATTAGGAAGGCTGCTCTGATTGTGACTTGACAAGAGATTGATCAAACGTTTTGTGTCACTTTTATGTTTTTACCATCAGTTTTCCTTTCCAGTTCTGCCAGTTTGTTCATACTTAATCTGTATAAGTGTGCTCCACCGTTATTTGGTGGTGATATAGGCTAGACTGTTTCATTATTGTTTTAATTTTTTTTAGGTGTCGGTAGAACAGTTCCAGTCATTTCAGTGCCACATGATATCAGGATCGATATTACTTAACTTAAGACTTTGTTCACATGACTTGAAATTTTTATGCTATACACATTTTTTATGGTTAGTGAGTTTCAAAAGAAGTTTCAGTTCATGAGATTGCTATTGGATAATATTTGTACTGACAAAATGAATTGTATTTCCATAATCAACCTGGAACTTGATACAAAAGAAAGGGTTTCACTTGGAGATAAAAATGAATATTATAGCTTTCCAGGATGAAGATTTTCAAGAAAGATTAAGGAAAAAATGCAGCAATATTGCCAGACCAGTTAGAAAAGTGAATTTGTTAATACAGGCATAATTTGGAAAACTTAGCTTGAGAATTTATTTCCATGTCAGACCCTTTTCTATTTTGGGTACGTTGAGCAAGCAAATACAGTTTACTTTGTCTTTGTGCTGATTACATATTTGTATGATGTATATAGACTATATGTATTTTTTTATTCAGCGACAATCCGACCAGATCAACACACATTTTCCTTAGCATTCCAAAATAGGCAAACCCTACTTTCTCAAACACATGGCCTCCAAATGAGACTTCTCTCTCATCTTGGTTCCTCCAGTTGAGGAAGTATGATAAAAACCACAGAAAAACTGTGGGGTCGCAGCAAGGCTATAAGCAACGACAAAATTGGGCAAAAAGAAAAGGTTGTATGTAGCAAAGTCTCGTGTAAGAAATAATACCCAAACGATACAACTATAAGAAGAAAAACAATAACAGAAAAAAAAAAGAAAGAAAAATGGCACAGATAAAACAATCAAACAATAAAAGATTTCAGTAGGAGATGTATAGAATCGAAACAGAATATGTTTACTTAACTGCGAGTTCTTGCTTGGTCAGCAGCACAGAAGAACGTTACACATTGGCAGACGTGCTTCTGTGTGCTGACCAAGCAAGAACTTGCAGATCAGGTAAGTAAACATTATTATGTTTAGATTCTATACATTTCCTATTCAAATCTTTTATTGTTCGATTGTTTTATGTTCCATTTTTCTTTTTTTCTGTTGTTGTTTTTTTTTTTCCCTTGATGAAGGCGATAGCCGAAATATCGAACATTTTCTGTCTTCTCTTTAAGTTTGCATTGTATCATTTGGGTATTATTTCTTACGTAAGGCTTTGGTACATACAACTTTTTCTTTTTGCCCAATTTTGACGTTCCTCCAGTTCAGACATTGCCCTTCATTTTGTTCATCATATATTTTTTCATCTTAATAAATAGAACTTGTCTCTTAATAACAATTGTAAAACCTTTTAATTTTTCACACCTCTTATTGGTGATCGTTTTCAGAAACCATAGAAGTGAGTTCATTCTTCTTCTTCTTCTTCTTCTTCTCATGGAGTTGATTCGTCTATTTACTCAGACGATTCCTCAACTGCACCATGTGCGACTCGACGCCACTGCTCTGAGGCTAAAACAGGCTAAAACAGCATATATATTAAGACCATTTAAAATATATTGTTGTGTAAATTCTTTTGTTATATACATATCTCTGGTTAAAAATATCTCTTGGCACCAAGATTGTGCACAAAAATAGACCCGCACTGTAAATACAATGGTAGCTGCAACGGATAATTATGTTCTTCAATTCATTGCCAAAAGCCGTTGCAGACGATAGTTTTTGGACTTCTGCCGGGAGGTTGTTCCACATCCTGATGACACTAGGGTAAAAAGAGTAAAGATGGCTGTTAATCCGTGAGCTTGGGATGTTATATTTTATGTTATTCCTTCTGTTGCCTCTGGTGTTAATGGTGAGGTGGTTCAATGGGATATTGGTATTTCCTTCCCTGCCCTTGTAAAATAGTTTTACTTTGTTTTTTGCTCTTCTTTCTTCTAGTGGTGTCCACTCGAGGTCTCTCATCATTTTATTGTCACTACTACTTCTAGCATACTCATTTGTCACAAAGCGAGCAGCTCTCCTCTGGACCCTTTCCAGTTGTTCTATATTTATTCGACAGTGGGGGTCCCAGACACTGCAGCCATACTCTAGGGAGGGCCTCACGAAGGTCTTATAGCATTTTTCTTTTACTTTCCTATCACAGTTAGAGATGTTCCTTTTCAGAAATGCTAGTATACCGTTTGCTTTGTTACATGTGCTATTAATATGTTGGTTCCATGTAAGTTTTCTGTCCAATGTAACTCCTAAATATTTAGCCTCATCTGTTTCACTCAATTTCTCGCCATGTATAAAGTAGTCTGAGGTGATGTTGTGATGTTTATTTGAAATTCTCAGGACTTGGCATTTATTGGGGTGGAATTCCATACGCCAGTCCCTCTCCCATTCTTGTAGGCTGTCCAAATCTTTCTGTAAAATTTCCGTATCTTCTTTTGAATTTATTGTTCTATAGAGGAGGCTATCATCGGCAAACAGTCGTAATTTAGTGCCTGGAGAGATCTTACTTGGCATATCGTTAATATAAACTAAAAATAGCAAGGGCCCATTACAGTACCCTGAGGTACTCCCGAGAGAACAGGTGCAGGATTGGATGACTTTCCGTCAACGACTACTATTTGTGTTCTGTTTTCTAAAAAAGACTTAATCCACTTCAAAGTACTGTTTCTAACTCCATAATGGTTTAGTTTAGTCAAAAGACTGGCATGGTGCACTTTATCGAAGGCCTTACTGAAATCTAGTAAAATGGTGTCCGTCTGTCTGGTATTATTCAAGTTATTAACGAAATCGTTGCAAGTTGTGATCAGCTGGGACTCACACGACCTGTATTTTCTAAAACCATGCTGTACATGTGTTAAAACTGAGTGTCTATCGAGATGCTTCATGATGCTGGTGTGCAAGATATGCTCTAAAAGCTTACAAGATATTGATGTCAGGGAGACTGGTCTATAATTTTCAGGACTAGCCCTATTTCCTTTCTTAAAAATGAGTACAACATTTGCTTTTTTCCAGTCTTCCGGTATTTTTCCTTGTTCAATTGAAACTCTAAACAACAAAGTGTAAACGGGGCCAATTCCCTTGGCACAAAGTTTCAGTAATTTGACGGTAATTCCATCAGGCCCTGTAGCTTTATTTTCATTAAGGTTTTCCAAAAGTTTCATTACTCCATTTTCTATAACACATATTTCATCCATATCCGGCAGTTTGGCACCACTCAGCTCTCCCGAGTAGACACCCCCTGGGTCAGAAAAGACCTTACAAAATTGAGTATTTAAAATATTGGCTCTTTTTTGGGCATCTTGCTGTGGGTGTCCTCTCTCATCGTTCAGTGCGGCTACTCCTAAGTTTTCTTTATTTTTACTTTTCACATATCTCCATAGTTTTTTGCTGTTATCACTTGTATCACTTATCATCTCATGGACATAATTATTATGAGCTTTCCGGCATTCTTTCTGGGTCAATCTTTTGATTTCTAGATATTTTTTTTTTACTCGTTCGGAGTTGCACTGTTTCATTTTTTTGAACCATTTATATTTTTTCCGGACCAATCGTTTCGTTAAAGTATTTATCCAGGGTTGATGAATTTTCGTGGATGACATTTTTGTTGTAACATTTTCCATGATCGTATTCAGATTTAACTTGATACAGTCCCAAAGTTTGTTTACGTCCGTTTTTGAAGAGTGGTATTTCATGAAAAAACTGCCAAAAGTTGCTGCCTCTCTTTTCAGTATATTTTCGTCTGTCTGATTCCATAGGTAAATCTGTCGCCTAATAGGTCTTTTTTTAAAGGGTTTCAGTTCTGAATCGATTTGAACTATGTCATGGTCCCCTAGGCCAGGGAGAATTTTGAGCTCTCTTGTAAGGTTAGGGAAATTAGTAAAAAATAGGTCTAACAGTGCATCTCCTCGAGTGGTTTCTTTTACTGCTTGCTCTAGGCCTATATCCGCAATGCTATCTAAAAATAAGTCATTTATTTCTTTTAAATTTTGGCAACTCTTCACGTTACCTTCTTCCCAGTTTATGTCAGGTAAATTGAAGTCTCCTCCTATCCAGATGGTAGCCTTTTTGTTCTTTTGGTAGGCACTGAGAAGTTCATCACAGATGTTCTTACTAGTTTCCAGGTCACTACTAGGGGGTCGATAGACTGCACCCACAACGAGAGGAGGTTTACCCTTCACGCTAATCTTACAGAAGACAGTTTCTGCTGCTTCCTCACTAGGTATTTTTTCACTGACTAAATTTTTCTTCACTGCTATCAAGACCCCACCTCCCCTTCTCTTCTTCCTATCGTTTATGTAGATTTCGTAATCATCACTGATTGAAATTTCACTGGTTTTTATATTTTCATTTAGCCACGTTTCTGTTCCGATGATTACATCGGATTTAGTTTCATTCAAAAATGAGCTCAGTTCTTCTTTCTTGTTCCAAATGCTCTGAAAATTTATAACCTGGGTTCTAAACATAGTTTTCTCTTTGGCTGGCTCTTTTTTCTTGGATTTGGGGTGTGGAGTTGACGAACATTTTGGTTCAAAATTTGGTATTTCAGTGTTACTTTTGTTCATATCCAAATGTTGTAAGATATCAAAACTATTGTGGGATCTTGATCTACTTCTATCCAAGTTTAATTGAAAATCAGTGAACAAGCTGGAACTAAAATTTGGCATGCCACACTGGACACATTCCCATGCGGCACTGCTGTTGCCTAGTGCTTCATACATTACTGAGCTTATTCCCATACAGTCAATGTGGTACCAGCAGTCACAACTATCACATGCAATGGCCCTCGTTTTCCAGGTGCATTTTTTTAGGCAAACGGGGCAAGGGGGGAATCTGGTCTGGGGTCCAGGGTTGAGCTCTACGTCACCCGACAATGACAGTAGTAAAAACATTACTAAAGAGATATTCATTTTATTTGAAGGACTAGTTAACCTAAATTTCGAACTGGTTCTAGATCTAGATCTTTTTCTCCTTTTCTGACTGAGGACAGACCATGTGTTTATTAATGAGGTCATGAATTTAGGCGAGTTGACAACACTAAATTTCCAGTTGTTATAATTAGCCTCATGTTTAGATCTAGATCTAATATTCCGTCTACATCCAAGTGAATACAATTCTGATCTATATACTAAAACAATGAATAATCCTATCAACATTAGGAGGAGAAATCTCACTGTCTCCCTCTCGATAATGACACAAGATGTGGACTTCCCATCGGCACAAGCAGTCGCCATTTTGGAAATTTTTCAATCCACCCTTACCTTCCAGCTATAATCACAAATCTGGTACCAAGAAGTTAAAAATTTAATCAAATCACTTTCACTTTCACTTCCAGATCATATAAAATACAGTGAAAACACTGTTGGTATGATATAAGTATTAAAAATTTGGTAAATTCATCAAAAAATGGGGTGTAAATAAGGAGCTCTCAGAACAAGCGTGCGTCTCCTCGACCGGTTGACTGTTGGCTGCCCAACCATCAGAAATAGACTAGTGCTTTTTTTATTTTTATTTTTATTTTTATCTGCCTTTAACAAACTGAGGTCATCCTTACCAAAATTAAACACAAATTCTCATGGGCACTATGTTGTCTGTGTTTGCTAAACAATCACTCATCAGTGCAGTGCTACCACAATTCTGATTTGCTAGGCATGAGCTTTTTCTCTCTCTTTATTTATGAATTGCTGAGGTTGGAGGTTGAAAGAATGATCAAGGATGGATTATGTAGCTAAGGATGGACTTTGATGAGTAGATCCAATGTCTTGGCAAGATGTCAATTGTCATACACTTGCAGGTGTTAACTAGTCGACTATAATTATAATAATAGGTGATCCAACAACAGCCCCATCATGCACTGCTATAACCTAGCCAAACCCGGAGTTTGATGGAACTCTTGTTGGGTTATTTTAACGTGATCGTACAAAGAGACAGTGTGAGTTTAGTTTCCTCTGTCACCACTGAAGTCTATGATTTAAAAAAAAAAATGTGCGTCAGGACTAATTGGATTGCAGCTAAACCTCAGAGACATTTTTTGTTTTGTAAGCCACTTGAACATATTGGGTTGTTATGCAGCCTAGAAATATTGCAGTGATTTAGTAGACAAGTATGGATTACTGTATTATGCAGTGAACAGTCACTCACGGTAACACTAGAACTGTCATAGATTGCCCATTTATCAGTGTGAGCTACAAAAATTGTCATTGTACTTAATGTCATTTCATAAAGTGTTTGCATATTATATACATGTATGTATTAGCTTTTAGGTCGTTGATTATAACATTGTGCTAGAAGCTGAAGTTCATTCCACTGTATTATATTTGATGTACCGTATTTTAAGCGCTGTCATAAACATTCCTTTCATTTTTGTTGTTGACAGTCAGTTCATTGCTGCAGTGAATAATTTTTAACTTTGCTGGCATTGTTTGAGGACTAATACTCGTGGCCAGTTTTAATTACTAGAAACTGACTGAAGTTTAGCCGTGAAAGTCTCGGCCATATAGAAAAGGTGATTTGAAACCTAATAGGTTACTAACCCTGCTATCAGCAACACTTTATATATGTCCCATGGTTGTATTGTTCAAGAAAAATAGTACTTTTGTTTGAGGTGGTTTAGCATATATACAATATGCTATACCCCTATACAATATGCAAAATAAACTTGTTATGAACAGAAGAGTTGATATTTTGATTGCACAGAATGACTGCCTCATTCATTAATTTTGACGTGATAAGAAAATTCACCCAATAGTGCTTGCAGTGAAATTTATAAGTTTATGAGGCACAGGTCACCACTATTTATTCAAGTTCAATTTTCATTGCACCAGTACAAATCTGTTCTTACACTGTTCAAATTATGTGGGATGAAGATTTGAGTGTTCTTGTTTAGGCGATAGTTCAGATGCATCGTTGGTTTTCATTCATGTCATCTTTCTTCTGTTGCAGCATTTATATAAATAGAATTGTCATTTACTGACGATGACCCTTGATGGAAGACTAGTAACATAGTCAGTGTAAGGTGTAGGCTACTGTAGCTCAAATATTGGGATGATGTATGTACATGTACATGTGATTTGATAGTGCACAAATTATTATTGTTCCTGTTCCATAGTGCAGTAAAGGGGATGTAGTGATTTTGACTTCCATCATTGTTACTTACTTAAGCATCAAAGAGCCAAATTGTACAGATTTTAACAAAGAGAAGCTGGCATGTTGGAGAATGTCCTCTCCTGGTACTTAATTGGTGTGGTAGTGAAACTCATGTCCACAGAGAAGAAAAAAAAAAGGTTGAAGAGGAACAGATATGATTAACACTATTCTATTAGCAGATTGGTGGATTATATCACTTTTGACAAAGGTTCCATAATGATAACTTTTCAGACCCAGTGGTCACTAGTAATGATATGGATTGTTTCATCTCGGTGAAGCCAGACATTCATGTTTTTTCACCAATTCTTCTGCTTAAGTACAAATACTGCAAATCACAAATAAAGTATATAGAACATGAGATTTGAAAGCTGTTGAGAAGACAACACAAAAACACTTTATTACAGTGTCTGTAAGTGTAAAAGAAGTAAAAAAGCTCAGTTTGCACAAAGTGTAGCTTTGATGTCATATTGTGACACAAATCATAAATACTTGCTCAGTGCTCTGCCATTTTACACTCCCACTATACATTGTCCTGTGATATCTTTTTTAAGGGCTGTCATAGCAGCTTTGAAACCAGTCACTCTGAGCTCCAACCATGAATGTAAAAAAAAAAAAAACAGCACTTGTCAGTGCACAAGAAGCTTCTACCTTTGTAGTGAGCATCATCAGCTGTTACTAATCAGCACAGTCCTATCACAAATACTGTATTGTGTATTGCTGATAAGCCATCAAGGCCTGACATTTACTTTGACAAAGATTTTAAGTGAAAGATGCATTTCTCTAAATTCTGGGTATGTTTTTCATGTGGTGAGTTGAGGCAACCTATTTATTTGTCATTTGATTGATACATACATTTAATTGAAAGGGACCAAGCAAAGGAACTATTATTGTTCATTTTATGGAAAAGAAAACAAAAACATTTTTCAGGAATAATTTATATATTTCTTGAGAGTGACCTGTCTGAAATTTTGCATGCGACGTGGCATTAGGTTGTCTAATATATAGAAAACATGTACCGGTATTGAATTTTAGTATTTTCCTATATGTCAAAGTAGATCATTTACTAGGTACAGATTGGGTATTCTAATGCTCAGCCTCACTATTCAAGAGATGTAGAGCATACATTGTTTGTGATTATTTTGAGTATGCAGCCATGCAAACGATATTTGAATTGAGATGACTTTTCATTTATGACCCATGCGCAAATTTACTAATTTAGGAATTTATGTACATGTATATTTTTTTTTGAAGTAAGCAAAAGTTCAGGAGCGCTAAATGGTACATGTATTTTGTTTCGGGGGTATTCAGCAGTGATTTTCATGACACCATGCTCTGTAAAACTTTCAGATATTATATGAGATATATATCAGATATATGGAAAAAATTGTGTAAGACAAATGGTTTCATGGTCGATGCAAAGTTTCAAAATAATCAGTACTTTGGTATAAAAAGTTATTTACATGAATGCTTTGCCTTTTTTTTTTTGTCATCAAACGAACTATAGTAGATTTTAGTTCTACTTGGCAGTCTTTTATATTTTCTGTGACATATTATACATGAATTTCATGTAGAAGTTTGAGGCTAACTCTTATGGAACTTCATTCCCATTGTTCTAATACATGGACTTTGGTGTGGTGTACCAGTTTGCTGTGTCCTTAGTATGATTTTTAGAAAAAGTGAAATTTTACACAATAACACTGAAAAGTCAGGTTTGCCAAAATTTTAAGGATGTTCTGGTTGAGATTTTGAGCAGAATTTCAAATAGCCTGGAAATCGGCATCTCATTGAAGCTGACTTTGACGCGTGTACACGGTGTAGTTTACATGCATATAATTTCGGAACCGTACGTCTTGACATTGCTTTTTCAGAATACAATGTCAGCTGTTGTTTAGGAATTACAAGGACTTTTCACCACATTCTCCCATTTTGCTGTTTTTGTAAATTTCATTCACAACTTAACCATATCAGTTGTGTGATTACATTGTCATTTGTCAACACAGTGTATACAACAGTAACAATATCTGAACTTTCAGGTGAAGCTCCAGATGTGAGTGTAGGATTTTGCACAAAGTGTTACATATTTTGGTTAATAAAAAACCCTTTGCTGTTTGTTATGTGTTGGTAGCAAACAGTATTTGTACTCTCATATTTATTGTCCAATTTTCTCCATTTCTCCTCAGTCTAGATCGGAGCCTAGATGTTCCATTTTAGTCTGTTGTTCTCCTATTATTATGACAAGTTAGAATAACAATGATAAATGTACTGAAATGTGCAATACGTTTTGGGGGATTCTTGTTACTGTTTGTAAATAAAATAGCTTCTGATAGCAGATGATGCTGGTTACTGATTTCACTTCATTGTATGAGCACTTTTGTGAGAATGTTCGTATTACTTCATGCAAGTTCTTTATTTTCAAAGACTGCATTTTCGCAAACCTTCCAGTTCCAGTGTGTATTTAGGAACATAAAAAGTCAGGAAGAACTGAAGAGAGAGAGGGGAAGAGTAATAAACACGGGTGGGGGTGTGTGTGTGTGGTGGCAGCACACGCTGTGCTGCAAATGGAGGGCAATATTGGTTTTCAATATTTTGCAAAGAATCACGGAAGAAGGGAAAATAAGTAAAATTCTGAGTGGCATCCAATTACAATGGGGTCCATCTAATTTGAAATTTGATAATTCAAATTTCTTTTAAATTGAAGTAGCTCTAATCCCCCAGTCTGCTTCTTCCTCTTTTAATCTCTATTAAATTTTTTTTAGATAATGTCAAATTCAAATCGATCAATTTCTGACAATTTGCAGTCATTGGGCTCGTTCATTGCAACGCAATTTTCTTGCCGGCTGAAAAAACGCAGGATCTACACATAAAGCCCAGTTCAATAATTCTTAGCAGTAACCACCCAGAGGAAGGAGAAGGGAATGGGCAGGGGTAACAATAGGTATCCCAAACTAATTTTCCATTTCATTAAAACACAGTATTTTTTAACTGATTCAGATAGTGCTCAAGAAAACATGGGTCCCAGTTTTTAAATCATCAAAATCGGTGAAGAAATAAAAAAGTTATGAATTTTTAAATTATTTTTTTACTTAGAATTTTCAGACTCAATTTTCAAAGCTGCGATGTCCCATGTTTGCGGTACCGTAGAGCTCACAATAACAAACGAAACTGTGTTATTTTACATGCATTCCAATGACATATGTAAATAAATGCAGAAAAATGAGAAAGAATAAGTAGGTCTTGATCCTGTTTATTTAAAAACCATGTCAAAATTGAGAAAAATAATTTTTTATACGAATTCGAACCAAAAAGCTAAAAAATGTGATTTTTACAGGTTCATAAATCCAGTGTTTTCCATACAAATCTCCAGAAATTCCTTCTGAGTAAAGTCAGAGTAACAGTGTGAAAGCCCAATTTTTTTTGGACAGATAGTATGAATATTCTCTGAATTATTGCTTTACAAAATTTGTTGAGCAGCCAAAACGGCCATTTGGGAAAAAATTTGACGAAAACACATTTTTCAACATAAAAATTGCAAAAATTAAGATACATGCATGAAACGTTGCATGAACCTGTTTTTTGGGGCATGGAATCCATTTCTGGCACTCTTTTTTGGATTGCAAGTGAATTTACCAAGTTGTTAGCAAACTTGAATGCTTGACACTCAATAACTGAAGAGTAAACAAGACCACGAGACACTGAAACACCAATTTATACCAAAATATGCTAACAAATAATTGTACAACTATGCTGTTACTGTTAGTTCTCTGCTATTCATTTTTTGATAGAAGGAACAGTAATATATTGACAACATAGTTTTCTATTAAAAATCAGGCAAAATATGACTTATTTACAGAAGTATTCAATTCACACATACATGTATTTTTTCTGTCTTTCCTGTAATTGAAATTTGAGAGCAGTAAGATAAGCATACAAGTTACAACTGCCATGAATTTATTTCAGACTAAGGGGTAAGAGTCAGGAAAAGTTGAATAATGTATCCATCACTCTGGACAGGCTCGCTTCCTTGGTGGATTATCATCAGAGGCATCAAAACCTAAATGATTACACAGTCTTGTGTATAAAGTTCTTACATTGCCTGCTAAGAGAATTTTCTCATCCAAGATAATTTTACGGTATCTGATTTGGACCTTCAGATTTTGCAGAGCATTTGGTTTTGCTATGAGGTTATCTAACTCCTCTTTAGTGCAAAGTCCACCTTGATCCAAAACAGAGGTCAATATTTCAGTTCTGTCTTCCATTTTCCTAATTTCTTTGTCTTTCTTTTTTTTCATATTTTCCTTTATCTTTTCCTTAATCTTATTTCTGACATCCACCTCTCTACCTCTACTTCTCTGCTTCCACCTTGAGGCATATTTGCGAGCATGTAGTCTGAGCCAGGCCCAAAAGGAAATGTGCATTACAGACAAGGAAATGGATGGATGGCTCATCCTCACATAAAAGATCTTTTTTATACTGAGCCATTTTTTAAATCAAAACTCTTCATTACGGCAGCACGGTCTGACATTAAACATTTCATTTTTTTTATTATGTCTTTGAAAACTTCAGCTTTGGGTTGGTTATGAACATTAGTGCAGTAAATTTCAGTAAGGTTATCAAGAATCTCCACAGTTTTAGCTAATAAAGTATCTGCATCATCAACTGCTACTTCAGAGAAACACAGGGAGAGAGTTGTTTTATCATTAAGAACAATATGCCTCTCAAGAAAATGCCTTTTCTGGGTCAGACTAGTCAGAGACTCGGACAGAGCGTGTGTGTGTTGTTGACCCCTCTCTACTTCCAACAGATGGCGCTCAATGGCTGTTGGACCAATCGTGGGGATTTTTTCACACAATTTTAGTAACATGACGTAGTCTCACGTGGTATAATTTTTATTTCGACCAACCAACGCTAAGGGTTGGAATTTTCCAATCTAAAAATATAACTCAAAATTTCTGGGTCAAAGGCTTAATTTAGCATCAAGCGGAAGATACCATAAGAAAGCCCATTCAAAGCAGGTTTCAACACACTTAGTTTCATGACGCTAGCACACTCTGGCGCTTAGCGCGAGCAGTTTTTGTGAAGCGACCTCGATTTTCAGGCCTCGAAAAAGATCGCAAAAACCGCAGTTTGGGGCATCGCGGTGACCTATATTCAAAGCAATTTATGTGATTCAAAACAGTATACCGACCAAAACGGCTTGATTTTTAGTAAAAACGATTGTTAAATTTATAAAATTTTCAAACAGGATTAAAATTGGTGAAATATTATGCGAGTTATTGTCGGTTGAAAAGGGCCTATTTTCAGGTCCCGGGCGCCGTTTTCCACCGCCGCGAGGCGTGAGTTTGGGATACCTAGTAACAATAACATGCAGCAAGCAGGTCTACAACAATTCTGTTTTCAGAAGCCATAATATTGGCAGATACATGCTTAAGATTGTAGTTCAAGCAACTCCTTAGGTGTCTATCTGAAATTTTCTAGCACCTTGATGAACTGAGTGTACAAATCTAAAAGAGGGCACAAGGTGAAAAAAAAATTCATTTAACAACAACAACAAAAAAAACCAAGAAAAAAGAAGATGGAGAGTTATAGGTAAGTATGCAGGTAGGCAGGCAGACTGAAAAACACAAATGTAAATATACATGTGTATGTATACTGGTATTTAACTGGCTCAACAGGCATATTTAGTGACTCATATAGAGAATCAGTAACAAGATGACAGCATTATGGCTATGAATAATTCATTTATTGTTCATGAACAATATTCAAATATTATATTGAGGCTGCATGGTAGACTATTGGAACTCGGCTTTAAAAAAAACAAATCAACCTATTTAGCATTCTTGTAGCCCTGGACAGCCAGCGGGTTGTTTTATAACTTAGGGATTAAATTCTGAAAACTAAAAGTTAAAAAATATTTTTTAAAATAGCGTTACTATTAAGTCTGATAAAAAAAGCAATACCGGTACTATTTTTTTGCTTCTCCTGTAGAATTTGTAAAAAAAAAAAATGAACATTAGTTAACCACATGGCCCTCCAACATGATGAGCATTGAATGGTAATCTAGTAACATTAACAATACAACAAAATTTTCTCATATTTTGGTGAGTGTCTGCAATTCCATGGGAGAATTGTCTGTCACTGGGGTGTGACAATGCAAATGTTATGACAGGGAAGGCCAAAGGTGTTTCTGCTTTTTGCCAAGAGAGGAATCCTG
Organism: Onchidella celtica; assembly: GCA_963931925.1. Lineage (NCBI taxonomy): Eukaryota > Metazoa > Mollusca > Gastropoda > Systellommatophora > Onchidiidae > Onchidella > Onchidella celtica. The sequence goes on from OZ007571.1 coordinate 44,875,792, forward strand.
AACTCTACCTTTCCGGATGTGCATTGCACTTGGTTCACGTAGCTGCTGAAAAAGGAGCCGATTGTCTGCCAGTATCAGCCAATGACATTCTCACTGATGTATATTACTACTTCATAAAATCCTCCTTGAGAAGTCACAAGCTTTCAGTTTCAAGAACTGTACGGGCAGGACCAAAAAAAAACTAAAAGCATGTGCCCACCCGATGGCTAAGCATCAGCAAGTGTTTGGACAGACTGCTTGACAACTGGGATGCTCTGAAGGAATACTTTTAAGGAGGAAGCAAAGTCCAAGGATCTCTCTAAATATACAAGATAAAATGTGACAGTATTCTTCAGACTCTCAGATCCAGGTCAGCAAACCTCTACATGATGTGGCTGAGATTCACAAAGTGTATGATGAGTTTCTGACTGCCAATCAGTCTGATGCCCCTCGGCTGAATCCTGCAAGCTCATCAGGCAATTCTGCTACGTTTTGTTGTTCCCCCTGCATTTGCAGGAAACAAGCCAGTGTATGAAGTGGACTTCACATCAAGCAAAACAATGTCAAAGAGACAAAGACTTAGTCATTGGGGAGGAATGTGAGAAATTCATTGAGGCTCGGGACCAGAATGGTCTTGATGCTTGGAAACTTGAGAACTTCTATGCAAATGTTAGAAAATACTTTGATACCTTAACCCTAGTCCTGTGGGAGGCCACTATATTGGCTTCCCCACGCAACACGCGAGGCCATTATTTTGTCCGACACGCTTAACCGCAGGAGGCCACATTTTTGTAGCAACGGTGCGCCTCGTTTATTCGGTTGCCAAGGCTGTCGTTTTTTTTTTCATGTTTTTTTTTTTCCCACACTATTTTCCCGTGTTTATCTATCCTGTCACCCCTACTATATCTAACAAAACGGTATCGTCCAATTACGTTTATTACGATGCAACTATTCGTCATACTCATGTAATAATACTGACGGTCTGAAGTTTGAACTGGGAAAATCTTGGGGAAACTTTTACTTTGATGCTGGTTGTCGTCTACATGTGAAATGAGAAGAAAGGGGCCATGTGCGTATTTGAGACGCCGTTCTACGTCTGTAATTATGAATTCCGATGTAATATTAGGGCATGCTGCATAAGGGCGTCTGTCAGTAGGTTTTTATCAGGGAAAACTGGGAGAAAATGACCGACTTTGTTGTTGGTCGTTGTCTTTATTTGATGTGGTAATTAGAGACATACTGTGTTCCTTTGGTTAAACCGCTTTTCAGTACATGTATGTGCTCTACGACCTGGAACTGGAAATCAAATCTCTCGCTAAAACTAACATTATAGTAAGTGGACGCTTTACATAGTAGAGGAGGGAGAAGGCAATGTCACGATACATGTGGTTAGTAAATTAAGCGAATGGCTTAAAAAATAATTTGTTCACCTGAATGGCCTGACATAGGGACAGAAAAAGCGCAGAGGTCTTGGGAAAATGATAAAACGGGTGTTAAACGCATATAGCAGAAAACTCTTGATTTGGGCCTTCCATTTCATACTGCATATCATCACAAGTACTTTTTCCAAATATCATAGGGGTCCCTTACGATTTATCCACCACTATTGTTGTTATTGCGTCCTGAAGTATACGCGATACACGTGTTTCCAAGGACCCGATTGACCCGACCGCCGAGGTTATCGGCAACACGCGAACGATCAGCTGACTGGCCGCTGGCTATCCCCGCACGGGGCGTTACGTGGACGAGTTCACTCAACGCGGGATGAGGGTTAGTCAGTTACTTAATGGCTGACTATCAGTGCAAGACGGATTTCTGAGACACATGTTGCTGACCCTGAGAAGTTGACTTATGCATTATTCAACTCAGTGAGGTTCTTTGCAAAGAAATTCCCTTTTCTTCTGTCATCAGCCACTCTGGATGCTCTGCAAGAGGAGTTCAACAATCTGCAGATATCTGCTTATGTGCTGTCACCTCCTAGTGATAACAGATGTGACACTTTCTAGGCCAAGGTTGGAGCATACAAAGATGATATGGGTGCTCAGCCATTCCACAGTATAGCAAAACTCATGTTAGGACTCATCACAGTGCCACACAGCAGTGCTCATTGTGAGCGGATATTTTCCTCTGTGAGAAAAATCAAAAGATGACAGATCTTCCCTGAGCCAGGACACTCTAGTGGTTAAACAGACTTACAGTGACAGTGAGCTTTGTAGGTTAAAATCTGCCCTGTCCAAGTCCTTATTACCAAAGGACTAAACCAAGAGCTGATTCCGAAGCAAACCAAGTAAACTTTTCTTGTTCATTGTGACAGTGTATAACAGTTGTGTCCTATCACAGTGAATATTTAATGTGATGTTTTAAAAACAAGTGGAATGTATTGAAACCCAAATGCAATGACAAGAAGAAGAAATATAGACACCTAGGCTGAAATGGTGAGTTGCTTACACTGTGTGTTTGTTTTATTAATATTATGTTCATGTGCTGAGGTGACTACTAATTTTGACCATAGACTGCTAAAAAAAACTATTAATTCTGAACCTAGAAGATTGGCAAGTCTGAGTCTGTCACAAAGTTGCAATGATAATTCATCTTATATTTATTATTGTTCATAAACAAACATAATCTGATGCAAACAACATATATAACGCCATATAATAGTAATACTAATACTATCAATAGTAACAATACAGCTAAATTAATTCACATTTTGTGCCTTGAGTCTGTCACAAAGTCCATTAACCACATACTGCAGGCGATCAGGATTGGTGTGGAAAAGTGTGAAAAGCTCTCTCTCCTTGTTTTGCAACACATTGTTCTTCAGCAACTGCAATTGCACAAGAAATAGCCCAGAATTAGAAATGTTTGTGGTTTTCAGAACAGAAATCACCACGGAAAATTATAATCTCACAATGAAAATCATTAATGTTGTTAGCTAATTTCATTTTTTATCCCCGCCTAGGACAATCCTTAGCTTACCCAATCCCATTTCTTATGCATAATTTAAGAAACCATACACTTCATTTAGGAGCAGGGAAGGTAGGTTATACTTTTCTGTTCACCACTTTTGAATGCTATTACTAGATACTACTGATGAATTCTCAGTTGAATTATAGTGAGTTTTATTAATTGACCAAACAATACTGCAAAAAAAGAAAAAAACTCTCCTTCCTGTGGACTAGGAAAATCCAGCTCTCGGGAATTTCTGTGACATGTCCAGTACATCTTGTTATAAAAAAAAAAATCCTAAGATGGGCATTATAACTCACAAAATATTATTAATGCATGTTACCATTTAAAAAAAGAACAGAAAAAGGTGTGTGTATGTGAGCAAGAGAAAGAGAGAGAGAGAGAGAGAGAGAATGAGAGAGAGAGAATGAGAGAGGGAGAGAGAGAATGAGAGAGGGAGAGAGAGAGAGAATCTGCCTGAATTCTGCTACTGTATTTCAGTTTGGGTTTTACACCCATCAGCATGATAATTACTTTGTGCCTTTCAAGTTGTTTTTGGGTACACACTTTGGAGAGAGAAAAAAGCACTACGGTGTGATGTGCAAAAATTAGTCAAATTGAATTAACTGCTGAAATTTAGAGAGCAAATTTACCATCTTCTTGGTGTTGACATCAGCAATGACTTCAGTCAGATCTGCCTCTAGGACTGCAATCTGTGAGGTGAGTGTTGACATTGTGGACTGAATCTCAGCTGGGGACAATGCAGGTTGACCACTGGATGTACTGGATCCTGCATACAGGGCTGATTCACACTCCTTCACACAGGTTTCTCTGATCAGTCAAGATAGAATTTCATCATATAAACTACACCTACCCATCTGTTTGGCATGACATTTTGCCTTACCAATGAAGAAAAGTAGTTTCTTACATTCTGAATAAACAAACCGTACATAAAATGTCTATAGGGCTGTCATAGGAAAAAGCAACATTATACTAACTCTGGAAACAACCTTCCATTATTAAACATATCAAAATAATTAGTCACAAGAATGGCCAGAATCTGTCTTCTTGCTTTAAGAGCTCTATTATGTCAAGAAATATTAGACTGTACCAAAAAGAAAAACCTATGCATAAGTAAGAAACTTCTGACATCTGCATAAACTAAAACTACACCACTTATATTGTCCCACTTTTGTACAACAGTTTCCCATAGAGTGTAATTTGGCTGTCATCACAACAGATGAAATATCACTGAAAGCAATCTGAGACACTACATACTCTGTGTCTTTACAATTTTGAAAAAAAAAAAAAAAAAAAGAGTATAAAACCTCCCTGAAAACGTGAAACAAAATTATGATCATATTCTTGATCCAAATACAGTGGACCATCATGCTTAGTGACACTGTTAATGATGAGACCTCGCCAACAGCAAGTACATTTTAAATCCCCATTTTTTCTGCTACACGAGGCATAAAATAAAATATTTCAATCATGGCAATCAGAACATGTGCTCTAGACAGTGAATTAATTCTGAGTATATGTGGCAAACTGCGGGGGCGGCCCCAGTACAACGTGTAGCAACTCGTACATGTACATGTGCAGTCCAATCCACTACCAGAGCACAGCAAGTACACTACATCTATTACCGTGCTGCTGAAAACACCCAAGCAACTCCCCCCATAAAAGACCTATTTCTTTTTGCAGTGCCGGCCAGGAGGGGTGGGAGAGGGGATGGGTGGACCAAAGGGATGACCTTTGGTTCCGATACCCAAGTGTGGAATGCGACACATAAGCCCACTGCAGCTAGTACAGAGTACTACAGATTGTGTGTGCTAATTTTTTTGTTTTTTCACAAAACATTCGTGTGCCGCTGATGCTAGGCCTTGACCTACATCTCCTAGTTAACTGTTGTACTGCATTGTGTATTGGTATCATTACTTTTTCTGGAGAACCAGTCAAGTCGCAGTTAAAAAGAAAGAGTAAAACACTGGGCATTTGATGTATAGCTACAGCATCACGCCCATATCCGCAAACGTTTGCCACGCAACTGCCCACACAACAATGATATTGGAGGAACGGGTGACGGCACACCGACAATTAGAATAAACAATGGTCATAATTGCTTTATTTATTGGACACTTTTACCGCATTGGTGATATTTGATCTCCCTTGCATATAATTTTTGTTCTCTCCCACCACTAATCTATTATTTCGACTTTCTCTTTACTCAGCGATGCAATTCAGACGGTCCCACTGATGTCGAGATATTAGGATTGTACTGTATTATTCTTTCTTTGTTACTACACTACCACCACGCCCGCCTTGCAAGTTGTGGTCCCACCTGGCCATCTCTGGCTCAGGCCTAGCATGCTTTGCTTTCCCTATTGACTACATGCTATGACAGCCCACTACATGCAGTCAGTTCAGAGTGATGACCCATCACTCAGTGAGGAAACCTGTGGGGTAGGCCATGTAGGCATCAACCGTGTAGCTTCAGCAGACTTCACATGCACTGCTTTGTCACTACCTGTGATGTGAGATAATTATTACATGTAGCACGTCACTGGTCATCATTCATCTCCACTGTGCACTGTATGCTCCACATAGACTGGAAACACGAGCTTCGGGCTGTGTCGTTTTTTACGGAATTTCCCGAGCGGCGACCGTATAACCAACATGGCCGCCGCTCGGGAACTTCCGATTCCAGTTCTATCTGCAGTAGAAATTTCTTCTTATTTGTCAAGATTGGTTGTACATGTATTAATTTCTTGGTGTGGAACCAAACTTCCGCGTTCAGTAGGTGCGTCAAAATGGTATCATTCCATATTGTAGCTATGCTGAAGCGTCGGTCCCTGCCATAGACCTAAAATGGCGGATGCTTCATGAACTTTCGCTGTTTTGTGACGTCCCACAATGGGATCATCCAGTCTGGGTATTTTATTAGTCTGTGGTATGCTCTTTGTTTACAGGCGGCTCACTTGACCATGTGCCTACACTCTTTGCATAGATATCATGTTGAATGATACAGCTCGGGAAACCACAGGGAACAAACAAATTCCTCTGTTTCTAACTTTTGCATCTGATCTTGTCTCATAATTTGATTGAAATGCAGCCAATGTTAAAAAAAAAAAAAACAGCATCGATATGAAGGCTGAGATCTGCCATCAGTTTGATATTACACTGAAGTACAAAATATTTTTGGGAGGTGACCATAAGTAAAAAAAAAAAAAAAAAAGGGGGGGGGGGGAGAAGGTATTTTTATCCCTTGCCTTGATTTTTGCTCTTTCCTAGAATGGCGAGACCTCAGGTACAATGAGGCATTTTTGGTAGAATATTACATCTCTTTATAACAAGTTCCACTGCACTAATCCCTTTCTCTTCCATGTCTGTGGCTAAATAGGACAAGAAATAATTAATTTATTTTCAATCAAAGAAAAGTGGGTTTAATGTGAAGGAGAGTCAAAGAACTTACAGCTGCGACACTTTTGTCAAGTACTTCTCATCCATTGTCTGATCAGAAGCTTTGATAGCGGTATGTCTCTCATGTAAACTCTTGGCTGTATCAACAAGTTTCCCTTTTCGTAGGTACAGCATTTTATCATCATCATCACCAGACTCTCCTGAAAGAACAAATAAGGGAAAGAAGTGCCCTCCATGTATTCCCTAGCAACTGATATGCATTTATATTGTTTGTAATGACCAGTTACAATGTAATCAAGTTGATACGGAACTATTTAATTCTAATTGTGCAATTTAAATTGACAAAGCTCTGAATATCCTACATAAATAAAGTACCCAAATAGACTGAAAGGTGTAAAGTGGCCGTCATCGTGCTTATGCCCCACAAAACCCAAACTCAAACTCCCTCATTGCTTACAGCTGAAATCCACTCTCTTGATGAAAATTAAACACTGTTGATTTCTTTATGAAAACTGAGTCATCCTTATATCCCTACAATGGGAAATCAATTTTGAATATCAATGTAGTGCTTCCATCACATGTTTTTGTCCACAACAGCCTATTCTCACAATCCAAGATATTGTGAATAAAGGTCGGATGTCTTCTGTTCGTTTTTCTTTCTGCACCATACTCTCCCAACATTATGTTCCAACCCTTTCCTAGCATTCCATGTCTTTTAAATCCTTTATATCTTAAAACCTTAGATATGCAGACGACACAGTTTTAATGGCAGAATTGGAACAACTTCAGAGACTTTTGGACACAGTAGTTATGGAAAGTGAAAAAAAGGGACTGTCTCTCAACGTGAAAAAGACAGAATATATGGTAGTCTCCAAAAAAACAATCAACCCAAAATGTAATCTGGTCAGCAAAGGAAAGCAAATCAAACAAGTTACAAAATTCAAATATCTAGGCTATTTGATAACATCAGACAGTAGGAGCATGAGTGAAATAAGGAAAAGAATAATAATGGCCAAAGATTCATTCCAAAAAATGAGACCAATATTAATGAACAAAAATATATCAACGACCACTAAAATCAGTCTTGAAAAATATGTGTGGTCAGTGCTTTTATAAATACGGATGTGAATGTTGGACAATGAACAAAAAAAATAGAGAGGAAACTAGAAGCAGCAGAAATGTGGTTTATTACAAGAATATTGAAAATATCATGGATGGAGAAAAAATCAAATGAGTCAGTCTTGCGATCTGAAAAGATCATTAATTAAAACAATAAGACAGAGGCAACTGGAATTTCTAGGGCAAATCTGTCGCCTCAGGAGCCTCGAACATCTAACAGTCCCAAGGAAGATCAAAGACAGGGAAAATTTTCACTGAAAGTCTTAATTTCATGGACAAAAAATAAACGCTGCAGCAACAACTCCTCCTTGTGGTTGGCTGATGACGGATCTGAGTGGAGAGCCATGATCGCCAATGTCTATTCCAGACAGGGCAACTGATGATGATGTTAATGTAAATCCAGTCATAGTAACAGAAGTAAAAAAAAATCTGGGGCATCAATTCTTGCTATTCCTTACCGAGCTGATGATATAATCTGCTTGATGAAGTATCTCTTGTGTCCACCACACTGCGTTCAAATCTTTTCCCACTGAGGTCTGGGTTATCTAGATCTTTCTTTAATATTAAAAAAGATAACATCAAAAATTATTTCAATATTCTTCAACAGAGCATAATCTTACAAAGTTGATAATAAAGGTTACAAATAATCTCGGAACCTTTCTCATGTTCATTAAGTGAATATATGAGCAAAATACAGATTTCATATCAATAGCTAGGAATTAATCATCTTCACTAGGGTATTTGAAAATTCCATAAACACCATAAATTTGTTTTATCCTGTACTTAAATGGTCCTGAGAATGTCTGATAACCTATGTTTTCTTTAAATTTAGTCTATAATCAATATGATTTTTTGTTGTTAATACTTTCATAGAACATCTTGCTTGAAATATCAAGGAAAACGGTCTTTTGAAAAGTTAGAATGATCTTCACACATACAGTCCAATCCACTTATTTCCACATGGCTTTTGTCGACATTCTGGGTAACTCGACACAATTTTTAAGTCCCAACCTGTTCCTTCTTTGATACTACTAAATATTTCCCCGTAACTCACGTGTTATTCCATTCTTTCCTCTTGTATCGACAAATTTCTCCCCGACCGCGGCAAAACAAGTGCACTAGATCTTCTACTGGGCTTCCAAAAATGCCCACGCAACTCCCCGCATATTTCTTTTTGCGGTGCTGGCAGGGGTGGGTGTGGACACGAGTTTGACCCCTGGATTCAGTAACGCAAGTGTGGAGTGCCATGCATAAGCGCACAGCTGTAAAAGTACAGAGTACTACAGATTGAGAATTTTTTTTTTCACAAAACATTCGGGCGCCGTTGATACTAAGGCTTGACGTATCTCTTGGCAAACTGCCGTACTGTGTGTGTGTTGGTATCATCACTTCTTCTGAAGAAGCAGTCAGGCCAAGATTAAAAAGAAATAGTAAAACACTGCCCATTTGATGTATAGCTACAGCATTTCTCTGATACCGGCAAATCTTTGCCATGCAAAAGATGCTCTACACACCAATGAGGTTGGAGGAATGGGTGACATTATGCCGATAAGTAAAAGAAAAAGGGACATAATTGCGTTATTTATTGGACATTTCCCCCATAGTGGTGATGTTTGATCTCCCCCGCTTTTTTTTTCCTCTTCCACCACTAATCTGCTATTTCGAGTTTCTCTTTACTCGACGTAAGTCACTGATGTCGAGATATTAGAATTGCACTGTATATGTATAGTTTTCTTTTAACGACAGAAAGACAAGAACTAAGTGATTGCATGACTGTATAGTTACCATGCGCTGCTGCCAACTGTGCAAGTTTTTCTCCAGCATCTGTCGAGCAGCTGACAGCAGAAGATGTGTTTCTCTATGACATCGTATTTCAAGGTCATACAACATGGTCAAAAACTCATTGCGAGCTCTCTGTCTCACCAGATGTTCTATAACCTGAGAGAAAATTAATAGTATCATATTCCCTAACTCATCTTTAGTCTCATACCTACAATCAATGTTTATGTAATTGGTAGAAAAGGATTTCTGGGGTTACTTTTTCTTAAATCTTTCAAGGCTTTACAAAAAATATTAAAGCTTCTCATGCTAAAGAAAAAAAACAACAAAAAACAACTGCATCTTTGTGCTTCATCATGTCCTAATTTGCTGTATGAATGAAATGACAAACTAACTGTATGTATCTTGATGCATAGGACAAAACTTAAAGTGCAGCTGTGCTCAAACAATTGGTAGCACTCAATAAATGGATGCAGTCTGCAATAAAAGGACACAAAGCACAAAGGTAACACCTCCGACAATTCTCCCCTTCATCATGGAGCAGCAGAGTTTCTGAAGTCTGTTTGCAGCCAGCCATTTTAATATTTTTTGTTTATTTGCAATAAATTTCAAGATGCATTTCTGTAAACTATTATTTTCTGGAAAATATTTATCTTATCGACGAATGAAAAGGCAGTCAGGTTATGCTACTCAAGATAAAAAAGTTAGACTACTCACTTTATCCTGATTTTTGGTGAAATAATCTTGGCGTTTCAATTTCAAGTCATAATCCCCAGTAAGGATTTCAGTGCCTTGTAGACTACCTAGTTCACAAATGATATCTGGTAAAGATGAGTGCAGTGGAGCAGCTTCAGTTTTGGCACTCTCAATATCCTGTTCCACAGCATGATGGAGGCGACTGCAGAATCACAAAACAGAAAAATCTCTGAGAAACTTATCAATATGATAGAGACTAAAATTGCAAACGTGGGACAACGATGGGCAATTCTTGTCCACTATCTCACCACACACTGTGATAGTATTTTTTATGTTAACTCTGGGCTTTACCAATACAGTTTTCTACAGTAAGCTTGACAGGGCAATGGAGGAAAAAATGGTCAAGTGAACTCAAACTGAGTTTCAAACTAAGGGGAGTCTAAAGGAAGAAACAACATCTTATATTATTTTTTTTTAAAAACTGTGGCAGGAGCAATTCATTGTGGTGTAATTTTGTCCCTTTCTTTGCTTGACGCAACAATTAATTTTCGTAAGTGTCAAGTTCAACTAACCCAGCTCAACTGCTTTTGTTTCGACCAATTATGTCGATTCAAGTTTCAGGTATTTTTAAGTAAAAAGTTGTAAAAACGTAAAATACAATGATCTTTGTTTTGGCTCCATGTAGTAAGCCCACCGCACTGGAAACGATATTGATACGCATTCAATTCCATGCATGCAGTTTCCCTACTAGAAATGAGTACATAGTGCTCTGATGCGCTTTCTAGACCAAAAGGAGAGAGAACGGTGGGCAGGGTTCACATAGGCCTTAAAATCCTTAATTTTCATAAAAGAAAAAATAAGTGCTCAAAAAGTCCTTAAATTCTGAAAATGATGTCAAAGTCCTTAAAATTTGTGTTTCAAGTGAAAAACTTGAGATTCAAATCTTCTGATTGTGCACCTAATAATTAGTACTTTTGATATACAATGACCAGTAGTGCTTAAGGCATTTGCATGATAGTAGACAAGCTCGGCAGCAGTAGTAGTCTTCGTGCAAGAAATTTTGGAAAGAACATCAGTCAAAGGGGCTGAACTGCTTATGTTAATAGACTTCACACAAGGCTGAACAGTAATTTATATTAGCCTTGATTCAAGGAACTTTGAAGGAACATCTGTGAGGAGAAATGAACTGCTTTTATAATGGTTATAAACTTGATTTCAAGGAAATTTTGAAGCGAAGGAGCACCTGCCAGGAGGACTGAACTTCATTGATCGTCAATAGATTTGATATGTTACTTTTATTAAAGCATTTGTCACAGGAATTGTACTGCATAGTGGACCTGAAATAACTGAACTCTTAAAAATGAATTAACTATGCTTAAACTGACTGATGACTGATGCGTTCAAGGGGACAAGGTGGTCTAGAGGCAAGGTGCTCGCCTCTCGTGCCAAGGGTCCCGGGTTCGAAACCCGGGCTGTGTGGGCATGTTGGAAATTGGGATTTTTCTCATACTTTCGTGTCTCTGATCCTATTGGGGGGGGTAGGATCGAGTACCTAGTCTTCTCGGATAAGGATGAAAAAATTCGGAGGGCCCGTGTGCACGTTGAAGATACCTAGGCAGTTGGAAATCGTAAAGAGCAGGCCGAACAGGCCGCTGCCCGGGCAAAATTAAATTAAAATTCATCCCCACCAGTCCCTCCCCCCCCCCCCAAAAAAAAACAAACAAAAACCGCCGACCGGCGCTGCACTGTGGCGACGATGTGCTTGCTCCAGTTATAACTGGGCTGCAATGGCACAAAGGCAAATTTCCCAAATGGGATTAAAGAGTTATACAAATACAAAGACCACTTCTATAGCTGTAATATTTCTTGTACATGGGTACTTGGTTTTTTGGCTTTTGACTGCTCCACACATGTAATATTTCTTGGTCACAGGCATGCAGGTCTGTAATCTTTTTTTTTTTTTTTGCGCGTGTCCTTAGAAAGTCCTTCAATAAATCCTTGAAATTTAGTTTTCAAGACTTTGTGTGAACCCTGGGTGGGTTCACAGGTTTATCCCGGATAATGCTGGGTACATCATCTAGTTACAAGAAATGATTTTATCCTATGAATATCTTTTACACATCAAATGATTTTATCCCATGAATATCTTTTACACATCAAATGATTTTATCCCATGAATATCTTTTACACTTTTTACAGCCTATGAAGCTAAGAAAGAATTCTGTGACTGCGGCTGACTACACCATTCAACCACGCAGCAGGTTCTGACTAGGTGGTATTGACTACACACTTTCATCAACCCCCTCCTTTATGAATGAGAATTGTCATGCTGCATATTGATTGTGTGTTACTCTTCTAATTTTTTGTGCAGTGTGGTACCACAGAAAGTAGGCTATTGTTTTTGGTGAACATGCACTCTCTGGCTAAGGGGAGTGTTGAACAGATGAACTGTTCATGCAGCTAGGTTTCTTTTCTTTTTTTTACAAAGAAAAAGAGAAAAAAACAGCCAGGACCAAATAATTTGGTCGTGGTAGCCTGACTGCTATGCTCTCAAAGGTCGAGCTAACTGGTGAGTACTGTAATAAGGAAAAACACATTTACATAAAATACAAGGTATTACTCTGAAAATACTAATTAACAGTGGCATTATGGATTTATTTCATAGCTCATCAACAATTTTAAATTCAGTTCAGAAATTTCATGTGAGGAAAGAGAACACCATGTTATGTACTGCATGAACAACTTATGACCTCTAGCATTAAATGTACCTAATTTCTGTGGGCGATCCTGGAAACTGGCCTGATTTCAGAATATGAAGAACAGATCTTGCCTCTTGTACTGCACTATGAGCCCTTTTAGCATTGACTAGAGCGTTGATACGATTGCATTCACTCTGGGGAAATCTGAAATTCAGATGAGTCAATGTCAAAAGTCTCATATCCAGTACATTACACTAAAGTACAAGACCAAAGGGTCACATATTACTAACTGGATATTCATTAAAATCTTTAAACGGCTTGGTTATGCATGTAACAAAACATTATAAACAACCCTTTAAATCAAGACACCTTGTAAATCTGGATCAACACTACCAGCACCTCTGTGACATGCAATATCCAAAACAAAGTTTGCAGTAAAAACTCTCATTCAGACTAGCTAAAATGCCCTGAGCCTTCTACAACATTTCGAATATTAACTCTGCAACATTCCGAGTATTAACTCTTTCCTTACACCCCCACCCCTACTTCCCAGTTGAGGCCCATGGGATTTTGCTGATGACAAAATGTTTTGAGAGCACCTGGGAAACTACTACAGCGAGCAGCAAAATAAAAAAGAGATAAAAAGAGAAAATTTTCTTTCCAACCTTGCCCTTGTGAAGCCTGTGGTGTTGCTTATCCGTAATTTACCTCCATAAATATATACAGCGTCAATTTTGTAAGAAAGACAACTTTTACAGCATGTCAAAATTCACATTGTAAGAAAAGTTATTCATATTTTATTACCTACAATGACATGAATTTCAGTTATTTACGAAAATTTAAAGTTTTCATCTCCCAGCTTTTCTTTTCTTTGGTTACAGAAATTGAACAATTTATGAAATGCAAGATCAACAGTGACAGGTGAACTAAAGTATCCAATCATACATTTGCTGAAGGCGTGAAAACTCTTGACAGTCTTCTAAAAAAGTGTCTTTTCCCTTTCCTTTTGCCACCATCTTCTCTGGTGAGCTCACATCCAAAAGATCATACTGTTCTGTGTCCTTATCCCCAGCAATGTTTGCCATGCCCTAACACAAAATATAAAAAGCATACATAGATGACAAATCACAAATCTGAACCCAATACGCCCAACAGCGCTCACTGGTTTTTGTGGGTGTATCACCTCACACTGCCCGAAACCACCTGCTCTAACCATGGCTTCTCTAGCAACGAAATATCGCCAGGAGTCTCGTTATGATGACAGTGACACTGGCTCAGCAGAGCCTCAGGCTCAGGACACGCAATGGTCTGACAATCTAGATCTACATGAAATAAGACTTGAGGAATTCACTGAACCACTGGGCCCACTGCATAGATATTTATGTGAATTTTTTTTAAATAAAAAAAAAGTTATTATCATATAGATTTGCATTTTTTAAAAATATGTATGTAGATCATTAAGAGTGATGTCCCTTTGCTTAGGATAAAAAGGTAGAATTCCTGACTTGGGCTTAGGATGTAAAGGGTTAACTATGAGATCATTAAGTTTGTGCTAGACAAAATTAAAACTATCAATACACAGCAATAAAGATGACCTATGACTAGCCCAGTTTTGTGATCTGGAATGAAAGGAATAATTCTCCACAAACTTTTTTGAGGTCAAGCTGTATTTATTTTACCTCAAAAAACTGTTTCTTTGTAAAGACAGTCAAGTCGTGGGAAAACTTTTCCTCTGCCTCATGAAAAGCTGTCAAATCCAACTGTGAGGGGAAGTGGCCTGTCTCTTTAGGCTCATTCCCACTTTCTTGAGGACATGGTTTCTTGTATAAGGAAATAATTCTTTCAACACTTTCTGCCAAGTCATGTAAAACCTCACCAATCTGTCAAACACAATGAAGAACACATCATAGGGTGAAACATAATCCACCATTTGATGATTTGTTAAGGTGATGGATTGTTAGTGAGAAAGTCATAGACCTGTGCCTAACCTAGACATAAAGGGCAAAAAAGGAAGCTGCTGGTCCATGACAGGACAGGACAGGCCACTGTTCGCTGTTAAAATACATAGTAAAATCGACTGCATTAGAGACACACAAACAATGGTGTATTTGACAACGCTGCACAGAGACAATACTGAGTTGTGTTCGGTAGCACTATAGGCCTAAACTGAAGTAGACCCTTACTTTACAATTACAATTTTCATTGTTTTCATTTTTGAGTAAATGTAATACAGTGGAGAACGGTTAAACCGAAAATGGCTACAACAAAACTAGCGCTAAACCGAAGGAAAATAGGAATCCCTGATTTTTTTCCTCTTCATCTTTGTTAACAAACTAGCGCTAAACCCAAATTACCCTATGGTTAAACCGAATAGAAATTTGGCCACTCCACTGTGATTTGCCACAGGTCTAATCAAGTCACTCTATCACCCCCCCTCCCCCCCAACACACACACAAAAGCAGAGCATGCTCCGTTCTGCGCGGTAGTATAGGCCTACATGGGAGCGGCTGCATGACAGGGAGAGGGGGGTGGCCTATAACCTTGCGGGTTTGAAATCAGACAGTAGCAGACGTTATGTTTGGCGCATCGCCAGCGACCTTTCATGTAAAATGAATGTCATCAGAGAGACAACACTAGTTATCGCTGACAAAGTATATCATGGCATCGTGTACTGCAATGGTAACGTGCTCGGCGGGACGGCAGCTCTATACTGTCCGTCTACACGCATGTCTCCCTGTTCTGAGAGTTAGTCCACATTCACCCATATATCTTTGTTTTGTGTGTCCCTAGGTCTGAGCAATCCCCCATCCTCACCCTCAGTCAAAAACACAGAGCAAGCGAGGAGGTGCTGAGTTTGTTTAGCCTGTGCTCTTACATTAGTTGCCCTCCATGATAATGACTTGGGTTACTTCTCTTGAAACTGGTGTTTTTCAAGCCTTCTATTGCTAAATCGAAACTGTCTAAACCGAAAACAAACTCGTGGTCCCGCCAATTTCCATTTAACCATTGTCTGCTGTATCACCAACCGTGGCAACATGATAATCTACCTTCCCATTCAGAGCATTGCACTGGTCCATCATTTGATGGCAAGCTTTTATTTCCTGGGCTCCCACTTCCTCCATTCTTGCTGCTCTGTTTCTCAGTGCAAGATGATGGACACTGCAGACAGTTGGACAAAAGAAATCTGAATCACAAATACAAGTTCTGTTCATCATTAACTCTTTTTCAGTGAACAAGGGTACTTATCTTCTTTGGCTGAGTAAGAATGACAGTTGAAACTCCCATGTTCTATCTACTCTAAGGTTCCAAATAAAGGGGGGGGGGGGTGGACAAGAGGCTCAAAATAAATAAACGGGGGGGGGGGGGGGGGTGTGGAATAAAAGGGGGGGGGGGGCGGCACATTGACCCCGGATCCAATTACTTAGACCTAGAACTCATGCTTGCCATTTTCTCAATCCGCTACTAGATCTAGGCCTAGATCGCAGTGCAAATGAAACTGAAACTAAGCTTGCTTGTAGAGCTGTAGCGCGAAGCCACTCGTGTCAGACCCCCTCATCCTCCCCACCCTGCCTGCCTGCGAAGCCACTTCCGACAGAAAGAGAGAGAGAGAGAGAGAGAGAGATGAAAGACCCCGCTCGAAGCGCGGGCGAACCGCAAAGAGGGGAAAACATGCAATGGACTCGCCACCCAACCGGAGGACCGGATCTATAGATCTATCATGACGTCACATGACCTAGAGACCTGACCCGATTTTCACGCACGAGACTGTCAGTGAATCATGTGTATTAATCGGGCTTGCTACATTTTAAGGACAATTTTGTCTTCCTTTTTTTTTTGGTCACGACCAGTCTCTTACTAGTAAAACCGTTGGTCATGACAATCCTGAAAAAAATAAACGGGGGGTGCGGAATAAGAAACGTCGGGGTGCGTACAAAATCCGAAAATTACTAAGCGTCCCCCCCCCGCTTATTTGGAACCTTAGAGTACTCATACTTTTCCTCAGTTCATAAAAGAAAACTGAGATCTACTGTCCAGTACGATGGTATGAAAATTAAACCAAGGCTAAGACAATTAAAAAGCTTGTGATGGATTTGATGGATGTGAAAATATTTATCTACCTCAGCTTGTTGCAGCGAGCCATCAACACATTCTTTTCTGCCTGCGCTCTTGCTAATGAGTCTCGAAGTTGCTCCAAATCAGTCCTAAGGGCAGAAAACAAATCCAATTAATGAATCAAATATCTAAGCAAAGAAACCACAAAATAAAGAGGGTAATGACAAACTATTTCCCAAAATAGAACAAAGTACCAGTCAGAAAAACAAATGCAACAACTAAATCAACTGAACAGGAAGACTTGGGTCCTGTGATATTTGTCATCTGTCTGTTTCTCTTGTTGACAAGTAAGTTAGAAGAAACTTTACTGTAACTTAAGTTTGTTTAAATGTTAAGCATGTCCAGCTGCTGCTGCAACAATCAATAACAACTTTAAAGCAACAGCACTTGCAACCACGCACGTTTCTTCATCTGAGGGAGTGATTCACAACAAAGATGACATCTGACATTTTTAATGTCAACAAAAAACAATTTTATGACCTATACTCACTCGAGACTACTGGTTGTTAAATCAGTCTCTGCTACCATTTTCAGTGCTTCCTCCAACTGTGATCCACTAAAAATTTCACCAGCATCCTGTAGATGGGCATATCTGAAAAGTGCAGTGGGTAACTTAACATTCGGAATTGAGGTTTGAAAATACATCCATTTTAATACAATGCAGTTCTTGAAAACACAAGCTGTCTACAGTGGTGCCAGGGGGATGAATCTGTTTACTGGTTTTAGTTCTGGGTGACCATAGTGGATCTGCTTAAATTGCCCCTTCCCTTAGCTTTATTTTTTTGTTGTGCATATGTTTTAGTTGGACTTAATAGCTTACAGTGCAGTAATTCCATACACACCCGCCAACCATTGGTGTATGACCCTTTGCCAAAAGGTGGTAATTTTTGCGTGGGTGTATGCAATTAAGTTATTTCCTGGGAAAATGCAGTCCTAAATATAATACAAAGGTACAGACGGCAAGCAAATGTGTTGGTGAAGCTGCATGAGCAGTTTCGTTACTTTACACAAGTCGTAAGCCACTTTCGTGATCGATTATTGAGAAAAAAAAGGGTAAATTTTCAAGATCACAAGCGCACGCATGCAATCTCGAAAAAAGTAAAATGGTCAACAGACTAAACTATGCTACAAATAACAACGACACTTTAGGAATACTTTATTGGTATCATTACAATGTAGGGTGTTTAGCGGCAAAATTTTGTTTTCACTAGTTTTAATGAAATTAACAGATGAATTTTTAAAGTTCGCTCATAACACGTGTCGTCATTTTCCGACTGACCTTTCAACGGCCATTTTCGGAAGATACTGCTTAGTCATAATTTTAACAACGCTATGAACTTAAACTTTGAATTCTCATTGGTCGTCCCAGTGAGTGTGATTTCCGTATGTTGGTTGGATTTATTTTTAGAACCTTCGCAATCCGGGAACCCCGTGACGTCGTCATAGTGTTATGTACGAAACAACCAACCAAAATGTACGGAAAATATCACGTGATAGAATTCCCGCCTCGTTGAAATAATGGCATTGTGCAGCACTCGAAGCGACATGGAGCCACGGGCTGACAGAGCGATGGAGACGGACGCTAATGGTGAGTGTTTGGTTGTCGTCATATTTGTTATAAGTGTTATGAACGAATTTTGTTTACTCTTTGTTATGAACAAAACTGTTAAATCACGGGTTTAAAGTGAGTTTCTCTCGACACCTCAATATGTGGCAATCGATGATCGTCGTTGACCTAATTTGCGTCTTTGTGTTTGTAGGATTCATGTAACTCAGTGTTTTTCTAGGAGAATGGTTTGCAAATTGGCAAAAATGACGACGATGGTAGCGTCGTCATAATTATGAACGATTCCCAGACTGTGTCGTTGTTGTTATGAACGGTACCTAATCTTAGCTGGAGAGGTTTTTTTTAAGACGTCGTTTAAGTTCTACCCTCAATTATAACTTCAAAACTTGTAATTTCAGTTACATTCCTCTGTGATGAAACTTGTAATCAAGGAGTAGTCAAATTACGTTGTCGTTATTGTTATGAACAAAACCTATGATACGTCATCATGGTTATGAACAAACCAGAAACAAGTTCTAGTGCCCATGAAAACGTGGGCCAGTCTAGATCTAGAAGTAAATCTTGGCCTGACTCACTCTAGGTTTCACTGCACACTATATTCTGGATGAATGCAAATAATTTAAATTTACTGCTTATTTCTTCGCAGGGAACACACCAGCAAACAATGGCAGACCAGAAAGGTCTTGTCGCTTTGGCGTTAAAAGACCGCTTCCAGATCCAGCCCCACCTAAAACTGCATCAAAAAAGGAATACCTCAAGCAGCGTCGGGCAGAACTGAAATTAGATGCGGATACATATGCAGCCCATCGCAAGGCAGAAACGGCAAGAATACGGAAATTCCGCGCCGAGCAGACACAAGAGCAAATAGATAGAAACAAAGTGCTGCAAAGAGAAAGACAAAAGAAGTACAGGTGAGTGGATGTTAAAAGAAACCGTATTTTCAATAATACCAAAAAGTTTTTTTTTTCAATTTCTGACCTATAATACAACCTTTGAACATGATTTATAAGTTATGTAATGAGTTAAAACCTGATCAATAGACCATTAAAATTTTTTATTTAAAAAAAAATGTAAAAATAGACTAGAAACTGGTGGTCACGTAGTCTTTTTTGTTATGAATCTCTACTGTGGACTTTCTTTTCTTTTTTGCTTGTTGATCTTTTTTATTTAATGAAATTGAAAGAAAGTTGTGAAATTTGGAACTACTGTTTCAGAACACTATCATTTGTAATCACCATGGTGGTACTAGTTTTGTGACCCTTGTATCATCCAGTTTAATTTAAAAAATAAAAGAGTGGCCCACCAGCACAATAAGTTATAACAGCTATGTGGCGCAAGAAAAGGCTAGAGCTAGATGACAGACAAAATTCACAGAATGATAGGAAAGAAGTAAAACCTACCAGCTGCGCCGTCCAAACCCCCACATTTGTGTTATCATTGTTATGAACAAAGAAATTAATTAATTGAGATTTAAGTACAAAATTGGAACAAAATGTTATAATTTGTGTTATGATATTATATTATATGTATGATATTATATTATATGTTTGAAAATAGAGAGTGTACATGTATGGAAATTACACCTACTTCATCTTTTTGAATTAAGAGGGTCAAGTTGGTTCGTTCATAACCAAATTGTGGTGGTCTCGTCATCATGGTTATGAACAAACCTGTTCAGTTGAATAAAAATTAAATGGGGACAGCTTAAGTACTTTAGTTTCAATGTCATTCTAACATAAATATTGATAAGTGCAACATTGATGGACTGTATTTAATGAATTATTGCTGTTTGAAAAAGAAAAAGTTTGTTCATAACTATGATGACAAACCCACATTGATAAAGTTGTGAATAAACAACAGCATGAAAAACCCACATGTACTGTAGATTACCTGCTGTAGATTAATACACTGCTGTTTTGCTATCTAATTAAAATTTCAGTGACTTGAAATTGAATAAGAACCAAGAGGCCCCGTTTTTATTTATAGAGAACGACTGAAGGCTGAAAAGTCACAAGATGTAAATGTACCAGTCAGGGCAACCAGGCTGTCTAAGAAAGAGGAGGACGCTTTCAGGGAAAAAAACCGAGTTGCTGCGCAAAAGTACAGGGACAAACTTACACCACAAAAAAGGGCTGCTATTAATAAGAAGAGAATGAAAAGGTACTGGGAAGAGAAACCTGAGAAAGATCCAGCACTTAATATCCCTATCAGTAGTCACAGATCTCAGGCTCCACAACTCGCTTCCCTCACCCAGCCACAACAGGATACTATAGCCCTTCCAGAACGAGACATCTCGTCACAAGGTTCCACTGTCCTGCTACAGCCTGGCTCAATCACCCCATCACAACCTGGCCCCACCGCCCCATCACAGCCTGGCTCCACCGACCCATCACAGCCTGACTCAATCGCCCCATCACAGCCTGGCTCAATCGCCCCATCACAGCCTGGCTCAAGCGCCCCATCACAGTCTGGCTCAATCGCCCCATCACAGCCTGGCACAATCGCCCCATCACAGCCTCCTTATCCATCACGTGGGGCACTACGAGCCGCAGTTTCACGTGTGAGACATGCGATTAAAAAGTCGAAAATGGCAGCTATCATCAAACATTTGATTTCATCTGCAGATGAGGAGACCAAGCAAACATTGCGGGACAATGACATTTGTATTTCTCCCACCTCATCAAAACTGAAAAGACCACTGAAGGGTTATCTCAACAGTTTGAAGAATAAACGGGATAAAACTTCCATCTCTGTGCGGAGGAACATTTTATCGGCCTTGCCTCCGGATGTGTCAGCTGGTCTTGATGTAAGACAGGTGAAGAGTAAAACGCTGGTTGGTAAACTGTACAAGCGAGAGAAAAAAACAAAAGGCCTTGTCGAAGAACATTTAGACTCGATAGCAATGCATTTACCATGCCAAAAAACAGTTTCCAAAAAGACGGGACAGCAAAAGAAAATTTTATCAGAGTCCATGTCAGCAATTCATAGGAAATACTCTGTTCAAAACAAAACAAAAAAGACGAGTCTGTCCCTGAGGAGCTTTTACAGACATAAGCCAAAGCATGTGATAACTTCCAAAAACATCAAATTCCGACAATGTCTTTGTGATGTATGTTTTAATGCTGTGAGCATGTGTAAATCTGTGAACAAGTGCATGAAAGAGAATAAAACAATAGATGATTGGATTGGTGAGACATTGTGTGATCCCCAGAAAATTGATTGCATAAGGAGAAAGTGTGATGCATGTGGGTGTGAGAAAGTGAAAAGAAAACTGTATGATAGTCTAGAGGAAGCATTTTTGGAGGATGAAGTGAAATGTGTGTTGTGGGAAAATGTACAAGTAAAAGAAAAAAAGAAGATGTCAAAAATTTTTAAACAAGTGAAAGTTAACAGTCTTATTGATATGTTTTTCAAGAGCCTAGATTCACTTGCTCTTCATAAATTTACAGATAAATGGCAGCGGAAACAGTATAAAGAGCTTAAGGCTAGTCCCCCACCCAATTCATGTTTGTTTGTTCTGGACTATGCAGAAAATTACACTTGCAGAGCACAGGATGAGGCACAAAGTGCTTACTGGTCAAATACACAGGTGACTGTTCATCCTATTGTCTCATTTGTGAAATGCACCAAATGCAGCCAAAGTTGTGTTCACAATTTGGTGTTTTTGACAGATGATGTGAAGCATGACAGTCATGCAGTCAACACATTTTTTTTGAAAGCAAAGCAGCACATTGCTTCTATAATCAATTTGAAGAAAGTTTTTATCATATCCAATGGAGCTGCAGCTCATTATAAATCTAAAATTCCCTTTTTTTTATTTGAGTCAGCTTGATATTCAAGCTGAGAAAATTTTCTTCGGTGCCAGGCATGGGAAAAGCGAGTGTGACGCCCTTGGTGGCACTGTGAAAAGCCTTGCCTCAACACTGGTGGCAAGCAATACAGATATAGTTATATCTGATGCTAAAACTTTGTTTGAGGAATGCTCTTCCAGGTTTAGCACGACTCAGCTTGGTGAATGTGGCAATATTCACAAGTCGAGAACATTCTTCCTGGTTGAAAGTTCAGAAATTGTTAGGAAAGAGCATGCTGATCTAAAGGCCATTCCTCAAACAAGGATGTTGCACCACATAAAGAAAGTGGGGCCAAATGTTATTGCAACAAGAAAGTTAGCTTGCTTTTGTGATTCTTGTCTGAATGATTGTGGAGAATGTGAGAATGCTGAGTGGGTTGGAAAGTGGGAATATGTGAAATTTGCAGAAAAAGATGTATATGAAAATGATGATGACTCTGCAGCTAGTACAAGTGAAAAATGTGGGGATGAAAATTATCGGGATATCAAGGTTGGAGCATTCCACTCTATAATGTGGAATGGCAAAGATTATATCGCACAAATTGTGGGTATTGATGGCAACTGGGTTCAGGTCAACTTCATGAAATGGCATGTAGGTAAACTTTGTTGGGGACAAGAGGATATATCCTGGGAGGAGAGGGATGCAGTGGGCTGTGAAGTTGAGCTGAAATTAGATGAAAGCAGTAGCACACAGAGGAAGCAAGTCTTTACCTACTCATACAAAATGCCCAATTTATGACTTTAACTACTGTATGTATATAAGTCCTTTGAAATGTTAATTTTGTTTATTCTAAGTATTAGCATTTGTAGACAAAGTTGTTTTATTGTGCAAATTGAAATAATGACTCTGTCCTTAATCATTATGAACGAACCTAATGGTGTCATCATGGTTATGAACAAATCAAAATAATTTTCTTTAAGTGCACCCAGTCACCAGCCCATTTCAATTGAGGCACCAAGGAATTCTAATAATACCTCTTGTCTATGTAATCCAGCTGAAACCTCTGTTTTTAAGATTACTCAATTTTATCAGTTCATTTTGGCATTTTAGATGTTTGGCCTCAGGTTTGTTCATAACTGTGATGACACATGAAAGTGAAAGTTAAGCTATGGAGCTTACAGTTTCTTTCACCATGTGAAATGTTTGAAGTTATAAAAACCTTATATCTGTATTATAGATCAATATGATTTTTTTATAAATTTTTGAAAATGAGCAAATGTGTTGCTCATGTTCTTTTGTCATCACTGTTATGAACAAACTGAGAATGGTTTTTTATGTACTCTATTCAGCAGTCAGTGAACCCCTATATCTTTGTGGTTGTGAATGTTTGTGTTTTTAATGTCTATAAACATTGATTTTAATGTGTAAAGCATGCTTGAAACTTTTGTCAAATGTTTATACAATGATACCAATATTCGTCATCATTGTTATGAACAAACAGTAGTTGTGTAAACCAGTGAATTCGATTCAAACTTTTGGTAAACATTTATGCATATTCTTGCTTGTTGTTACTCAGTTTGATGGTAGCATTCCTTATATACCAGCCAAACCACGGTATTGAGCAAGTTAGAACATTTTGTCATAATGGTTATGAACAAATTTAAGTGACATCATAGTTATGAACGAACAATAAATTATCCATTGTGTGTAATATAATAATATTTTTTTTACTATGAACATTTCAGTGAGTTTCTATTCACTAACTAATAGCATTCAGGCTGAAAGCTTGATTTTAAGATTACTTCTCGAACCATACTGTAAAAAATGATTTTCTAAATTTTTGGTTCTGGGTTTGTTCATAACTGTGATGTCATAAAACAAACTGATTTTTTAAAATGTAATAAGAATTTCAATTTGTTACAATTGTTTATGGATTATGGTAATGATTTCATATTTCATCAATAAAATCTAAATTTGAACTTTGAGAAATGTTTGTTATATTTTATGTTTCTTTGTCATCGTAGTTATGAACGACATTTTTGTGGACCCATGTCACCTAAGTTAAGATAAAATCCAAATGGTTGAATTTATAGCTATTTAGTATTATAAACCTGTTAGGGCATGCATTATGCTACATTAAAAGGTTAATAGACAAGTATTTTGAGGAAAATGATTTTGAACACCTTTTGTCACATCTTAGATCCCACGTTTTGGCAAAGGGTCGTATGCATGCATGGGAAAGAAGCGGCAAACTTAGCAATGCAAAGGAAATTTCAAAGAATACTCCTCCACCATTTCAACTTCAAGTCTCCAAAAAAAAAAAAAACAACCTTTTGCAGGTCAAAAGCAATGCACCTGAAAAATTCAAGTCAAATTCGAGCTGTTTGAGTGGCTGTAGGTCATGTTAAAAATTCTGCATGTTTTTTTTAATAATAGTTTTAATACAGATTTAATGAGAAAGAAGCAAACATTGTGTGCTGTCTATAAAAAGAATGAGCCTGCTGTTAAAAATTCAGGAGATTTGCCATTCTTTTCATACCTTACTAAGGCAGGACCTGAAATAAGCATGAATACAAATTAATTTTCTACAATGTAATACTTCACTAACTAAGTGGGTCTAACTATTACAGAATTGAACACACCGTACTGTTGTTTTTTGAGTACGTTTCTGTTTTGTTTTCGTGGATGAATTACATTAACAATACCTGCTCTCTTTTCAAATAAGAGTTTTAGGTGGAAGATAGACTTTGAAATGCTAGAAACTTACATTTCATGCTTGTTCAATTTGTTATAAATTCAAATTCTGGTTTCACTGTAATAAAAAGGCTCGGGCCACTCATTGCCATGTTTTATTCATCACATGGGCTAATCAAATGGATAACACATCATGTGGTGTGGTGTACCATTAAATAATAGTAAATGATGTGCTTTTAAATGTTTTTTTTCTCTTTTCAGGCATATTTTTCAGCTGTAAGCCTAAATTTCCATCAGATTTCGTTACAATGCCAAGAGCTGGATTCCACTCAGGTCAGGCATCAGTAAAGTTTTTTATAGACAGAGCAGCAGTTTCGGTGTTGATTGGGCAAGTCTTTAATTAATACATCTTCTTTTACGTCCTAAAATTTGAAATTTTTGTGTTTTTTACTTTTCACACACCGCCTGCAAACATCTACGTACCCCCTGTCAAAATTAGCATGGCAAGGCGATTGGATAATATATGCATTCCGAGTAACCCCGCGACCCAGAATAGTCAAGCGGTCAGCATGTGATCACACCTACATGTATCTCATTTATTGCTGTAATCCTCTGTTATATATGTTCGGGGGTGACAGGTTATCATATAAACAAACGATGCAAGTCATTATACGGGAGAACTTTTCCGTAGTAGACATCACAAAATCAAGAAACCCCCCATCTGCGAATAATTCTGTCTTCTCTTTAGTTTGCTTTGTATTGTTTGGGCTTTATTTCTCACTCAGGGTTTCGCAACATACCTTTTCTTTTTGCCCAATTTTGACTTTGCTTATAGCCCTGCTGCGACCCCACAGTTTTTCTGTGGTTTTTATGATATTTTGGCATCCCTGTACCAGAGACACAGAATACCAAGATAAATCGGAAGGAGTTCCGTACTCGAGCGCCAAAGACCAGAAACTGACTAAAAGAGGGGACTTTTTGAAACTAACTAAAAGAGGGGACTTTTTGATCGGGTTTATACAAAGATTGGGCTAGGTATTTGCTTGGGCTAAAAGAAAGAAAGAAAGAACGAAAGAAATTAATAAAGACAGAGAGATAGCGATTTATCGATTTGTTTGTATGTGTATAAACTTGTACTGCATCTCTTCCTGTGGGAGGGAGAAGGCATTTCTATTATTAGTACATATTATTCATACATGACATATTATTATACACGACATCAGGAAGCATCAAACTGTAAATAGAATAGAAAAATTATTAGTGGTGGAAGCGGGATTAGAACCTGTACCGTCAGACACACTGAGTCTCCCTATCGATTTAGCCACGAAGACACGTTGACAGCTGGGTAAAAACAAATGCTTATATAGAATATCTCGGGATTTCAATCTTTGTAGATGATTGTTAAAATAATTCTAACATATTTTTCATGTTTGATGCCACCAACATGTCTCTTTTGGAATTTTATAAAATCCTGTGCATGTAAAATTTATTAATTTTGTCTATTGAAAAAATAATTTAAAACAACTAAATGCTCATCGACCATTCCTCCTACGTCATTGTTGTCTTTGTTTTGATATGCCACTTTGCACTTTGACTTTGTGCCAGTGGTCAAATTTATTTTGCTAGCTGTATCGTTACGTTCTACTTTGTACATTTTATTTCTCCTTCATCTAGATTTAGATCTATATCTAATTTTTTGGGTGGAAAAATCAGCCCACTTCTAAATTTTGGATGACCATCGTACTTGTACATCCATTTTGACAGTTTATGTGATTTGAGTTCAATTCATCCTTTGATTTTGTTGTTACTTACATACTATAGGACTATATCTACTTGCATTCTTTTGTGTTTTAATTTGTGCTATTTTGGTGCCTTTATCATGATTGTGTTTAATGGAGGGGGCACTAAAACAAGAAGATTTAGACTTAGACTTAGATGACTTTCAGGACTTTCAACCGTGTGCCAAGAGACGAAAACTAGTTACTGTTCCCACCAGCTCTACCTCTACTACTACTAGTTACTGTTCCCACCAGCTCTACCTCTACTACTACTAGTGTTACTACTACTATATCTAGTGATATTCCTTGTGAAGTTAATGCCTCTGCAACAAACTCATCTTCCACATTTATAAATTTAAGCTATTTATCGAGACGTACTGTTACTGAAGAGTCTTCTGTAGAATTAGCACAAAAACTGAAGTTAGTACCTAAGACTGCATTTTGTACAAAGTGCGGGAAAGTGTTGTTATTGTCTTCAAGTTCGTGTAAAAGAGGTGTTAAGTTCGAGTTTAGATGTCACAAAAGATCGTGTCGAAATTGAAGGAGTTCCGTACTAAAAGAGATGATACATAGCTACCCTGGGGGCTTTCCCTGATATGTCAATCTGACTACTGCCCAGACGAACATCGGCCTACGGCCTCGATGATACAAACTGACTAGACCCTCACGTCGTTACTTATCAATCTGACTACTGCCCTGACAAAGTGGCGCTCGAGTTTTTTATTTTGGCCACACTTTATACGAATTTCGGCCTACGGCCTCAATGATACAAACTGACTAGACCCTCACGTCGTTACTTATCAAGGAGTTCCGTACTAAAAGAGATGATACATAGCTACCCTGGGGGCTTTCCCTGATATATCAATCTGACTACTGCCCAGACGAACATCGGCCTACGGCCTCGATGATACAAACTGACTAGACCCTCACGTCGTTACTTATCAATCTGACTACTGCCCAGCAAAGTGGCGCTCGAGTTTTTTATTTTGGCCACACTTTATACGAATTTCGGCCTACGGCCTCGATGATACAAACTGACTAGGCCCTCACGTCGTTACTTATCAATCTGACAAATACAAACTGACTAGACCCTCACGGCGCTCGAGTTTTTTATTTTGGCCACACTTTATACGAATTTTGGCATCTCTTTTGCGAAACCTGTCCTGTGTATCTTTGTAAAGAAAACATGGCTGCGCCTTGTGAACGGTGGGCATCGACTCATTATTTTCTTAATGGATTATGTATTTAGAATTGGTAATTTTTATGTTTCATTGCTTTTTTTCCAATGACAATTGGATAGATTTAAACCAACAAAATTAATAAGTACCGAAAAAATATATAGGGTTTTTTATCAAAAAGTGGCGCTCGAGTACGGAACTCCTCCCGATAAATCAATTCTAATCAGAATCTATTCGTCGTCTTGCACGCCCCACATCGATGTCAACAATGCAACAATTTGCACCACACCCCTTCATAATTGAGCAAAAAAGAGTAGAACTCGCCACATTTAAACACGCACAATTTGCGGACAAATAGAAGAAATGGATCGTCTCGGTATCTGTGTCTCGGGTGGTATTCTAAATCTATCTAGATCTAGATCTAGATTCTATTATTAGATCTCTAGATTGGATATTTTTTCCAGATTCACAGGTTTTAATTACAATAAGATTAAACGCACTCATCCTGGTCCTCGGCAGAAACAATATTGTCCTCGCTGATGCCGTTGCAAAACCATTTCAGAAATGGTAGAGTAGAATCATTTTCAAAAGCCCATTCCACCGCTTCAGGGTCCAGGCCATTTGCCTTCGGGTATCCAATCCTCGAAAGTGTTTCAATAAAATCCTTTGCGCTCATACTTTCTTTCCCCTACGTTTTATTATGAGGAGTTTGGCCTAAATTGAAGCCAATTAAAATCTACAGAAACGGCTCAAATAACTCAAGTTCCGTCTGTCATGCCTTGCGCAGCTTTGATGTTTGCGTCGCCATTTTCAATCACCCTCGTCGGGAGGATGAGGTTGTTTTCATTGGTCGAACGGAATTGTGCGGAAGTAGGAAAATCACGAAATATCATCAAAACCCGTGTTATTAGTATCTCCATGTAAAAACCACAGAAAAACTGTGGGGTCGCAGCAGGGCTATAAGCAAAGTCAAAATTGGGCAAAAAGAAAAGGTTGTATGTTGCAAAGCCCCGCGTGAGAAATAAAACCCAAACAATACAAAGCAAACTAAAGAGAAGACAAAAAATACACAAATTTTCGGCTTTCGCCTTTTCCAAGTGAAAAAAAAACATCAACAGGAACGAAGTGAAACAGTTTACTTAGCTGCGAAACCAAATCCGTTCAGTAATATCTATGACCAAATCAAAGGTCCAAAACCAAGACGGTCTCATGTCGATGTGGGTGCGATCCAGTACTTTTTACCGTGTCTCGGGTAATCGGACCGGGATGCACCCTCTCGGGATTGGGCTTGGGCAGGCACAAGCTATTGAGATCCTTTTGTTTCTCGGGGGCCTCAGCATAGTGCTGTTGGGCCCCCTCAACACAAGGATAAACAACAGCTTTTATAGCCAAAATATCGGGGGGGGGGGGGAGAGGAGAAAAGGAGAAATAGTGGAGTCGCAACGGGACTTTGCACGAGTAGCCAAAGACAAAATTTAAAAATTGTAACTTGCAAAGCCCCGCATAATGTCTACATCTACTTTGTTATTTCTAAAAGAATCCTTCAACATGGAAGAAACAATGACAGCTTTCGACCCTCAAGTCAAATCCTTCGTCTGGTCAAAATAAGCAATAACAACAACAACAACAACAAAAACTAAGTTCATGTATTGCCGCCGTTTTATCCTGAGATTGTTTTTTTTCATTTTCAGCTTTTTTTTTTTCTTCTACCTAACGAATGTCTTGAAGTCCGAAAGCTAGTAAAGTTTTCCATTTTTAATTTTATGGACTTTAATTTGTCTGTTTATTTGCTACCAACGCGGGACTTTGCAACATACACCCCCCCCCCGCCCCCCCCCCTCAAGCCGCATACAATTTAGCATTTTAAATTTCAGCCACATCGTTATTTGTGGATAATTAGATTAGCACAGTGCACTGAAGATTCATGGTTGGCTGCATACTGGACTATGTAATTCTAAATGAAAAGGAAGTGGAATGAAAAACATGTAATTTTACCAAAAATTCCCAATTCCATGACCTTAACCTTGCTCTTAAGTGAGACAAACATTGCATTTGGTACTAGTCAGTTCATACGAGAAGTGGCCAGTTGTTTGCCTCGCCTTCTCCACTCACCACTCTTTTTTATGGCTGACCTACATTCAACTAGGCTAGCTGGGTTTTCCCCCAAATCTTGTTTTCTACAAGGAAGCGCATATATATATATATATCCGAACAACATGTTGTACGGATATGGACAGTGCATATATCCGTACAACGCACACACTTCGATGACGTAGAACACATACCGGAATATATTACTGACCTTGTTATGTTAAAATCGGGCAAAAAGAAAAAGTTGTATGTTGCGAAATCCTGTGTGAAAAGGAAAACCCAAACGATACAAAGCAAACTAAGAGAAGACAGAATAATTTGCATACTGTAGTTTTTAAAAATATAAATAGGCTTAGTAGCAAAACAATCCGACTTCTGCTGGGAGATTGCGTGATCTGCAATCCTGAGTGTACCGGGACGTCGATCACCAATGGCTGCCCCAACCCCATTTCGCCTGATTAGTCAATCTGACTACCGCCCATTGATACAAACTGACTAGACCCTCACGCCCCCAGGTCCATCTGACTATTCCATGTGTTGCCACTTTAAATTCGTGAACACCATACCAAAATTAGAAAAGCACACGTTGAGAGCTAGCTACCGAATAGGTGAGATTAATTGATCTGCTCATGGCCACAATCAGGTGTTTTTATAAGTTTTTATAAATCTAATCGACTCCCCCTTCTTACACCCTTATATGTATATAAATTTTTAACTCCCAAGGACACGGGCCGAGTCGATTTTTAATGCATACTGGTGAGATACTCAAATCTGAGAATACCAGTTTTAAGGAAGAAGAAGAAGAAGAAAAAGTTTTGTTTTAGCAAACCATCACCAGTCGCGCTTCTTGGTAAACTTGTTGAACGGATATCAGAGAGATACTCTCTGCGGATATGCACTGTCCATATCCATACAACATGTTGTACGGATATACACTTCCTTTCTCCAATTCTACACATTTCCGTTTCACTCTTGTGCGTCCTAAATCACTTTCGCCACAAGGAGTCCATGGTTACATCTTTACGAACGCTTGATAGGGCTTGCACCACAAGCCCACCCTCACAATGGCCACAACCGCTGTGAAGATAATCACTTGATTTAAGTTTCAGTTTGATCTGAATTTATCATGTTGCCTTATTACTTACGCTTGTATTATCAATATGTTCATGGCAGTATAAAGGTACAAAACGTGGACATTTTTATATCTCTTTGAGTCATTCTCAGCGAGCTTATATATGTCGGTACCGCAGCTTGTCTTACGCGTTCCAAATTTTCAAAAGGCTTCGTGCGCTATTCCATACGACTTTTCTGCATGTTGCAGTTTCTTGTCAAAGAATTAAGTTTCATAACCTAGCGCAATTCTATTAAAGGAGGCATTTTTTTAAACCAGCTCAGCAACGCATGTTCAGAAGTAGGAGATTTCCGAATGATTTCTGCCTCATCAGTGACAGCTGACAGACCTGTATTCCATGTACTGGAACATAAAACCCACTGAAAATTGTTTAGTGTAAAGATCAGATACCAACAGTTATTCTCTACTGCACCATGTTGTATTAGATGGTCTGAAATTGGTCATTTACATCAACAAAGCAGTTACTGTTGTGTCAGTGGGCACATCTGTGGGCATTTGATCAGATTCATAGTTTTAGGCATAATAGGAACCTTGTATATGATATGTGCTGTAGTATTCACTGTATTCAAATTGTGATGAACTTGTACCCACATCAAAACGCCAATTGATTTTAGTTCCAAATTTTGCAGATTGAGTACTGTTTTTCATGAGGCAGTTAGACTCTCCAGATATTACAAATTTTCTCTTGATATGTTACACTATGTATGAAATTCTATAATGGCATCTCATATCTTTAAGTAAGGAGTACAGTCTTTTGTTTAGGACTTACTAATGTAAATATGTTTGACTTTGAGTCTTCACTGAGAGAATTTGTGTAACGGGACACATGTCATCTATGCTAATTAATTATTCCATTATTCCTTATCATTTCAGCATTTTGCACCCCACATTGTTCAAAAGGTTATGTCATGTGTGTTTGCCTATTACATATGTCGGATTGCCATGGTTGTCATTCATGCGGGCAGTGGCCACAAAAGAATTCTCTGGCGACAAAGAAAAGCAAAGAAGAGATTCAAATCATATGCACACCCTGTGGATGCCAAGGTTCCTCCCTTATAATTAAGATCATTCATGAACTCATGATCTTTTTCATATTGTTGTGATCAGTGGCAGATCTACCATTAAACTTAATGAAGTTTAGGCTCCAGACCCCCTAATCCCAGTGGGGTCCTGAAGAGATTTTTTTTTAAAGAAAAGAATTTTGAATGTTGCCCAATTGCTACTGGAGACAAAGGGGCCCCATAACAGTTCAAGCTTCAGGGTCCCAAAAATGTCGGTCCACCACTGGTTTTGATATTATATTACCGTACATGTAGTTACATAATATATACATTCCGCATGGGGCGGGATACCTTTGAAAATCTGAACTTGCCAATTTGAAATTCTCGTTCTTTGTGAAACGATCATTGAAATTAAAATAATAGTTACTTTTCTCCTTAACTAAATATCAGGACAATGAAGATGCAAATATATTAACCTTGATCTCCTTCACCTACCCAATTCAAATGTAAGTAATGGAGAGGTAATTCATGTCATGTAATTTACAGACAAAGAAATTAATTTGTCCCGATTCCTTTTCACTTCTTCCAGTTCTAGTTAATCAACCTTATGGTACACTCATGTTTATAGATTTTCAGATTCTACCACGCATTCTATCACTGATGGTGATGGATATGTGGACATTTTGATTTTCTGATCTTGAGATTATAGTTCTAAAAGTTGAAAACTGTTCTTGTCTATGGTATTGTAAATGAATTGTTTAAGAAATCCTTTATAACTTTAAAGTTATTTGTATTTTAAATTGGACCAAAGCTCCATAGACACCTTGTAATTTCAGCATATTTATTACAGTATATTTGCCATTGCTTTCCAGATACCGTAGTATGCACACATGAATGTTTGAAGCAGTTGCAGCAACGTCTCAGCCAATATACATGAGGGTTGTTTTGATTTAGAGATAAAGAGAGATAATATCTCCATAATATGCCTTGTGAATTCAGTAAAAGCAGTCATGCAGGTCAGCACAGTGCTGGATTCTAATAACTTTTACTATTGGTCCTTTTTTACAGGACCAAGCAGATATGTCCAACTTCAGATTGTCTTTTTCGAATTTATGTGATAAGTTACATAAACACTCCTTGACGCCTTCAGATGTCATCACAGCAGCAGAAGAGTGCGTGAGTAGTGTTTTTCATCTTTATGACAAGTATTTTTCAAAAGATTATGTCAAATCAAATAATTTACTTGAATTCTAGGAGAAATCAATTGATATCTCTGTCAGTGAAGATAGTTTAACTGTGTAACTTGAATGTTCAGTTTGATTTTATCTGATCTTTGTCTCACAACAGCTTAAAATGAAAACATAGTGAAGCTGAAATACCTATATTTTTGAATATCTGGTAACTGATAATTTCATTGTGTCTTGAAGGCAAAGATTGCAGACTTCCACACTAATGCTGTCACAGATATAATTGATGTAAGTACAAACACGGTTAGGTTTAAATTTTGTTA
Organism: Onchidella celtica; assembly: GCA_963931925.1. Lineage (NCBI taxonomy): Eukaryota > Metazoa > Mollusca > Gastropoda > Systellommatophora > Onchidiidae > Onchidella > Onchidella celtica. Next base: position 44,909,288 of record OZ007571.1, read on the forward strand.
ATATCGTAGCTCACTATAAAACAGTTACTTGCACTGCATTGCTTGGGTAGAAAAAATTGTTATCCGCAGACAGAGATAAAGATTACTTTAAACATTAATTGGGGTGGTCTTTCATGTGACAAATCTTTCACAGTTTTTGAGAAAACAGCTTCAAAGAATTTGGGGATGCTTATAAATTTTGGTACATGTAGAAATGGTTCATATTTTGTAAAAATGAGCTTACCTGAACAGCTGTGACTGTGAACTACAGAATCACTCAGAGTGTTATCTTAATGATATTCACCAAATGTTTTGCATATTCAATGTGTCATTTACTGTTACTTTTTAACTAACGTTTCAAGTCAGATGTTGAACTCTACATGGTATGAAAAAATGAATTCAGAACTTCCAGTGCATTACTTTTGGAATGAGTCCATTTATGATTGTTATACTTTCACAGAAATATCAGTAATGGGGAAAGGCTTTTCAGAGACCTTTTCACATTCTGCCAAAAAAAAAAAAATGTAGGCTTATTTACAAAAAATGTTTTGAACTATTTTATAGAGAAACCTGGTGAAGTTTGATTTCAAGCTATAGGCTACCATATGAATAACACATTTCTCACAACTGTATTACAACCTTGTCTTTCATTTAGACATTTTAATTGCAGTGTCTGTTTTCCTGATCTACACCCCAACTAGTTCTTTGCGTAAGAAGGCTGAAAATTCAACCCTCATGCTTAATGACTTCCTTCTAGACTTACAATGTGGCAGACATTCTGAAAATTCTTGCATGAAGTCTGCGAACGAATTTTTGAGTTTGGCATGATAAAGGCCACTTTGCTACTTTCATGGTTCTTGGGGTACCGGTACTCTATTTAAGCTTAAGAGAACTGGTAGTGAAATGAAAAAATAAGTTTGCTTGATGCACCAGACTTTCAGAGACATAAGAAAATTTACAGGATAAGAACTTGTTGACAGCTGCCAATGGATGTTTTTATTTAGTGAAGGAAATAGGATCATACAAAAAAAAAAAAAATAACTTGGTGAATCAATGAAATGTGGATGATTAAAACAATAGTAACAGCAAAAGAAATAGAAACGTTATAATTTACATTATAATTCTGCTGAAGTTGAGCTGTGTGCTGTGTACAGTGTGTAATCTTTATGGACCATATTTGATCCAGAGCTCTGCCAGAAGTGATTCAATGCAAGATCTAGCTATGATCCTACCCAATCTGCTTGGTCCTTCCATATCATTCCCTGCTCAAGTCATTCTGGGTTCTACTTTGAGATTGTTTGGAAAGGTGAGTGGATACATCTGCAAGTAAATCTTATTAAAAAATGAGGGTCCTGAGTAATTTCATGAAAATACAATTTTGGCCCTTTAATTGTTTGATCTGTGCTGCAGCACTACTGACAGTTTCAAAAATTATAAAATTGACTTTCTGAAGTGTCAGTTAAACTACCCCAGTCTCCCTTGTTTCCACCTCTTGTATTCATTCAAGTAACAGTTTTGACATGTGTTCAGTTTGGTGCAATTTCCCTGCCTAGACAGGAATGCATAGTGTCTTGGTGCACTTTATTTATTCAAGTAACAGTTTTGACATGTGTTCGGTTTGGTGCAATTTCCCTGCCTAGACAGGAATGCATAGTGTCTTGGTGCACCTGAGATCTAGTATAAAGACTAGAACATTATGGGAAACTTTTGAGATCAGGGTGAGAGAAAGAGACAGACAGATAAAAGAATGGGAGCACAAGTTTAACCAGGTAATGATGGCAGATATCTTATCTCCAGCTAATGTAAAAACTTGGGATATCTTTTTTTTCTCGTTTTTTTGTGTGTTTTTTTTCATAGTGATGTCAGGCATTCTTGAGGAATGAAAAGTCCAGAGCCCCTAGTTCACACTCCTCAAAGTGTGTACATGTATGTGTTATCCATGATCACGGATAGAAAATTCTGATCAGAAACTGCTGTAAGTATAAGAGGGATTCTGGCCTATGGAATTGAAAGGAGTCCTTTCATGCCTGTGTTTGCATAATGCATTCTACCATGGCAGTTTATGTTATATAAATTTGTGAACAGGTGTGCAGTTTTTGAGCAAGTGCACTGGAATCTTGCCAGATATTTTTAATTCCCAGAACAGAATAAATGTGTATTACAGAACTCCATTTCTGCTAGAGCCACACCTCGCAAACCCTCTGATCATGGCAATGACGCACAAGAAGGCATTTTATATGGCATACCTGTGAGTGTGACTGAAGTCATACAAATAGAGGTAAGCTGGTTTAGAATGTCAACTTTTGTCATTTAATTTATGATATTTCTGTGGTAATTCGCAGCTCAGTAAATCTTAAATTCACAGCAAGCAGATGTTCTGATATGCCAAGATTTGATGGACAAATCTAGTTTTCCAATTTCATGAACAAACAAGATGCATTAGTTGTGATTTATGGGTGGCCAGACTTTTGTAATTTCTTTTTTTTTCTTCTCAAAATTGTAGTGGAATAGCCACCACTGTTCCAACTGTAAAGTGAGTGAATGCAAAGGCAAAAACAAAAGAACTTCAGCAGTAGATGTTGGTCTTTACTCACTATTCCATTCGTGATCTTAGATCCCACAAAGTAATGTATTTGCATACTTCACAGTTCACCAAGCTGTTTGAAAATCCTCAAAGCAGATAGTAAGAATGAGTTAAAAAGATATATATTATTATAGTAATTTTTTAATCATTAATTAATTTGTTCTGCATTAAATAGCTGTGGGGGCCTGATCACTTGGATTAGGTTCACGAATGCACACAGAGGTTCACAAAGATGCATGTGGGCTGTGTAGTTGCATTATATACTCGTACAAAAAACAACACAAAAACAACAATTATTCATGTTTTTCTAAAAATATTGTCACTTTATGATTCAGGTCCATAATTTTCATTGATTTTTAAGATTCTGTGCCCAAAGATAGTTAATGAACTTTTGCTGTACATGTAATTTCTATAATTTCCTTGCGAAGTGTGATGATGCCACTGCTGGACTCAGCACTCAGATTGGACTTCTTGCATCAGACAGTGCTGTGGTTATAAAGGTAATGGAACTTTCGGTTGTATACATGCTAGAATCAGAGTGTTATGGCCTCCTGTCACAGTATTATTCACTCGCAGTGATAGATATTAAGTCAAACCCTATGTTTGCTTTTTAATGCATTGAGATAAACTTGAAAATGCTATTAATAGTACAAATAAATCAGATAGATTCAGTGATCAACAATTGGTTATAGATTCGTTATCTTGCTGTTATCTAAATTAGCTGTTTCATTATGTTTATTTTTTTTTCTTAATCTGGAATGTGCACATGACTTAGATGCTGACAGTATTATAATTGCCAGCTAATAAAATTACATATAAAACAATTTAAAACTACTCAGCAATGTATGAAACGTAATATTCCGCCATTGTATCCACACACGCACACACACACAATTTATCGGCTGTATTCGCACACTTAGAACATGTGGGGTGATGGATGGTGTTGGTATTATGTAAAGGAAATGTTGGGGGAAAGGTTCTAATCCCACCTCTGACGCCATAAAATGTTAGGGGAACAAGCGTGCTACGTGGTTAATGTGGGTCCTAGTAGCAAAATAAGACCAAAAGAAAAGCCAGAACAAAAGCCATAGAAAGAGGTATCAAAAAGCCCAACCAGCCATGAGCCAAAGTTTTTTTGTTCTCGTTTAGATCTAACTACGTCATGCCTCAGCGAGGCCGCGCGGCATGAGCTGCTGAGCTACTGTGCTGGTTTGGATTCACCGGTCAGTTCGTATCAGTGTCTTCGGCGGAAGTGTCCCTGACCACTCGGACTGGCCTCGTATTTATGAGCTAGTGTGGACGTCCAAGAGAGCTAGTCCAGTTCCAGACAACTGGAATGCTCTGGCATGGAGTCCGGACCAGAATAATTAGTTAACGTACCGACACAAAAAAATTCATAGCACAGCTAATGTGAATGTTACAGAAATCAACCAGATATCCCAGTAAAGTGCAGAAATTACTCTATCGTCCTATTCAGCTATAATTTAGTAAGTTTGACCCAGGTTGGATTTATCGATGATAACGCGTCTAACCCATATTTTACTTTAAATCCGAGGTCCTCTTATTAATGATCTCACTAGGATACGTGCATAAAAGTACAATAAAATTGGTATCAATATAAAGTAGGAACTTGCTGCTAAAATTCTAACCGACTGCTTTTACCAGAAACTCTGTAACAGTTTTAATATAATTTTTTAAAGGTGACAGGACTAGCAACATTTGACAAATTCGTGCGGGATACTTTAGTCCATCAACACGTCATATCTCCGTTAATAACAAACGTTATCATGAGTACCTATACAGTACAGGTAGGATATTGCCTACTCTTAAAAATAAACCCGGTGTAACAGGCCAAAATATACCCCCCGCCCAGACTATACCCGGGGTTAAACTGGCCTAGCCCAGAATATACCCCGGGGTATATTCTGGGCTAGGCCAGTTTATACCCCGGGGTTACTTTGGGCTAGGCCAGACTATACCCCCCCAGTCCAGATTATACCCCCCACTTTTTTTTAAAAAACAAGTCAAGACCACAGCCTTTTCTTTATCACTGTCATCAGATATCATATTAATTCATACATGAACACATTCTGGACATCTATAAATCATAATACAGTTTAGAGGAAATAATAATAACAGTCTATTTCAGCCTTAGTTTAAATTGGTGTACCATACATACATTCTTGACTCCTGTTAATCATGATACATTTTATAGGAAACAAACGTGCATTATAACGCATTGGTATACAAAAGGGTTGAGTATCCATTCAAACTGATATATGATTAGATTTCGGCATTAATTTCACTCGTGTTTGTTATTATTATTATTATTATATTTTGTTGGTTGGCCATGAGCAAAACATGCATTGTATTTTTTGTTACAACGATGCAGAGAGAAAAGGCCGGAAAACAACACACATAGAAAAAAATAAAAACATATTAATAACCCAACTGACAGATGTGCAATTCCGTCATCCACTTCAAATAAAACTAAATAGGCCCTAAAATTTTTCGCCTGATGAACTCCACCTGTTCAGATCCACTTGAAACGTTACAGAATGCTAGCCAGTAATATACAATAAAAAGAACAAGAACTCATCTTATTTACTCTTGAAAATAAAGAGAAATATCAATATCAGAATCATCATCATCATCATCATCTTGGAATAATGCAAAGATATAAGAGGGAGTGTAAAAACTGCAGTGTAGGCCTACAAATCATTCTAGAATCTATAAGCAGCAATATGTGTGTATCAACTACATATATAAAATGTGTTAAATCTTTTCAGCTATTTAAGTAGAACTGGACAGAAAGCTTTAGTGAAATAGCTTTGACAGTTGTGTAGACAGACAGAGTAAGTACAGTGAGACAAAAGTAGTGCATTGTAAAAAGTAATTAGATCTAAAACAAAATTCGATGGATGTTGCATTAACAGTATTTCTTGTTAGTGAATATTATTCTTTGATAGCTTATTTGTAGAATGCTATACATTTCATGTACGTTATGGTTAAAAATACTGGATTAGTTTGCAAGGCATTTGAAAGATTGAACTTATGTGTTATAGTGAATAAGGGTATGTCTCTAGCGAGTGAAATAGAATTTTAAAAAAAAAAAGACTCTGTCCGTCTTTACCTTCCTAAGCTTGACACGTCCCTTGCCAGAGGATTTAACAACTGTGTATTCGCATACAAACTATAATATATATATATGGCCTTTAGCGTCTTTACAGACGGTCTCAGCAGCTAGAATATTCACTTTCACTTTGACTGACAGCTTCTCTCGTGGCTTATTCTACCAATGTTTGACCCGAGAGTGCGATGGCAGTGGTTGCAGGTCAGTCTTTTGGGTTCACTTTGGCGAGTGTTTTCATTCCGCCTCTGTCGTTTTGTCAGGTATGTTTCTTTTGCCTTGAAGTCTATTGCGAGCGTGCCACTGCGCAATTTTTGTCTCCATCTGCTTCGATCATTTGCAAGGTTCTCCCATTCATTGGGGTCGATGTTGAATATATATATATTCGCATACAAAAATACTCTAAAATGACTTCATTTTTATGAGTGTGTTAATTATTTCATCCATTGCGACTCAGTGTATGTCAGTGCCAAACAAACAATACAGTGCAAATTTTACTCGTGGGCAGCCAACTACAAAAACAACTACAACATGACAACGAACGTGAGTGAAATGAGGGTTAAAGTTGAATCATATCAGTTTGAATGGATATTCACCCCATAGCATATCAATACATAATAATGCATGGTTTTTCCTCTGAATTTTATTATGATCTACGGAAGTCAAGACTGTGTATAGTATGTATTACTATGGTGCCCGTTGACAGTGGTAAAAAAAATGAACTAAACTATGATTGAAATAAAACTGTGGTCTTTAGGCCAAACTATATTTCACCAGTCCAGATTATACTCCCGTATTCAGGAAAATATTCAAGGATACAACATTAAGTTTTAAAATTTTATTTCACCCGCAAGTGACATGCCTTTATTCACTATAATACATAATTGCAATCCTTCAAATGCCCTGCAAACTAATCCAGTGCCTTAAACCATTAGCTACATGAAATGTATACCTTTCTACATAAGCTATCAAAGAATTTACTTACAAGAAATATTAACGCAACATGATCCATCGAATTTTTTGCCGTAACATACTGTTACTTTCTACAATGCACTGTTGTCTCAGTTGATTTAATCTGTCAGTTTTCACGACTATCAAAGCTACTTTACTAAAGCTTTCTGTCCAGTTCTACTTAAATAGTCGAAAAGATTTAACATATTTTTTTAAATATACATGTAGTTGGTACTCACACTTTGCTGCTTATAGATTCTATTATGATGTGTAGGTCATTTTTACATTCCCTCTTATCTTTATAATAATATTCCAAGATGATGATGATGATGATTCTGTTATTGATTATATTCTCTTTATTTTCAAGAGTAAATAAGATGATTTTGTGTTCTTTTTTTTATTACTGAATAATACTGGTTAGCATTCTGTACTGTCTCAAGTGGATCAGGACAGGTTAAGTTTATGATGTGAAAAAATTTTAGTACGTATTTAGTTTCTTGTGAAGCATTTAATGTCTGCTGGATGGTGGAATTGCACAATCTGTCAGTTTAGGTTATTAAAATGTTGTTGTTGTTGTTTTCTCTGTGTGTTCTTTCCCGGTCTTTTCTCCCTGCATTATTATAACTTTATATATAGATCTAATTGTTCTGACATATCAGGCACATTTCTGATTTTCAAAAATTAAAATAAAATTCAGATGTCTTTACACTTATGAGTCTTATAATTACAGGTATTTCATACCTTGCCACTAAGTATTATGTCAGTGGTGCCAAACAAAACAAAAAACAAAAACAAAATATGTTTAACTCATGGACAACTAATTATAAAAAAAAACAACAACAATAATAATACCAACGGACACAAGTAAACAAGTCTAATCATATCAATTTGAATGGATTTTCAAACCTTTTGTATATCAATGCTTTTTACTGCATGTTATTTCCTCTTAAATGTATCATAATTTACAAGAGTCAAGAATGTATGCTTCAATATGATACCTGATGACAGTGATAATGAACAATTTAAACTAAAGTTGAAATAAATTGTGGTGTTGACTTGTTTTAAGAAAAAAAAGTAGGGGGTATAATCTGGACTGGAGGGGTATAGTCTGGCCTAGCCCAAAGTATACCCCGGGGTATAAACTGGCCTAGCCCAGAATAAACCCCGGGGTATATTCTGGGCTAGGCCAGTTTAACCCCGGGTATAGTCTGGCGGGGGTATAATCTGGCCTGCTACACCGGGATCCTGTCTTTCTGACGGTTCATAATAAAGAATGCCCAAGTTTAAGGGGACAAGCGGGTCCTGAGGGCTAAAATTAAAATTCTAAGGAATTACTGGTTTTAACTGACTATTATAGGTTTTATATGTCCAAATTAGAGGGTGAATGATGAAAATAATAAATTTCATTTTTTTCTAACCATGGCAATGCCGCCATCTTGAAATTTGATATCGCGGAGTGCTGACGATTTCAAAATGCAAAGGCTTCGCCAAAAATAGATGAATCAACATGAAAATAAGTATACTAGAAGTGTTTTGAACCCTCTTTAGAAGTATGCATTTCTTTTTGTCATATCTGAATTAGATTTGTTTTTATTGATTCTCAAAGGTTTATCAATTACGGTGCCTCCGAAATGACCCAATTTTCGATTTTTGACACCCTCTAGCAAAAAATTTGTAAGACAAACCTGAAATACAAATGCATACTTTTGTTTGGTTAGTAATGATGCATGTACATGCAAAAAATCATGCAAAAATGTTGAAAAATGAAGGAGTAGATAGCAAATATGTGAGAAAAATTGCGAACAGAGAAAAACGTGTTTAAAATTTCGAATGCTAAAAACTCGGAAAAACATGATTTCATGCATTTGCCATCTTGATCGGGAGGCTCTTTGAGAGTGTTGCACTCTTCGGGACTCTTTGGGCATCTTTTTGTTTCTGCGGTGGATCCAGATGTCTAGAAATCTAGTACCGGTACTTTACAAACGGAGCGATCAGCTACATTCTGTGCACACAACAAAGAGGTCTCTTGGACATCAAGAGGCCACTGTGGACATAAAATGACCATTCTCAGTGCCGACTGAACTGTTTTTATACAGTAAAGACTTTCATCATTGCGATTATGCAAAAAACTCAAAATCGATATTTTGGTAGAAATTTAGTACTCGACAGGACCCGCTTGTCCACTTAAGAAACTTTAAGACATGATACAAGAGCTGGGCGCCTGCTGGTCACAATTTCCGATTGACCAATCAAAATGCACACTGCCTCACAGCAAACAGACCCCGCGCTACTGTACATACAAGGGAAACAATTCAATTAATGGTAACCAGACAAGTGCCCATAAACTACTATGAGTGGCCATCCCTTACTCAAGCACTAGTGTAACAATGAAAGCACACTATTTAAAATAAAAAATTCTTCATCCTCTCCAGTTAGAAAAATATTCATGATTTTTTTTTTTATAAGTAATTTTGCACATTGTTTTGTACCCATTAAAAATACCATAAAATTTTTATTTGCATACATTTGTTTTATCTACCCACACTTAATTACAGATTTGACCTGTAGGTGATTTTGAGTAGGTTTACCATTGATCTCAAGTACTTGAGAATGTTTTAACCCATCAGTGACAAGTGCTATGTCAATCAGAAATATTCGCTTACTGGAACAAATTTAAACTTGTCAGTGCTTGGCATTTTCAGTATCTTAGGTTATAAGAAAACATTTTGACTGAGTCAGTTAATCGTATTGGATTCAGAAAGTGTCAGTTTGAGATCAATAACAAATTATATACATACAGATCTACTTGAAACTTGTCACTATGTTCTATCTATTTAGCTCCTCAAACATCAGGGAGCTGTCCCGTTCGTCCGCACCAATGTCCCACAGACAAACTTTCTTGTGTGAGTATTGCATGTTGAAAATAACACATGTAATATGATATTAAAAATGCAGTGATTTTACAATATGTAGTGGTGTCTGAAGTTTTTTTTATCAAAACCTAGGTGCTAGGAGATTAAGTATGTGTAATTATGAACAGAAATTTGTTGTCTGTCAGTCTTGAAAAATAAGAATAGAGCTGAAACCACTTCTATATAAATCTGTCATCATTTGAAAACAAATATCTGCATCAAGTTTTCATCACAGCAGATATTTTATGGTACACTTTTGCAGTTATGATCTCCTTCAGACACCAGAAATATACGGCTCTGTTGGCTGCCTGTGTCAGTGCCAAAATTCTCAACTTAACCTTTTTTCTGTGACCTGCATGATATTATTGTTGTTGTCACCCTCAGTTTTCACTACCACAACTAATTTTCAACTTTGCTGGTCCCTGAAGTACAATTTTTTAAATTTTTTTTTACCAGCATCAGTTGAACATTTCTATGATATCACCTCAGTATGTCATAAGACAATACTGATTTGTGTAAAAATGTATCAAACTGTCCATTAGAACTTTTATAGAAGAAGAAATCCAACTGAACTGAGAAAATACTGATAAATGAGCCATTCTCAAAAGATGGGCCTAGATGTAGTGCTTCTTTTTTTGTTCAACTCTGACAAATGGCAAAAACTAGGAAATTGCATGAAACCAAGTTTGTAGGATGAGAAATGACCAAAATACAGTAGATGGTGTGAGATAGCAAAAAGACCATACTCCACAATTAACAGGGATAAAGATAGCTAACTATGAAAATGCCTTATTTAACATCCTTATTTTTTATTGCATCTATTTTCATGTCACTGAACCACAGAAATAGAAGTAACTAGATGACCAACCGGGCATTGCCCAGAATAAACAATCCCCTTAAAGACATGATACAAGAGCTGGGCGCCTGCTGGTCACAATTTCTGATTGACCAATCAAAATGCACACTGCCTCACAGCAAACAGCATACTCCACAATTAACAGGGATAAAGATAGCTAACTATGAAAATGCCTTATTTAACATCCTTATTTTTTATTGCATCTATTTTCATGTCACTGAACCACAGAAATAGAAGTAACTAGATGACCAACCGGGCATTGCCCAGAATAAACAATCATGTGTTCCCCCCCCCCCCCCCCTCTCATATAATAAAAGTAATAAACTACAGCCTTGCTTCAGAACCAATGCGCACCACAACATTACGCACCAAACTGAACGCTTGATATGGTTACTTTTTATGACATGCACGGTACTATATATTACGAAACAAACATGCAATAATACAGATGTTACATAGCAATAAACATTGTTGTTTTTTTTAAATACATGCTTGAAGTAAACAACTTTTAATTATAGCCATCATCTTCCTTATCTCAATTGCCACCTTCCTGCCAAATTTAAGGCCTGAAGAGTGTATAGTTTGGTCAGTTAGTCATGCCAAAGGTTGCGAGTTACTGAAATATATAATAGATAAGGCACTCACAAAACAGACAAATGAACTAAAAGGAGGTGTTAGTATCTACATGCAACATTCCAGTCCCCAATTTAATCTGCTTTTATAAATGAAGCATCTTAAAAAATGCGAACTTGTATGTAACAGTATGGGTCATAATACTACTTTTTTTGTTGGAGTATGAACCAGCTCAGCTGCCCAGAATTATTATTAAAAGATTTTGATTAGTGCTGTGTATGTATATCATGATTAAGAAGACTCTCTGGGGCTGCAGTGTTGTGCAAACAACGAGATTACGGCACTCGTATATGTGTGGGTCATGTGTTACATACAGATCTTCTCTACTGCTGCCGTTCCAAACACATTTCACATTTTCACGTACACAGTGGATGGGCCTATGCCAGGCATATTCATTCATTGTATGGAAAACAAATATAACATTATCATATATGAATGCGGAGTCTCAAAGCAAACGTGTGGGTCAGCGGCAAATGTTTCATACAAGCTGTCATGAGCAGCTTGCCTGCAAAATACTGATTTTTTCTTGGCTGGAAGTTATTTCGGTCAGCTTTTGTGACAAAACATCAAAGACAGCCCTATAAACAAGCCTTGATTGATTTATAGTAGGAACTAATATCTCTCTGGTAATGACTAGTCTAACACATGAAATGTTGGTCATTAATTACATGTGAGTGCGCAAACTGTGTGTCACTTCTCCAAATGTTACATGCAAGTCAGTGCATGGTGCAGAATGTGCTGACAATGAATTTAGTTATCGGAATTAGGGGCTTTTTGCAAATTCCACTGCAGCATTGTCACAAAAATACCCGCCTTATTTTCCAAAGAAATTGAAAGACTGCTGTTCACCTCGCATGTAACAGTGACACACACAAGTACATGAAACAGTGGATAATTTCTTAAAATTCAATAGTTTTTTGTTTTATCTTATTCTATAATCATTAAACAGTCTTGTAGAGGCAATTAAACCAGCGTTGTGTCTCATCATATTTCACAATTGGTAATTATGTGTGTCATCACTTACACGCGAGAGACAAAAGAGACCACTCACTGTAATCAGTTTTATTAATAAACATAATGCTCAATTATCTTCTTGTCACGATCACGTGCGTGATGATTGTCACGACCACGTGGGTGATGTTTACATAATTTATTTTTCCTTTCAACCTTAGCTAACAAGCTAAGCAAGCAGACCAGCGACCAACGGACACATGGAGTGAATTTTTAAATCAAACAATATTTATTACTAAATGAGTGACATGTAACTTAGGTCAAATTCATTCATTTCACAATAACGAAAATACACAGTCACAGAAAACAAAGATATGTAAAAATCCCTATCGGGGACTAGACGTCTACTCTGTACTCCCTCTTAGGTCAACTAACGCCTAACCCTTTTGTCCATAACTTAATTATTTATACTTAAAAGTCTCTGTCGACATCTGATCTTCTCGCTGATGCATTTTCACGTCTCCAGAGTTCAAACGATCCTTCCTAGATCTCCAACTTCAAACGATAAAGGGGAACAGACGGTTCACACCCGCCCATGGCTTCAAACGATAAAGAAAACAGACGGTTCACACCCGCCATCGTGGATCATTGGTTCTTGAAGGGTTCCCATCCCTTCTTCAAGATTCCCAAGCTTCAAACGAATAAGAAAACAGACTCTTCACACCCGCCATCGTGGATCGTTGGTTCTTGAAAGGTTCCCATCCCTTCTTCAAGATTTCCAAGCCCCAGATGAATAAGAAAACAGACGGTTCACACCCGCCATCGATTATCAACGAACTTCTGTGGGAACATAATGGATCCCTCACACCTAACAACTCTGGTCCCCATGGCACGACCTTCCACATGTCGCCCGGACCGTTAACTTCTGCTTTTTGTGAACAAAAGGGAACATAATGGATCCCTCACACACCTAACTCTGGTCCCCATGGCACTACCTTCCACATGTCGCCCGGACCGTCACTTCTGTAAAACTTCTACCAACTCTGGTCCCCATGGCACGACCTTCCACATGTCGCCCGTACCGTCAACCCCTGCTTTTTGGGAACAAATGGGAACCACGTGTGGCGAGCTTCTCCTCTATTTATACTCCCGAGGGTTTGCACACGGGACTAGTTTCAAGCGAGTCGTGTGTATCTTTTCACGCTCGTCAACAACTTTAAAAATCATGTTTTCCCCTGCTAAGCTCACCCCCTAGACTCGTGGCGCACAAGGCCACCGACCTTACTCGTGACAGTAACCATTCATGCTCGTCAACAACTTTAAAATCCCCTTCTCCCCTACTAAGTTTACCCCCTCTACACTCGTGGCGTACAAGGCCACTGACCTTACTCGTGACATTCTTCACTTGAAAAAACAATAAACAACTCATCAAAGATTGCATAAAATTCAGAAAAACTTTACCATTCCACACTTTGGAATTTGGGTACATTGCAACATTTTTGTGCTGACTTTCTGAGAATGGCTCAAATATATTCAGTGTTTTTCAACTCCTTGTGACGTGACCCATTAATTTATATTCTGATGTTGCTTCAATGTTTGACAGGTTTGGATCTTCCAACCCCATCTACGGTGTGACCAAAAACCCTGAAAATTTAACCAGGTCTCCTGGTGGGACCTCCAGTGGTGAGGCTGCCCTCATTTCAGCTAGAGGATCTGTTCTTGGCGTAGGCACAGACTTGGCTGGGGGAATACGTATTCCAGCCCATTTCTGTGGAGTGTGCGGTTTGAAACCTACATCTTCCAGAGTGAGGTTAGGGCAGTTCTGAGATACAGTAGTTGATGTTCAGTGGGAGTTCTGAAAAATGCTTGTTGCTTTATTTCTTTCACAAAAGGCTAAAAGCTGTACGGGTATACATTGGTGGTTATACTGAAATGCACTGTTCTGCTAAAAATGTCTCATTATTTCCAAGGTTTCGCTATTACAGTAAAGAGGATAAATAACATTAACAAGGCAAGGAATATATGCCCATTATTTTTATTTTTTATTTGGAAGGTGGCCTCCCTTGTTAACCTGCCATGTACCATCGTGATATCAAATTGAAGGCAGATCTTGGCCTTTGTAATGCTACTGATTCATTTTCTTTTGCTGGCAGAAGCCATGTTTCTATGCAGTTACGAGATTGGAATCAGATGCAATATTAAAAGAAAAGAAAATGAGTGCTTTTCCGCAGTGGTTTTCTGTAGAGTACCATTCAGTGAATGTGAACAGACCGACCACATGATAGCAGTACAAAGAGTGTAGGCTAATGTACTCTCACAACACATGGTCAGTAAGCACAGTGTAAACAATGAGAACTCACATCAAGCACATGACTGGTAGTGACAAGACAATACATGCCTTATGAAGTTACATAGTTGTAGCCTGCTGGCCAGCGCTGAGTCATACTCCTTGAGTGGCTGCACGTAGTGTGCTGTCACAGCATTTGGTCAATAAGGCAAGACAGCACACTAGGCCTAAGCAAGAAGTACCAAGTGGGCGTGGGCGCATCGTGACAAAGTGCAATGCAAGTCCGACTCCTTACACGGCTGTATTGCGACTGCCCCCAGAATTTAACGTACGCACTCAGAGTTAATTCTCTTGCTACAACGGGTGTTTTGACGATCACCTGTCATTATGCAAGTAATTTTATCATATCTTATATAGTAGAAGAGGCGGGGCAGGATTTAATGTTTTCTCGCTTTTGCCCAGGTCTCATTACCAGTGACCTGTACATATGTCGGCTGTACATGGTATTAGAATGCACAGGTCATTTCTACAAGTTGTGATTGGAATGTACATTCCCGTAGTAGGCCTATCAGTAATAGGATAGGATTACAATCTTGATCAAGTTCTTTCTGTCCTCTGATCTGTTTGCCCCTAAGTTTGTATGTCTTGTCTTTGCTATATGGATGTAATACTATTATTGCTGGGTAATAGTGAATCACATTACATGTGTAGTGCTGTAAATTTTACAGAATGTTTTTGCCCTTTGTATATATTGTAGTTACCATTTAGCGGTACAGTAGTATTTTTCATTATTTAATTTCCATTCGTCATCATCTATTGGACAAAAATAGTCGTGGACAAGCTCCTTCTTTCATTCCAAATAATTGCATAGCATCTGAAATTCCATGGAGAAATGATGAATTATGCATGCAACCTTTGCATGAAATTTTCCAAAAGTCTGCAACCTTCTTCTTTGATCACAGATTCTGTATACAAAAAAACCTATGCGAAAGGTAATGGAAAAAGTTCCATGTTCAGCAGGCCATCTTGTCTTCACATTGATTTGTGACAGAGATTTCTTTTCTCACTCTATTGCAGCAGAAAGGGTGTTTTTCAAGTGGTGGAAGGACAAAATGCAGGTAAAAATTTAGTCTAAAACAATTATTAGCCCCTAATATATCAGCAGTTTTTCTTGTATGCAAACATCTCATGGTTATTGATATTACTTTATTAGCAAGGACTACTATATGACATTCATACAGTAGTCCTTGTTTATTAGTTAAAATGTTGGGACCTGGAAGATGTGAATCATCGACAGAAGAATTTTCTGTGATATGTGTCATGTATAATGTATTGCTAAGTACTATGTATCACAATATCACTCTTGGCTTAGTTCCACAGTGTGTTGGGCCACTTTCTCGAGATGTTGCCGGACTGGTTGCTTTCATGAAAAGTGTATGTGGAGGTCACCAGCACTTTCTGGATCCTGAAGTGCCTTCAATTCCATTCAACAATGAGGTTTGATTATTGTAGTGGTATACAGCAAATAGCAATAGCATGTCCTTACACTGAGTTTTTTTTAATTTAATTTTTTTTTTTCTAGACTGAGTCTTATTCTGTCTGTTTTATGTACAGTGGAGTCCGCATAATTTGAAGTTGTCCGGATATGGAATAGATTTCGATTTATCAGAGTTCAACTTACCTCTGACTAGAGAAATAACCGTTATTATGCTGTTTGACCCATTCCATACAGGTAATCACATCCTTTCTTGCTGCCTCCCCCCCCCCCCAACCCTGACCCCCAATAAAAAAAGCACAGGCACCTGTTTGAGATCTTTTGTTTACCAGTAAGTATTTGTTTCTTTAGAAGTGTCCATACTGTGGTGGTAAAACAAGAAAGCAGCATTGAATGGCATGGGTCTAGTAGTTCTGGCCAGCAAACTCTCTCTATCTTTGACTGCGTGAGCCATTCACTCATGTATGGTGTTCAAAAGCAAGACTATAGGCTTACTGCATTATCCCATTTGTTAGCTGACCTTGCTATCAAGGAATGACCATTAACCAGTTCAACAATACCCTACTCAAACCCTTCCCCCTTCCCATTTCATGCCCTTTTGCAGCCCTGCTCACTGCATTATAACTGCATTATATTACCCTGACCATTCCTTCCCCTGGATCACTGGTGAACAGAGAAAATACTGGGTTACATTAAAAAGCTATTCAGCTATCAATCAAGGCATTAATTGAAGCATCTTACTTTGTAACTTCAGTCACTGTAAAACCCAACTCGGGCCATTTTTCTTTCATCTACCACTCGAGGCATTGATTGAAATACCTTACTTTGTAGCTTCAATCTCGTTAGAATCCAACTCTGGCCATTTAAAATTTTTTGTTCAGCTATCACTTGAGGCATTGATTGAAGTACCTTATTTTGTAACCTGTCTCTGTAGAACTCAATTCTGGCCATGTTTCTTTTAGTTGTGGTAGCACTCTGTTACAAAATTGTATTATAATTTATACCAAACACTCTTTTTCATGCAGTGCATCAAAGGCACCACCTCTGATCATTGAGTCAGATGTGTGCATGCTACTTTTGGAGGTGTGAAGAAGACGCTGTCCTATATAACTCTACTGTTTTCGGTTTAGGTTCACATGAATAAAATGTATGCAGGATCTAGGACATGCAAGACTGATAGAGGTATCTTTTTAATGCCACACTCAATTACATGTAGCCCTTGAAAGTCTGAAGGATATATTGTAAGTTTAGGGTAAAATTCTGAAAGCTAACGGTTAAAATAATGTTTTTTAAAATATCCCGACTATTAAGACTGATGGAGAACGTTATTCAGTTTTTCGCTTCTCTAGACTAGAAAAATTTGCAAAAAACAGTTACGATAGTTTGTTATGTGGCCCTTGATTTTAACAGGTTTTATTTGTCACTCCTCCTCATAGATGTATGAGGGCAGTCACAAGCTACAGATTGGCTTCTTTATTGAAGATGGCTATACTAAGTGCACACCTGCAGTGAAAAGAACTATGCTGGAGGCCAAAGACATCCTTGAAAAATGTGGTCATACAGTGAGTATTTGGCAAGTTTTTACGTATTCCAAAGACATACTACAGTTTAAGCTCATGGTTCTCAGTTGACAAAACCTAACACAGTTGACTCCAAACATCGACATCATTTTTGTTGACACTACTCATACTTGACATAATTTTCTAGTCCCATTTTTTCCCCATTTTAATGTATCAAATTACAACTCGCCCCTTTTGTTGAAGTACATGTACCTTTGCCCTTGCAGTTTGTAAATCGACATCACTGTGGCTGGCTTCAGCAACAAAAGTAGGTTAATTGGGACTTTCTCTCTCTTCATCTCAGCCAGTAATTTATTGGGAATAGAAGCCTACACACTGCGACCTTAGTTCTTGTTTTTTTCAACTCCAGTTTTTGCACAACTGAGAAATTCAACATTAATTGTTTGCATTTTTAGTATTATTATGATAAGGAGTTAGAATGAATTGGAGCTGTGAAACAGTTAATACATGCCATAGCGCATTTTAAACAAGTGTCAAAGTGTGGTTTTGTGTTACCTCTGTGAGAGGATGAATGATTTTTATTTTAATGTGCTTCCATTGTAACGCTAGTGTGTGGGTAAGGGACGGCCACTCATAGTAGTAGTTTATGTGCACTTTCCTGGTTGCCATTAATTGAATTGTTTCCCTTGTATACCGTAGTTATTCGCATCGCTGTGGGGAAGCGTGCATTTTGATTGGTTAATTGGAAATTTTGACCACCGGGCATCCAGGTCTTGTATCATGTCTTAAAGTTACTTAAACTTGGGCATTCTTTATTGTCAACCGTCAGAAAGACAGGAACCCGGGTTTATTTTTAAGAGTAGGCGATGAGTTCTTTTGTTTCTCGGGGGCCTCAGCATAGTGCTCTTGGCCCCGAAAAGAGTAGGCAATACCCTGCCTGTACTTTATAGGTACTCGTGATACTGTTTGTTATTAACAGAGATACATCGTATTGATGGACTAAAGTATCCCGCATGAATTTGTTAAATGTTGCTAGTCCTGTCACCTTAAAAATTTATATTAAAACTATCACAGAGTTTCTGGTAAAAGTAGTTGGTTAGAATTTTAACGGCAAGTTCCTACTTTATATTGATACCAATTTTATTGTACTCTGATTCACTTATCCTAGTGAGATCATTAATAAGAGGGTCTCGGATTTAAAGTAAACTATGAGCTAGACGCGTGTTATCACCGATAAATCCAACCTGGGTCAAACTTATTAAATTATAGCTGAATAGGACGATAGAGTAATTTCTGCACTTTACTGGGATATCTGGTTGATTTCTGTACACACAACCTTAGCCGCGATATGAATTTTTTGTGTCGGTACCGTAACTAATTATTCCGGTCCGGACTCCATGCCAGAGCATTCCAGTTGTCTGGAACTGGACTAGCTCTCTCTTATGTCCGCGCTGGCTCATAAATACAATGCCGGTTCGAGTGGTCAGGCACTCCCATCAAAGACGCCGAAACAGTGACCAGCGAGAGCTGAACTTTGAACCTTGCAGTAGTAGAGCGGCGTGCTGCCACGACACGCCTCGCCAAGACATGACCTAGTTGCGCCTGTAGCAGAGAGATTTTGGCTCATGGCTGGTTGGGATTTATGTTAGGGCTTTTGTTCTAGCTTTTCTTTTGGCTTTTATTTTGCTAGTTTTGTTGAATAAATAAGTGTGCCCGCAACCCTGTGTTCTCCCGTGTATCCTTAAGTAGTAGGACCCACCTAACCCACCTAGCCACGCTCGTTTCCTTAACATCTCTTCTACATAACTAAAAGATCTCCAGTTTTTCAGAAAATGGGAGATAGCACAAATAAAAACCAAGGTCGCGACATGCCTTGAAAGCTCAGTGTTGTGTAGGGCCGATGCTACAGGTTTGTGTTGCTGATTGTGATAAACAACTGGCCCGTTCACACTGTGTTCCACTAGCCAGTCACAATGCACATGCATACACTCACCCATCAGTATCATCAGTATCAGAGATGCGGAAAGCTTAGGTCCCACAATTTTCTTTCTGCATGAGCTTCTTAATTCTTTCCAGACGTATCCCCGACTTATCAGCGCCAGTGAAAAACGCGTTTGGACAATCGCCAATTTAGAGCTATATTGTATTCTACATTCAATTCTCTTTTATTTGATGTACAGTAGACAACGGTTAAACTGATATTGACGGGACCATGGGTTTGTTTTCGGTTTAGAAAGAGTTTCAGTTTAGCAATAGGACTAGGAGGCTTGAAAAACATCATTTTCAAGAGAGGTATCCCAAATCACTATCTAAGAGGACAAGTGTAAGTGCATTTAAGCAAAAGAGACTAACACGACCTCTATTGCTCTGTGTTTTTGACTAAGAATGAGGATAGGCGATTGTTAAGGCCTAGGGACACACGAAGCATGGATATGCGGGCGAATGTGGGCTAACTCTAAGAGTAGAGAGACATGAGTATAGACAGACAGTATAGAATGGCCGGCCTGCTGATCTCGTTACTGTTACTGTACACGATGTCATGAACTGCACTTTCCGCTGTCGCTAGTACACTGTATCATCTTTCCGATGTCATACATTTTGCACGAAAGGTCACCCGCGGTGCACCTAACTTCTTGCCTGCTGCCATCTGATTTCAGACCAACGAGGTGTAGGCCTCCCTCTCTCCCTACCCCTGTAGTGCTGCCGTTTCCATGTAGGCCTATGTGACCTGGCAGAATAAAGCATGCTCTGCTCGTGATATTTTATGAGGGGGTGGGTGTCACGAGTGGAGTGAGTGCAATTAAGGGGATTGCTACAGAGCGGGTGTAGAGTAAGAAAGGCTCACGGTAGACAAGTAAGTTAAGCGTGCTGTCGTGAGTAGTGGGGGGGGGGGGGGGTCTGAATGAGGCGAAAGCGCTGTATTACTATCACTGCAAGTTAGAAGGTCCTACGGAACGGACCTGTGAATAAGAGCCCATCGGGCAGACATAAGGGGAGCAGTCGAGAAGACTAGTGAGAGAGTCTTTCCAGTGATGACTGGTATGTAGAACGTTGATTGATTATTATGATTGATGTATTATATTATATTCGTCTATTACCATGATGTAAATAAGTATATGTGAGGAATGTGGAAGTCCTTGATATTGGATATAGCAATGTGCGCCATGAGCGATAGATGAAAGTGAGTTCATGGAATTGTAGCGCGAGTGAGTAGTGTGTACTCCGATGGAGGTGCGTTACCGTAAGATGTGTGGTGAGTGAAAGGTGAACTAGTGTGTGTACGCTTCATGGATTGTAAGGAGAGGTGGAGTGAATAGAAATGGTGGGGTATTATACCAATGTAATGTTATTCTTGTAGGTGTCGAGGACGGGCCGCAGAGCCACCTCGATGAGCACAGGGGATAGGCCAGCATAGGGCCGGAGGCCACACATAGGCCAGAAGTGAGGCTGTCAGTGCAGGACAGTAGAGGCACATAAAGTCGTGGCAGTCAGGCCACGGACAGGGACGTAGATATGAGCGTGAATGTGATAATGCACTATTGCCATGTTGAGGGGAGAATGTACTATTGAAATGATAATGTCTATTGAAATGATAATGTGTTATTGCCCTGCTGAGGTGCTAGGGGAATGCTAAGGTGTATGACAATAGGAAGGTGATATTGAGAGACTGCGGTGCCAGTAAATTATTAATGTGCTATTAAGACCCTGAGGGGAGAGGCTGAGGCCGAAGGCCTTTAGGAGTAACTACCGGATTGTGGATCCGAGGGAGAGTGTGTGTGAGAATAAGGCCGTTGTACGGCAGTTGATTTCAATAATATAATGTATGTAATTGCGCTATTATCTGTATAATTATGTTTAATAAATGTGTGAGTCTGATGGATTGTTCTGTTAAGTGTTAACTTGTTTGTTCGTGATTGTTGTCCTGTCATAAATTATTACATCTCCCAGTCTGGGATTTGTGACACTGGGGGGAGGGGCGTCGTGGTCGGATGGTACAGTAACTTGACTCGGCCTATGGCAAAAATCACAATGGACTGGCGCAACTGAATCCAGCAACTTTCTTTTTGGTTTAACTGTAGTGCTATTTTGGTTTTGCGCTAGTTTGTTAACAAAGATAAAGAGGAAAAAAATCAGGGATTCCTATTTTCTTTCGGTTTACCGCTATTTAGTATTTTCGGTTTAACCGTTCTCCACTGTATAACATTTTCCTTTACTGTCAATACTTTTTTTTCTGTAACTCAAAGCGTTTTTCTGAACCATGCTGTTTTTCCCAAAGTGAGAGAAAATTAATTACATGTATGTCCAGACTTGACCAAAGCCCCTGACACTGACGCCCTGAAAGAGTTAAAAGAAAGTTTCACTTTCAGGCATGTGTTGGTGCAAACTATTTTACAGCAGTCTACCATGTACATGGATACTCAAGCTCATACATGCTTCATCACATTCACAGTAGAAGCTCTTTAGGACATTCCAAAATCACCTCAGCCACACCGGAAAGGCATTCATTGAACCAAACAATGTACCAACACAATTATGTTAATTTGTACATTGTCACTGCCCAGGGAAACTGTTGTATGTCAAATTTTCCAAAAATTGAACATCTGATATCTTGAACATATACAGTCATGCACGCTGAACTTGGAACACATGTAAGCCAAAATCACGGATCCCATGAATAAAGACCTTAGTCCCGAAATTTTTTTTTCTCAATATTCTCGGTAGTTACTTCATGTGAGCCTTGAACTGTGACACGGATTCGTCGAAACAGTTTTCCTGCTGCCAGTGTAATCCAAGTAGGCGAGAAGTAAAAAAAACAACAAACAAACACCAGAAATTTAGTCAAGCCACCCGGCTAGCCATAAGCATAGCCTCCTGGTGGCACAGTAGTGCGTCTAGTCCCCCCGCCCCTATAAAAACAGTGATTAAAGCACTTGAGACAACTGATTCAGGCTGGAAATAACCCCATTTTAAAGATTATTATTTTATTGGTTTGTCCTGTGCTCATACGATAACAGAAAAAAAAAAGAAAGGAAGTGCTTCTGTACAAACGGTACTGAGCTAACCAGCTGGGTTACAAGATGATAGCATTAGCTACATGTACTTCCTATTTGGAGGAATCAGTTTGCAATAAGATAAGATAAGATAAGATAAATTTAATTCGTATTCGTCCTTGTACAAGGAAATTTGTTTTTATCATTGAATACATAACAATACAGTTACAGAAATTATGATACATAGCGCACATGCGCACACACACACATGCGCACACATATACACACACACTAATAAATAAACAAAATTAACAGTGCACACAATATGCTTCCGTTACTAAAACACATTGACCTGGCACGCAAGACACAATTCAACTGATACAGATTACGATCAAGATGACATTATTGCAACATCCTAGTTGATGATGGAATAAACGATTTAAAATAACGCTCAGTTTTAGTTTTCTTTCACAACAGCCTTAGACTTCTTACAGATCTTATGTATTCTTTGTTCAGGGGATGTTGGAGGTCATTTATTATATTATTAGCTTTTTTAATACAAGCACAAGTGTACAGCTCATCAAAATATGGCAGACCACAGTTACAAACTTTTGAGGCTTTTTTGATTAACATATTGATCTTATTTTTATCTTTTTGTAAGATGTTACCTCCCCAACAGACAACTCCATACATTAAAACACTCTGAATAGCCATGGTGTAAAAAAAATTTCAGAATGCTTTTGCTAACTTGTAAAAAGCGGAGCTTTCTGAAGAAATGTATGCGCTGGTTGGCTTTCTTGTATACATATGTTACATGCTCATGCAAGTTGAGCAATGAATCAATAGTAATGCCAAGATATTTGACCTCTGTGACAATTTCGACCTCTTCATTGTTGATAGTAAGAGGACAAACAGGATCATTGTTATTTTTCCTAAAGTCAAAAACAAGCTCTTTTGTTTTCTTAACATTCAGTAGAAGGTAATTGTTATTACACCAACGATAAAAGGATTGTACAATGTTAGAATATTCGTGGCCAGAGTTAGGTAAGAGACCTAAAATAGGAGAGCTGTTGGCAAATTTAAGAAGGTGAACGTTATTGTGTGTTACAGTAAACTCGTTTGTATAAAATGTGTACAAGACTGGTGACAGCACGCAGCCCTGAGGTGCTCCTGTGTTTGTTGTGAGTGATTTGGAAAATGTGTTGTTTATATCCACATACTGACTTGTCTGTGTTAAAAATTCAAAGATCCAGCTCTTTAAAAAAGAACTTACATGTAGGTTAGTTAGCTTCTGAAACATTAAGTGCGGTTGTATAGTTAATAAAGTTTCTTCTGTAGGATACATTATATTTTAATTGGCATTGAACAAATTTTTTTGCTTCTTCTGTAAAGTAGTGATTTTGACATACGAATGAGTTTTCCTGGTCAGCGACGATATGAAGATTTGCCATCATTCTTCTAACACCCATGATCCAGGTGAAAACTTGTCAGGCACCGGATATGAAACGCATGTTGGTGGACTTATTTCTACCAGCAATTAGAGGAGACCAGTCAAAAGCAATTATTAAATACTTGTAAGTGAGTTGTGATAAATGTTGTCCATAGCTACTGGTCATATGGCGCAAGTGAGGCACATATTGGCTAAAATACCATATAAACTGCATGTACAAGTACTTATAGAATTAATAAATAAGGAATTGGATACTAAAACTTACTATATTGCAGTATGAAATGTAGAAAACTGCAGTGAACAATGTTAGATTGTGCTTAATTTAATCTGCCTTCAGTAGCATGAAAACTGTGAATGGATAGAAAGATAATGTTTTTTTACATACATGTATTTATTGTAAACCTAAGTCACAAATAATGTTGTTGAAATGGCCAGAATTTTCCGACTGTGAAGACATCATTTTGCTCTGAATAAGTTATGCAGTTGGATGTATATCATCAGGCTTGCCAAACTCCACAGCACTGAATCAGGGGTAATGTAGGGCCTACATTAATTTGTGAGTCATTTTAATCAACTGTCAATCTGCTTTGCAAAATTTTGTTTTTGATGGTATGAAGCTTGTAAAGTGATTGTTTCATGTACATTATGTGTTTCAAGTGATTTCATTGAAAATGTGGATTCAAATATACATTTATTTGTGTATGTTTACATTTCCTGACATTTCTCTTTAGAGCTATTGACAGTGTAGATCCCTGTATCAGAGCAGCATATTATGCAGCACTTGTCCCATACCCAGTTTGGTATATTCTTTCCTGGCTGTATGCATGGAGGGTAAGATATTTTGTCTCATTACTGAACATGCATATTATTCTTGCCACCAGCTACATATATTAATTATTATCTACATGTCTGTTTATAAGTAGATGTAATTGCATTGTGTTTTGTAACCTGTCTGCATTGCTTTTGAAAATCATCACAATATTAACCCAGTTGGTTATAATACTTGCAACAATAAGTCAGTACATTAAATTATACTAACTATGTATATTGCAATATTCTGTTTGAATGGTATCATTCAGCCAATTTGCTGAAGACTAGACATTTATCTCTCCTTAAAAAAATGAAGGACACAGAAATTGTAATATTTGTTACGTGTATTTTTTATTTATGCTCTGTTAATAATGTCCTCATATTGACAGAATGCACACAATTAATCAAGCACAAATATGAATATTTAACAACAGAGTCCCATGGATGCTGCTATCATGGCCTCAAGCACTCCTCAGTGAGTACTGTGAAGTCCTTGTACTTGTACAGGATGTCCATCATCATTTTCCATCCATTGTCTTGAGATACAACAGGAGCTGTGTGCTCGTGTGTTATCACGACAGAAAAAAACGTGTGCTAGATTCTGCAAGCCTTAGCTCAACTCCTGTCCTTTAAACCCTGAAAATAATTTATGACAAAATGGAATCAGATAAAGCAGAAGAAACATATTGTGTCCAAGGAGAGGCAAAGAAGTTTGTCTATCAATCCCTGCCATGCACCAAATTCTAAACTCAGTTATCTCCGTTGTCTAGAAAGTTCAAAGTGTTCTTAAAAAAAAAAATTACTATGCCAACTATGCCAACTGCTAGAACCATATTTTGATGAAACTCTTCCAACAATTCCACATCAAAGCCTGTAGGTGGTTGGTGGGTGCTTCTGGTAGGATCTGCTTTCATCCTGTCCTTTGTTTTTCTTTTCTGTCTATTCTCTTGCTTCTGCATAGTACAATATCCTCCCCGGAGAGTTGAACCTGCTTCAAATACACCAAATAACTTTCCTAAATGAATAGATGGCAGCACCTTTCTCCTCAAATATCTTTACATCCTCAGAAAAATGGGAGTGAAATGAGCCTGCTTAGTTTGGGTGTGGATCCATGAAAGAATTATTTTCTGCCGTGGATCCGCAATGCATCCTGTCCTTTCTGAGAGAGGCTAGGCCGAAGCTATACTAAGACCGGTTTGAAGGCAGCAAACTGAAGGATGAAGATCGGGCATGCCTCAGTTACAAATAAAATAGAGAGATGACGGGCAGAGTGATTATACTCGCTCCAACTTGCAGCCGCCTGTTCGGAGACAGCCGGATTGAAGTGCAGCATGCGGCATTCTGTCCGTCAAGACGGATGGCCCGGTAACCGGATATAGCAAAAGTTTCAGGCGGGACGTGAAATTGCAAAATCTAAAGTCTGAAAATGTAACTTTAATCGTGTTTTTGATGCCAAATTTGAATTCAGCGCATTCGAAATACCCCCCGGGTGCGTAGACTTTGCGATTTTCGGCTTTTTTAATAAATAAAAAAGTAATTGCTTTTTTAATTGTTAAAGTTAGGGTCGCTAATGTAGGTCATTGTGTCACTGAGGTGTGCCGATGCCTAGAAGTAAAAAGGAAAACTCACCTCAAAGTTACGACAAGGTGTTATCGGTTCTCGGGAGTGGTTGTTTGTTTCAACAAATCTTATGAGCAATTATGAGTAAATTGTCAAATATTGATGGTTCCATTCGAAAATACTCTTTAAATTTCTGGGTATCTTGCCGCAAATGCGGCATTAGGTGGTGAAATTCGCTACACACGTTCCGTAATTTGTTTAAGGGATGAATCGACATTGATCACTGTCTATTGCGCCTTCTTTTACGCAAATAAACTGATAGTGCTAACTTAGGCCACTAATGCATTGTTGCTCGCTGACTCATATATGAAGGCGACAATTTGACGGGCGCACTATAATCACTTTTTTCATCCTTCAGCTGCCTTCATTTATTCGGCTGCAGTTGGACGGAGCCAGTATATTTTCGGCCTAAGAATACTAAGATCTATAGCTTGATTAACAACTTTAATACTCGTTCACAAAACTTTTTCCAGATCTATACAAAAGAACTATTTTAGAATTTTACCAATATGTTAAAATTATATGGATGTATTTAATTCTGTATTTAACTTGACAGCTCTAAATATGAAATATAAATAAATAAAATATACCCAAATAGACCGTGAAGGGCGCAAAGTGGCCGTTATTGTGCTGACACGCTGTAAAACCCAAACTCAAACTCTAGGAATGCATTCCTGTACACAGTTTCCAAACATCTTCCACTACCTGACACTCTACATACCTAAGTGCCTTTTTCAATGCTTAACTCACTTGAGCCGCTTCTTGCGGATTTGTGGGACTAGCATACAAGGGCCATGGCCAGATCCCGTATACACGGGATTAACATTATTGATCGATAACTCCTGTGCAAACTACGGGACTCGGAGAGATGCTTGCCAGACCTGTTTTTTCGTTTCGTTTAAAGTATGGTTGAGTTTTATAAGAACTTTTTGAGATATTTCCAACTAAAGAAGTCACTCCAGAAACTCGTGACAGCTGATATGATCAGCCAGAACTGCACTCTTGTTTTGATCAAACGATTTTTGGTAAACAAATTTCAAATTTTTGATGAAAGCAATAGTGACACTGATATATATACATACAAATTCAGGTAATGATCCTGAATTCATTCCAAGAGCTAGAGAGGACAAAAGCAGCAATGAAGCAGTAGTAAATGAGTCTAGCCTATATCTGGTGCAAGACGTGGCAAACAAAAAGCTAGTAGAACAGGGCCAAAACCTAGTACTCGTAGTACTAGCGGTAATAGTAGATCTGAATCATTTATACACACAAAAACAACACAAATGAGCATCATGCTGCATGCTTTTTTTCACACACATTTGCAATGAAGCAGTAGTAAATGAGTAAACATTTTTGCGCGACCCTGAGTATTGCCCATTTTCAAATATTCATAAAATGAAAACTATCAAATCAATTAAAGTTCTGTTTGCTTTACCTTATATAACATTTATTTATTTGTTTTATGACGTAGTTTCAATTTGATTGCTTGATTGGGTTTGTTTTGATGAATTTTTTTTACTAACCCCTAAAACACTAGGCTGTGGTGATGGTTGGGGTAAAAATAGCCAAGAAAGGGCCCCACACACAGCCTGGCACCGATTTTGCAAAACTGTCAAAAAACCTACGTGAGGAGGCGATTTCGTGGGGTCGGGCCCGGGGTGTGGCTTGTGTCTAGAAATGTATGACTTGCCAAATATATTTCACTCCGGCCTGGGTTCTGAAGGAGTGGCGAAATAAAATAAACAGGAAAATAATCATTAAAGTTAAAAATTTTGCTATTTTGACATCAAATTATTTATGAGCATCTGATTTACCACAGATTTCATACCAAACACCATACTCGCACAATGTTTTTTAACAAGAAATTTCCAATTTAAATTATTTTATGTGCCTCTATTTCCAAGCATAATCCTTGTATCAGCCTATCTAAAAGGTTTGAAATGGAAGGTGGGGAACATGTTTTGTTTTGTTTCATTTGCTTGGATTTCATCTCTGGCAGTTCACTAAATTGATTGAAATAATTATATCAATTTGATTTAAGTGCCAGTTAAGGATGGCAGAGCTCTTAAGAGAAAATGCAGAAAGTACTTGAGTTAATAGGACAGTGCGGGAAGTACAGTATGCTTAGAGATACTGACATCATACAGAAAAGCATAATAAAAGTACACTTAAAGTTACCGGTACGCTATAAGAGATTGTTGTAAAAAAGTTGTGGAGATATATTATCTTCTGTGGATAAGGATCTTTTAAGGAAGTAGATGCATGGTTTAACTTAGTAAAACGATTTCGTCGGTAGAATGTACATGTATTACCTTCGGCCAACGTAGTAGATTTTAGACCAGTGGGTATTTTTTATAATATGGCGCATAATGTAATGTAATGTAACGATTAGCTTGTATAGTGTTCAAATCCACAAAAAATGATAGCACTTGTAAATATACTAAATTGCTCTGCACGTCTCAGGAACGATCAGGCTCAAAGCTTGAGGTGATATGCATGTTGGACATTTTAGGTCTTCATACCACCACCTTGTCGCAAGAAACCACAAAGTGGCTGTCAACGGTTCATGAGGGGAATGGCCGCTCTCATCAACGTGTGTTTTTCTATCAAAGGGGTTAAAAGGGTCAAAAGTCCCATGTAGGTCTGTTCATTCACATGTAAATTATTTAATAGTTGTGAAAGTCTCTAGGGTAAAGACTCAACTCATTGAGCAAATTGGTATGGGTGAAAGGGACTCGATCAAGAAGCCATTATTTTGTCCAGTAAGTCCTTCTTTTCGCCCTCGATTTTTTTTTCTTATCATAGAATAAACAATTAGTCCACAAAGACCCTTTTGGTTTTCGGTTGCCATTCCCTTTAAGAAAAACTCGTCTGGAATACTCGATCGATAGGCTGAAGTAACTACTGTAACTGAATGGTTAGCCAGGGCATGCATGATGTGAATGGCGCGAAAAATATCCGCGGGTGTGGCTGCAGCGTGTAGGTAAAAAAACAAACAAACCACAGGCCAGGCTTGGGTTGGAGCGCGGTGCCTGACCCCCATCCATTGGCACTTGCATGTGTAGGGCCCTCTGCCCTTGTGTCACCTTGTATAATGCAGGAACTTGAAATGAAAACATTCCCTATTTATAGCTCCTGGGTAAATTTACAGGGCATTAATATTAATACGGAAAACAGTACAGCTGATAATAATCTGTCATGCTTAATCATGGTACAAAAACGTTAAATGTCTCAATCTAATTTCTCTATCAGCTTGAGGGTTGAAGGAGCACTTGGATGAGAATTTTTTTTTTTTTTTGTCAGATCTGTTGAAAGCTGGTGGACACTGGAGACCGACATATCAGTAAGTATGTTAACTTCGGCCACATTCATCCATCAATGCACATTTACTTTAGAATTGACCAAAAACAAAAGATAAGCTATATGATTCATTCTATATTCACAAGAACTTTTTGTACACCTGCAGAGCAAAACTTTTCCCTTGAAAGCCTAATCACCTTGAGTCATAGATATATATATAGATTCCACGCGTCACTTCGCCAGCCGTCTCTTTCCCTGCTTCCCGACGCGAGCCGGAATGGTCCGCATTGAAACCCCATCTCACCATCATGGTGTGGGCTGAGCGCTCGATGCTGCCTAGGTAATGGGTTGAAAAATAGCGGTGATGTGATTGATTTTGTAGCTTTAATTTGATTGTGATTGAATTTGTAACTTTCATTTGTTTATAGTCAGTCACATACTATTTCCGCACACTATTACATAAAATTGATTGAATAAAATTCCTCGAGTGAAAAAAAAAACAAAACAACACCAGACTGATTCAACCAACACAACTCACCACAACTACAATGTAAAGCCAATGGTATTAATGTGCATGACACGGTGCAAGAGGGTGGGGTAAGCCCAGAGGGAAGAACGGATGACGAGAATAGATAGATAGATAGATAGATAGATAGATAGATAGATAGATAGATAGATAGATAGATAGATAGATAGATAGATAGATAGATAGATAGATAGATAGATAGATAGATAGATAGATAGATAGATAGATAGGACAGACAGACAGATGAACCTGACAGAGACAGAGAGAGAGAGAGAGACAGTGCTAGAAACAGATAGAGAGAGAGATAGAGACAGATAGGGAGAGAGATATAGAGAGAAAGAGAGAGAGAGAGAGAAGCGAGAGAGAGATAAATTAGATATATAGATAGATAGATAGATAGATAGATAGATAGATAGATAGATAGATAGATAGATAGATAGGATCAGATCAGATCAGAATAGATCCGATCAGATCAGAGAATAGATCAGATCAGATCAGAATAGATCAGATCAGAATAGATCAGATCAGATCAGAATAGATTAAATCAGAATAGATCAGATCAGATCAGAATAGATCAGAATAGATCAGATCAGATCAGGATAGATCGGATCAGAATAGATCGGATCAGATCAGAATAGATCAGAATAGATCAGAATAGATTGTCACGAGTGGAGTGAGTGCAATTAAGGGGATTGCTACAGAGCGGGTGTAGAGTAAGAATGGCTCACGGTAGACAAGTAAGATAAGCGTGCTGTCGTGAGTAGTGGGGGGGGGGGTCTGAATGAGGCGAAAGCGCTGTATTACTATCACTGCAAGTTAGAAGGTCCTACGGAACGGACCTGTGAATAAGAGCCCATCGGGCAGACATAAGGGGAGCAGTCGAGAAGACTAGTGAGAGAGTCTTTCCAGTGATGACTGGTATGTAGAACGTTGATTGATTATTATGATTGATGTATTATATTATATTCGTCTATTACCATGATGTAAATAAGTATATGTGAGGAATGTGGAAGTCCTTGATATTGGATATAGCAATGTGCGCCATGAGCGATAGATGAAAGTGAGTTCATGGATTTGTAGCGCGAGTGAGTAGTGTGTACTCCGATGGAGGTGTGTTACCGTAAGATGTGTGGTGAGTGAAAGGTGAACTAGTGTGTGTACGCTTCATGGGTTGTAAGGAGAGGTGGAGTGAATAGAAATGGTAGGGTATTATACCAATGTAATGTTATTCTTGTAGGTGTCGAGGACTGGCCGCAGAGCCACCTCGATGAGCACAGGGGATAGGCCAGCATAGGGCCGGAGGCCACACATAGGCCAGAAGTGAGGCTGTCAGTGCAGGACAGTAGAGGCACATAAAGTCGTGGCAGTCAGGCCACGGACAGGGACGTAGATATGAGCGTGAATGTGATAATGCACTATTGCCATGTTGAGGGGAGAATGTACTATTGAAATGATAATGTCTATTGAAATGATAATGTGTTATTGCCCTGCTGAGGTGCTAGGGGAATGCTAAGGTGTATGACAATAGGAAGGTGATATTGGGAGACTGCGGTGCCAGTAAATTATTAATGTGCTATTAAGACCCTGAGGGGAGAGGCTGAGGCCGAAGTGCCTTTAGGAGTAACTACCGGATTGTGGATCCGAGGGAGGGTGTGTGTGAGAATAAGGCCGTTGTACGGCAGTTGATTTCAATAATATAATGTATGTAATTGCGCTATTATCTGTATAATTATGTTTAATAAATGTGTGAGTCTGATGGATTGTTCTGTTAAGTGTTAACTTGTTTGTTCGTGATTGTTGTCCTGTCATAACTTATTACATCTCCCAGTCTGGGATTTGTGACACTGGGGGCTCGTCCTGTTTACCTGTGGTCATTTTGACATTGTGTATTCGTTATATCTAGTTGTTTTTCTGTTGTGCTAGGAAGTCGTGCTGTTGTCCTTGTTCGTGGGATGAATGGAAATTTCATCATGATATGATTTATGTATGTTTATGAATAATAATATGTATTGATGCATGTATTTTGATGAATATGTATTAATGTGTTCTTAAATTCTGCAGAGTGTGCGTGTCAGCCTGTAGAGAAGACAAGCAGCCAGAGCTCCGGCATACGTCAAGTTAAATAAAACGCTGATTGAAAGTTAAGTAAAAGTCAAAATTTTTGTGCCCTGGATTGTGGGCTGTTCCTTTAATCTGTCTTTTTCTCTGTTTTTGCTGTTTTCGTTGTAATTGATTGTACGGGCGGTGGCGCGGGTTTGCTGTGGTGAACTTGGTTTGTCCTCTTCGGGAGGTGGGCTAAATTTGGAACTTCGTTCATCACAGCGAACAGTTCTGTAGGGACCTGTATTTTTGTTTAGATTGTAGCGTCGATATCTTCTCTGTTCCGCAGGAAGACGTATTCTCTTGTCCCTCTTTCTACCTATCTATAGATACGTTCCTTTTTTTCAGACTCTGTTCTTGTTCGTACCGTGTTGTGTAATCGGCGTAGTAGGTTGCATTTTTTTTTTCCATTATAGTTTTTTTTTGTAGAAGCTTTGTCCTAGTCTGGTTCGCTGTCCTTGACGTACTTGTGGTCCTTCTACTGTATTTCTTCATTCTTGTCGTTTCTATTTTCTTTTATAATCAATAGTGCTATGCATTTTATAGATATAGAATTAGTTGTGCTGTAAAGGTAAATTTCTGAATTGTATTTGAGACAACCGGGTATTGTTATATCTGGTGTGATCTCAGGTCTCTGGTCGTGTCGTTAGTTATCATACCGACAGGTTAGCCGTTTTTTTAAATACATACCATAACCATAAATCTGTGAAATGGCGGAACTCCAACAACTAATGAAGTTGGGTAAGGAACTTGGCCTGGAGGGAGAGGAGCTACGCGGCTGGATTAAAGAACAGCAGGCGGATTTGCGCGATGAGCGTGCTAAGGATAGAGAGCGAGAAAAAGAGGCTCAAGAGCGACAGAGAGAAGAGGAAAGGGAGTTTAAGCAACAGGAAAGGGAGGCTAAGGAACGGGAGCAGGAGAGGGAGTTAAAGTTAAGGGAGATAGAAGCTCAAGAACGGGAGATAAAGTTAAAGGAGAGAGAGGCGCAAGTAAAGATCGCCGAGTTGGAAATCAAAAAGAATGCGCCAACAGAAACAGTTGAGCGGCAGGTACACAATAAAGGTGGCGTTAGGATTAAGCTCCCTACGTTCGACGACCGGAAGGACGACATAGACGCCTTCCTTTACAGGTTCGAACTGAACGCACAATTGCAATGGGGGGGAAAATAAGGAATTATGGGCCACGTACCTGGCGTCGCTGTTGCAGGGGCGAGCGTTAATCTACTTTAAAGAGCTACAGCGCGAAGACGTGCAAGATTACGATAAGCTGAAGGCTTTGCTGCTTCGCCGATTTGCGCGTACCGAGGAATATTTCCGGGAGCAGTTTAGGCGAGCACGTGCGGATACCAGGGAGGACTTTGCTGCCTTCGTCGCGAGACTAACGGAGTATTTCGCGAACTGGGTAGACTTGGCGCATGTGGGCGCGGATTTTGCTAAACTGAAAGACTTAATGATCCGTGACCAGCTGTACGCGTCGTGCCACAAAGATCTGGTGGCTTTCCTGAAAGAGAACGAACACGCGACGGTGCAGGAGGCGTCTAAGTTGGCGGAAGCATACCGTACGGCACATCCGTCCAAACCAGTCGCCAGGGCGTACGTCCAAGATGCTGGGTACGTCGCCGTTGTCGAGGGGTCGCCGGCAGGACTTAGGGACAGGTCGCGTCAGCGTGGTGCCTATAGCGGGCAAGCCCAGGGGCAGCGTAGGGGCTATCACCAATCACCGGCATATGGATCCGGTAAGTTTGACCGAGCAGGAGGGCTAGGTCGCGGTAATGGCCGGGGGCGATTTGTGACCTTTGCCGATGACCGACGGCATAGGGACTCTAGTTCCGGTCGCGATGGGTCACGGGGACCCAGGCCGAGTGCAGCACAGGGAGCGGAGTGTTGGACTTGCGGACGCGTGGGTCACTTTTCACGCGAGTGTAGGGCCGCGAAGTGTTGGAACTGCGGTAGAGCAGATCACATCAGCGTGAATTGCCCTGCAGGTAGGATAGCGGCGAACGTGGACAGTAGCTCCAGTCCATGTTCCCCAAATAAATTTCATCATGCGGCTGCGTGTGTTACATCGGACAACGGAGGCGGACAGTATTCTAAGTGTCCCAGTTGTGAGAAGTTATTATCTTCCGGTGTTTTACCTTGTGGGAGAAAGATCCCCGTTATAAATTCATGTCATACAGGAGGTGGTCTTAGGGTTTATCCGGGGTTTGTTGGGGACGAACCGGTCTCGGTTTTACGAGATACAGGATCTACCGTTGTGGGAGTGCATAGGGACTGCATTCGGGATTCACAGCTTACAGGTGAGACTGTCCCGTGCATCCAATTTTCGGGGGCCATTGAGAAATTACCCATGGCAAGAATAGTGATAGATACACCTTTCCTTAGCGGGGAAGTCGAAGCAGTCGTTGGTTGTTTTCCAGGCGCCCAGCTCATCATTGGGAATGTATCACGGGTAGTTTCCCCTTCCGATGAGAACGTGCAAGCATGGTCGCAATCAAAAGGTATTGACTTTTGCGCCGCGGTCGAAACACGTCGACGGGTAGCGGATAAAGATAAGATTAGACCTTTGGCGACGCCAGCGGTAAACCTAGATATCACGCCAGAGCGCTTGGCGAGATTACAAAGGGAGGATCCATCATTAAACCCATGTTTTGGGGAAGCGCGAACCGAGAAAACGAGGAGATATAAGAACGGGTTATCTTCTTTTTTTGTCCAATTGGGCATTCTGTTCCGTATGTACGTTACAGTGGCTTCCGTTCAAAAGCAGGTCGTCGTGCCACGGTCGTTAATTGCTACGGTATTGCGTCTGGCCCATGATGTTCCATTAGCGCATCATATGGGAAGTGCTAGAACCAAGCAGAGAGTTCTGAAAGATTTTTATTGGCCGTCAGTATACAGAGATGTACGTTTATATTGTAAGACGTGCAGTGCGTGCCAAAAGACGACGCATAAGGGTCGTTCACCCCAGGCTCCTCTTCAAAAGATCCCCACGGTTTCGGAACCGGTTAAAAAGGTTTCGATAGACCTTGTTGATTTAAGAGAAAGATTATCTTCAGCGCGCACTATAGCAGAAGAAGCGTCTAGTATCGCTTCAGCAAGAGCAAAGAACTATAACGATAGAGGTTCCAAACTGAGAATTTTTAAGCCAGGAGACAAGGTCCTATTGTTGTTACCTACGGACCATAATAAGT
Organism: Onchidella celtica; assembly: GCA_963931925.1. Lineage (NCBI taxonomy): Eukaryota > Metazoa > Mollusca > Gastropoda > Systellommatophora > Onchidiidae > Onchidella > Onchidella celtica. The sequence continues at coordinate 44,944,570 of OZ007571.1, forward strand.
TATTGATGACATGGAAAGGTCCTTATGTTATTGAGCGAGTTGTTTCGAAGGTAGATTACGCTATCCACATTGATGGATCAAGAAAGGTTTTCCACGTTGATATGCTGCAGAGGTTTCATGAGAGACCAGAGTACATGTATCTGTATTCTCATATTGGTGTTGAAGGACATACCTAATGTCGTGTCATTCTTTGACGATATAGCATGCCATACGTCGACATGGTCTGATCATATTCAGACACTAACAGCAATTTTTCAACGATTACGTCATTTTGGGTTAACTGCTAAACCCGCAAAGATGGATTTGGCATGTCCAGAGATAATATTCTTAGGACATATCGTGGGTAGAGGTGTTCAGAGACCTGAAGTAACAAAAATTGACAAATTAGTAGGATTGCAAATCCCTAAAACAAAGAAACAAGTCAGAAGCTTAGTGGGAATTTTAAATTATTACAGAAAGTTCATTCCAAATTTTTCCTCCTTGTCATCTTCTCTTACTGACCTTACTAAGAAGGGACAACCCGATAAGGTCCAGTGGACGTCTGAATGTCAGACAGCATTTGATAATTTGGTGACAGCATTATCATCGTCACCCATTCTGATATTACCCGATTTTCGATCTAATTTTATCCTCAGAACGGATGCGTCGGACTCTGGTGTCGGCGCTTGTCTTCTACAGGAGAAGAACGAATGTCTCCATCCTGTTTGTTATGTCAGTAGGAAGTTATTGCAGAGAGAAAGAAAGTATTCTGTGATAGAGCGTGAGTGTCTTGCCATTGTCTGGTCCGTCCAGAAACTAGGACGTTATCTCATGGGACGAGAATTTTGTATCCAGACAGACCACAAGCCACTGACATTTTTGTCGAAGAATCGTTCGTCCAGCCCACGCTTGTCTAGATGGGCATTGGCTTTGCAGCCGTATACCTTCGTTATTCAACCAATTCCAGGAACCAGCAATCATATCGCCGACTACCTTAGTCGAGCCTAGGGGAAGATTTCAGGAGCTTATACAGCGGAGGACAGGAACATTGACAGGATCTGTGTGAATGAGTCGACTTTAAAATATTGACATTATAAATATGATATGAAGAATGGTTGATAGGTTGAGTGGTTTTTGATTCTGTATTAAGTATTGTGTTTAGTTAGCTATTCATGATGTGACACATATATGCATATTGCAGGCCATATTGATCCCCATATTTTCCCCTGATTTCGGTATTTTATATACTAGGGGAACTGCTAGGTCAGTTTTTTTAGTGTAGGTATTGCTCACGCTCACTCGTTGACAGTCATCTTGATGCGATTTGAAATTAATTGCATTAATTTTTTTGGGGTGGGGGATGATGTCACGAGTGGAGTGAGTGCAATTAAGGGGATTGCTACAGAGCGGGTGTAGAGTAAGAATGGCTCACGGTAGACAAGTAAGATAAGCGTGCTGTCGTGAGTAGTGGGGGGGGGGGGTCTGAATGAGGCGAAAGCGCTGTATTACTATCACTGCAAGTTAGAAGGTCCTACGGAACGGACCTGTGAATAAGAGCCCATCGGGCAGACATAAGGGGAGCAGTCGAGAAGACTAGTGAGAGAGTCTTTCCAGTGATGGCTGGTATGTAGAACGTTGATTGATTATTATGATTGATGTATTATATTATATTCGTCTATTACCATGATGTAAATAAGTATATGTGAGGAATGTGGAAGTCCTTGATATTGGATATAGCAATGTGCGCCATGAGCGATAGATGAAAGTGAGTTCATGGATTTGTAGCGCGAGTGAGTAGTGTGTACTCCGATGGAGGTGTGTTACCGTAAGATGTGTGGTGAGTGAAAGGTGAACTAGTGTGTGTACGCTTCATGGGTTGTAAGGAGAGGTGGAGTGAATAGAAATGGTAGGGTATTATACCAATGTAATGTTATTCTTGTAGGTGTCGAGGACGGGCCGCAGAGCCACCTCGATGAGCACAGGGGATAGGCCAGCATAGGGCCGGAGGCCACACATAGGCCAGAAGTGAGGCTGTCAGTGCAGGACAGTAGAGGCACATAAAGTCGTGGCAGTCAGGCCACGGACAGGGACGTAGATATGAGCGTGAATGTGATAATGCACTATTGCCATGTTGAGGGGAGAATGTACTATTGAAATGATAATGTCTATTGAAATGATAATGTGTTATTGCCCTGCTGAGGTGCTAGGGGAATGCTAAGGTGTATGACAATAGGAAGGTGATATTGAGAGACTGCGGTGCCAGTAAATTATTAATGTGCTATTAAGACCCTGAGGGGAGAGGCTGAGGCCGAAGTGCCTTTAGGAGTAACTACCGGATTGTGGATCCGAGGGAGGGTGTGTGTGAGAATAAGGCCGTTGTACGGCAGTTGATTTCAATAATATAATGTATGTAATTGCGCTATTATCTGTATAATTATGTTTAATAAATGTGTGAGTCTGATGGATTGTTCTGTTAAGTGTTAACTTGTTTGTTCGTGATTGTTGTCCTGTCATAACTTATTACATCTCCCAGTCTGGGATTTGTGACATAGATCAGATCAGAAAAGATCAGAATAGATCAGATCAGAATAGATCATATTAGATCAGAATAGATCAGATCAGAATAGATCCAAATAGAATAGATCAGATCAGAATAGATCAGATCAGATCAGAATAGATCAGATCAGAATAGATCAGAATAGATCCGAATAGGTCAGATCAGAATAGATCAGGTCAGATCGGAATAGATCAGGTCAGATCAGAATAGATCAGCTCAGATCAGAATAGATCAGATCAGAATAGATCCGAATAGGTCAGATCAGAATAGATCAGATCAGATCGGAATAGATCAGATCAAATCAGAATAGATCAGAATAGATCAGATCAGATCAGAATAGATCAGATCAGATCAGAATAGATCAGAATAGATCAGATCAAAATAGATTGGATCAGAACAGATCAGATCGGAACAGATCAGATCAGATCAGTATAGATCATATTAGATCAGAATAGATCAATAGATTAGATCAGAATAGATCAATAGATTAGATCAGAATAGATCAGATCAGATCAGAATAGATCAATAGATTAGATCAGAATAGATCCGAATAGATCAGATCAGAATAGATAAGATCAGATTAGAATAGATCAGAATAGATCCGAATATATCAGATCAGATCAGATCAGATCAGAATAGATCGATCAGAATAGATCAGATCAGATCAGAATAGATCCGAATAGATCAGATCAGATCACAGTAGATCAGAATAGATCAGATCAGATCAGATTAGATCAGATCAGATCAGAATATATCAAAATATAGATTAGATCAGAATAGAAAGATAAGATGAATAGAATAGATAGCTAGAATAAATAAAATAGATGGATGGAATAGACAGATAGATAGATTGATAGATAGATAGATAGATAGATAGATAGATAGATAGATAGATAGATAGATAGATAGATAGATAGATAGATAGATAGATAGATAGATAGATACATAGTACACAGACAGACAGACAGATAGACAGATAAACTTTCTCATAGACAAAGGCCTACACGCTGCTCCGTTTACAAACACGATGACCGAGGCCTACCATAGTATGACTCAAATAATGAGTCGCGACCCACCCCAAGATGGCCGCCAGCGCCTTCTAACAATCCCATAGTCACCTGAATGAGATCGTTTGATATTTTTTTGCTTTAAAAGTGACCGTGCCGTGGCGGTAAAACAAGAAAGCAGCTTTGGATGCCTTATTAGGCCTAGTAATTCTGGTCAGCAAACTCTGTTGGCTGTCTTTATCTTGGCTGCATGTATTGTGTTTTTTTTCATCAGACGATAAAGACATTCTCCCATGTATGATGTTCAAATGCAAGACTGTAGGTCTACTGCGTTATCCCCCCCCCCCCCCTTTCCACACTAGTGTAGTGAATGTGTAAACACAACCGTGAGGTCTTTGCATTAGTGAAGTGCTAAAAACCTCGTGTAGGTGAGGTCTTTCTTCCTCCACGGCCTTGCCACAATATATTAAGTTTAATACAGTCTGGACATTTTAGGTCTTCATACCACCACCTTGTCGCAAGAAACCACAAAGTGGCTGTCAACCGTTCATGAGGGGAATGGCCGCTCTCATCAACGTGTGTTTTTCTATCAAAGGGGTTAAAAGGGTCAAAAGTCCGAATGAGATCGTGTTGCGTTCTACTGCATGTTAATCTTATAAAAACTGTGTCTTGGTTGTATCTGTTGTGGATACGTCAGCAATCGATAAATTGCTGGTCATAATGCAAGCACCATCTCGCGTACGTGTGCTGTTGACTGATATCACCGGTCATTGGGGCAGAATCATGCTGCATGCAAAGGTGGCTGTACCACTGCGGCATATTTCTCGCTTGGTCAGACAGACATGCATAGAGCCTACCCATTGCATCATTTTTGGCACCTCTACATTACACCTCTATCACTGCTAAGAATAAAGAGTTAACAGGCCTGTGTCAGCGTGTTTGTGGAAATTGGTTTTTACGGGGTTGGAAATCAGAAGTTACATTGAGGATGAACACGCTCGATCAGTTTGATTTATCAGAATTGGGGTGGTTCGAACTATTAGCAGTAAATGTTTAATGGAGATAAAGAAGAAAAAAAAAAACCATTTCAAAATCACCTCGATTTAGTAGAAATTCGAATTACTGAAGTTCGCTGTACATGGACTCCACTGTACATATTTGACACTCTCAGAAAGGGCGCAGTCCTTTTCATTGGCCTGACAGCTGAAACAAAAATCATTCATGATAACTGTTACTGTTAAGTGTTCCTCAAGTTCCAGTGCATGCCATTTATATGTTTTAATCATGGAGCTATTAATAACACTGGAGTCCGTACAGCTGATTTCATGCGTGCGCATTAGAAGGCAATAGCCGCCATCTTGTATAGGGCAAGCGCTGACTGCGCCTCAGCGTTTACACATCTGTTGCACTACAGCTTCTGCTTTCTACCTTCCCTTTCCTTTTTCTCTGCTAACTCCTTCTTTCCTTTCCTCTGCTCCTGTACCTTCTGTTTCTTCTCTGCCTTCTTTCTTTCCTGCTTTAAAAGGAGGGAGAACTGTTCTCATTCAATTTAAGTCAATGTACCGGGGTATTTGGAGTTTACTACAATGTTATTCTTTGTTTCTCATTAAATTCAGTTGTTTACTATTAGCTGGTGTGCACTGGCTCTTTTGAACTCTTGTTTTGAATACATCATGTAATCATATTAATAATCTATACTATATATATTTGTGGACTTGAGATTTTTCGTTGCAAAAGGCTTCTGAACCACTCAACACTCAGACTTCAAATTTTATATGGTGCATCAGAATGGATGTAAGAGTGCACAGTTTTTAATAGAAATCTCAAATCGGTGTAGTTTTTTTTATATTGGAAATTTATTGTTTCGCCATCATTTAGATCTATTTCGAGTCATAGTTCGCCATTTTAAGGTTGCGTTATCACATCCTGCGATGTGTTCACTATCAAACACACTAACCCGTGCGCAAATCATGCTGTTGTACGGGATGCGCAGGGTGTCAACTCACAAAGACAGAGCAGTAAGACTTATTTAAAAACAAACAAACAAAAATAAAATAAACAAATAGGAACAGGCCAGATGGAGCAGGTCCATAATAACCACCCAGAACTGAAACCAATATTCAAACCGATTTATCCCGGGCGGGGCCGGGGACCTCAGCTAGTAAATAATAATGGTGCTAGTGATCCCAGTTGATGCACATACAACACTGATGTCACAATGCAATTACCAGTGACCGCACTTCAAGCAAGGAGTCAGATGAATGCATGTCGGTGCAGCCAGTGCCATATGTGCATAATCACGCTCATAATACCCAGAAAACATTTTTTAAAATGAAAATCCACCCGAACTAGAATGTCCAAAGCACTCCTGTGAGCTTACACCAGGCCACTAAATGGAGAAATCTGTAGGGTCACATATTTACCTTTGAACTGAAGATGGAGGTTGTGCGAACACAAAACTTGGGAAAGTTATCCAAGGCAAAATACAAGCTTAAACAGCAGTCATATTAGTCTAGAAGTGAATTTTCAAAAGGCTTCATTTTAAGGAGTTCGTGGTCATCGTAAATCTAAAAGCAACCGCTGGTTTTATACGATAGTATATAGGTCCCCGATCATATTCCAGGTGGAGGTAACTTCATTTGGGGGTGCAAGGCCACACAAGGGGTCAAATACTACTAAATTTTGAAAGTTACTCAAAAGATGCCAAAAAACAAACTGCATTACATATACAAATTTCATTGTCGTTATGTTAAAATTGTAATTTACACAGATTTTTAAAAACGTATTTTAATTGATTTATATAGTGAAAAAGTGAAGATTTTTTCATCTTTTCTTGAAAGTTAGAAAATATCGGTTCTGAGCCCTTTATTATGAGTATTTTTTTTTACCTAAAACGCCTGGTTTTGTGTAAGGTTGCTTAACTCAGCATGATTAAGTATTAGTTTGACATTTAAAGAGTATATTAGGGTTAATTTAATATAAGAACATAATCATATTACATGTATATACCACATGGTAGTCAACGCATAAAATTAATATTGCTTGAACTCAGAGTTTCTGATCTTTCCCACCGACAAGTCTGTCACACTTCATCCGTTATTGTGTATAACTACTCTCACCATAAACAGTACTATGGTTCAGGTAAACATGGACATACACGTAAAAGAGATCAAATGATCTAAACAATATAGGTAAATGTTAAATGTGATGACAGTGTTTCTTTTCCCCACTGCCTTGCACTGCCACATAGCCGTCCACACAGTGTCACATTCTATTGCTGGTTCTGGTATTATCGGCATGCATCCAATGGTCGCAACGTTATGATTAGTCGTTGAAGTTTATACCTTAAAAGCAGTCCAAGCTTTAACATTTTGACACTGCGCTGGAGAGTATGCTCTACTGATCACCCAAGCTAGATATTTAGAGTTGGCAGCGTGTGTGTCCTCGGGTATCATCTCTTTACTATCAGAGGTTCTTGAAAAGACGGCCTTTGGTCGTTGGCTTGGGTGTAATGAAGAAACTAGCATATTGAAATTGGCCAGTATTTCAGTAACGTCTCTCGAGCTGCTTATTTCAGACTGCCCATGGTTGACCGAAGCAGAAGGGCCTGCCTGGAATGCTGCTAATTGGGTGCCGTGAAATGTCCCTTTCCCGTCAATGGTTTCTTCTAGAATAACAATATTGTCTCCAGCAAACTGAACAAATCGAGACGGGCATATTAAGTTTTCCGGAATGAAAGTGAAATCATTGTTGCAGTATTTGTTTATTTGATACTGTGTGATGCTTGTGTCAGTTTGGTTCACTGTATCATAACTAATGGAATAGCCGCTGCGATATAAGAGCTGGATAAGTGATTTAAAACGAATTGCTTGATGCACTGTGAGGCCAAGCCCTGTGTGTTTGGGTGTTAACTTCCGACCTTTTGACGCTGCAAAGACGTTGTCTTGGGCAATGCTAAGTAATCTTGTGTTGTGTAACTCACTGGTTTTCTCTAGATTTTCTGTTGGCCCAAAAAATATTACATGTAGTTCCAAAAGTAGGTACAAGCTATCTAGAATAACTTGACGGGCGTATGTATTATCTAGATTCTATGCCTTCATAAGAGTGGTGTCTTTTTTGTTTTTGTATACATGTCTTCCCGTATAGCTGCAGCAACATGGTCAATTTGTGTCAGCAATGTTTCTTCTGCATTTGTGAAACTAGATATAAGCTCTTCTTCAATGCAGTCATTTTCAGCTTCTCTTGCTACCACATCCACAGCTATAACCGCGGAGCTGTCTGGAACGGAAAGGAAAACCAGCATCGACTGCCTTTGGTCTAGAGGCCTTACAAAATTGATGCCACTTTTGTAATGGTCTGACAGCTTTTTCTTCAAACAGTGCGTTGTTAATGGGGTTTCTTGACCTCTTTTCCTTAGATGATGGTTCAAACGAGAAAGAAGACCTGTTAAGGTGTAAATTACATGCCCATCTTCAAACCCGACATCTATTTCTTGAACTAAAATATCAAGAAAGGCGCCGTCTATGTTTTCCTCATTATTTGTTCCGCTTAAACCACTCTGTTTTGTTACTTTCGAAAAGTACTTTAAATGGTCCTTTGCTTCGTAGGCTATCAGACCACTTCCTACACCACGCCCATTTCCAGAACAGAGGTTCCGAAGGTGGACTGGGGGAAATGTATTTTCTGCCAAATGAGGACGAAGCATAACCAACCACTCCACCAAGTCTTGACACTGAATGTTGAACACAAAATTAGAACTTCTGCCGAAGGGAATGAAGTATTAAGGTGTAGAACAGCGGGACAATGTTGCATCCGATGGTTTTTCAAGAGATTGCTTTCTTATCTGCCCCTTTTCTAGCTTCTTTCTCAGTCTTTCTTTGTTCGTTTTGCTGCAAAATGCAGCATAGCACGATTTCAAATGCCACATTGGTTGTTTTGTTGGCAAAGTCGTGTATGTCGTGTTCAAGTCTTTCGAGGGTTTCTCCATAATGTGTGTCATATAATAAAGGAATCGTTGGTGAAAAGCTGATTGCACCCGTGCAATACCCTCTGTAGTTCAAGACACAAGAGTCTTGTCTCTTACGTGACAAAACAAACATGCAGTCCACCCTTTTTGTTTTAGAAGGGTATTTTCTTTTCAGTGACAAAGTAGCTACAGGAGCTGGACCCTCTTCTTCCATTCTGCACTGGTTTCAGGCCGACGTCTTCAATCTATAAATAATAATGATAATAACTGCGATTCATTGACGTCTGGCAAAACTCAGGAATTCTCTTTATACCTCTTATCAACCCCTTCTTAATTTGTTTTTCTGCCCCCTCCCCCCCCCCCCCCCCGATCATTTCTGTTTCTTTTCCAATTCGGGTATGCGGGTTTTCATAGTTTTGCCCGACTACAATCACGAAAACTATCTGCAAAATAACGAATGCGCGCATATTTATTTTTTTTAAATCTGAGGGCATGTAGTGTTTTGAACTTTAAGAAGAGTTCAGGAAACATATTATTTGCCTTTTATGAAACACAAATATATGTAATTTCTTTTGACGATTTTAAAAACCCAGATCTAATGCTCATGGCGTTTTCTCCTATTCGTTTTTCGCCATACTACGCCGGGCGGTAAGATAAATTTGAAATGCTGGCGTGTCATCTATCGTCGTTCTCCCCGCCTCATAGTGCTATCGGCTGACTTCGCCGACAAGTGTGAAACTCGGCAAGGGCCAGAATTATTATTTCCTTGGGGGAATCTTTTATGCGCCCCCGCCAAGCCCTGCGCCCCTTTGAAAAGTGACCTCCACCCCAGGGGTGTTCTAAAACCACTAAGGAACACATTCCACATGGTGGTTGCTTTTAGATTTGAGATGACCACGAAGACATAAAGAAAAATAAGAGAACATCCGGACTATATGCTATGTGATGTTGTGATCTTTTGATAAGAACGTCACAAAACGTGGATTAGTCACAAAAACACTAGTAAATGAAACTGTATGGAAAAACAAATATTGACCGCATCAACGTGCTGACTGCACCTAGTGCACTGACTATATAGATCTAGAACTAGATTCACTAGGTGAGAGACTGACCTGTAGCCGTAGGAAATTATACATTTTTGTTTGGAAAAGATCTAGAATGCACAATCCAGCTGTGCTCAAACCTCTGAATAACTAGGCTAAGGCTGTTCTGATTTTTAGATATATATTATATATATACGTGACTGAGTGAGTACAACCAAGCTTATAGGTTAAGATGTTCTTCTTCTTGGCTATCCAGATCATTTGGTACATCTCGGCCTATGATTTATACATGTTATTATAATTTTGCCTCTCTCTCTCTCTTTCTCTCTCTCACACAGACACACACACACACCAGCTCCTGGATCTTAATGGGTCTATGGCAAAACCAACTTTCCCTCAGTTCTTTAGTATGTTTTTTTGTGTGTGTGTGTTTTTTATAATTGTTATGGGTACACCCTCTCATTGTTGGTTATCTGAGAGAAACTGACTTGTAAAGTTTCCTCTGTCCACACGCTGATTTTTTTTTTTTTAACACGACTCATCATGAGCTAAAATAACATGCGGTAAAAAGAGTACTACATAGTTCCCTTCCCTTTTACTTCTGAACGATTGGCCAATTAATAAAAATAACGTAATTATTATAAGAACAGCATAAATCATAAATTTATATTTATTATCAAACACTTTAAAAGAAAATAATACAAGCATAATATGATAATCCGTAAATAACATAAATGTTATCATTTCTGTTTGTTATCTTTTAATTTTGATCACCACCGTGAAAAGAGAAAAAAACAGCGCTGACTAGGCCTTATCTATTACAATACTGTACTGGGCGGGCCTTGTGCTGCCGTACCTTGCCCTACTTTTTCCGCCATCTTGGGGTTTCAATAGTGCGCGGCTCGGGGGGCAAGCGAAGAGGGCTGTGCGGACTCCAGTGTTATTAGTACCTCCATGGTTTTAACCTTATACATACTGCAGTACTGATCATCATTCCATCTCTTCTCATCATAAGATAAAGGGGGAAACAGGCTCAAATCAATGATTGGTTGATATAAAAAAAAATTACCCCAAAACAATCCAGTGAACATATTCAATTAGAGAGTCCACTCCTTCAGATAGATATACTTGAATGTCAATGATTCCTGCCAAAACTTGGCATACCAAATTAATGACTGAAACCAGCCACTAAAAAACCAAGCATAAAATTACAGAAAAAAAAATGACTTAACTCTTTTGCCGACCTCCACAGAAATGGAAGCAAGAATTCATTAAGGTATTGAGCAAAAATGATTTGGATGTGCTCTTGTGTCCCGTCATGCCTTGTGCAGCCGTTAAGCTAGGGCAAGAAGCAAGATTTAAAGGTAAACAATTTCGTCAGGTATTTTCTATATGTTTGTGCATTTTTGCTTTGTACCTTTGAATGGCTTTCTCTTCAAGCCATTTCGGGCGGCTTTTGTCAAAGGCCGTGTGGTTTCCTTGACAGATTGGGCATTTGGTACCTGCAGGAAAGTCACCTTGACGTTGGTGGGAGGCTTTATTGTGTCAAACGTCAGGATGATAAAGCTGGTTTCGATCAGCTGATCTCCGCGGCGAATTTTGATATGCCGGGCTTTCAAGACTCCTTCTACGTTGTCTATAATGTCTGCCTCACTTTCTCCATTCAACTGACTGGTGCTGATCATGCCACGAGAGTTGTTCAGGGTTCTGTGGGGCTGAACAGTGACTTGCACACCGTTGAATGATGTCAGTTTTAGCAGGTTGAGTGAGTGCTGTTTCTTATTGCACTCAACTAGCAGTTCGCCAGTTTTTATCCAGTAGGATCGAGCACCTAGTCTTCTCGGATAAGGACGAAAAATTTGGAGGGCCCGTGTGCACGTTGCGCACGTGAAAGGTACCTTGGCAGTTGGAAATCAAGAAGAGCAGGCCAAACAAGCCGCTGCCCGGGCAAAATTAAAAGAAAATTTATCTACTCCCCCCCCCCCCCCCCCCCAAAAAAAACCACCACCGCGGCGGCGACGTATCTGCTCCATTTGTAACGGGACTGCAATGACACTAAGGTAAATTTCCCAAATAGGATTAAAGAAGTATACAAAATACTAAAAATTAACCGATTTCAGTTCTCCAGTCATGCTTTTGCAACGTTTTATGAATTACAAAGACGCTCAGCTTTGATAATTAATTTTGACTTCAGGGTCTTTTCTACTGATCACCAGGAAAGGTAACAAGGCCTGCCCTGATTCACAGATATTCAAGTCCAGCAGCGGGACCGGTCCATTGCTAGTGCTGGAGGTCGAGGATCCACCCGGTTCCTCGTGCCTCTTTCTTTTCAAGTCGGGAATCGGGGAAGGGTCATTTGAAGTATTTATTTCCATGAGAATTGAAATGCTTTTTCACCTCTGGAGCTCCCCACCCGCCAGCGAGTCCAACAAGCATACAAACTATGCTCGGATAGCCAGAGCTCTTGTGCCAGGGATACTCCAGAGACATACTCCTCACAGATGTTAATCCTGCCAGGATTGACCCAGCTCTCGAATTTCAAAGAATTCGGGGCCTAACCAATTGAGTGGCATTGGCCATACCACCCTCCTGTCTTAGGGGAAGGCCGGGTCAAAGTGTTGATGAGGGCAGTCTGCGGACTGGTCCACCTCAGCCACCAGAATCCCATTCTCCCCCATTACAGGTCGCACCTCACGGTCAACAAGGTGCTGATATTGTGGGGAGAGTTAAGGTGGTCCTATCGTGCTAAGCAGGGAACCACTCGGCGATGAAAGGAAAGACAAAAGGGAAAAGGGACAGATGACAAAAGAGAGGAAAGGAAGGACAAAGGGTGTCATCCAAGGGCTGTCGAGAGGTGGCAGGCCGTGAAGTGGGGTTGCGCCACCTGCAGGTGGGGGCAGTGGGTCTGTTGTAAAACCTGGATCCGCGGGTTCCCAGGGCCTTGTTAGCTGGATGTTTCGGGGGTGACCCTGGATGACCTTCACAGCTGCCGTAACGGCCCCGTCGGACAAGCCCACGCTGCACTTCGCCCAATCCCAGCAATCCCCTACTTTGTGCGTAACCGTCTCCTGCGACGTGGATGAGGGCTGGATTTTGGGGGACCCTGCAGGTGGGGGCAGTGGCTCTATTGTAATACCCGGACCCATGGGGGTTCCCAGAGCCCCGTTAGCCGGACATTTCGGGGTGACCCGGGATTGCCTTCACAGTTACCGTAACGGCCCCATGGGACAAGCCCACACTGTACTTCGCCCAATCCCAGCAATCCCCTACTTTTCGCGTTACCGTCTCCCACGACGTGGACGAGGTGTGGGATTTTTGGAGATGTTCTGGAAGGAAAAATGTTAGAAATTCTAAAAAAAACTTGTGATCATAATGTCAGCATACAGAGAATTTAGTCATAGCATCTCACAGCTTCATGAATCCTTTCTCTTATCGGTATTGATTTTTGGGTATTTCAGGATGTCGAACTTTTGTGGCTCTGTTCAACCTGCTTGACTTTCCAGCGGGCACCATTCCTATTTCAAAAGTAACTGCGGCTGATATTTACAATCTCCAGAATCCTAAAGTGTACAAAGTAGCAACTCTCTTGGAAAAAGCTCTCAGAAATGTGAGTGTAATACATATATAGGCTTACATGTAAATTGTAATCCGTCTGAGATGTTTCATCAATTAAACCTGTTTGAAAGTACCAGAATGAAACCTCGAGATCTTTACCATGAGGAGAATTTACATACTAGCTTTGCTTTCTTACATTTCTATGGTTCCGCTAACTTGGATGACTTCTATGAGATGCTGGTCATGTACCCTTGATTGCTTTGTTAGTGTTAGCATTTTTACACAAATTTAAATCTGTTATCTGACACATCATGTGATTATCATCAAGAAGCAATCTTATTTGAGAAAGTTGGTACTCAGTCCGTAGTAAGGTATAAATCCAGACCTCATATAGAGCAAACATGAGAAATTACTTTAACATAAAGAAAAATATGAATAAAAGTCAGCAAATATATGACATTTTACATTCTTGGGTCATGGCACGGAAATCTGTATTTTTGTCCTCTTATTCTAGCTTGAAAGCAGTTGTGTCAAAATTATTATTATTTTTTTTTACTGTGTGCAGGATAATCTTCTGACTGCAGGGCTTATTCAAATTTCAAAATGTTTATCTAGGTGCTGAACATCTTCTTGATTCTTTGCATGAAATTTATACGTAAATCAATTTCAGTGAATTTCAGAAATGATCTAAAAAATGTATATTACAAATTGACATTTTCTGTGTCCAAAGCAGTTCAAATCCATTTAAACTATTTCCCTTTGCAGGATCAGATTGGAGTTCAGGTAAAGAAGCTTCACTGTTCTCTTAGCAGACATTCGCATAGAGGCTGTTATTATAAAACTACGTACACACCCCAAAGATTTTGCGCTGGGGCGTGTACGTATACCTACTATCCCTAACCCCGCCCTTATCCTTGACCCTAAATCTTATCGAATCCCTAATCCTGCAGCCCTCCCCCCCCCGCCCCCCCCCCCAAAATGAGGAAAACAAAAAGAAAATCTGAAAGTCTAATTAATCATAATCAATTAAAGTTGTTGTCAAGGAGCATTTCGGGAGGAGCTCTCTAGCACTGGAATCACAAAAGGCTTTAAACTATGTACCCCAGCACAAAAAACCTGCACTACGTACTTACTTGTAACAACATCCTAGCGTAAATATCCCTACTTTTAACTGATACTAACCTACATTCTGTAGCAGGAACTTCCCATACTACTGAAAAATGGTGCTGAAAAAATTAAAACAACCTGTGAATGGATGTAGCCACTGTTTATGATCCACAATGAGCAGCTGAAGTATACAACATTCATATATAGGGCCTACAATTATGTACATATAAAATAAAATATAACCTTGTCTTTGTTACTGGTGATTTAATTTGGATAGGGACATCTCTGCAGAGTATAACGTTAACTTACACTTCAATTGTAGTGGAAGAATGGTTCTGATAAGTGAATGAAATTTAAATTTTAACAGTAATAATATTTAAATATAGAGTAACTTGTCCTATAGTCATATATACATGCGTTTCTTCATTAGGCAATTGGTGATATGGTGGACATGTTTATATATGCATGATAATTCCTTAAACACACAAGTTTGAGTTTGAGTTTGGGTTTTGCGGCGCGTCGGCATGATAACGGCCACTTTGCGCCCTTCATGGTCTATTTGAGTACACTGTCTTAATTTATGTTTCGCATTCAGAGCTGTCAAGTCCAACACAGAACCAAATACATTCATATAATTTCACCACATTGGTAAAACAAAAATTTAAAAAATTGTATAGATCTGTAAAATTTTGTAAATGAGTATAAAAGTTATCAAATTAAGTTGTAGATCTTAGCCTCTCTCAGAAAAGACAGGATGCGATATGGATCCACATCACAAAATAATTCTTTCATGGATCCGCAGGTATAGTGCTTTCTTCGGATATGCACGAAGTCTACACATTCAGTTAAAATATGTTTTATTGATAGTTGGCGATTGCATGACACACAATCGGGGACATCTTCCCCCCCTAAGTAAAAAACGGTCCATAAACACACAAAAGAATGGATTCAGAATAATGATATGATTTCATAATCAAACTAGTTTAGACCCATACAAAATTCACTTGACCTGGCACACGCACCTTCACAAAAGGAAGAGAAATATCTGATGCCCACAGTTTGAATACAGCAGATTCATCAGACCAGGTAGAAAGAATCACATGACAAAGTACTGAGAAACATTTTGGAAATGAAGATGTCTTCAAGCCTATTTTGTAGTGTTAACTTCTAATCTATTTTAGGGTTTGAATTTGAGTTTAACGGCACGTCGGCATGATAACGGCCACTTTGCGCCTCTTGTTTTTTGTTTTTTTTGTTATCTCACTTTGGACTAGCTTTCAGCCCTCAGATGCCTATATAAGATTAAATATACATCTGCAAGTGACCGGTGACAAAAATTGTTTGAAATTTTTTCACTGTAGTGATATCGGTGTCCCCCCCCCCCCCCCACCCACCCACCCACGCACGCACGCACGCGCGCACGCACGCGCGCACACACACACACAATAGGCAGGAACTTTGCAATGTATCTGAAGAGACTCAGATACTGAACATGTCTGCCTCCTGCGGGAAGCTGCAGTATTTTCCTCCTGCAACTGAAACTGCACCAAATGGTCACCAGAGCAAACTTCTCCCAACAATATTATTATCACTGACCTGAATCTGATTGCTTTGCTCTTTGAGGGACTACAAGGCAAGTCCTGCAATAATGCATCCCTTGACTGAGCAGCAGATAGGGAATGGAACTAGAGCCTTTTCTGTCTAGGCCTACCTATAAAATAAGTTTGTTGCTTGACCTGCGATGATGTGAACTCCGAAGGATACGTCTCCAGTCCAAGGCAGTCCCACAGACATGAGAATAACAGAAAGGTTGTGTCCACGGGCTTACAGCTGGCATGGAACATGCAAGTCTTTGGCAAATTGTGTAAAGGAGTGGGGATGCATGCCAAGCAAGGGAGCCGGTCTATGTTCCCTCAGGTCTATGTTCTTTCAGGTCTAGATTCCCTCAGGTCTATGTTCCCTCAATGTTCCCTCAGGTCTATTGGTGTTTCTACAGGGGAGCCAACCTCGCCTCCAATACAGCTGTTATCAAGCTGAAGTGGGACGTAAAACGAGAACTCAAAATACCAAACTTGTTATATTCGTAGATATAAAACCAATAAGCCAACCCAACAAACAAGATATAAAGATCAGAACATTTAATAACTCGTATTCTTCATTTAATTAATAAGAAAACAAGAAATATAACACTGAATTTGAGAAAGCTCATGATATTGTTCTCTCCAATTATCAGTACCGTAGCTCAAACTTTTTTGTTTTCAAAATGATGTAATTAATAGGCTACACAAACAAGCAAAAATAAGCAAACAAAAATAGAAACAAACAACAATCGACAAAACAAAAACACCAAACGTGAAAAACCAACAACAAACAAGCAATAAACAAACAAGAATCTATTCTTCGAATAGCCAAATTTCAACACAACTTTCCACTCATTGCTAAACAACTAGAAATTTGAATTAAGGCAGTTTTACACAGTAGTATATGAAGAACAAAACAAAAGCCTTCCACTATGACAAACAACAACAACAAAATCATGAACACACAACAACAATCAAGCACACAAACAAATGCGAAAATGAAACCTCGATGAAAAAAAAAATATACAACAACAACAAAAAATGAGTAAAACTGAGAGATTTTAACAACAAAAGTTTAAGTCTATTACAATTATTGCCATGCAAAAGAAAATGTCAGGTTGGCTCCCCTGCAGAAACACCAATAGACTTGAGGGAACATTGAGGGAACATAGACCTGGGGGAAGATAGACCTGAGGGAATATAGACCTGAGGGAACATAGACCTGAGGGAACACTGAGGGAACATAGAGCTGAACTGAGGGAATATAGACCTGAGGGAACATAGAGCTGACCCCCCAAACAACTACAGCCATACCACAGCCACATCGATACTATTTTTGCTGCAACTAAAGACGTTGCTAAAGGACTTTGCAGCAGGCGAGAAAGACGGTTGTTCAATTCTACACCAAGAAGCAATGGAGAATGTGGACGGTGGCCCCTCCTACATTTCAGGAGGGCTCTAAGTTTTGATATTGTGAAACACAATTAAATCTGTTTTGTAACTGTCATAGTCTGTCATTGTTGTGATGATTGTATGAGAGAATGTAAAAAGTTACCCTCGACAATGAATATTTTATTTGAGGTCATATGTTTCCTCATCTCTCTCTTACTTTCAATATAGCTTTGTGGCCACTGTCTATCTCCTGTTTGTAACCTAGATAGTTATATAATTGAGTTTGATGAAAAACTTTGTGGCAATAACTTAAGTGAGTGAAAAGTTATTACACTCTGATGACATTTTCAGTGAATGACTCAGTTTTCACTTTTTCTGTCAAATTTTCACATTGGCCGGGACCTAACTTAAAAACTGTCAAAGCTTTTGGTCTCACACTTGGCAGAAACATTTCTAGCTCTTATACCTATACTTGCATAGAAGGGATTGTGCCTATCTCCAGTACTTTTCCTGAAAAATGACAATTTGTAACCCCATATCTTAATGTTTGTGATCGTTAGTAGGGGTGCAGCTTCAACTTGGCATACATATTTTTCTTTGAAAGCTAGCAAAAAATCCTTGCGTACAAACATGCATAGCTATCATATGTATACTGTTGCAAAATATCAGCTCTGAGAGTGAAAATGTCAAAGAATGAGAGGACGGCTAAAAGTAAAAGTAAAATTTCCCATATCTTGTTAAAAGCTGGCCGCCAAGAATGTAATTTTTTTTTTTTTTTAATTCTTTTTTTTTTAAAACTACATGTATTATACTCTAGTTAGCTCCCAGAAAGCCAACCTACATTACTTGTAACTCCCATATTATGTCAACAGACTGCATTTTTGGGGTGAAATATTTATTTGGGCTTCTACTGACATAGTCTGACGGCATGGCCAAAGATATTATGGTCTAATTCCGATACTGCTGTGTATTGAATGTAAAGCGCAACCTAGCGTAGCGCTGATAAGCAATCCAAAGACTAAAATAAAAGCAGAAGTACATCTACCTAGTAGTGCTTCGCGCATGCCCTTTCGCATGTGGTTAAGTCTTTGTTTCCGGCATTTGCAATTTTAGCATCTCAAATCAGCTTCCGACTTCCGACAATAAAATCATTTTATCCGGTGTCAGAGCTGCTGACGGCCAGAATTGCGGATCGGAAAATTGATTTGCTATAACTAGATTGTCGGAAAACTTACTGGTCTATAAATAAAAGTGAAGTTAAAAAATCTAACAGGAAAAGGCCCGTACAATCTATGTTGGGAAGAAATGTTTGAGAACTACCACTTTCTCAGGAAAATATCTCACCCTCTCCTGATTCCATGATTTCTTAGAATAAGCTATAATATTCCCATATTACACTTCCTTCCAGAACAATCCAAACAGCTCAGCTGTAGGTATGCCTATTGGTGTTCAGGTGGCAGCATTACCATATCACGAGGAGCTAGTGTTGAGGGTTCTAAAGGAGCTGGAATCGAACAGAGGTGATCTGCAATTGCCTAGCTATAGCTGGAATAAGCCTGAAGAACGCAGTGACTAATGTCATCAGAGACAAAAATGAGATATCTTTGGGCAATGACAAGCATGTACGGAAAAACTAATCACCATTATTGTTTGTAGGCCACTAAAGACTAATGAACAGTTTATTGAAGTAATTTGAATGTTTACAAAAATCCTGCAGGCCAGTATTGGGAAATCAGGACGCCAGTTCTGATATGTGCTATGTTTATATTTTGCAATTTTAATACTAGGAAATGTTACTTTCATGCTGTTGCAGAACTTTATGAACCACACATTCTTATACATTATCCCTAAGCTTAGTACCCGACCTCTGACAGTTTCCCCCACTGCTAAAGCTGTTTAATCATTTGTAATTCAACACAAATGACCTGTGAAACTGCAACTTAATTTGAAGGATTATAACTAAATGCCAGAACAGTGGGGCACATTTGAGTGGACATGAAAATAAGAACTAGGGGCCTACATGTATTTCGTGTGCTTCAGTTATTTTTTTCTCTTCATGAAGAATGTAATTTTAATGTGTTTAGCAAACAAACATTTATGGCATAATAACAATTATATGCAATGAGTTTGGACACTTACATCATTCATTTATATCCGAACTGAAAAAATAAAATGTGAAAATTGTTTGATAACAGAAAAACATCACAATAAACCTCCTATAAAGGATGAATATTTCCAACACTGACTTTCCCCTGTTTCTTCAGTGGAGTTTATTGGTGCACAATGGGTTCCTATTTATTTATGTTTGCCTAAATTTGGATGCCAAGAGTCATCCATTTACCGTTTTGTACCAGTTACTTTTTAGTGGTTTTTCATGTTTGTTCCAACTAACAACTCTCTCTCTGAGAAAACAACACATTTTGGTTTAAAACTTTGTATCCTTTTATTTTTCACCATTTCCAAACCAATGGCAGTTTTTTTTTTTTTTTTGCTTTATACATTCAGCATAATTGTCAATTGAAGAAATACAAAACTTACGTAACACCCGAGATGGATGCAATGATCTACTGACTTAATCTCCATGTTATCTGATAATGCAGCTCGATGGAACATTCACCCCTCCAACCGTTCAGAAAGTTTCAACATACTGCATAGGCCACCTAGTTATGAAACAACAACTTTTTTTTTTTGTTTGCTGCGAAAACCATCTTCTCTAAGCATAAAAAACTTTCAGCAGCCAAGATAAGGAATGGCCAAATAACAGAATAAAAAATTAATGAAAATATTTGCTGGTATTTGTAGACATTGATTTCACATGATCAAATTGTATTTCAAATCTTGGCTCCCTTTACGATGTTGATGCAGTTGTCAGTTGGAACACGCAGTCAAAAAATGTTACTGCGTTTGATTGTGACCAGGTGCATGAAGAATCTTTCCACTCAAAAGGGTGTCCCTTTTCAAATGGACTCTCAAATTCCCTGAGCTGCCACCTGATGTTTTGTCATTAGTAAATTCTATAAAGTCCTAATTTTGCTCGTAGCATTACACTGCTTTTGAGCCGTTCTTGATTCATCTCCATGATCCTGCAACATAATGTTTAAAACATAAAACTGTTTTGCTGTCAAGAAGAAAGCCATCAAAACCATCTCACTATATATAACAATGTATTGCATGTGTCAGGCCCACTTTTCCAACCATAGCATTCAGTAACAAATTTACATCATAACTTCTCTCCCTCTCCAATACCATTGAGTGTGGTAATAGCAAAATGGATGATGTTATATTGTGATGTAATCACATCCTCTATGAATCACATCCACTTTTCCAACCACAGCATTCAGTAACAAATTTACATCACAACTTCTCTCCTTCTCCAATACCACATGATATGGTAATAGCAGAAGGGATGAGGTTATATTGTGACGTACATATTATTATGTACATATAGTAAGTCTGATGTCAAAGCCTTTGCAATTCTGCACCATAATTTCTCTCCCTACACAATACATCATGACATAATAATGGTAGAATGAAGTAGATCGCTTTGCATGTGAACGAAAGAAAATGTGTATTCTTACATTTGTGTTTAGTACACACCCTTTGCTCAATTTCAACAAAGGGTAAGAACAGAAGGTTGTTATAATGTTAGACAGTTAGAAAAGTAACAAGGTTTTTTTTTCTCACACATACTCTTCTCTGCTTAAATGTAGTCAAAAGGTGCTCAACTTTCAAACTTTTTCTGGCGATGTGATAATTTCAGGTTCAGATTTAAACAATGGAGATACTCCAGAAGGGGATTGCAGTCTGTAACAGACAGATGGAACTGTTGGCAGCACCATGGAACAATGCATTTTCCATAAATTCAAAAACAAAAACATTAAACAAAAGTGCGAGCTTCGGTGCACCCTCCACGGTATTTGAAACCTACATACAAAATTTGGTTACTGCAGGTGGCCTAATAAAAAAAGCCTTTTAGTCCGCGGTTTCCCTCCCAATCTGGGAACACTGAATGACAGAAACAAATGAAACACGTGCCGTTTGTGTTGATGTCTTTGTTTTGCCATCGTGATCCGATCCAAATTTTATGTTTAGCGACAGCCTCGTTGAGGAAAATGTCAGACTACGTTCTACTAGAATGTATATGAGAGGGTTCACTATTGGCCGATTTGCACTGCGAGACACGGGAGGCTCTGCGAAACCACTGTGTTACTGTTAGCATAGAGCTGAACGTAGGTCTCGGCGGTAAACAATATCTGTTTGTGCATTTCCACGGGGCGTAGGAGCTTACAAACGGTTTTAAATAAGTTTCAATCAGCCCAAAAATATGAACAAACCACAGTAAACAGATATATGCACACTATCTTTGGTGAAGAATGTCTTTTTCAATTCTTCAATTTCTTATTTACCGCAGCGACCTAGTTTCGCGAACTGGCGGAAGTGAACCCTCTCTATACATCTATACTCTCTGGATCAACTCAATTTGTGACTCGATACCAACGAAAGTATTATAAGAATAAAGTGAACATCGAGACCTTTTGAAATAATATATGTGCGCACACCTTTATCTCTTTCTATGCGTAATCTGATATTTTGTAGAATTTAGGGATCAGCGATTAAAAGGCCTTTCGTGATTACATGGAAGGCCTTACTTCCTTTACATTATGATGATTATAAATCTGCTGTGTTCTGGAAAAAAAACAACTGCACATGTCAAAACAGAGAGTTTACAGGAGATGCAAAACAACAACAACAACAACAAAAGAAAACTCGCATTGCTCTCTACTTTATTCTTTGTCCAGTCTTCATTCATTGATTACTAAAAGAAACTACAAGTCCCACAAAAATTAGAACCCATCATTGTATAAACTGGTCATGTTAATAAGTGAATTTGACCAAGAAGGGCATGTGGTTTTCTTACGCAAAATGGCAGAATTATCTCGGGGACAGGGAAAAGCTGTCCATGTGTTAGCGAATCAGCAAAAATGTTAAACTTAAATAAAAAAAATATTAAAAAGTCCCGCGCGTTTTACCAATCACCAAATGCGCAAATAATTGAAAAATAAATGGAACAGAAGAAACATTTTCTTTCACCCTTAGATTCAGAACATACACGTACAGTTTAATGCATTGTTCTCGGATCAACCATTTTCCATATTATAATAAAAATTATGTAGTTGAAATGGTATGGACATGTTGTGACAAGAGCCAATGGACTATCATAATATCAAACTGACCATCCTCCAGGGTACAGTTTAGGCAACGAGGAGACGGGGCAGACAAAGAAGGAAATGAACGGACAATATTACTGAATGGACAGGGGAAACATTTGCCACAACACAGGCCCTTGCCCATAGCCGCCAGAGGTGGAGGCAGTTGATGAGACGCTCACCAATGCAGTGCCCCCACGACTCCGGAGGGAATTAAGGGATCCAGAAGATATTATAATTATCAGTTTTTTTTTAGTTGATAGATGTACTGTGGGGAAAGCGTGCCACGGAAAGTCATACATTTTCTTTCCCCTAACTTCCCCTAATCAGATGTCAGCTGTTCTAAATTAAGGGGGTTAGAATTAAAAGGGACCTAAGTGCCATTAGTCTACTTCGGGATAAAAGCAAAAAAACATCATTTCAGTGGAATTTGATATTTTAACAGTAATTTAATATTTTAAAGATTTACTCGAAGAATTGATGTTAATATTGCAAGTTTAAATTCGATTGGTTTATATTGAAATTCTGTTAGTTTTTTTTCTTTCTTTTTCTTTTGTCTCAAAAGCAGTCAAATTGCCCTTCGATTTCCTCTAATTTTCATCCGCTCTTGATCGACTCTATACAATCAGCAACCCTTTATCAAATCCGACGCCTTGAGTTGACGTCAAACTTGCTAAGAGGAATGACATCATTCCTACATAGATCTGCTGGTGACCACATCACGCCGACGTCGGTTTGATGTAGAGAATCCGCCCTACATTAATCTTACCAACCCTACGAAAATCCTATACAAATGTGCATCGGATTGATGTAGGTAAGCTGGCTGGGTAAGTTATCAAACCTAAAATATAACTGAGTTTGACAAAAGTACTGACACCAAACTGAATAATAACTCTGTTTTGTTTGTTTCTTTATTTGTTTTTACAATTTGTCAAGCAGGCCATGATTTGCCCTGCTTTCGTCTTTCCTTCAAACATTTTTCACTCATTTGTACCTTCATTCACTCACTCACTCGCTCTCAATGAACTCACGAACTCACACATTCGCCAGTACCGGTACTCACGAGCACGGAGACATACAGCGACTCAATGGGCATCAGGCCCATTCCATGAAATGTCAACCAGCAAGTGGAAATACGGAATTTGAAATATCAAATAAAAAATCCTTGGTATAACCTCTAAAACGGTTTGTTGACAAGGAAATGTCTTCAGAGGAAGAAAAAAACTGGATTTCATAATTTTACCGCATGTTTTCTAAGAATAATATTTCATACTGAGAAGCAAAAACATTCAATACAATTTGCATTTTTATGTTTAATAACAAGTAACTGATTGATTGTCCCTTCTAATATTGCATTGACATTTTGTCAATGCAAAAAATAATAAGAACATTTTATTTCTGACTTATGTTTTGACTAGAAACAATCTAATAGACATTATTGGTTTTGTGTTACAGTACTAACACACACACACTCCATGATGAAGTTTTTCTCTAGCAATAAATATTTCATTTCAGGCAGATCACAACCAATTACAAACAAACATAATTTATTACTGTAAATTGTTAAACATTCAAGCTTAAATCAAAAATTTAATCTTAGTGATAAAAAAATGGCACTTGAAAGGTGAAGATGTAACACATGTCACAAAAAAATGTAATATACGTCATGTTTTTAAAAAAAATTTTTTGCCCAGATCGTCTAAAAATGTCAGAATTATGAGATACAGAATTTCACAGCAGTCATTTACAAGTAGAGCTTAAATATTTAGGTGAACTTCTTTGATTACATTCACAGAAATTCCAGAAAATGTTACTTAAACTATAGAACCACTTTTCATGATTGTAACACACGTCACGCCATGTTAAGCACCATATTGACTTAGATCTTACATAAATTAAGTTTTTTTAATTAAAGATAAAAACTTGTAGAGTTACCTTCTTTTTGTTTTTTTTTATTGTCGAAAAGGTTTAAATGATAAATATCTCATTTAATGATTTTTTCTGGAAGATAGCAAGGCTAAAACCCGATGTTCAGGTGTAACACTCGTCACATGGAATGGGCCATCACATGTCCTGTTTTGCGTTCCCCGAAATGGGTCAAGGTTTTTTTTTTCTCCTGAAATGAGAACAAAAACGTGCACTTCACCCCTAGTCCCATTCTCCAAAACTATGGAAAATAATGGTTTTGTGCGTGCTGTTTGTGAATTTCTAAACAAGTTAAACTTGTTTCTGCTCTTATACAGGCTACAGATGAAGGCGTGTCTTTTTCAAAGACTTCTAACTGCTTTTGGCTCGCGAACACTAAATGCATTTCGAAACCCTTTACAGGTGTTTGAGAATTGGAGATCTCTCAGCTTTAGCTACGATCAAGGGTGAGTGTGTTTTCCAGCGTGACATAGTGATTGCTTCTTGACTGAGTACATTTACAGGTTATTTATTACTTTTGTAGGAAGAGATACAATAATGATAGCTCGAGTATTTTTGCTGTTTTTTTAAAATGAAATATTAGCCTAGGTTTTTTATTTGAAAAGGGGGTGGGGACACTCCAAATACATGTATCAGTTTTGGCAATTATGCCAATTAACTTGTTATAAGTCATTAAGTGGAAGTCGTCATCCCTCCCGATCCCATTTTCCCCGAAATCTCGTCATGTTATAATAATTTAATGATATCTACTTATTTGGGTGGATTAGTTGTGACTTGTGCACGCTTCATCTTAAGGGTCAAAGGAAATATATTAATTAATAACATAATCAAATTTACCCTTTTTCTTTGTTGTTGTTTTTGCTACTGGATTTTCAGCTTCGTTCATGTCAGTACTTTCCCAAACAGCAACCTTACGAAAATCCAAGGCGTAGGACTGACGTCAAGTTTGCACATAGAGATGATACTTGTTCCTACTTAGATCTGCTGGTTACTACATTGCACCAACGTCAATTTGATGTAGGAAAACCGCCATTGCGGTAATCTGCGTTGCATTATCATAATTAAGGTAACTGGCTATGTTAAATGCGACGTTTAGCATACCGCATACTAGCGATGAACAGTGACGGGTGAAACAATAATAAAAGAATTGTTTCGTTATCCCGTGATTTTATCATCCAGCCATAGAGATACTCAAATAATACCCGCATTCAGCATTGCTGTTTAATTTGCATTTTACTATTTAAATTTAAACAATGGCTCAAATTAGCTCCTAAAACGAAACGACGCTTCGGGTGTCCCCAAAGCCTATTTATCAGCAAGTAGGCACGAATATTATCAGTGTAAGATGTTATCTAGCAAGACAATTGATTTAATGACTAATAGTAACTAGAATTTGCGTATGGATTAGATTTTGAAACAAGGTAAGCATTGCAGACAAATTCAGATAAACAATATATGTACCTTCCATGGTACAGCTTGCTATGGATATACACACAAATTCTCAAAAACTGGCAAGCAAGTATCATTTGAATGATATGAGCGAACAAAGATTGTTACATTCATCATAGAGAGAAGAGAAGCGGATGAGATACTGATGGAGATAAACTTGACTTGTTGTGCACTTTTCTGGCAAGACAAGAAATAAGATGAATATATTATGGATTGTGAGGAGCTAAAAAAAAGTCCGTCAGTTTTTTTTTTTTTTTTTGGTTTACAGTTTAAATTTTCAAGGCAACTACTTTTCAATCATTTAATATTATCAGCTGACAGAAATTTAAGCAAACTTTCAATCATTATTAATGTGTGGAAACGATTGAAGTTGTGGACTGTGCACTAATATTAAGTATGAATATTAGATCTGAATATGCCTTTTGAAAATGAAATGAGTGTAAATGTAAGCACAGGTGAACTTTAGTGTCCATTTGTGTGTTTTATACTTTTTTCATGTTTTACAAACGTAAAGAGAAGTACCACTTCAAACAGAAGGGAATCTGTACAAAAAACTATGTTATTACAGGCGCCGAGACATATGGGATCATCCACATATTTGGCAAGACAGATAAATTTTTAAAAATTTCTAAAATAACCCACTCCCCACCCCCATAATTATATATACATGTCTTTTCCATACCAATCACCTCAGGGGGAAGTGCTCTATTGTGTAGAAAATCGATGAAAGAAAACAGGTTTAATGTTAGCAGTGCAAATTGTACCCTGTGCGCACCATGGCATGCAATGTATTGATGGGCATGGTTTGAAGCACTGAGTCAATTTTTTTGCGATTCGAATAAGATATGCTGATTCGAATCACCACCGTAAGAATCAGCCGATGAATCAAAAATGATCTGAACCATGATTCAAATCACTTTTGATTTGCCTCTCGCATGAGAGGCTCATTGTGCAAGAGAGTCATCGGAGCAGGTTCTGATGAGGTACTGGTATAAGGGAATAATGCATGGATCAGGCTCATCACCCCATGGTAAGAAACAAATCAGTGCTTATCATTGTTAGGACCCATTGGTGACACGCTCATGCCACCAATGGCTTGTGGACTGATTCAAATCAAATAAATCACTCGACCCGCTGATCCGAATCAATTTGGTTCATCAAAAGAAGAATCATTGTCCATTTGTGCAGTGTCGACTCAGCATTGATGGTTTAGCTTAGTCAGGAAGTGGTAGCATTATGGGCTTCTGCGTTTGTGAAAAATAAAGGATCCGGGTGAAATCAGCGACACTTGTAAGCAAACGCGAAGAAAATACTTCCCCACCATTTTAAGTCTTCAAATTAAAAAAAAAAAACCTTCTGCAGGTTGAAAGGCAGCCACCTTCAAAATTCCATTCAAATCTGTGTCGCATAAGTGGTGAGTTTTTTTATAATATAGATTTGATGGATGCCGGGAACATTTCGCAGATTTTTCTTTTTTGTTTTATTTCTATATCCAAGTGACAATTTCCTCGTATTTTTATAATTCTCATTACTGATGTTTATTATCAGGCCTGGTATCATTTGAGTCTGAGACTGTATATTTGTTCCGCAAGATTTTCTTTGGTTCATTCTTATTCACCGAATGAGCAGCTATTGTTAATTCCGAGTTGACAACTGCATCAATTCCCTGAACGTTCTGTTATGTTTCTTGGGTTTATTTGTATGTTTGCAATTTTGAAGGTCAGTGAGTCGAATGTGTTAAGGGATAAATATACTCACCACCCACCTCCTTCCTATGTTAATTTGGACATCGCTTTTAGTTCACTTAATAATGAATTTATTTTAAAATCAGGGATCTGACATGAAGTCATACTCAAGTCTCGTATAGATTTTTTTAAAATTTAAAATAATGTATGGAAAAAAAAAAGGGCGAGGAGGGGCTGCTGATTGTCACGAGGAAAATGTTATTGTAAGGACAGGGATGAAGACACAGGAGAATTTTCTAAAAAATAGACTGATTTTGTTGTCATATTCAACAATGTCATTTGTAATCGCATAATAAATAGTATCGATTCCACTTCCAGTTTGTAGGAAAAACTAAGATTGTGTCAAGGGCAACGGACGATAATCATGTGATTGGGGTAGTCTTTTTGAGAAATCAAAATTATGAAGCTATGCTGTATGGAGAGACATTTTATCTTACAAAATATTAATAAGCATAAACGTTTGAATTAAAACAAGATGTTTTTAGCAGTGTTGATAAAGGTATTGATTTAATATCTGAGTTTATGCATGATGAGGTCAAACCCATAACGGCAGACAGTGTATGGATTCTGAGTCATATAAGAAAACCCCAAATTTATTTATAGTACAGAACAGCCACTTTGGGGAAACCTGGGTGGTCACTGGCTCCTGCTTCCATGTAGCGTCGAGGTGGGCGGTCGACCAAGGTACTCGCACGGCAAGTCATGCCCAACTAACCTGTAAAGCTTAGGGTCTGACGAGCCCCCAGTGTCACAAATCCCAGACTGGGAGATGTAATAGTTTATGACAGGACGACAATCACGAACAAACAAGTTTAACACTTAACAAAACAACCCATCAGACTCACACATTTATTAAACATAATTATACATATAATAGCGCAATTACATACATTATATTATTGAAATGAACTGCCGTACAACGGCCTTACTCTCACACACACTCTCCCTCGGATCCACAATCCGGTAGTTACTCCTAAAGGCACTTCGGCCTCAGCCTCTCCCCTCAGGGTCTTAATAGCACATTAATAATTTACTGGCACCGCAGTCTCTCAATATCACCTTCCTATTGTCATACAACTTATCAGTTCACTTGCCCATCATCATGGCAATAATATAGTATCTCATTCACTCTCATATCTACGTCCCTGTCCGTGGCCTGACTGCCACGACTTTATGTGCCTCTACTGTCCTGCCCCGACAGTCTCACTTCTGGCCTATGTCTGGCCTCCGGCCCTATGCTGGCCTATCACTTGTGCTCATCGAGGTGGCTCTTCGGCCCGTCCCCGACACCTACAAGAATAACATTACATTGGTATAATACCCTACCATTTCTATTCACTCCACCTCTCCTTACAATCCATGAAGCGTACACACACTAGTTCACCTTTCACTCACCACACATCTTACGGTAACACACCTCCATCGGAGTACACACTACTCACTCGCGCTACAAATCCATGAACTCACTTTCATCTATCGCTCATGGCGCACATTGCTATATCCAATATCAAGGACTTCCACATTCCTCACCTATACTTATTCACATCATGGTAATAGACGAATATAATATAATACATCAATCATAATAATCAATCAACGTTCTACATACCAGTCATTACTGGAAAGACTTTTCCACTAGTCTTCTCGACTGCTCCCTTTCCGCCCGATGGGCTCTTATTCACAGGTCCGCTCCGTCGGCCCTTCTAACTTGCAGTGATAGTTATACAGCGCTTTCGCCTCCTTCAGACCCCCCCCCCCACTACTCACAACAGCACGCTTAACTTGCTGTCTACTGTGAGTCCTTCTTACTCTACACCCGCTCTTTAGCAATCCCCTTAATTGCACTCACTCCACTCGTGACATCATCCCCCACCCCAAAAAAATTAATGCAATTAATTTCAAATCGCATCAAGATGACTGTCAACGAGTGAGCGTGAGCAAAACCTACACTAAAAAAAAATGACCTAGCAGTTCCCCTAGTATATAAAATACCGGAATCAGGGGAAAATATGGGGATCAATATGCCCTGCAATATGCATATATGTGTCACATCATGAATAGCTAGCTAACCACAATACTTAATACAGAATCAAAAACCATTCAACCTAACAACCATTCTTCATATCATATTTATAATGTCAATATTTTAAAGTCGACTCATTCACACAGATCCTGTCAATGTTCCTGTCCTCCGATGTATAAGCTCCTGAAATCCTCCCCTAGGCTCGACTAAGGTAGTCGGCGATATGATTGCTGGTTCCTGGAATTGGTTGAATAACGAAGGTATACGGCTGCAAAGCCAATGCCCATCTAGACAAGCGTGGGCTGGACGAACGATTCTTCGACAAAAATGTCAGTGGCTTGTGGTCTGTCTGGATACAAAATTCTCGTCCCATGAGATAACGTCCTAGTTTCTGGACGGACCAGACAATGGCAAGACACTCACGCTCTATCACAGAATACTTTCTTTCTCTCTGCAATAACTTCCTACTGACATAACATACAGGATGGAGACATTCGTTCTTCTCCTGTAGAAGACAAGCGCCGACACCAGAGTCCGACGCATCCGTTCTGAGGATAAAATTAGATCGAAAATCGGGTAATATCAGAATGGGTGACGATGATAATGCTGTCACCAAATTATCAAATGCTGTCTGACATTCAGACGTCCACTGGACCTTATCGGGTTGTCCCTTCTTAGTAAGGTCAGTAAGAGAAGATGACAAGGAGGAAAAATTTGGAATGAACTTTCTGTAATAATTTAAAATTCCCACTAAGCTTCTGACTTGTTTCTTTGTTTTAGGGATTTGCAATCCTACTAATTTGTCAATTTTTGTTACTTCAGGTCTCTGAACACCTCTACCCACGATATGTCCTAAGAATATTATCTCTGGACATGCCAAATCCATCTTTGCGGGTTTAGCAGTTAACCCAAAATGACGTAATCGTTGAAAAATTACTGTTAGTGTCTGAATATGATCAGACCATGTCGACGTATGGCATGCTATATCATCAAAGAATGACACGACATTAGGTATGTCCTTCAACACCAATCTCATTAATCGTGCAAACGTCGCTGGCGCGTTCACCAACCCAAATGGCATGACCTTAAATTGGAATAATCCAATGGGCGTTTGGAACGCCGTGTATTGTTTAGACTCCTCAGTAAGTGGGATTTCCCAATACCCTTTCGTCAAATCTATCTTGGAAAACCACGTGGACCCGGCCAATGAAGCTATTAATTCCTCCTGAAACGGAATAGGCTCCCTATCGCCTACCGTAATAGTGTTCAATCTTCGAAAATCAATACAGAACCGCACCGATCCATCAAGTTTTTTCACGAGGACGATGGGTGATGAATACGGCGATGTTGATGGTTCTATCACATCTAACTTCAACATTGACTCAACTTCCTTTATGACTCTATCTCTCGAAGAAAAAGGCAGCGGATACGGTCTAAGAAATACTGGCTTATCCGAAGTCAACTTTATTTGGTGCTGGATCACCGTAGTGCGACCCGGCAAATCCGTAACAACGTCCGGGAATGACGCTAACAGGGTCTCAAGTTCCCTACTCCTTGAACTCGTAAGGTCAGGGTTAATTTTTTTCGTCCCTGTAACCTTGTGTCGCAGTTAACTCCGGCAATTGAATTTGTAACTCTTCCTGCGCCTCGGTGTCGCTTACGTCACAGTCCAACTGGTCTACGACCCCCGTACAAGCAGTAGAGAAGACAGTCTCCTCTGGTCTTGTCTGTGCACACAGATACTGTGGTCTCTCATAAAATCTGTGTAGCATGTTTACATGGAAAACCTTACTCGCTCCATCAATGTGGATAGCGTAATCTACCTTTGAAACAACTCGCTCAATAACATAAGGGCCTTTCCATGTCATCAATAACTTATTATGGTCCGTAGGTAACAACAACAGAACCTTGTCTCCTGGCTTAAAAATTCTCAGTTTGGAACCTCTATCTTTATAGTCTTTTGCTCTTTTCGAAGCGATACCAGAAGCTTCTTGTGCTATAGTGCGCGCTGAAGATAGTCTTTCTCTTAAATCAACAAGGTACTGAAACACCGAAATCTGCTCATCGTCTCCCGATGATGGCGACGTCATCATGTCCCGAAGAACATCAGTTGGGCCCCTAGGACTACGACCGTACATCATTTCGAACGGCGAGAATCCCGTTGACTCCTGCCGTACCTCTCTGTACGCGAATAACACTGCAGGGATATATCTATCCCAATCTTTAGGGCGATCAGCAGCTACCTTACGCAGCATCGACTTTAACGTCGAGTTCAATCTCTCGCACATGCCATTAGCCTGCGGATGATAAGGGGTGGTAGTGATGGGTTGTATGCTGAATAAGCGGAACAATTCCTTCATCATCTGCGACGTAAATTGCGCGCCCCTATCAGACAGAATTTGCTCTGGTATTCCTACCCTAGCGAAAATTGCAAACAACGCTTCCGCGACTGCCTCAGACGTTATGGTCCGCAGAGGAACCGCTTCTGGCCATCTCGTAGCATTACATATGACCGTTAAGAAAAATCGATTCCCCCTATCGGTCGCTGGGTGAATGGGGCCAACAAGGTCTATCGAGACCTTTTTAAACGGTTCCGAGACCGTGGGGATCTTCTGAAGAGGAGCCTGGGGTGTACGACCCTTATGCGTCGTCTTTTGGCACGCACTGCACGTCTTACAATACAAACGTACATCTCTGTATACTGACGGCCAATAAAAATCTTTCAGAACTCTCTGCTTGGTTCTAGTACTTCCCATATGACCCGCTAATGGGACATCATGTGCCAAATGCAATACTGTTGCGATCAGCAACGCTGGCCCAACGACCTGCTTTAAAATGGAGGACACCGTTACATACTTACGGAACAGAATGCCCGCCTGAACAATAAAGGAGGACGACCCGTTCTTATATCTCCTCGTTTTCTCGGTTCGCGCTTCCCCAAAACATGGGTTTAATGATGGGTCCTCCCTTTGTAATCTCGCCAAGCGCTCTGGCGTGATATCTAGGTTGACCGCTGGCGTCGCCAAAGGTCTAATCTTATCTTTATCAGTTACCCGTCGACGTGTTTCGACCGCGGCGCAAAAGTCAATACCTTTTGATTGCGACCATGCTTGCACGTTCTCATCGGAAGGGGAAACTACCCGTGATACATTCCCAATGATGAGCTGGGCGCCTGGAAAACAACCAACGACTGCCTCGACTTCCCCGCTAAGGAAAGGTGTATCTATAACTATCCTTGCCATGGGTAATTTCTCAATGGCCCCCGAAAATTGGATGCACGGGACAGTCTCACCTGTAAGCTGTGAATCCCGAATGCAATCCCTATGCACTCCCACAACGGTAGATCCTGTATCTCGTAAAACCGAGACCGGTTCGTCCCCAACAAACCCCGGATAAACCCTAAGACCACCTCCTGTATGACATGAATTTATAACGGGGATCTTTCTCCCACAAGGTAAAACAGTTCTGTAGGGACCTGTATTTTTGTTTAGATTGTAGCGTTCTATCTTCCTCGTTGTTTTAGGAAGACGTTTCTCTTGTCCCTCTCTTCCCTATTTGTAGATACGTTCTTTTTTTTCAGACTCTGTTCTTGTTCGTACCGTGTTGTGTAATCGGCGTAGTTAGGTTGCATTTTTTTTCCATTATAGTTTTTTTTTGTAGA
Organism: Onchidella celtica; assembly: GCA_963931925.1. NCBI lineage: Eukaryota > Metazoa > Mollusca > Gastropoda > Systellommatophora > Onchidiidae > Onchidella > Onchidella celtica. The sequence continues at coordinate 44,977,767 of OZ007571.1, forward strand.
AGCTTTGTCCTAATCTGGTTCGTTGTCCTTGACGTACTTGTGGTCCTTCTACTGAATTTCCTTATTATTGTCTTTTCTACTCTTTTTTATTATTAATAGGGCAATACATTTTATAAATATAGAATTAGTTAGGAAGTACGTAAATTTCTGAATTGTATTTGAGACAATTGGGTATTGTTATATCTGGTGTGATCTCAGGTCTCTGGTCGTGTTGCTAGTGATCATACCGACAGGGTAGCCGTTTTCATAGTATACATACCATAACCATAAATCTGTGAAATGGCGGAACTCCAACAACTAATGAAGTTGGGTAAGGAACTTGGCCTGGAGGGAGAGGAGCTACGCGGCTGGATCAAAGAACAGCAGGCGGATTTGCGCGATGAGCGTGCTAAGGATAGAGAGCGAGAAAAAGAGGCTAAGGCTCAGGAGCAGGAGAGAGAGGCTAAGGATAAGCAAGACGAAAGAGAGGCTAAGGCTCAGCAGCAGGAAAGGGAGTTTAAGCAACAGGAGAGAGAGGCTAAGGATAAGGAGCAGGAAAGAGAGTTTAAGTTAAAGGAGTTAGAAGCTCAGCGACAGGAGAGACAGGATAGGGAGCAGGAAAGGGAGATAAGGTTAAAGGAGATAGAGGCGCAAGTAAAGATCGCCGAGTTGGAAATCAAAAAGAATGCGCCAACAGAAACAGTTGAGCGGCAGGTACACAATAAAGGTGGCGTTAGGATTAAGCTCCCTACGTTCGACGACCGGAAGGACGACATAGACGCCTTCCTTTACAGGTTCGAACTGAACGCACAATTGCAATGGGGGGAAAATAAGGAATTATGGGCCACGTACCTGGCGTCGCTATTGCAGGGGCGAGCGTTAACATACTTTAAAGAGCTACAGCGCGAAGACGTGCAAGATTACGATAAGCTGAAGGCTTTGCTGCTTCGCCGATTTGCGCGTACCGAGGAATACTTCCGGGAGCAGTTTAGGCGGGCACGTGCAGATACCAGGGAGGACTTTGCTGCCTTCGTCGCGAGACTAACGGAGTATTTCGCGAACTGGGTAGACTTGGCGCATGTGGGCACGGATTTTGCTAAACTGAAAGACTTAATGATCCGTGACCAGCTGTACGCGTCGTGCCACAAAGATCTGGTGGCTTTCCTGAAAGAGAACGAACCCGCGACGGTGCAGGAGGCGTCTAAGTTGGCGGAAGCATACCGTACGGCACATCCGTCCAAACCAGTCGCCAGGGCGTACGTCCAAGATGCTGGGTACGTCGCCGTTGTCGAGGGGTCGCCGGCAGGACTTAGGGACAGGTCGCGTCAGCGTGGTGCCTATAGCGGGCAAGCCCAGGGGCAGCGTAGGGGCTATCACCAATCACCGGCATATGGATCCGGTAAGTTTGACCGAGCAGGAGGGCTAGGTCGCGGTAATGGCCGGGGGCGAATTGTGACCTTTGCCGATGACCGACGGCATAGGGACTCTAGTTCCGGTCGCGATGGGTCACGGGGACCCAGGCCTAGTACAGCACAGGGAGCGGAGTGTTGGACTTGCGGACGCGTGGGTCACTTTTCACGCGAGTGTAGGGCCGCGAAGTGTTGGAACTGCGGAAGAGCAGATCACATCAGCGTGAACTGCCCTGCAGGTAGGATAGCGGCGAACGTGGACAGTAGCTCCAGTCCATGTTCCCCAAATAAATTTCATCATGCGGCTGCGTGTGTTACATCGGACAACGGAGGCGGACAGTATTCTAAGTGTCCCAGTTGTGAGAAGTTATTATCTTCCGGTGTTTTACCTTGTGGGAGAAAGATCCCCGTTATAAATTCATGTCATACAGGAGGTGGTCTTAGGGTTTATCCGGGGTTTGTTGGGGACGAACCGGTCTCGGTTTTACGAGATACAGGATCTACCGTTGTGGGAGTGCATAGGGATTGCATTCGGGATTCACAGCTTACAGGTGAGACTGTCCCGTGCATCCAATTTTCGGGGGCCATTGAGAAATTACCCATGGCAAGGATAGTTATAGATACACCTTTCCTTAGCGGGGAAGTCGAGGCAGTCGTTGGTTGTTTTCCAGGCGCCCAGCTCATCATTGGGAATGTATCACGGGTAGTTTCCCCTTCCGATGAGAACGTGCAAGCATGGTCGCAATCAAAAGGTATTGACTTTTGCGCCGCGGTCGAAACACGTCGACGGGTAGCGGATAAAGATAAGATTAGACCTTTGGCGACGCCAGCGGTCAACCTAGATATCACGCCAGAGCGCTTGGCGAGATTACAAAGGGAGGACCCATCATTAAACCCATGTTTTGGGGAAGCGCGAACCGAGAAAACAAGGAAATATAAAAACGGGTCATCTTCTTTTTTTGTCCAGGGGGGCATTCTGTTCCGTATGTACGTCACAGTGGCTTCCGTTCAAAAGCAGGTCGTCGTGCCGCGGTCGTTAATTGCTACAGTATTGCGTCTGGCCCATGATGTTCCATTAGCGGGTCATATGGGAAGTGCTAGAACCAAGGAGAGAGTTCTGAAAGATTTTTATTGGCCATCGATACATAGAGATGTGCGGTTGTATTGTAAGACGTGCAGTGCGTGCCAAAAGACGACGCATAAGAGTCGTACACCCCAGACTCCTCTTCAAAGGATCCCCACGGTTTCGGAACCGTTTAAAAAGGTTTCGATAGACCTTGTTGATTTAAGAGAAAGATTATCTTCAGCGCGCACTATAGCAGAGGAAGCTTCTAGTATCGCTTCAGCAAGAGCAAAGAACTATAAAGATAGAGGGTCCAAACTCAGAATTTTTAAGCCAGGAGACAAGGTCCTATTGTTGTTACCTACGGACCATAATAAGTTATTGATCACATGGAAAGGTCCGTATGTTATTGAGGAAATTGTTTCAAAGGTAGATTACGCTATCCACATTGATGGATCAGTAAAGGTTTTCCACGTTGATATGCTGCAGAGGTTTCATGAGAAACCAGAGTATCTGTATTCTCATACTGGTGTTGAAGGACATACCTAATGTCGTGTCATTCTTTGATGATATAGCATGCCATACGTCGACATGGTCTGAGCATATTCAGACACTAACAGTAATTTTTCAACGATTACGTCATTTTGGGTTAACGGCTAAACCCGCAAAGATGGATTTGGCATGTCCAGAGATAATATTCTTAGGACATATCGTGGGTAGAGGTGTTCAGAGACCTGAAGTAACAAAAATTGACAAGCTGGCAGGGTTGCAAATCCCAAAGACAAAGAAACAAGTCAGAAGCTTAGTGGGAATTTTAAATTATTACAGAAAGTTCATTCCAAATTTTTCCTCCTTGTCATCTTCTCTTACTGACCTTACTAAGAAGGGACAACCCGATAAGGTCCAGTGGACGTCTGAATGTCAGACAGCATTTGATAATTTGGTGACAGCATTATCATCGTCACCCATTCTGATATTACCCGATTTTCGATCTAATTTTATCCTCAGAACGGATGCGTCGGACTCTGGTGTCGGCGCTTGTCTTCTACAGGAGAAGAACGAATGTCTCCATCCTGTATGTTATGTCAGTAGGAAGTTATTGCAGAGAGAAAGAAAGTATTCTGTGATAGAGCGTGAGTGTCTTGCCATTGTCTGGTCCGTCCAGAAATTGGGACGTTATCTCATGGGACGAGAATTTTGTATCCAGACAGACCACAAGCCACTGACATTTTTGTCGAAGAATCGTTCGTCCAGCCCACGCTTGTCTAGAGGGGCATTGGCTTTGCAGCCGTATACCTTCGTTATTCAACCAATTCCAGGAACCAGCAATCATATCGCCGACTACCTTAGTCGAGCCTAGGGGAAGAGTTCAGCAGCTTATACATCGGAGGACAGGAACATTGACAGGATCTGTGTGAATAAGTCGACTTTAAAATATTGACATTACAAATATGATATGAAGAATGGTTGATAGGTTGAATGGTTTTTGATTCTGTATTAAGTATTGTGGTTAGTTAGCTATTCATGATGTGACACATATATGCATATTGCAGGGCATATTGATCCCCATATTTTCCCCTGATTTCGGTATTTTATATACTAGGGGAACTGCTAGGTCATTTTTTTTAGTGTAGGTATTGCTCACGCTCACTCGTTGACAGTCATCTTGATGCGATTTGAAATTAATTGCATTAATTTTTTTGGGGTGGGGGATGATGTCACGAGTGGAGTGAGTGCAATTAAGGGGATTGCTACAGAGCGGGTGTAGAGTAAGAAGGGCTCACAGTAGACAGCAAGTTAAGCGTGCTGTTGTGAGTAGTGGGGGGGGGGGGTCTGAAGGAGGCGAAAGCGCTGTATAACTATCACTGCAAGTTAGAAGGGCCGACGGAGCGGACCTATGAATAAGAGCCCATCGGGCGGAAAGGGAGCAGTCGAGAAGACTAGTGGAAGAGTCTTTCCAGTAATGACTGGTGTCGGGGACGGGCCGAAGAGCCACCTCGATGAGCACAAGTGATAGGCCAGCATAGGGCCGGAGGCCGCACATAGGCCAGAAGTGAGGCTGTCAGTGCAGGACAGTAGAGGCACATAAGTCGTGGCAGTCAGGCCACGGACAGGGACGTAGATATGAGAGTGAATGAGACACTATATTGTTGCCATGTTGATAGGCTAGTGAACTGATACTATGTTGTTGCCATGTTGATAGGCTAGTGAACTGATACTATGTTGTTGCCATGTTGATGGCTATGGAAATAATAACGTGTTATTGCCCTGCTGAGGTGCTAGGGGAGTGCTAAGGCGGAGGACAATAGGAAGGGGATATTGAGAGACTGCGGTGCCAGTAAATTATTAATGCGCTATTAAGACCCTGAGGGGAGAGGCTGAGGCCGAAGTGCCTTTAGGAGTAACTACCGGATTGTGGATCCGAGGGAGAGTGTGTGTGAGAGTAAGGCCGTTGTACGGCAGTTCATTTCAATAATATAATGTATGTAATTGCGCTATTATATGTATAATTATGTTTAATAAATGTGTGAGTCTGATGGGTTGTTTTGTTAAGTGTTAAACTTGTTTGTTCGTGATTGTCGTCCTGTCATAAACTATTACATCTCCCAGTCTGGGATTTGTGACATTAACATTGTTGACGAGCGTGAAAAGATACACACGACTCGCTTTAAACTAGTCGCGTGTGCAAAGGCCTCGGGAGTATAAGTAGAGGAGAAGCTCGACACACGTGGTTCCCAAGTTATTCATTCCTACAGGAAGACGCAGCGAGAAGTGGTCCGGGCGACAGGTGGAAGGTCGTGCCATGGGGACCAGGGGTGTTATGTATGTGAGGAATCTATGAGGTTCCCAAGATATTCATTCCTACAGGAAGACGCAGCGAGAAGTGGTCCGGGCGACAGGTGGAAGGTCGTGCCATGGGGACCAGGGGTGTTATGTATGTGAGGAATCTATGAGGTTCCCAAGTTATTCATTCCTAAAGGAAGACGCAGAATTTATCGGTCCGGGCGACAAGTGGAAGGTCGTGCCAGTGGGGACCAGAAGTGTTAGGTGTGTGAGGGATCCATGATGTTCACATTTATTTCCCAATAAGAAGAATTTATCGGTCCGGGCGACAAGTGGAAGGTCGTGCCATGGGGACCAGAAGTTGAGAAGTCCTGATGATAGGATGGGAACCCTTCAGGAGCTCGTGATTTACGATGGCGGGTGTGAACCGTCGGTGTGTTGTGTGTTGGCAGAAGTTGAAGAGTCCTGAGGACGGGATGATGAGAACCCCTCAAGGAGCTAGTAATCTACGATGGCGGGTGTGAACTGTGTGTTCTTATTTGTGTGAAGCCAGGGGCGTCTGTTTCCCCTTTTATCGTCGAAGTTAGAGATCTAGAAAGGATCGTGTGAACTCTGGAGACGTGAAACTGCATCAACGAGGAGGGCAGCTGTTGACAGAGACTATTAAGTATACGTAATTAAGTTTATGGACAGAGGGGTTAGATCTAGATGTGAAACGGGGAATAGAGAATAGCCATGATCCCCAAGAGTAAATTTGAAATATCTCTGTTTTTGTGATTATGTATGTGATTATCATGAATTGAATGTTTTGACATAAGTTTTGTCATGCATTTATAATTAAATATCGTTTAATTTAAATCTCACTCCATGTGTCCGTTGATCGCTGGTCTGCTTGCTTGGCTTGTTAGCTGGGTTTTGAAAGGTAAATAAGTTAGGTACTCATCACACACGTGGTCGTGACCATCTTCACGCACGTGATCGTGACAGGAGTGTTTTTAGGTCTTTATTTTAGGAGGTTTCGCTGCTCTTGGCATTCACACCTCACTTTTCTTGCTTTTATTTTTCTTGCTCTTGTTTCTGTGTATTCTTGTTGTAGGGATTAGTTCTTTTTTGTTAACTAGAATTTTGCCTGGGCAGCAGCCTTGTTCGGCCTGCTCTTCTCGATTTTCAATCCCAGAGGTATCTTTAATGGGCAGTATATATAAATTTTCCGTCTTAATCATCGTGGAAAGGGAAATTCAATAAGAAATATTGTTAGAGACTGTTGTCTTGAAAAGAGAATTGTTCAGACTCCAGATTTGTTGATATTATCCTGCGCTGGTACCTTGAAATCCACGGAAAAAGCCTCGCAGTCATTTGCGCTTCCAGTGGCTTTTAGTTTCTTCTGGAATGTGGTGGATGTATTACCCCGTTCCACTGATTCCATATTATGTTTGTGACTCGGGGCCGGCAGGAGCTAAAGTTTCCTCTGCCACATGGTGATTTTTTTTTTACCACATGTCTCGACGTGAGCTAAAATAACACGCGGTAAAAAATGTACTAGACCTACATAGTTCCCTTCCCTTTTACTTCCAAACGATTGACCAATTAATATAAAATATAAAAACAGCATAAATATAAATTTATATTTATCATGAAACACATTAAAAGAAAATAATATATGATAATCCGTAAATAAGATAAATTTATATTTCTGTCTGTTATCTTTTAATTTTTAATCGCCAACTCGAAGAGAGAAAGAGCAGCGCTGACCAGGCCCTGTCGATTACATGTAGTATTACAATACTGTACTGGGCGGCCTTGCACTGCCGTTCCTTGCCCTACTTTTTCTGCCATTTTGGTTTCAACAGTGCGCGGCTCGCGGGGTAAGGAAGAGGGCTGTACGGGCTCCAGTGTTATAGCTCCATGGGGCACGGTTATCCCCCTCAACGTGATTCAAATCAGCAGCTATTATTAGTATCATTTTAGTTGGGTTAACCAGAGAGTATTATAATAATATAATAATATATTATCTTTTCTCGCTGGGTTAACCCAGCGATACATTCGTTAAAATCAAAAGACTCACGGACAAACTACACAACAAAATAAGTGCCAGATAAGTGCTAGGCAGTGAATCAGTGTGGTAAATCACCGATCCAGGACTGTAATAGGCCTACTAATAATCACCGAAAGAAACTTCCGTGCTAGCTAAGGATTGTCAGTCTCATGTAAGTACAAAATATTATTGTCGTATACATGTAAGGATAACGCAAAAGTTCGTCTGGAATTGAAAAATAAAGCCATAAATTCTTTGATATTAATTATTTCCACTGTCATTAGAATATTCTTCAGTTTAACATTATATAATTACATGGACATATAAAATAAAATTCTATCTATCTATCTATCTATCTATCTATCTATCTATCTATCTATCTATCTATCTATCTATCTATCTATCTATCTATCTATCTATCTATCTATCTATCTATCTATCTATCTATCTATCTATCTATCTTATCTATCTTATCCATCTTATCTATCTATCTATCTATCTATCTATCTATCTATCTATCTATCTATCTATCTATCTATCTATCTATCTATCTATCTATCTATCTATCTATCTAGCTATCTATCTTACGTGCCTACCCAAATCTCCCTCTCTTCCCCCCCCCTCCGCCTTCTCTCTTATACATCTGTCTGTCTGTCCATCTTTCTATCTATCAGCTTGTCTGTCGACTATCTCCATACATTACTCGGCTTTGTAAAAGACGATTAAATTATAAGAAGACCATAATGATCAGAGCCGGGGAAAACATTTTGCGTAGCTGTAGTATTCAATGACAATCTGAAATACGATCATTTAGAGATACCCATGATTTCGCCCATCTAAATCGTGCGTGCATTTGATGTTGTTGGAAGTGAGGGAATGACTGACTGTCCGACTAGTTGGCCGAGAGCTCATCAGTGTCACGAGTGAAGTGAGTGCAATTAAGGGGATTGCTACAGAGCGGGTGTAGAGTAAGAAAGGCTCACAGTAGACAGCAAGTTAAGCGTGCTGTTGTGAGTAGTGGGGGCGGGGTCTGAATGAGGCGAAAGCGCGGTATTACTATCACTGCAAGTTAGAAGGTCCTAGGGATCGGACCTGTGAATAAAAGCCCATCGGGCGGACATAAAGGGAAGCAGTCGAGAAGACTAGTGAGAGTCTTTCCAGTTATGACTGGTATGTAGAACGTTGATTGATTATTATGATTGATGTATTATATTATATTCGTCTATTACCATGATGTGAATAAGTATATGTGAGGAATGTGGAAGTCCTTGATATTGGATATAGCAATGTGCGCCAGGAGCGATAGATGAAAGTGAGTTCATGGATTTGTAGCGCGAGTGAGTAGTGTGTACTCCGATGGAAGTGTGTTACCGTAAGATGTGCGGTGAGTGAAAGGTGAACTAGTGTGTGTACGCTTCATGGATTGTAAGGAGAGGTGGAGTGAATAGAAATGGTAGGATATTATACCAATGTAATGTTATTCTTGTAGGTGTCGGGGACGGGCCGCAGAGCCACCTCGATGAGCACAGGGGATAGGCCAGCATAGGGCCGGAGGCCACACATAGGCCAGAAGTGAGGCTGTCAGTGCAGGACAGTAGAGGCACATAAAGTCGTGGCAGTCAGGCCACGGACAGGGACGTAGATATGAGAGTGAATGAGATACTATATTGTTGCCATGTTGATAGGCTAGTGAACTGATATTATGTTGTTGCCATGTTGATGGCTATGGAAATAATAATGTGTTATTGCCCTGCTGAGGTGCTAGGGGAGTGCTAAGGTGTATGACAATAGGAAGGTGATATTGAGAGACTGCGGTGCCAGTAAATTATTAATGTACTATTAAGACCCTGAGGGGAGAGGCTGAGGCCGAAGTGCCTTTAGGAGTGACTACCGGATTGCGGATCCGAGGAAGAGTGCATGTGAGAATAAGGCCGTTGTACGGCAGTTCATTTCAATAATATAATGTATGTAATTGCGCTATTATATGTATAATTATGTTTAATAAATGTGTGAGTCTGATGGATTGTTTTGTTAAGTGTTAAACTTGTTTGTTCGTGATTGTCGTCCTGTCATAAACTATTACATCTCCCAGTCTGGGATTTGTGACAATCAGATCTATTGAGCGATCCTGTGACACGGAATAATATCTGATGAACATACTGATGGGTTTTTTAACGAGTTTATACTATCATAAATGCAATTATACCATTGATAACCGGACAATCGCGCAGCATCAATATGGGCCGTAATTTTAAAAGAACTAAATATCGTTATCATTGGCTATTTAGTATATTATCAGACATTAATTTTGTTTCCCCTCCCTGTCCATAACCTTTGACGCTAGTCAATTGAATCGGGATTATTAATTAAAATGATTTGGGCTTTTAAAAACAGTAGCAAGATATCGAGCCTGTGTAAGTATTACCAGAGGCTCTCTGGTATAACTGGTGTTCTTAACTGAAGCTTAGCGAGTATTTTCTTTGTTTTATAAGGAGATCAGCAGTAAAATTCTAATAGGAACTTTGTTTGTTCGTGGAAATCTTGGGCAGGGGTTGGTTCTGGTACCAAACGAGCGGGCCTGCCGCGGTGGTTTAACATCAGTTCTATCAATGTTGTTCAAATATGTAGAGTGTCCACCTAGGAATGTTGCTGGGGAAGAAAAAAAAAAGAGAAAAAGTAAGTTATATGATTGAAGCGTGATATATTTTATGCTCATGCTTAGAATCTCACCCGTGACATTGTTTATTCCATTCCAGATAATGTCTAGTACGGACATGGACCGCAGAAACAAGGCGCTGAGATGCATTTACCACAAAAACACTGACAATTTCAAATCAGCTATTAACAGCTTGAGGAAAGTTGTTGGCATTCCCAACCACTTATCAAAACGTGCAGCTATGGCCATATGCTCGTGTCGTAAGTCGTGCTCTGGCCAAATGTCACCGGACGATTTACAACTACAGAACATCACACATGAAATGTCTAGTGACATTCAACTCATGAAAGTTCTGGACATGGCAAATGAATCACCCAAGTGCGCCGGCTTTGTTAGGGAAGCATTGCGTGAGGCAAATATTATGGCCAACACTAGTGCCATGCGATTTGTCAGTTTACTGAAAATGGCCCTCAACAAAGACTTCCGTATGTTAGAAGCCGAACTTAAGGCTCATGAAAAATCACGCCAAAGTCAAGACGATGAGGATAAAAATAAAAGGATGAAATTAGGCAATCGGTTGTCAGCAGCTTCACTGAGGTATGTGCTTCAAAAAAGAAAGAAACAGGCAGGTGGAGTTGTTCGCACGCTCGAGCTCCCGCTATTTGGGGGAAATATGAACGTTTTTCAAGGTGTTGACAGTATAGGGCAGCATTTCTGTGTCATCGCCACGAAATACAAACCCTGTGTTATAGAGACAAACCATGAAGAGACTGGTCAGATGATGGGTTTAAACTACCAAAAATCTTACCTAAAAATCTGGTGCAAAGATCAGCTATATTTCAGTCTGACCCGTGAACTCACATTGGCAGGTAAGCTGGTACAAGCTGCCTCCAACACAAAATTTCAACAGCACTTGGAGCTGATAAAATCCTCCCGGCAGCGCACCTCAAGATTATACCCCACTGATTCACATAAAACAAACATATTGCAGGATCCAGATTATTCAGTTGCCCAGGTTTCTGATCCACATTTTCTTAAAGAAAGCAAATGGAATGATTTTTCAAAAAAACATCATGCTGAGGAACGATTCCGCATTGATCCAGACCCCAAGACAAAACCCCGACTCCGTTGCTACAACTGTCTGTTATCTCCTGATCAAATTCTTAAACAAGACCCGAGTGTTTGTATTTATCACCCTGGGTTTATAGTGTCCAAGAAATGGTCCTGTTGCAGGAAGGCCACAGAGAACTTGAATAAAGAGGATACCCGTCACGCTAATGGATGCCAGGAAGGAATCCACACCTGGAGATATCATACCAACAAGACTGGGGAAAGGTGGAGTGGAAGGCGTTACAGTAAACAATCCTGCCGTAATTTCACAAATCGCCACTGACTGAATTTTTCAGGAGAGGCAAAAAGCTGCTAACAAGTTCCAAAACTTGTCAATGCTACATGTATATGGCGTATTTCTTTGCTATTGTATTTAATGTCTTCCCAGGGGTCAAGTGTGCGATTGCAACTATCAAACTGTAGAAATTGTCTTTGTGCACAAACAAAAAGTAACAAAAAAAAGCGCATTCGTCATTTTCTCACAGAATAGACAGAACGACCGAAGAGTATATTGGCCGAAAATGCACACGTTCTTGCTTTTGTCATACACACCATTTTGGTGGAAGGCTTGTTAAAGTTTGCTCTTTCAGAATGCCAAGGAGGACCGCAAATTACAAGCACTCTTGTTTGTTTTCTGGTAATTCAGCAAACGGTTAATGACGTTCTTATTGTTTACTGGCCATTCAGCAAAACAGTTCATAATGTCCATTTTGTTTACTAGCCATTCAGCAAAACGATTCATAATGTCCTTATTGTTTACCGGTCATTCAGCAAACGATTCATAATGTCCTTAATTGTTTACCGGTTGTTCGGCAAACTATTCATAGTATCCTTATTGTTTACCGGTTGTTCAGCAAACGATTCATAGTGTCCTTATTGTTAGCTGGTCACTCATCAACAATTCACCGAATTGATCCTTTGCTTTTTGTCAATTTACTGGCAGATCCATCATCAAAACAAGTTAAGTGTTTGTTACCCTTGAGACAGAGAATCCGGAAGCGTCGAAGATATCGCGTGGCATGCATTAGGTCCAATTTTGCAAGTTACATACAATACAGCATTCCTATACAAGAAGTATGGCATCCTTCCTCTCTCAGTTTTAAAACAACAAAACACAAAGCACTGATGGGCCAATTTACAAACAAACAAGAAGAAGAAAAAGAAAGAACATTTTGTTTTTCCGATCTTTTGCCGCAGAAAAGGTAACAACTTGTTGGCAGAAGAACGAACGTGCGGCGTTAATAAGACGACGACATGTTCCTTCTGTGATTAAAAAGCGAACGTGAGTGCTTCTTTCCTTTTTTTTTTTTGCAAAACGTTTACACTTAAGCATAGGCGTACATAGGCGATTTTGGTCGGCCGACGGTTGAGTTTGAGCGACAGGCCGTGCACCAACCGACTGTGTAGTTGACATGTATAAAGTTCAGAGGGCTACCATATTTACTGGACTAAAATAATAACTCATAGTTTGAATCCCTACCCTTTTGCTGTGTCAGCTGCCACCGACGAGTTTTTGAATACACCCACCCCCATCCCACGGAAATTTTCTGCATGTTCTCGTGGACTGCTTGCCTTCTTTGTCAAATACAGAATGTCACTTGTTTCAGGCCAGGTCATTATTATCTCCCATTTCATATCTCCTTCTCTGCCCCCCCCCCCCCCCAATCTCTCTCTCTCTCTCTCTCTTGCTCTTTCTTCAAAACAAGTTCTACTACACCTTATCTGAAATTTAGTACATTTCACAGGCATAGCAATCCATGTGAAGTTTATTAATAAAGTTTACGGGCATGCGTACATGTAACTTACTGCTGTTAGACAGCTAAAATGAAGCTTCCACCCCACAGCCACGTAGATACAGTACTGCTCACATGGCTGCCAGCAGTGGCGGACACTGCTGCCTAGGGCAGACTTTTAGTTTATCACACCTTGATCTGCAACGGAATATTCAGGTAAATGAATTTGTGTCAGCTGTCCGTCTTCCACTATAATCAAATTTGTTTTGTCGTCTCACCATTGGCCAGTTCTGAGCCTCATAGCGTAAATATTACCATAGCAACTTCTCTGCATGGCAACGGACTTAATTTATTGTTGCTGAAGACGATCCTGATCACTGCCTCTTGAAACTTTGCTTGACGAGTTCAACAAATCTTACAGAGAGCATGCAGACTGTTATTTTTTCCCCACTGTTTTCACTTTTACTCCTATGTTTCGGTAAGTGACATCAACATATACTTTTTTGTTTTGTCCATTTAGAGCTTGATTTATAGTGTAAATTCTGGTATTTTCGCAAATCACGTCTTATGTTACTTGATACATGTATTTATTTCCATCTTTATCGTGTTTATTTTATCCATGGAAACGTGCAAATTCTTTTTCGTGTGGCCTATAACTTTTTGTTTTGTTATTATTATATATCAAGCACAATAGCCCAGCCTGCACCCAGGCTTACAAATTTAATATACTTTAATATCCTCGCCATCTTGATTTGCATCATTTTATCCACTTTCATGATATAACTGTTATTAATAATTGCCCCGTTCTTAGAATGGTAAAAATAAACAAGGGACACCACTTCAGACCGAAAAGAATCAGCTCAAAAATGTTGCTGCCGAGATGGGTAGTGTCATCCACAAAAATTATCGATTAATAGATAAGTAGGACAGTTCCAAAGAGCTTAAAGTGAACACATTATTGCGCGCTATAAGCTCTATGGACAGTGCACAGTGTGTAGTGGTGCGCACCGAGAATTGTTCAGGAAGTGATGATCTCATGGGCTCATGTGTTCGTGAAAATGAAGGGTCGGAGTTAGTCAGTTAGCGACACAAAGCAAATTCAAGAAAATACTTTCCCACCATTTCAAATCTCCAAATCTAAAAAAGAACCTTCGGCGGGATTTATTATATTATACATATATTATATAATTACAATTTCACACGATGAAACCACGCTCCAGGCTCTCATCAATAGCCTTGCCAAAGCCTGTCACAAATTCATGCTAAAGATCAGTGTCTCAAAAACTGTAGTTTTGACACAAGGCTTGAGAAACCCCAACCCAATTATGCTGAATGGCTCTCCTCTGGAGCAAGTGGGAAAATTCTGCTACCTAGGCTCAACCATCAGTGGTAGCACAGACATAACAACTGAAATAAATGCCAGAATAGGAAAGGCGGCCACAGCTTTTGGCAAACTCTCAAAAAGGGTGTGGAACAATAGCAAGCTGACCATCAAAACAAAGGTACTCGTGTACCAAACTTGCGTCCTAAGCACCCTGCTGTATGGCTCAGAGACATGGACCACCTACTCCAAACATGAAAGATCCCTCAACTCCTTCCACCTGCGCTGCCTACGCAAAATTCTCAAGATCAAGTGGCAAGACAGGATCTCAAATATCGAAGTTCTGAGCCGAGCCAACATTCCATCAACTCAGGCTCTCCTAGGCAAAAAAAGACTGCGGTGGCTTGGACATCTCCACCGTATGGAAAATGATCGCATCCCCAGACAAATTCTCTACGGGGAACTTGCTACTGGCAACCGACCCAGAGGTAGGCCACATCTGCGATTCAAAGACACTTGCAAGGTCACGATGAAAGCATTCAACATCGACCCCAATGAATGGGAGAACCTTGCAAGTGATCGAAGCAGATGGAGACAAAAATTGCGCAGTGGCACGCTCGCAATAGACTTCAAGGCAAAAGAAACATACCTGACAAAACGACAGAGGCGGAATGAAAACACTCGCCAAAGTGAACCCAAAAGACTGACCTGCAATCACTGCCATCGCACTCTCGGGTCAAACATTGGTAGAATAAGCCACGAGAGAAGCTGTCAGTCAAAGTGAAAGTGAATATTCTAGCTGCTAAGACCGTCTGTAAAGACGCTAAAGGCCATATATACAATTTCACACATATGTACTTTTTGCCCACTTTACTTTCAGTTCATTTTGTATCTAGAATGTGGATGAATTTCTTGCCTTATATTTCATTTTGTAATAATATTGCTTGATTAATTGCTTTTTTTTTTTTTTTTACTTACTCTTTTAAACAATTATTTGATTATGATATTTGTATTATCAGATGCAATAAAATTATTGATTAGTTCAATAAATACCATATTGACTTCTTCTCTTGTGTCATAATCTTCTCATACAACCCCCCCCCCCCCCCCAGAATTAGCTTGTTTTTCTGCTCTGTATATTTGTCTATCTAACATTCTCTTCTGTCTCAGCCATTACATCCGATCCAGGTCATGGCCTCTGAACTTATGACCTACAAATCACTTCAGAACACTCACTTCTCAGCTTTATTTTAATTTTCATACGAGAAATTACAAACTATATTAAAAACAACGGCAAATGAGGTGGGCATGGGTGGAAAGGGGGGAGGGCAAGTTCGGAACCATTTGCTCCATGTGGGCTCCATTCAGATTTTAACATAACTCAGTATTTCTCCTGCATCATTTACTTACAGGTTGTGGGACAAAAGCTGTAACTTGCTAATTCCGTACGCATTCCCAAGGGAAAATCTATTTTTTTTTTAAGCATACAAATTCTAACGTAAACTTCAGTCACAAATAACTTGTGTCATCAAATTTAATTTAATGTTGCCAATTTTTGTGTAAACTGTAAATTTTTATTTGTTTTGAAAATAATAGTAAATAGTAGCCTACTAGAGACTGAATATAATATTTGATTCATTTACAGAACGAAAAGGACAGTTTCTGTATGGATTCCCCCCCCCCCCCCCAAAAGAATTGAAAACTATTAAAGCAACGAAACATGAGAGTGCTGCATGATATACAGGAAAACAACAACAACATTTTTTTTCCGGAATGTGCAAATTTACGAATGACAGTATTTTATTTTTCGTTCAAAGTAATCCATAAGGAACACATCTAAACTATAATTATTTAGATTTCCCCCATGGGATACATAAAGAAAATTCACCTAGAGGTGAGGTAAGATTTTCATCCCACCTCCTGCTAGCCAATAGTAGAAAACAAGATTTGGGGGAAAACGCAGCTAGTTGAATGTAGGTCAGCCATCAAAAAGAGTGGTGAGTGGAGAAGGTGAGGCAAACAACTGGCCTTCCGTTCTAACAAACTGACAGCAATCCTACAGTCTCCGACATACATGTAATTGCAATGCAGAATAAGTAGGCCTTTGAGTTTTTTTCTTTACCAAAACCTAGCTGGAGATGAACTCTACCAAACCTAAACATTTCTTTTCTCTATGACCTACGGCAGAGGAGGAGTTCCCGGAGAACGCCTAACAATAAGAATTAACAGTTTAAACTTTTCATGTGCAGTTTGAATTCATTTTTTTTTTTTTTTTTGGATAAGCCGTTCGGAGCGGCTCACAGGAATTAATCCGTAAAAAGGATTACCAGTGCCGGTACGCAGTTTACATGATTGTTTTGTTGTGCAAAGTCTCCGTGAACAACAAACAACTCAAATAAAAATGAATAAATATTAATAAATTCAAATAAATGAAATACATGTACGTGTATCATACAATGCAATGAGCTTTGGTCACGACTGGGGTCTTCTGCAGGTTAAAAAAAAACAACAACAAATAAAAAAAATAAAAAACCTGAACGTTAATTTCGAGGGTGATGAGTGGTGGAAAAGAAACCCGAAGCCTGGAATCATACGGAGCATTCATCATTGATAGTTCGTCATCCACCATTCAACCCTGAAAAAGTCACATTGATTGTTCATCGTTTTGTCATAAAAGATCAGCTTGACTTGTGCAGCCACCTGACAAGAGCTCGCATTTTCATGGTTGAATTGTGAAGGATGAACTATGAACTACGAATGACCCGTGTACCGCCTGCTTCGGGCTAGAACTTAAAAGCCCACCGAGTCAAACCTGGTTTATGTCGGGTTTGACTCATACTTAATTTCTTTTGAATCACCTAACGAGACAGACTTGTTTCAGTTTCACTAGTGCTCGGAGTCCCATTTAACCCGATATTCTACAAAACCGAGGCAAAACAGAGTTGACTCGGTGTGCTTCTAGCCTTAGCAGATCTTTCTTTTACCAGAAATATTAGACCCAATAAGATGAGACAGCTAGCGTGTTTAGCGTGCGCAGATGTCGCACCCCCACCTAGCGGCGAATGCGCGGAAGTCATGAAGAGTGCCGTATTCTACACAGCCAAAAACGGAAAAATGTTGGATTTTGTTCACTGTTCAGCTATCGCTGTAAGTAAGCCTTGATTGTCGTCACATATTTTTAATTACATGTATTACTTCAATCGCTGTGGGAAAACTCAGGCTATTTTTTTTCCGCGCAAAGAAGGGAATGTCTCATCTTATCGTTCCTACTATCTTTGCTTTTACTACCCCGAGTTTTCTGTCTTGCAGTCGGTATCACAACGCAGCTACATCAGGATAATGAGCAGACAATTGCTGTACGGTCCAGGGCCAGGAGAGACATGCACGACACGTACAACGATGACCAAGACTCTTCTCTACCTCAAGGTATCAAACTTTACTGACGTCAAATCCCCCTTTCTCCTTCTCCAGTTTTTAAATTCTTTTTAAATTGTTCGAAATAATGGCACCACTGTCCACAAGGGAGACGTTTACAACAGTATAAGCTGCAAGGCAGCAAGGTCAGGTTCCGTGGAAGAAATTTTCAGAGCACATTGTTCATGATAAAGTCAAATCTTGTGCATTAGGCTATTACACGGACATATCATAACTCAATAACATTAACAAGCACTACACATGAAGTAACATGGTATGAAACCTCAATAGAATATGGCACACATCTATTTAGATCGCTTGTTGGGGCGAATTGTAGATGGTAAGAACGATCTTCCGTATTTTCCTCAATTTGGTTCGATTTATAATTATAATAAGATTCTTTCACACCAATGATCTAGAAATTGAAACAAGGGATCCCAGCTGTATCATTTGAGGCACAGGTAGACACAAGCATTTGAGTACAGTAGCAAGAAATATTTCAGCCCGAAAACCCGCCAAATGTCCATCATGATATTTTAACGAGAACTGCCAATTTAGGCTATAAAATAAACTGCCCCCCTCTCCTTTAACAGAATTAAAAATTCAAAATCAATTCAAATAATTCACTACGGTAATGTACTAGGTTTACCTTGGTCAAAGCAGAAATGACAGAGTGACAACAGATTGTGTCTAGTTTCTGGATGGGATTTTCCTTAAATATCTATTATATATTTCAGTAACTTGCAACCTTTGGCATGACTAACTGACCAAACTATACACTCTTCAGGCCTTAAATTTGGCAGGAAGGTGGCAATTGAGATAAGGAAGATGATGGCTATAATTAAAAGTTGTTTACTTCAAGCGTGTATTTTTAAAAAAATAACAATGTTCATTGCTATGTAACATCTGTATTTTTGCATGTTTGTTTCGTAATATTATATAGTACCGTGGATGTCATAAAAAGTAACCGTATCAAGCGTTCAGTTTGGTGCGTAGTGTTCTGGTGCGCATGGGTTCTGAAGCAAGACTGCAGTTTATTACTTTTATTATACTAGAGGGGGGGGGGGGGATCACATGATTGTTTATTCTGGGCAATGCCCGGTAGCTCATCTAGTATAAGATAAGTGTCTAAGTCACGCATTTTAATATTATAATTATATTTGTTTAGAAAAAAAATTGACTTTCAAATCGAGTCTTGTCTTGTGTCTAGGCCTGTATATTACCACTGTTGTTGACTCTAATGAACTTGCTCCCGCCTTTCTTTTCTGCAACTGGACACGTAGGGGTAAGTACCTGTTTTTGAATTATACTTCTGTGAAAGTCGTTTTTGTGCACATACATTTCAAATGTACATTGAGAAGATGAGTGGGTGAAAAGGTGAGGAGGTGAAGAAGAACAAGAATGAACTAGAAGAGACATAAGAGGATGTCGAGGAGAAACAAAGAAAGAGGAACCTATTCCAATTTTTACACGTCTTAATTTTTGTATGCTAACACCATAACAAACACAAGACAGCATTATTCTCTCTTCTCACTGCACGACATTCGTTACAGTTGCGCTTTTTGGGGGGGGGGGGGGGATATAAATTAAATATAAAATACTAAATATTTCATTCATTGTTTCAGATCCAAAAAAAAAAAGCGATTCAGCCCGGGTAAGGCCGGGGACGTCAGCTAGTTTGAAAATAACATTTAAAAGGCTGTTGCTATGGGAAGGCAGTATTTGCTGTAGCTGTACAATGAACATAACTCAGTATTTCCTCTATTTGGCTTTGTAATTTGACTAATAACAGTCTATTGAAAAAGTAAAATGCCCCCCCCCCCCCCCAAGCAGTGTCCATTCCCACATGTCATGATACATGTAGCACGCCATATAACTCATTCAGTGACCCAGTCCAGCACAATAATAATAGCAACAACAACAATAGAGCACATTTATACAGCGGATGTCAAAGCTCTTTATAATGAAATACATATAGGCCTAGTAACAATCCCCCCCCCCTCTCTCTCTCTCTCTCTCTCTTTCTCTCTCTCTCTGTCTCGCATGTACTTACAGATGTACTAGTATGCACTTACACTTTGACGTTGTGCAAAAACATACAAGCTTTAAGAGAGACATCAGTCAGTCAGTAGATATTGTGCATACATTGTAGAGGTCACTCAAGTGCTTCTCCTGCATGGGCAGTTACCCCAGTTGTGGGCGCATGCAGAGCATGGAAGCGGGCGACAAGGTTATCGATTGTCCACCCGGTCTGGCATGCATGGTGAGTTAACAGTGTGCCCGTTTTTTTTTTATTATGTTTGTTTTTGTTTTTAATGTTTATTGGTGTTCTGGTAAACCACAGCCTTCCTAAAATACGTGGGCTCGGTTTGTTCAATTATTCCAACTCGGTGTTTTTTTTTTTTTTGTTGCTTATTCAGTATTCTGACTAGGTGATAGGCCTACATAATTATTTCCACATATAGGTGACTGGCATCATGCTTTTTACTGATGTGAATCGGCATAGAAGTTTCCGTGTCGTGTTACTGAAGACCAAGCCGTCGTGCTTTCACTGCGTTCCGGGGGTTGCAACCTTGCGATCACTTTAAAGGGATGAACAAAATCGCTGTAGAAAACACGCCATGGCAAAATCTGAAACAAGTTTGAAAAAAAAACAACAACAACCCAAAAACTATTCCAGCAGAAAATATCTGACTGCAGATAGGCCTGTTTCATGTAAGAACAGACATATTTATATTATGATGTTCATTACAACTTGCCACAAATATAAACATCGAATACTCAAATATCGTGTTTAGTTCATAACTTCATAATGATACTTTTTTTGGTTGAACGAAACCCACCCGAAATCTCTCGTTACTTGTATTGATTAAAAGGAAAACCAAAGGACATCGCAGTTCAACTATTTACACTCTCCTCCCATCTTCACCCACCCCCTCCCCCAAACACACACACACACACATACTTGTGTATATCTTCGATGCCCTGTTGTTTCAAAATCTCTAGCTGCTACCTATCTTTATGATTTTGAACATGTGAATTTTGTACACTTCAGATGGGTCGACAAGGGGACGAACCAGGCAAGTACGTGTACTTCCGACGCTGCATGCCCGAAACTTGTCAGTCCAGCATGAGGGACATGTACTGCATTGGGGCACTGGGCAACATGTCATGCTCCCTGTGCTGCAACAGCGACCATTGCAACGTGGAGGAGTACAACATCGGCTCCTCCATCCACGGCGTAGGATTAGTCATGGCCATAGTCTTTGGCGGGATCCTCCGATTCCTAATGGGATGAGCCGTTCAGCAGCTGCACGTAAATTTAAAGCACTAGGTTTAGAACAAGGTAAGGGAAAGGGGGTTGGATTAACGCCAGCCACGGGAGAACTCTTCATGAACCAGAGAATTCCAGGGGAGAAGTTTAACAGCCAGGAAGTTAATTCCTTAGATATCAGAGAAGAGGTCGAGTTGCTAGATCCAGCCATCTTTGCTACGATTAGAAATTCAACAGTTTTGCGCAAATTTATTGAGAAATCTTTAGGGATGTCAAATTTCGATATGGCGATAGGTGCAAGTAAGTCTGACGAAGATACCATTGTGAAACAGCCAATTAAACTGAGGTACCATCGCGACCAGCAACCATTCAGACAAATTAAAGAAACAAAAAACTCGGAAAGAGTACGGCAACCTTACGAACAAGTTATAATTGTAGATAAGGAAAATGTCGACCAAAATAGACTTGACCCTCTTTCTGCAGAGTTCCCGGTGAAAGAACACTTGGCTATATTCAAAACAAATAAACTGAATCAGTCCAATGTCCCCATTACAAAAACTATTAATACCAAATCCAAAAAGCATAAATTGAAGCGTTCTAGCAACAAGAATGGCAAACAAGGACTGAAAACTGATAAAAACCGTCCACTGCGACGTTTCACAAAAACCACGAAAGAAATATCCAGGCGATTTCGAAAACATGAGAAAGTACTCGGGGGCCGTGATTCCAATAAAACTAAAATGACAAGACGGTTTAGTAACAACTTTGCACTTGATTTGCTGCGTTTAATGGCTCTTCCAGCCAAACAATATATTTCTTTCAATATTCGTCCTGAATTCAAACATAAAGAGGTTAAAAGAAGAAATAAAACAATTTCCGCTAAAGCTGAGCACCCAGTTAATGCTTCACCTGCCGATTAAATTTCGTCCACGAAGGAAGAAATAAGAAAAGCTGTCTCTAAAACCAGTAAACCAAGGACAGTAAGAAAGCATACATTACATACCTACAGATCCCACGTGGTCACGCGTTCACACAGCAGGAGTAAAAGAGCTATAGCAAGCACCAGCAATAGCACGACTGACAGCCACAACACCAAAAGTTCAAGTAATGGAACTGTCACAGCCACAAGACTACAGAACACTATGACTATGGGCAGCAATGTCGGTCTTGCGCAAAAGCAAGTAAAATCTGATGGAAAGCCCCAGGAAGGAGATAAAACTCTGCCGGTGATGATGCCAGTAGGCCTAATACACACGTTAAAAGTAATCCAATCGGCTCTTAAACAAGACAAAACGATGACGCAGGAGCCTGATTACTAGAAATTCGGGGGCTCAAATATATCGCATATCGATGAACGATCACTGGAATTTAACTCATGCTAATCGAAGTAACCAGACAAATAGACTTCACACACCAGATACTGTAAACATTAATTTTCATTCTCAATATTCAGGAAATACTTCACAATCCTCAACACAAAGAATGAATAAGATTTTTCTCCCAGCTCGAATTAGTGGCAGTATTTTACCCGATGGAGAGATCGGTACTGTTAAGTGGGAAGCAAACTATCCAGCGTCAACAGGATCAGCATTGCTGAGAATTCTTACTAAACCCCAGCTATTATCTAGGGATGCCATAAAAAAGGTCGGGGATGATATCGCATTATCACATCAAAGCACATACAAAGGAAATCCATCGCCTTGGTGGACTGATTTCAAAATAGTTATGACCAGGGCATTAAATTTACTCTATTACACGGTAAACACCATGAAATCGATCTCCAGAGAGGAGAACGTACTTATGAATATAGCAACCCAAGTACAAAGTTCAGTCGGTGCAGTACGCTTTGCGAATGGAAATGCACAGATTTGCCGCGTTGCACAAGATATAAATCTTCCCAACTTCCCCTTACAGTCTCTCCTTGGTGATGGTCAACAAATGGCAGGAGAAAGCGCACAGACATCCTCCAGATACCTGGACTCACTCAGCGTACCAAAATGCATATTGTTACGGGTTCAAAGAAGGGCGTGCCCTCGAGTGTTACGATGGGGATTGGTTAATTATAGAATTTAGGTGTTCGACTGTATTTACTAATATCGAGAGGTTTTACAATTACTCTGCCATACCATGCCACATACACTAATAACAATTTCGAGTAAGTTATATCAAGGACCTTGTAGGGCCACAAATTTATTACCTATGTGAGAGGATGAACGATTTTCTATTTTTAATGTGCTTTCATGGTAACTCTGGTGCGTGAGTGAGGGACGGCCACTCATAGTAGTTTATGGGCACTTGGCCGAGTACCATTAATTGGATTATTTCCCTTGTAATACTAGCGCGGGACCCGTTATTCACATCACGGTGAAAAGCGCGCATTTTGATTGGTCAGTTGGAAATGTTGACCACGGGGCTTCCAACTCTTATATCATGGCTTTAAGTTTCTTACAACTCGCTCACTCGTTGTTATCCACCGACCGAAAGACGGGAACCCGAATTCATTTTTGAGAGTAGACAATACCCTATCGGTACAAAATAGGTACTCATGATAACGTTTGTTATCAATGGAGATACGTCGTATTAATGGACGAAAGTATCCCGCACAAAATTGTCGAATGTTGTTAGTCCTGACACTTGGAAAATTTATATTAAAACTATTACCGGGTTTCTGGTATAAGTAGTCAGTTAGAATTTTAGCAGCAAGTTTCTACTTTATAATGGTACCAATTTTGTTGTACTTTGATGCACATATCCTATTGAAATAATTAATAAGAGGATCTCGGATTTAAAGTAAACCACGAGTTAGACGCATGTTATCCCCGATAAATCCAACCTGGGTCAAATTTATTCAATTATTGCTGGAGGGGACGTTAGAGTAATTTCTGCAGTTTACTGGGATACCCAATTGACTTTTGTGTGCA
Source organism: Onchidella celtica (assembly GCA_963931925.1). NCBI lineage: Eukaryota > Metazoa > Mollusca > Gastropoda > Systellommatophora > Onchidiidae > Onchidella > Onchidella celtica. Next base: position 45,001,466 of record OZ007571.1, read on the forward strand.
CCCTTTTAACCGTACTGTAAATTCGATTGTGTTAGGACCCTAACCGGTTATGTTGTTCGGCTGGACTCCATGTCCGAGCCTTTCACTTGTGCAACACGGGCTACGTAATAGCTCTCTCGGACGTCCGCGCGGGCTCATAAATAAGATGCGGTTCGAGTGGTCAACACACTCCATCATAGACGCAGAGACAAGAGCCGACAGCACAGTGAACCCAGCCCAGCAACCCGGGCCCGTAGCAGCTCAGAGGCTTGCCGACGCTTGCCATCGCCACCCCGCCCCATAAGGCATGTAGCGGTAGCACAGGACCCGGAGAAAATTTGGCTTATGGCTGGTTGGGCTTCTTTTTTTGGGCTTCTTCTTTTTCTGGGTTTCTTTTCCTTTTTCTTGGTAGGGTTTTCCCTATGCCTTTTGGTAGCGATACCTTTGTTAGGCTTTTGAATAAATAAGATTGCCAGCAGAACCCTGTGTTTGTTAATCCTGTGTATCCTTAAGGGAGTTACTATTGAACCCACGCAGTAACCACATTACCCACTCGTAGTTCATCCAACATTTTCTGGTGTCAAGAAGTGGGATACACAGAAGGGTTAGTTTGTAAGTCTAGAAAGCCCAACCATGCCACGAACAACAGGAAGCCGAAGTTCAGATGAGGAACAACCCCCCGCACCACCGCCAATGCCAACACAGCCCTACATTATAATGGCAGCAGAGCAGCCGAGGATCGACACATTCTACGGCGACATGGGGAGAGGAGGTGCAGAGAGGTTTGAGGGACAGCTCCGGGCCTGTTGGTCCAGCAGGCCAGAACTCTCCGAGGACCACCGCCTCACCATCCTTCTAAACAGCGTCGGCCCCGAGGTGAGGGCGGAACTCAAGTGCCACCCCCGGGAGGTGCAGCGAGATCCTGAGAGAGCTCTCCAGTGTATACTGGAGGCTTTCGGAGAACACCGGTCACCCAGCGACCTGTTCATAGCCCTGAGCCAGTGCCGCCAACGACCAGGGGAGACGGTGAGGGGTTTCTCCCATCGGCTGAGGGATATGTTCGACGCCCTTACCAAGCGCCAGTCTGCCCTGAGGGAGCCCATATATGAAGAGAGCATCCTGAGGGACATCTTCATGGGGGCCCTCTCAAGCGAATCGCTCACGGCCCAGCTCCGTGAATACAGGTTCCAGCATCCAGATGCCACCTTCCTGGACATCCGGAACACTGCCATCCGCTGGTATGACGACAGGGGACACCCCGACAGCCACATCCAAGCCATTGCGACCAGGGCTGACAACAGGCCACCCCAACACTCCGCCGCCGCCACTGCTAACACCAGCGACCGGGCCATCGCTGATCTCAACGGCAGGCTGGAGAAAATGGAAGCTCTCCTGTCTCGGTTGGCTGAGGAGGAGCCACTCAGCCACCGGAGAAGAAGGACGAGGGGGCAACGAACTGAGAGGGGACCAGGAGCCTGTTTCCAGTGTGGACGACAGGGACACTTCGCAAAGGACTGCCGCCGCTATCAATGCAAGCCACAGGGGGAAGGGCGACCCCTGTAGACCAGAGTCCGGCTACAGATGGGTCAAGTGAGGACTCATTCACACGACGAGCGGTTGGGGAGCTCCCTGTCAGGACGGTACAGTTGAATGGAATACCAGTCACGGGGACCATCGATACCGGATCACAAGTCACGACTGTCACCTCGGCGATCTACCAGCGGCACTTCAAGGGAAAATTGCAGAGGCCCACTCAACACTACCAACTGACCGCGGCGAATGGACTCAGCATTCCATATGAGGGGTACATGGTTGCTGATGTGACAGTGGATGGACAGACAGCCCAAGATCGAATAGTCTTCGTCCTGAGTGGGGATGGTCCTGCCCTGAATTCGTGCCTGATAGGGATGAACGTCCTAAACCATCTGGATGTAACCTTGCCCCCACCAAACTTTTCACAACAGCAGCACCCCTACGCTAGAGCCCCCAAGCAACCCACGGTGATACCAGCTCGCACCGTCAAGACAGTAGTAGCAACAGGAGGCAATACCCGAAACCAAGAGACGGTAATTTTAGAAGCGATAGTAGATGGTCCACGCCGAGGCTTGGCTGTTCTGACAACCTATGTGACTCCAATAGATGGGAAGCTGAAGGTTCTAGTCATGAATGAGACGGATGAAGATGTTGTTTTGCCAGCCCGTGCCCCTCTGGGAAAGATATACCCTGCCAGTCCTGCTGTACATGTCAACCACGTCAACTGCGAGTCGCCGAGGTCCCCCGTTAATCACCCACCAAGACAAGGCCCCACACCTGAGGCTCTACAAAAGCTTACCGAGATGGTTTCAATCCCAACCCTAAACAACCACGAGCAAACCACGCTAAGGGACTTACTGGTCACACACCAAGATGTCTTTGCCTGGACGGACGCTGAACTGGGATATACGGATAGAGTGCAACATAATATAGTAGTGACGGATGACACGCCAGTCTCCCAACCATACCGAAGGATCCCGCCATCTCAGTTGAAGGAAGTGCAAGAACATATTGAGGACCTCTTGCGTCGTGGCGTGATCCAACCAAGTAGTAGCCCCTATGCCTCACCCATTGTTGTTTGCCGCAAGAAGTCAGGCGAGCTGAGACTCTGTGTCGACTACCGCCAGCTGAACAACATAACCAGAAAGGACGCATTCCCACTTCCCAGGATTGACGAGTGTTTAGACATACTAGGTGGCTCAAAATTCTTCTCAACCCTAGACCTCGCCAGTGGTTACCATCAAGTTGCTATGTCGGAAGAATCTCGAGAGAAGACTGCTTTCATCTGCCCCTTTGGCCTGTACGAATACAATAGGATGCCCTTTGGTCTATGCAACGCCCCGGCCACCTTCCAGCGATTGATGCAGTCCACAATGAGTGACTTCATATTCAAGATACTGCTGGTCTACCTGGACGACCTGTTAGTCTTTTCGCCAACCCTTACCGAACATCTGGAGAGACTGGAGTCTGTCTTCACTCGACTTCGCACCATTGGCGTCAGGTTAAATCCCAACAAGTGCTCATTTGCCCGCTCTTCAGTACCCTTCCTAGGACACACTATCTCGAATGAGGGGATCTCTACTGATGAAGACAAGGCCCGCGCCATAACGGAATATCCTATGCCGAAGACCATGAGAGACCTAAGGACTTTTCTGGGGATGGTAGGCTATTACCGTCGTTTCATAAAGCATTTCGCCAGAATGGCCCGCCCCCTCCATGAAGTCATCAGCAAGGCAAACCAGCAGAACCAAGGCAGCTACAAGAAGCACCAAAAACTGGGTGAGCTATGGACGACTGAATGCCGACAAGCCTTCCTGGAACTGCGAGATGCCCTCTACAGCGACGCAGTAATGTTGGCCTACCCTGATTTCGACAAGCCTTTCGTCTTGGAAGTAGATGCTAGCCATGAAGGTCTAGGTGCTGTCCTCAGCCAGGAGAAGGACGGACGACGACGTGTAATCTCTTACGCAAGCAGAGGATTGAGGCCCAACGAGAGGAAGATGCGTGGATACAGTTCATACAAGCTGGAACTACTAGCAATGAAGTGGGCCATAACCGAGAAATACCGGGGATATTTGCTGGGCAACTGCTTCACCGTATACACCGATAACAACCCCCTAAGTCACATTCTGTCTTCCAAACGCAGTGCAGTGGAACAACGCTGGATAGCTGAACTCGCAATGTTCAACTTTGATATCAAGTACCGCTCGGGGAAGGAAAATGCGAATGCTGATGCTCTGTCCCGACACCCCCTTCCGGCACCACCCGACGAGGACGCTGATGAATTGGTAACTATTGCTTCCGCCTGCCTGCAGTCTACCACACACCTCCCATTGGAAGTTGCCACCACGGTTGGAGAGGAGGTGTTTGTGAACCATCTGCACCTGTCTCCTGCCAAAGCCCTTATTCCCTCCCTCAATAACGAAGACCTAGCAGCTGCCCAAGAAGATGATCCAGCCATCCAAGTTGTCTACCGAGCAGTAAGGGCGCAACAAAAACCCACAGCCATAGAGCGCAAAGACCTAACTAGTGACACCCTCGCCATACTGAAACAGTGGCACAAGCTTTCCATCCACGACAGCATACTAGTGCGGAAGATTCTCGACCCAGTCCACGGAGAAGTAAAACAGGTAGTCTTACCATCCAAATATCGTGAAACTGCTATTAGGTTTGCACACGACGGCACCGGACATCAAGGCCCCGAGCGAACACTCGCCCATATACGACAACGGACCTATTGGCCAGACCAAACCAGTATGGTTCAACAGTATTGCCAACAGTGCGAGCGGTGCCAGCGGTCTAAGCATCCCCCTGTCCGTGTCGCCAAACCCACTGGTCATCTTGTGGCCACTCACCCCTTGCAAATTGTGGCCATGGACTTCGCAAAAATTGAGCCCACTACTGATGGCTACGAGAACATACTGGTCATGACAGATGTTTTCACCAAGTGGACAGTAGCAGTGCCAACCAAGGACCAGACAGCAGCGACAGTTGTTCGCCACCTCATTCACTCGTGGATTGTCCACTATGGGGTTCCAGAGAGGCTACATTCCGACCAGGGACGGCAGTTCGAGGCTGAAGTGGTACGCCAGCTCTGCAGCCACTATGGCATCACCAAGTCCCGCACCACCGCTTATCATCCACAAGGCAACGGCCAGTGCGAACGGTTCAACCGCACTATGTTCAGTCTGCTGTCCACCTTACTCCCAGAACAGAAGTTAAGATGGCGAGAATACCTGCCGGAATTAACTTTCTGTTACAATGCCACCCCCCATTCCTCCACTGGAGTGTCCCCTTACGAGCTCTTGTTTGGCAGGAAACCACGTCTGCCATTGGATGTCTATCTGGGTGACGAGACACCAGCCTCCACTTCGGTAGGCGACTACGTCCAGCGGCATATACAACGGCTTAACGGACTGAGGGCGAAGGTAGCGAGGAAGGTGGAGTCCACGCACCTTCTGCAGGACGCACGAAGGACAACCCCCCACAACGCCGCCCATCTTCAGCCGGGCGACCATGTCCTTGTCAAGCACCACTATCCTGGTCGACACAAGATCCAGGACCCGTACCCCGGTCCTGTGCACACCGTCCTGTCTGTTCCCCCGCCTCATGGTGGTTACTTTACCATCAGAAACCCAGATGGAGATGCCACTGCGGTCAACGGAGACCTCTTGCGGTTATTTCACCCCCCAGTGGTCAACACACGTCCACAGCACCCGCCTCCACTGCCTGCGTCGACCGATGTCTGGTACTTCCCGGCTCACCACCCTTGCCAGCCACCTGCAGCCCGACCGGACCCTCAACCTGGGATGACAACTTCCCAGCGCCTACCTCCTGTGCGGAGGTCCAGCCGCCCACACAGACAACCCCAGAGATTGGACCTCTGACTCTTATTAGTGATTAACATTAGACATTGACTGTGAGTGCAGAAAGAGCAGGGGAGCACACCCATCAAGACCCCCCCCCCGAGTTTCCATCAGGCCAGATGATAGACCACCGAATCCAAGGGAGCTCCGCCTCAAGATTTTAAGTTAGAGAGTATGCCCGTGTTAGCTTTCTCCACAGCTTAATTACAATTACTTTTATGCCTATGTTGACCTTACCTTTTTCATTGCCCTAGTGCCCTTATAGCATATTGTATTTTTTTGTACTGTTCGATCCTACGTTAACCCTGATAGTGGTCTGGGACCACCGTTGCAGGTCTGGGACCTGTTGTTTTGTCCATATGATGTAACTTACTACAGCCAGAGCTGAGACTGTTGTGTACATCTTCAGGATGCCAGTAGTAACTTAGCCGGTTCACGCCACCTGTTAGTGGTTATAAAGAGGATGGACCATTGTTGTACTTCGGTTCACTGTGTGTAATTTGCAATTGTTCTACCCTAAGTGATGGTATCATAGCCCCTTAGAGTTTGATTGTACCTTCAGTGGTCTTTTGTAAACCTTTGAATTGATGTATGTGTCACGTAAGGGACTACGTGACTTAGCAGGGGAGAATGTGAGAGGATGAACGATTTTCTATTTTTAATGTGCTTTCATGGTAACTCTGGTGCGTGAGTGAGGGACGGCCACTCATAGTAGTTTATGGGCACTTGGCCGAGTACCATTAATTGGATTATTTCCCTTGTAATACTAGCGCGGGACCCGTTATTCACATCACGGTGAAAAGCGCGCATTTTGATTGGTCAGTTGGAAATGTTGACCACGGGGCTTCCAACTCTTATATCATGGCTTTAAGTTTCTTACAACTCGCTCACTCGTTGTTATCCACCGACCGAAAGACGGGAACCCGAATTCATTTTTGAGAGTAGACAATACCATATCGGTACAAAATAGGTACTCATGATAACGTTTGTTATCAATGGAGATACGTCGTATTAATGGACGAAAGTATCCCGCACAAAATTGTCGAATGTTGTTAGTCCTGACACTTGGAAAATTTATATTAAAACTATTACCGGGTTTCTGGTATAAGTAGTCAGTTAGAATTTTAGCAGCAAGTTTCTACTTTATAATGGTACCAATTTTGTTGTACTTTGATGCACATATCCTATTGAAATAATTAATAAGAGGATCTCGGATTTAAAGTAAACCACGAGTTAGACGCATGTTATCCCCGATAAATCCAACCTGGGTCAAATTTATTCAATTATTGCTGGAGGGGACGTTAGAGTAATTTCTGCAGTTTACTGGGATACCTAATTGACTTTTGTGTGCACCCTTTTAACCGTACTGTAAATTCGATTGTGTTAGGACCCTAACCGGTTATGTTGTTCGGCTGGACTCCATGTCCGAGCCTTTCACTTGTGCAACACGGGCTACGTAATAGCTCTCTCGGACGTCCGCGCGGGCTCATAAATAAGATGCGGTTCGAGTGGTCAACACACTCCATCATAGACGCAGAGACAAGAGCCGACAGCACAGTGAACCCAGCCCAGCAACCCGGGCCCGTAGCAGCTCAGAGGCTTGCCGACGCTTGCCATCGCCACCCCGCCCCATAAGGCATGTAGCGGTAGCACAGGACCCGGAGAAAATTTGGCTTATGGCTGGTTGGGCTTCTTTTTTTGGGCTTCTTCTTTTTCTGGGTTTCTTTTCCTTTTTCTTGGTAGGGTTTTCCCTATGCCTTTTGGTAGCGATACCTTTGTTAGGCTTTTGAATAAATAAGATTGCCAGCAGAACCCTGTGTTTGTTAATCCTGTGTATCCTTAAGGGAGTTACTATTGAACCCACGCAGTAACCACATTACCCACTCGTAGTTCATCCAACACCTAAATACCTAACAATTTCGTCTATCGTTTACATATTAAAAGACAACATCAGCAGCATCAAATGAACATACTAAAATACATAACTATAAGACTCCCCTAGCTTCTTAAAAGATTAGAAACTCTATATCATTCTGACTCATTCACAGTTTACTTAGTAATTATTTATCTTCAGAAATATAGCCTACCTACTATCTCACAAATGATATTCTTATGTCTCAGACGACAATATTAACTCAGTCAACTGCTTATAAAGGATCAAACCGTCAAGACACACTGACGTAGTTAAGATAGATCTAGATCTGCTCTAGGATGGGCTGGCAATCCCCAGCCTCATCCAGACACATCAATTACAATTTACAAAATGTGTATATCAGTCACTCATTCTAGATCTTAATTGCAAGTAAAACTTTATGGTCTTGCATTCCTTTGGTAGCACTTCTACTGGAACATTAGGGTCAGATTCACATCATCTCGAATCATTGTGATGACACTTACGATTGGTTCCCTGAAACAATTTCAGGGAACTGGAGAAAATAGCTGTGGATTATTTCATGACCTTAACAGTCTTATGGTTCCCTCTGGCTGGACCTTAGCCGACCGCCCTCGTAGATGGAAGGATCTACATGGAAGTGATCAAATCTCAAGATGGCTTCGCTTATCTTCTGCAAGTCCACGTGACTGCTCAAATTTGATTGGTGCATCCATCCCGAGCTCCGCTCGCAGCGCCACTAGATTCTATTAATAGTAACAGACAAAGTTACTAAAGTCTATCAAAACCCTTCGCAAAGTCTCTACACCCTAAACGTTTTATGTACGAATTTATTCACCCCTTATTCGCCCCGTCTTTCCCTGTTAAAGTACACCCAAACTACGGGGTTGCAAACTGCGTCGTCACTGTTAATTTATCCATTCGTTCTATCCTGACCCACTTTCTTTCCATCTCTAAGAAAAGCGCTACAAAAACAAACCGTCCACGGGAATAGTTCAAGGACGTCTGGACTGGCTAAAATCAATGATGCCATGTAATGAACAAAGCGTGACCTAGCACGGCAATTCAAATCCTAATCCTGACACATATCGCTGCTGAAAGCTTTAAACACTTGCCTAGTGTATGAACAAGGTGGGAGCCGAGCGTACAGAGATATGTCACACACCGTTAAAATATTGCATCGTTATCTGAATGCCTTTGAAGTGTTGATGAAGAATTACACAACATTCTTGAATATGATGCCGAAAAAGAAGAGAACTGAAAATATTAACTACACTGGTATTTCACAAGGTTTGTCCGCGGTCAATGAAGCTTCGATGGAAACCAGACCACTGTCTCAACTTCAGCGGCAACAAAAAACACGATTGGAGCCTGTTGATAATGAAATGCAAACAACTGAGAAAAACAGAATAAGACAAGAATGGCTGGGTCTGCTGAATGCTGGACTAAATCTTTCATCTGCAATGTTTTCAGCAAATCAAGAAATGCTTTCACATCAACTGGAGATCTCTCAACTGGGTGGCAAGAGAAAAATCATGGGACCATCAAGTGACTACTTTCAAGGCAGAACTGAAATTGTAAAGGTCCTAGATCAGAATGACGAAAGAAGCCAAAGATATAAAAACAAACATTTTCCCTTCAGTTCTTCGTCAGCGGCATGGGGAAATCAAGGAGAAATGCAAGAATCAACAGGTGCCCGCTCCGGGGACATCGAACATCATAAATTTACACAGCGCTTGCAAGATTTCACGAAGAAGGCTCCATTAACGCTGGAAGTTGTGGAAGACGCAATGGCGGTCTTCGATATAACTGAAATCACAAAAGGGCTAAAAACAGGCCAACTACTTTCTGATGGATTTGCTAGGAAATTGCCTATGAAGACAGCACTAGAGACGCCAAAGTTGTTTTCCAGTGATCAAATAAAAGAGAGAGGTCACGGGGTGTATTTGAATGGACAAAGCAAAGGAGGGTCGCTTGCAGTTCAGAATAAATTCAGCGATAACGTTTCAAATAAGGACGGCATCACTTGGCCACGTACAAATCAGATTAACATGCCCGTAAACTACGAGGACTCAGACAATAAAATCTCTACACAACCCTTACAGCCATACATTTTGCATAACAAAGCCTTAAAGCCTTTCGCAAATGCTGCTTTGAAATATTCCTTGATAAGGAACGACCATAATAAATTATCAAAATTATCCGGTCTTGGGAGAGTAAAAACAGACGACAGCGAGGCTGGTATGCAGTATGGTTTGAAAAACACCCCAGACGGGCAGGATAGGGCATCAAAATCTGTGAACCCTACAGTGACTGGATTAAACAATTTGAATAACAATCCTGTTATCAGTGTCCCAACAGAAAATAAGGATTGCTATTTCCAAGCCCCTTTAAAGATACGTGGAAATGTCGAAGGTCAGATCGGGTCACAGAAGATCGAACCAACATTGTCAAAATTCATGTCGTCAAGATTTCCACCAGATGGAACAGGCCATGTTGACAGAGCCAACAGAAAACATAGCAAGGGATTCTTCTTCATTCGAAAAATAACCACCACTTACGCCTAAGGATATGTTTCCCGAACATTAAGCCCGAGACCTACAAAGAGGCTTGGACACATACACACAACTAAAATTTAGCATTATTGTACATAAGAACAACTACAACGCACCACACCCATTATCCCAACGTAATAGGTAATGATAACAATGATAAAAGGAAGGAGTTAGTTGTATCGTACATCAAACATTTTCTTGCGGTCATCTCGACACAGCATTTCATTTTTCAAAATTCATCCGTCTGTACAGCAGTAAGCTTGAACAGTTTTTCTTATGATGTTATGTACTATTAAGTAGGCTTATAGGACTTATTTATTTTTCGGGGGTACACAGGAAAGAATAGCAGCTCTTGCGGTGAGTGAATATCCACACTAAGCATGCAGCGCATTTTCGAATCGTCGCCGAGACATTATCACTTGAACAGTTTTTCTTATGATGTTATGTACTATTAAGGAGGCTTATAGGACTTATTTATTTTTCGGGGGTACACAGGAAAGAATAGCAGCTCTTGCGGTGAGTGAATATCCACACTAAGCATGCAGCGCATTTTCGAATCGTCGCCGAGACATTATCAGCGGTTCATGAGCTCCATTCCTGGCAGCTGGTGAAGAAAGAAGATTCTGCATCCCCAGACCAAATACCATCATAGTTTTCTTTTGAATAAATCAAATTACAATTACATACAATACACGCGCATTTCTAGTCCCTGAATAAGTTATCCGCACGGGCTAAATTTTGTTCTGTGAGTTGAGCTTGTTCTCGGGAAATAAACCAAAAAATTATTTAGGCTTGAAAAATGTAGCGTCACTCGGGTAATCACCATGGTTGGTTAAGGCGAACAACCTGTCGTATCAGCCGGACAAAAGAAACCTACGAATACAGCGACAAAAAGCAAAAAATAATATAACATTATCAAAGAAAACAACTCAACTACGAGTAGGTGTTACCAAGATGCTTGCGGAAGGTAACAGTGGTATGATAGTGTGGAAATAAGAGGGAGTGTTTAGGCTAGGGAGGATGATTAGTGGTATAATCTTAGGCAAGGGGGGGGGGGCAGGAGGAAGGGTGTTCCATTTTAAATTATGTTCAAAATAATAATTCATCTATTTACTGATAGGCTATTGTTAATTGGAGTGGGCGTGGTCAGAGATCTTAACTGATCAAATGTCTATCAGAAACACGCATACACACAACAATGAGCTGTTTTTATGGGCTTAATATTGATGGTTATAATTCAGTGTTGTTCTCCATGCTGTCTATGGCATACCTTATGCTTTATATTCGCAGGAGGCAAACTATTTTTAAATCATTATTCATTTATCGCGGCTGAAAACAATACTGGCATCAACATTCGTAAAGTACGGTACCGGTAGTCAAAATGTGGCAAAAAGAAAAAGTTGTAGGTTGCAAAGCCCCGTGTAGCAAATATTACCGAAACAATACAATAAAATGCGAAGGAAAAGGAAAGATTTGAAGATGAGAGTGGGAGGTTCGGGCAGATTCAATAGCTAAGTTATACATACATGTATTATTTTAGTGCATTTTCAAAAGTTAAATTTTATGTTTCATACACATACACAATTGCTGATCGAGTGTCTTCCTTAAATTTAAAAACAATAAAGTCGGCGGTTTCCACCATAATCTGTGTATAACTTTTGGTTTATAGTTTTCAACAGAGGAACCAATGTCCCAGAGGACGTGTTGCCTGCGAAAGTTTGTCCTGTAGTGGGTGAATATTTCTATAATAAACACACACACACGCATGCACGGGCATACACACACTTTTTTTTTTTTACTAATTCATAATAATGATTCACATCTTATGCACAAAATGTCAGGCCTGCCGTGCACTAAAATAAAAACCGAAATAATTTTGTGGACATAAGAAATGTGTTTAACTAAATTTTCTGAGAGCACAATCGAAGCTATAATATGCCACCATTCTAAACTGTGTATTAATTGTACCCATTATTATCATGCCTTTTAATAAAGAATGTTTTTTTTTTTTTTTTTTAGTTTTATCACTGGCGGCTTGTAAAATCGCGCGGCATTTCTGATAGCCTCAGACAGCACGTTTTGGTAAAGCACTGATTTCCTACTTCGAGCTGTATTGCCACTATTATTCCGTAGAATTTTGTTTGAATTTACATACCGTGTATTTGTAATATATTTATTACTTTAGGTAAAGTCGTAAAAATATATGGATATTTTTTTGTTCACATTTTAATGGAACGTTAATTTGTTACTGTTAATTTTTTCATGGAAACACCCTGCCATTGATTGCTGTTAGTGTTCCGAAGTATCCATAATTTGTTCAGCTACAAATCTTAATGATTTTAAGTTGTGGGTCACTTTACTTATGTTTATTTATTTTTTAGTATATCGCTTAGATCAAAAGAACTGGCAACATATGTCTCCATGGTACCTTTACTTATATTAGGGCCTTTTAAGTTTTTGTAAACCATGTATGTAGTCACTCTGTTTCGATAGTAAGTAGAATTTATCACCGTGGCGATAAAATAGTTTTAATTATATAGAAGGATATTATTCGTAACCTTTCCTGTTAATCAAAATGATTCTTTTCCTTGTGTAACTTCTGTTCTCTAGTAGTTTGAGTTGTCGTGTATTTAAAATTTGAAATTTATGTATCTAATAGATTGTCAACGGAAACAAGCTTTTAATTTTTATACTTTTAATTGATTAAGCAAACAAATAAATGTCATGGGTGTCCTTCAATTTACTTTTCCTGTATCCTTGTTCTGTGCTTCCAGTGACTGCAAGTTTGCTTGAATTTTGTAAATGATAAAGAAAATCTGTGAAGTTTTATCTTCTATTTTTTTACACTGACGCAAGCAAGGCTGGGCAGCAGTGTTGAGTTACCATCAATATAAAAATAACGAAAGCCATTGGCAAAGGCTTCTACTCTGGAACTTTTACAGTTGAATAATAGAAATACTGGCACTCTAGTAGAACAGTCAAAGTACTTGCAGCTACCCAGCGTTGCCCGGATAAACCTGCACCCCGTCTCCTACCCCTTTTCCCATTATGATCTCCCACCAATTCCAATTCACCCTCCTATGGTGTGCATGTGAGGGACTTACAGTGAACGGCAAGATGACACGGGCAAAATTGCTCCATTGGACTACGGTTCACGACATGACAATGCTACTGCCAAATGCTAAACTGTTTTATTCACAACCACATGCGACATTAATAATAATAGGATCACTATCTGCCTTGGACCTAGCCGTTTGTAGCTGTATTTATCATTCAATGGGGAGTAGTGTGCTCTGTGAAATTGGGTGTGGCATACATGTAGTTACATGTACTTGTATTCCTGTCCTTGACTGGCCAAGTGCAGTTCAAGATCAGTTCGGAAGACAGGTTTTCTTCTGTAGTATAAGATTATTGTCAAGCTCTCTTGATTTTGCTTTGAATAGGGGCTATGCTAAGATCTGGGCATATATCTGTATATTCACATCTGACCTAAAACTACACCAGGCCCATCGGGTAGTTAACACCAGAAAATAAATTGGAGTAAACAACATTCATATATAGTAATAATAAAAACGAAAAATTTAATTTAGACATGAATGTCTTATCACTTATATACATGTAGTAATAAATACATAATGTGCATTAATTTAGGAGCTGTGTCAATAACTCACAAGCGGAAAATATTGTTGAAGACCTGGAAAATGGGACAATACAAAATATAATCTGGAGAATGATAAGAAACAACAACAACAAAAAAATTCCATTGCAAACAGCAACAAAAAAAAACATGGCAAACAATGAAAAGCCCCAGAAAATAAAACCACCAGTATCAGAGACCAGCTGTGCTTATCAAGTTTAAACATAAATATCCTGGACAAATAACATTCCTTGTTGAATGTTTGTTTTCAAAGTCTTCTAAGCTCCTATCAAACATTTCCATAAACCATATGCAGAAAGCTTATGAAACATTCTACATCTTCAGGTGGAAAGTTCTCACGTGTGTTGTAAAATATCTTGTGGAAATCAGTGGCATGTCACAAACATCAGTGTCTCAGCATTTAAATCAACTTCTAAAGATACACATTTTGTATTTTATTGTTTTTGAAAGATAAATACAGTACTGCTTCAGAGGCTCAAAGACCACAAAATGAAGTAAAGCTGTATGAAAATACTTTTACTACAAGTCAGACCTTAAATATTCCTTCAAGCACTTGCTGTACAATGGCATCAGAATTACACTCTGTTTTCTCATAAAAAATCATATATTAATAAAGCAATGAATAATTCATATAGAGAAAATAAAATCTTCAATTCTTGAGAAAACACATTCAAATTTGAAATAAAACAAAGATAGGCTGAAATGCAAAAATAAAATAACCTGAGTAAAATGCATACAAAATATGCTGGCCTGTGTAAATATATCACCCTCATGTTTTTCATCATATTGAAGATTCAATATATTCAGTGTAATAGCCATTTCATGACATCTTGGTTCGTCTCTACATAAAGCAGATCTATATAATAATGCTATGCATTTGAACATATTATTTATTATTTGATTCTTAAGTCCTATTGCTCTATATCACATCCATCTGATGATCAACAGGTTCAGTAGCAGATCAGCAGATTAAATGCACCTTCTCTGTGCTAATACTTGATAAAACTTTCCAATTCAAGTCTGACTTGCCCTGATCCACTGTTACCTGGCCAAAACAGAAGGGGGTTTGGGTAAGCCAGTTGGCAAGGGCCTACAATTCTGAAAAAAGGGGGGGGGGGGGTTGGGGTACTCCCCTGATTGAGGCAATGGGGGTCGGGGGTCTGTTTAATAAATGTTGATATTGTGATGGTGGTCAAGGGGGATCCCGCATACACAGGAACACAATGTTAATATGATTCATAAAAGGCTGAAACATTAAATAAATACTTAATGAGTGATTTGAAATGATGCCTATGTTTCCTTTCTGGCTTGGGCCTATTACCAGCTGTGCATACAGGAGTGACTGACACTAAATCAAACAAAAGAAAATGGTGTGATATGTCACAAGGTTTTACCAAAATTTAAATGTTCAAGGATGGTCACAATTTCACAGTACACGTATCTCTGGTCTGTAAACAAGAATTTCACACATTGCACATAAGTATGGTTTTACTCACTAGCTGCTAGTCAAATATCATAAAAGATGACAGAAAGTGGTCTCGGAGTTTGCGGTGGTTGTTGGAAAGTCATTCAAGTAATTCATCCTATTAGGCCATGCAACTGAGTCAATATTCATTCAGCTATATTAAGTCTTGTACGTTTTGTGAAGCATGAAAGTACATATATATATTTGTAAATACATGAGAGAGAGAGAGAAAGAGAGAGAGAGAGAGAAAAAGAGAGTTCTTGCCATTTCACCATAGTGTAAAGATCTTTGTGTCTACTCTGTGGTGACAGGCACTGTATGAGTATACTCCATTATCATTATCATTACATGACATTATATTTATCTAAACAGACAGTTAGAAACTAGTGATACTGATATGCAAGTTCTTTATAATTATCTTTCAGTGGATTTAAACTGTGGAATAACTGCTTTAAATAATGATTTTTTAAAAAGAGGCAAAAAAAGGAAAGCAATCTCTGTGAAAATGACAGTATATGAATACACATACTGCAACTGCTGCAATTTATGGTAATGACAGTTGTCTTCGTTTTTCTTTGGCTGCTTTTTCTTGAGTAAATTTATACACCGAAAAGTGAGATTTTCTAGATCAGATCACTATTCCTGTGATTTATTCCTAGTCTGATTACCTATACTACTTGTGGTATCTTACATACATGTACGTGGTTCCTGCACCTCTTTGAGAATGTTTTTCCAGGGCTTTTCCAGGGCTAAAATAGATTCCTGGGTGACCAGGAAAAATTCCAAGACTGCAGGGATGTTTATTTACTTTTTTTTTTTTTTTCAAAAATGTTCCCACTTTTTAAATATTTTTTTTTTAAATTGAGGAGTGTTCCAGTGCTATTCCAGGGTTAATCCCCTATTTCTGGGGCCTTTTCTCAAATTATTTAGTTCCAGGGCTTGTTGGAATTCCACTCTTATGTGAGAACCCTGTACATCACTTATCTTATAATATCATATCGTGAAAATATGGCTTGCATACCAGTCTCTTAATTCTCAAAGAAAGTACACACACTGAAGAAAATGTGAAATTATAGCCCAGAGACAAAACATTTATATATGGAACCGACAACAGCTCCTAGAAATACAAGTTGAATGAAATCAAACAATTGAATAAACTAGTAGCCTGAAAAAAAAAATGTATATACATAAATTATATACCATTAAAAGCAATGAATACAAGGAATATCCCCCAGTACCAACCAAGAAGTATATTATAATGCAATCCATTATAAGTTAATGAAGAGTAACAAAAAAGTTATTGGGTGATACTTGATGTTATAAACACGGTTAAAATTTGTTCACAGCAAGGTCAACACAAATTATGAAGAAATGAAAGAGTTTTGTCTAGCTGCTGCACTTTCCTTTAGATGACAGTTATAAAAAAAACATGATGTCATGCATTTCTTCTTAAAGTAAAATGTCATGGCAAGTTTAACACTGACAATTTTTCTTTATTATAATATATATATATATATATATATATACACCATTCCTTCCCCAGTATAAAAGTATGCAAAGCAAGCACCCATCAGGAAAATAAATCTCTGAACATAAAATATCAAGCATTTACAAAAACTAAAAGGCACGGAAAAATCAGAAACTGGGTAGGAAGTAATGCTTTAAATTTCAAAAGGCCAAAATTGCTGCATTCCTAAAGTGATCTCATGGCTTGTGTCCTCTTACCCTCTGACAAACTGATATGTCCAACAACGATGAGCTTGGTCACCACAGAGATGGGTGACACGTAGAATACCAAGATAAGAAGTTCAAATGCCAACTATTACCCTCTAAAAATAGTCACTATAGACCAATCAGATTCATAACCTGGTTGTGACCCGACCTTAGAGAGCATAACAAGGTCAAGCGCTGAAACAATTGTTTGACAAAGGTTTTTTTCTTAGAAGATCTCCCATTGTCTTACTTTCTCAAGAGTTTCAATTCTCTTTTGTGAAAAGCTGACTATTCTGAAGAGAGATCTGGTGACCTTGATCTTTTGTGAATGTACTGTTTCAGTCTTCAAGGAAACAAAAATGGTTTTTGTATCATGGGTGTATTAAACTTCATTCCACCGGTGCAGCTTTTAAAAAAAAAATCTGACAGAAGGTAAAAACAAATATCTTTAAGCAGATTACACTGATCAGCTTGTCATTTGGCAGGGAAAGTAAAGCCTTATTCTTTACACAATTCCAGTCATGCCACCATAGCTAAGTGCCCTCCAGTTATCTCAAGCCTTTTTGTTTGACCGAACACAGAAATTATTGAAATACAGCCCAATACTGTGAAATATTTCAGCACCACTTTGCGGTGAGTCAACAGGGTAATTAACATACACTGGAAAAGTACTGGAATTAGTGGAAATCTAATGCTGCCATTCTGGCTGTCAGGCATAATTATGTCTAACTGAAGATATTAGCATTAATTCCTAGCCAGATGAGCAGTCAAATAAAAGATATACAGCTCAATGAGAAAACAATTTGAGTAAAAAGGAAAATTACAACAACACTGGAGGAAGGTAAACAAATGAAAATTGAATAGAATATCAGTATCAGTGGACCCGCTGATTATATATGCAGACTGGTGGCTGTATTACACTGTAATTGTTTCACCGTAGAGTAGGCAGTCCAAACTGCCTCGCTAAAGGGGCGAAATCCCATTTTGGCATAATTTTAGGCCAGCATTACAAGGCTATTACTACTGTGTGTTTATGTGAAACTGCATGTCTCCTACTTCAAAATAAAGTTCAATTCTTCCTCTGACAGAATATACTTCCTTGTGTATTGTTTAATGTGTTAAGCTGTGTGTTTTTAAAGCTTGAAAAGGGCATAGTCTTGCCATTTTTGCTCTGAGCTGCACATACCAAATTGACCACCTCATAACAAAGGGTCGCAGCGTGTCGCCCTGATGTAGCGCACGTGTTTGAAAATAACTCACACATAACTCTTCCTTTAAAAATCATTTTTGAAAAGTTTGTAGACCGAGAAACTGTCGGGAACTTAGATCAAGATCAAAATTATACGTCAATAAATTTCAGCCTTTGTATTCTAAGGGTATGCCAAGATCAGATATGGGGCATGTTTCAGCGCAAAGCGCCAACTGTTTTTCAATAGACCTACCCGATGCTTGATTTTGTCACCTTTGTCCGACACTCTGTGCTAAGTCAATGGTGACACGATTGGCCTCCTTTTCAACAAAAAAAACAACAAAAACATTATCTTTGTCTCCCTTGCAAGCGTTCACAAAAAGCTGAAGACGGATGAAGTTTGGGAACTAAAAAACGTAAAATGAGATGCTTGTATTATAATTGTACTCCTCGAAAAAATTGAGCGTAATGCACACAGCCTTGTCTTGGAACCTAAAAACTTTTAATGTCGTGACTCAATAAGCTGTCATTTTATGGGTGGTCAAAGTTGGACTATCGTGCAATTTGCAAAAGGTAGCAAATTCGAGGTGTTTTTTCACTTTTGAAAATGCCATAACTTTCAAAGCCTTTAAGCCAGAATAAGAAATCTGGTATCAAAATTCTTGGAAAAACATGCTCCATTAGATTTGACAATAACTGGTGAGATATGATTAAAAAGTAAAAATCGGTTTGGACTACCTACATAGAGTCTCAAACATGTTTCAATAAATGAATTGCATAACATTAAAAAAAAAAAAAAAATGACAACCATATCGAGGGCTGCGTGGTAAACTGTCGTAATTCAGTTTTCACAAATCTTCCAGTAGAAGCAAAAAATTTAAAAAAATAAATTAATATTTTCTTTTTCAGACTTCATGGTTACAAATTAAAAAAGAAACATACTAACAAAATGTTATTTAACCCTTAGTGTTCAGAATTTAACTTGTAACTCAGCCTGTGGGCCTGTCAAGGGCTACAAGCAAGCCAGATATCTCAATTTTTTTTAAAAGTTGAGTTACGATAGTTTACCAAATTCAAACTGCTTTAGCAAAAGAATCTGTTTGGTCTTCAGAACTGACAGCTAAAAGCATCATTGTCACACAAAATTCTGCCTCACTGAGGAAAAGAAACTGCAAAGCAAGTTTTTACAAAATGATTTTGATTGTTCCTGTGAGAAATTTCATCCCCAGCCAAAGAGTTTGCCCCATTCAGATGATAAAACAAAATTAACAATTCAGGAAATAGGGCTGCATTATTGCACCTTATGTTTTCACTGACAAATTTTGCAAAAGAATTTTGTTTTTAATGTATGAGGGAGACTTCATCTTAAGGCAATGATCAAGAAGTTTCACCACATTTTGCAAATAGGACCCCAGGCTGTGCAGTGACATTCTGTTCAATTTTCTAGCATTTCTACATCACATCTGTATGAGTGTATCAAATGCAAACTTTGTTGAAAACAACAACAGTAAAATATACATGTATTGCCAAGTAAAAAAAAATTGGCCAATTAAAAACTAGAATTTTTACAAAAGCTCTCTATATAAACTCAAAGCATTTTCACTCACTGTCCATAAAATTTTAGTTGAAAAATTCCACACTTTTCTCATCTTATTCAGCTCCATCTGCTTCAATCTCTTACAACTGAGTTCAAATGAACTTTGTCTTCATTATTTTCTTCACATTTTGCGCACATTATGCAGATCAGAAAACTCCAACATTACACATGAAGTACTGGAGCACTAGAGAAAAGATGTGTTCCAAACTTTCAGGCAGATCTCAACTCCTTTCTCTTCGTAGAGAATGGTCTTCACTTGTAATTATGTTCTGATTTCCAAATGTTAAGCTGAAGTCTTTTCCTGCAGTGACTTTCTATTATTCCAGCTATTGTATCAGTGTCAATGTGCAAAAGTAATTAACTGAACCCACATGACATATATTCCTTGAGACTGCAAGCTTCACACAACCTTACTTTAACCCTACACTGTGTACCTTTACATTCCGTTCAACATATTTACCTTTGAACTAATGCTCAATTTTGTTCGAAGCATTCACACTCTCTCAAGTTTTCTAGACTGTCATGTAAAAAAATCTGCCGATGGATAAACTCAGATACATTCGTCACGAAATCAAACCCACTAAAAAAATAAACATTGATTCAGAAGAAAACCATCTGAAATATTTTAAGCACAACTGACCATCCTATCTGGATACAAAAATCACCAAAACACAATGGACTGAAGAAATCTGTGTAAAAACTGGTACAATATCAACAGTTTGCCTCTAAACACAGCAGTAAAACTTTAGGGAAAATGCAGTGGTCGGTCTCCTTAAATAAATAATGTTTTCACTTCACAAACTGATATTTTCAGTTTTAAAACCCGTTTCAGCTCACATAAGATTAACAGGCCAATGATGCAAGAACAAGACTGCCATAAAACATGAAACTGTAGGAAAAAAATTTTAAAAACCCAGAGTTTATACAGGATGCTGATTCTTGTGAAAAAGTAATGGCCTTCTTCTCCCAATGGGACAAAGCCAAAAGAAGTAATGACCTTGACCGCAAACTTCTCTGTAAGAATAATACGACTGTCTCAGTTGTGACCTGTGGATGAAGATGAGCGACTAAGATATTACACATGCTGTTGCAATCAATGAATTCTTATTTTATTCCCTTCTCACTAATCTCAGATAAGCCACTTCTATACAGAAGATTTTTCATAGTAATCTGTATTCTCAGATCCTGTCATCCAATTTTAAGATGAAACTGGCAATCCAGAGCTTACTTTGAGTAAAAACTCACCATTCAGAACCATGATAGATTCTTTAACCGTTTCCACCACATGTTAACTACATGTTATCCACATCTTTCAGACTGGAAAAATATTAAGTGCAAACTACACTGTAACTCTTAGAAACAGAATAGTGCCAGGTTTGATTTTGTTGTTGGTGTATTCCAATCCGTTGAAAAGCTACAGTCATATGAGTGAAGGGTGTCAGATTCAGTTTTGTCACTTGTAGGGGTGGATTGCGTCCATGGGTGGTGGAAAAATTTTAAACCCTTATGATTGATCCAAGGCCATAAAGATCCCCATAACTCAAATTAGATACATGGAAACCATTTCAGCTCAATGGAAATGGTCTGTTTATTACATATCTGCAAATGGCCTTGTACATTAATTTGCCACCTACTTACGGTTGAATCACAGATGGTCCACTCATTCTCTCTAGTGTTGTTTTATTCTGTTATAAAAAGAAGAAATGTGTGATACAACCAACTTGATCTCTTAAATGAAATCCTAATGCAAATACAGTAAACATCCTACTGCTGTCATAAAGAAATTTAAACAAGATGGTTGTGAAAGAGATGTAGTGGGAAAACAGATAAAACAGTGCAGTAACAAATCATCTTCCAAGTTAATTACAGATTTCTGTTGCACAAAACTGATATTTTACTTCATAGATTACAAATTTTATGTTTTGAGATCTCACTGAGGAACTGCCAAAATATCAACAAAAAGACAAAAAAAGAAAGAAAACAAAATCAATCTGGGAGAAACATCCACAGTGGGCCATCAAGGCTGGATATGGTGTGTTTGTCTGCATCATGCAATCTGATACAAATTTACTCTGGCTGAAAGTGAGAACTGTGCAACACTACCAATAAAACCTGGGTGAAACAGGTGGTTAAAGTATCAAGATTTGTGGTGGTAAATGTTTTCGAGATCTGAGAAGCACTGATATTCCCTGCCTACGGCCATGCTACGGGGTGGTGTTTAAAGAAATTGGTCACAGTGACCAAAAATAATAACGTCACAGTGTGCCTTGATATACATAATTGGTCTGATCCAATTCAGTGCATTCTTAGAGGCAAAATGAAACAAATTGTTGTCCATCCCATGTATTGGCTTACCTATGATTTTGGTGATTTTAACCCTCGACCCGCGTTGAGTGAACTCATCCACATAATGCCCTGTGTGGGGATAGCCAGCTGATTGTTCGCGTGGTGCCAATAACCTCGGCGGTTGGGTCAATCGGGTCCTTGTGAACATGTGTACTTTAGGGCCCAACAGCAACAATAATGGTGAATAAATCGCAAGTGACCCCTATGATATTTGGACAAAGTACTTGTGATGAGATGCAATAGGTTCTATTGTTAAATAGAAGGCCAATAATCAAGAATTTTCTGCATTTACATGCTGTTTAAAACATATGTTAACTTTTGCCCAGGAACTCTGCACTTTTTTTTGTACAACAGAGTCGGTCATTTTCTCCCAGTTTTCCCTGATGAAAAACCTACCTACAGACACCCTTAGGCAGCATTATTGTACACATAGACTGGCTTCTCAAATATGCAGATGGCTCCTTTCTTCTCATTTCACATGTAGACGACAACCAGCATCAAAGTCAAAAGTTTTCCTAAGATTTTCCCCAGTTCGAACTTCAGACCGTCAGCACTATTACATGAGTATGACTAATAGTTACGAACAGTTGCATCGTAATAAATGTAATTGGACGATACCACTTTGTTAGACATAATGGGGGTGACAGGATAGATAAACAAGTGAAACTAGTGTGAAAAAAAAAAAAGTGAAAAAAAAAAAATGAGTCGCAGGAACCGAATAAACAAAACATGAGGAGCAGCGTTGCTATACAATAAATTGACCTCCCGCAAGACCCGGTTTGCAAAATGTAGGCCACAGTATTGGCCTCGCTTGCCTCACATGTTGCACAAGGAGGCCAATATAGTGACCTCCCGCAGGACGAGGGTTAATTTAGGGCTACCTTATCACTGGTCACGGTGAGATCTATATTCCCACAAAGTGACAGAACGATCTCTTTAATGGTTTTGAAATTATGAAAGGAAATGTTGTTGCCGCATGCTTGTCTCTACATAAGAAATGTTCTTCTCACCAAAACTTTGAAATACTCTCCAGTAAAAATGGGAAAATTGTTGGTAGGCCAGTGCATGGGGAGGAGGATGAATTCATTGGCAAAATGAATACTATTTAGAAACTGAATAACGAGTAGTTTCTTGAAAAGTTCTACCTACCAGCAGCAGGTTGAAATGTTGCGTTCCCAGTTGCACCCCCATCATAAGCATCATGTTCACAGATAAGACAAAAGCCAGGTACATGAACCAAATACTGTGCTTCACAAGAAATGCTTCCTATGGATGATATTTAAGTTCATCTTTATTTGCATTTAACTGATCAAACAAATATAATAATAGTAATGTCACGAGCAGAGTTAGGGTCTTGGGGATGTTACGACTGCACGAGAGGCAGCTAACTCACACTCGGACACAACCACACAAGAAAAGTATTAAATAACTAGAGCGTATATATGTCAGGCCGGTCAGGCCATAGTTTACATAAATATTAATAACAAAACAAAAGACAATAGAGGTATATCTTCAAACCAAAAAAAACTCTAATTAATAACTTAACCAATGATATTCATGTAACTATGGAGGTACTGCAATCAATAGCAAATAGGTATATTATACGAAACTAGATATCAATTTAAAGTGACAGTTGAGTCGCCACTGGCCAGTCGCCAGGCAAACTCTCCATAAATCATATGGGCTTAAATGTTAGGAGAGCCCAGTACGTTCAAAGCCTACAGAAGCACTCTTCGGCTTGTAGGTAATTTAAGCAGTTGCCAAAAGACTATATTTTATGCACAATCACTATTCAATTCATCAACAATGTGCTATATTATTCCAATCATACTATGGCAATAGATCTATGATACAGGACACTCGTGGTCGAGTGCCAGCTGGGGTTTCCTTAGTCTTCCTATGAGGCTGTAGTTCTCTCTCTATCTCCGATCTCTATTATACTTGACTAAATAAGATATATTACCATTGCTCACGCCTACTGGTAGGCGCGAACATCAATATAGCGCAGCGTGGGCTTTCAAAGGTCAGCCCACTCAGACCTTTCTTTCTAGAGCTCAGTCAGTCCGTTAGCAAGGACTTCTTGTCTTCAAAGCACACAGTTCAGGTACTGGTCAACCGGAGATACTTCACGACACGATGCTTCTGCTCGCCTGTATTCACTAAATCTGAATGTTACACGATGTCTTATACTATCTAACTACCCAGCGTGCTAGTCCGCTGGCCCAATTAGTTCAGCTATCTCATAGGTCGAAACCTCCCACCATTTTAATTGTAGTAATACGTCTGCACTATTCTACCAGCCAGTTAACGTGCAAAAACTTGTCTAGTCATACTTAACAATGTCAACTGTCCCCACCTTGTTTCACCCCTACTCCATTACTTATTAATCACGAACATTAAAACCCACAAGCGTGAATCTAACAGTTTAACTTTACATTTATTTACTCACCAACTATAATTTGGCGAGGACCGTTCAAGGCCACCAGCCAATTTCTCATGGCCCTGGTAAAACAACAACAACTCACTCTCTGCGTGAGTTTTAATAATATCTGAATCATGACAAGTAATAATGATGATGATCCTTCAATGTAAAAAAAAACAACAAAATACTGTGCTGCCAAATCCATCACTCTAATGACTACAAGCCTCACAATAAGATTATCATGGATATTCAAATTCAGTATGGCTGGTAAACTTACAATTTGTGCTTGTCTCAATCTAATTTTTGTACAGGTGATTAAGCCTGCCTTATTGTTGGGGAAGGGAGGAGGAGGTGTGACCGCCATCTTTGAATTTGGTGCTGAAATAGGATAACTAACTTCAATATAAACAGGCTCTTAAGATTTTTGTATCAACAGCTTGAAACTTTGCAGAAATATGTTTTAAACATAATATCTAAATTGTGTCTGAGGATGATTTTGATAACTTTATTGCATTACTTTTCACAATTTTTTCAAATCACCACCTTAACACATCACAACTATTCCCAAATTTTGTCCCCCCAAAATCTCTAATTTCTCTAAAAAGTTTACAAGTTTCTTTTATAAAGTTCCTTTTGAAGGAATGTTTGTTTTGTTCTGTACTGTTTATGCAAACTTCCATTATAACAGCAACAAAAATAAGAAAGTAGATTGCAAATTCTTGTTGAAAAATTGCCTTTTGAGGAAAAACAAACTTTTTTCAACACAAGAACATTCAGAAAAAGTGACCCCTCTTGTTTACGGAGGCTGATTTCCATGTGAAAAAATGTGACAAGGAATGTTTTATGGTGTAGAACTTTGTGCTCATGATAAAGAAAAACCCCAAACTGATTTCTTAACACCAAAATTCTGTTTCAGGAGTGCTTGATTTGATAAGAAACAGACTTTGTTTAACCCTTTTGCTGCCAAGCTGAAATGCCCTTCCTCCCTTTAGACTACCAGTATAATGGATTATTGAGTAGAAAAACAGCAGGAAGTAGTACAAAATGAGAAATACAAAACATGCCTGAACTTTGTTATTTAGAGCTTCAATTGAACAAGGAAAAATACCGGAAGACTGGAAAAAAGCAAATGTAGTACCCATTTTTAAGAAAGGAAATAGAGCTAGTCCTGAAAATTATAGACCAGTCTCCCTGACATCAATATCCTGTAAACTGTTAGAGCATATCTTGCACACCAGCATCATGAAGCATCTCGAGAGACACTCGGTTTTAACACATGTACAGCATGGTTTTAGAAAACATAGTTCGTGTGAGTCCCAGCTGGTCACAACTTGCAATGATTTTGTTAATAACTTGAATAACAACAAGCAGACTGATACCATCTTATTAGATTTCAGTAAAGCCTTCGATAAAGTGCACCATGCTAGTCTATTGACTAAATTAAACCATTATGGAGTTAGAAACAGTACTTTGAAGTGGATTAAGTCTTTCTTAGAAAACAGAACACAGATAGTCGTCGTTGACGGAAAGTCATCCAATCCTGCAGCTGTTCTCTCGGGAGTACCCCAGGGTACCGTAATGGGCCCCTTACTATTCCTAGTTTATATTAACGATATGCCAAGTAAGATCTCTCCAGGCACTAAATTACGACTGTTTGCTGATGATAGCCTTCTTTATAGAATAATAAACTCAAAAGAAGATACGGAAATCCTACAGAAAGATCTAGACAGTCTACAAAAATGGGAGAGGGACTGGCGTATGGAATTCCACCCCAATAAATGCCAAGTCCTGAGAATTTCAAATAAAAACCACAACATCACCTCAGACTACTTTATACACGACGAAAAATTGAGCGAAACATATGAGGCTAAATATTTGGGTGTAACATTGGACAGAAAACTTACATGGAGCCAACATATTAATATCACATGTAACAAAGCAAACAGCATACTAGCATTTCTGAAAAGGAACATCTCTAACTGCGATAGGAAAGTAAAAGAGAAATGCTATAACACCTTTGTGAGGCCCTCCCTAGAGTATGGCTGCAGTGTCTGGGACCCCCATTGTCGAATAAATATAGACCAACTGGAAAGGGTCCAGAGGAGAGCTGCCCGCTTTGTGACGAATGACTATACTAGAAGTAGTAGTGTAAACAAAATGATGAGAGACCTTCAGTGGACACCATTAGAAGAGAGGAGAGCAAAAAACAAAGTAAAAATATTTTATATGGGCAGGGAAGGAAATATCCATATCCCACTGAACCACCTCACCATTAATACCAGAGGCAACAGAAGGAATAATATAAAATATAACATCCCAAGCTCACGGGTTAACAGCCATCTTTATTCTGTTTACCCTAGTGTCATCAGGATGTGGAACAACCTCCCGGCAGAAGTCCAAACACTACCGTCTGCAACGACTTTCGACAATGAATTAAAGAACATAATTATCCGTTGCAGCTACCATTGTAACTAAAGTGCGGGTTGTATTTCTGTGCACAATCTGGAAACCAAGAGATATTTATACCAGAGTTATTATATACAAAAGATTTTACACAACTAAGATATTTTTAAATGGTCTTAAAATCTATGAAGGTTTTACCCTGCTTTTAGCCTCAGAGGAGCGACGTTGAGTCGCATATAGTAGTGCAGTTGGGGGAATCGTCTTCTAGACGTGCCAACTATGAAAGAAGAAGAAGACAATGACAGCTGATATATTGGCTTCACAGTAGTTTTAGCATGAAATATAGTCTTCCGCAACTGTGACAGCAAGAGGGTTAATAATAATAAATCTCTTGGTAACATGTGACATTTTTAGAGCAGCTAAGTAAGTTTACCTTGTTGCAGGAAACACATTTTGGAAAGACCCAAAAGTGACACATGACCAAGATGAATGCATATAACCCAAGAAGGAATGCATAAAACAACAGCTGGAGGAAAAGGTAATGGTTGTCCTCGCCAACACAGTTGTTGATCCTGAAATAAACATTGCAAACAAATTCATTAAGTTAATATGAGTCAGTAGCAAAAGAAAACACTGATGAATGATCCAAAGTAATAAGATGAGTTAGTTGTTGCAGTCAGAATCTTGATCATGATGTGTGGTCAAAAGATTATATTGTTACAGTCCAGGACAGGACTGGTTGAATCATTGAACATGAAAGAAATAAACATATTTGACTGAAAAGCAGAGTGAAAATACAATGGAACCATCTTAATTTATGTATCCCTTGGGACCAGACAAATTTTTAAAAGACAGTAATACTTATAAAACAAGGCTGTCAGTGGAAACTGAAACCAATCCCTGAACTTGGCCGAGCAGAATGCTGTACAAGCACGTGCGATTTACTTCTGACCAATGACATCCTCTCATTAAAGAGCATACAAAACCAAACAACACCCTGTTTGACTTGACCACTTTTGCTGTTTTGCACATGAATGGGTTATTTAAAAATCCCTTTCACTGGTTACAGTTTTGTTCAAGAGAGACTGTACTTGGCTGTAGAGAAACTGATATTTCTACGCCGATGACCGATCCTTCATCATCCCGGATTTTCGCGGATCCGCGGAATTCTGACAGCCCTGATAAAATGAGTTCAGCTGTAGTTCTTGACATTACAACCATAATTTTTGCAAAAAGTCATGAGACCTAGACCCATGAGAAAGATGAATGTAGATCTGGAGTAATTTTTTTTTACTAGTTCATGAAATATGAAAACTGACTCTCAGAAAGGAACCTCAGTAATACCAAAATGCTGTACTGAAATTCTGCTACTAAAAATGTTCTATGTGTTCATCACAAAGAAGTAATGAAGTCATTCTGCAGTCCTCCAGCTGATATCAGTTGAATGTCTACCCGTGAATTTAAACCCTTCTTTAACCAGACAATTAATACTGGGTGTACACAGAAAATGTTTCTTTATTGATAAAACATACCATGGACAATGGTGATCCATTTTTATGACACACTGACCACATCTACGACAGTGATGAGCTCGGGGAGGCCGCATGCGGCCACACACTCGACATTTGTTCCACGTGGAATCTTGAAAAGAAAATAAATAGAAAGGCATTAGTTTTTAAATCATTTGGCTGAAGAGTGTATGACCGTCTCTACAGCATAAATCTTAGTGCACCTTCAGATGACAAAGAAATTTTAAGAATTATCCATTACCTGTGTTGTACTCTTAGTTGGAAAAAGTTAGCATGTCTTACTTGATGCTGATGAAACATTCCTTAAACCTGATATCATCTTAAAGAAGATTATTTGAAATGTATTATTTTCAGCTGCTGGTTTGCTCCCATTAATTCTATGCGAAGCTACGGTACACTTATATAATTGTAATACTTAGATTGCTTTGTTTAAAGATTTTATAAAATGAATTGGAAAAGAAATTATGTTACATCACTTGCTTATATAAATTAAGCTGATTCATTTTTAAACAAATTGTGTGACTACTGTGAAACTAGAATTGCTAACATAATTACGCGGGGAACTTTTCAATAATGTAGATGGTAATTAAAAGAAACATAATGATGTTTACCGAGTCTTTTTTGTTTTGCTTTTCATTGAATTTTAAGAGTGAACATCATACCATCGTTAGCTGTAATCCCTTTTTCATTGTTCTACAAAATATTGTAAATGCTAGTTAAGCATTAAAAGTGAGCTGCGCACCACTTCAAAGTGGCAAAAAGTCTTCAAATATTATACATGTATCCTATTTAGCAAGATATTCTACTCATGTAAGGTGTTAATACAGTTCTTGGTTCCTCCTCTCTCTTTCAAAGATTATGGTGAGCCTTTGTGCAGGGTAACTTTTACCCTTTAAATTTCTGTCACAGTAGCCCTAACAGTAAAAACTATTGTGTGATAAATCTCACTGATATGACAGAAAACATCAAGCATCACAAGAAATATGAAGCCAGTTTCTATGTTCTTATTGGTCCATCTGATGCACATATTTGTTGGTTTCTCTGAAGTATGTTTGAGAACAAGGCAATGATTTTTCTGCAACATGAAATTTTATGATTGCAACAGTCTTAAATTTTAATGCTGACACGATCTTCCAATAATTCTATCTGTCTCTTTATATGATTATGAACGTAATTTAAAAACAGAAGATTCATAGCGAAATTTCACCCATGTGTTGTAGCACTGTTGCATAACATCTGCAGCAAAATAACAGCTTTCACTAAGATTACCAAAGCCAAAGGACTTTCAATATTACAAATTATTGTACGTGTATTTGTAAAACTGTGAAAGTCAGTCACTAGCCCCGTGTTCAGTTGCATGAGTGAATGCAGTTGCCTGGCGAGCACAGCATTAAGTGCAAATGGTGTGCCTGCCAGGCAACTGCAGATACCTGCACAACTGAACGCAAGCCAGGATGTCATCTCCAAACTGACAGTTTTGTGATTGTGGTTGGACTTCTGCTAGGTATGCCTGTTTCATTTCTGCCTTCAACTGCCAGATTTACAACTAAACACCATTAAAAAGTTCTATTCCTCAGAGGATTAACTTACTAAACTTACTTGCATTCATTATATCATCAATCATAATATTCCTTGCTAAGGAATACAGTATTTGAATACGGGCAAAAATTTCTACATAGTTAGCATCAGTACTTGTTACCATGGCAACTACCTATGAATTGTTTTTTCCTTTTACTTGTGTATTCGTCTCCTCAGTATGCTTTACTAGCAACTGAAATTATAGTATCTGCATGAACGGCTCAGACTTTGAGACAAACTAAAAGCGAGTTTTTCATGATATTGAAATTCAAACAGAAATGCAGCACTTGTAGCCTAAGGTATACCTGCATCGGCAGATTCAGAAAATGTTGGAATTCTCCCTGGATTTGTCAAGGATGCACGAACAAATGAAATGAGGCATAGAGCAGATACCAAGAAGAACCCTGATGAATGAAAAAAATGTCCCTGTATCAACAACAAATTATTCCATTGCCAATCAACTAACTTCAAACTGCTTTTAAACATACATTGTGTGTATTTCAATTCACTAGTTTTTCAGATCTGAGGAAGAAATTGGAAATTCAAATTCTAAAAATGATGTATTTTTCCATCTGAACAATTTTTCATTGTTGGTAAAATGAACACATAACTCAGTACGGTAGCATTAACACATGAACTCTTCACAAATGTGTAACTGTACATCAAAATAAATAATATGATATATGGTGGCACCATAGCATAAATCAACACATTTATAATTTAGCTAGTTCTGCAGCTTCAGTCATTCATGGGTACCTGGTGGATTTCAAGCATTTAAAAAAATTTACGGAGACAAAACTGTTTAGCTTCTTGTTAAAAAAGGCTGCAAAGCGAACAAAAACACTCATGTTCAATAATGCTACATGTCAAAGAAAAACAATTTTTTTTTTTACAGTACTTTGTTATTTATAAAATGAAACTGCTTGAATCTATGTATTCAAAGCTTCATACAAAACAAATCTTAGTCTTGGCTAGACAAAATACACAATTAATGGTGCACTGTTGTGGTCTCTGACTTACCAGCATAAACTGGCAGTGAAATGAAGCCATCCTCATATCCAGGCTTAAGAATAAAAAACCAGGGGACGAATGTGCCATAAATCCAATAGGCAAGCACCACGGAAGCAAAGTATTGGCCTTCTTTGTCTTTCACAAAATGTATTCGTCCAATCACAGGAAGCTTGACTGTGTTGTTTGATATGCTTTCACTATATTCTTCTTCTGACTGTGGTGTCACAATGTTTAAAAGGTTGTCTGTATTTATCATTTTGATTCCACCAGAATTTTTGAGGCGTGACTCTAGTCTGATTCCTTCTGTCACTGACCCTGGTTGTCATTTAACAACATGAATGATTTTGAAATAAATTTTCTTGGGCAAACTATGACAAATAAAACAGAAGGAGTATGATGTGAGGTACACAGCTTTAGTTGCGTACTTGAGTTTTAATCACCAAGCCATGAATTGTCTACAAAAATATTATCGCCACGGGAGCTCCTGCAACCAACTCCCCGCATACAGATACTGCTTAATTCATGCCCTTTCTGTGTGTGTCATTTGGAATTCCTTCCAATAGAATTTATGTAAGTACAGTAAATCCCTTATGACCACACAAAAGCAACACAGTGGATTGCAACATAAAAATCACAAAGCCTTCACCTTGGCAAGTAATTTTGCTCCCATTTTGTAAATTGTACTTCCCTAATAAACTTACTTTCCTCTTGACTTACTTTTTTTTTTTTTTTTCAAAGCTTACTTCACTCTTGAGTCAAGGAGTTTCATTTGAGTCACACAATAAAGATGTTACAAAGATGCAACCGTAGGAGCATTCATGAATTGGCAGTCATAGCCTGCTCTCCTGGTGAATTGGTCCTCTGGATGGATATTTCTATAGTGGGCCTAAATGCGCAGTTTGGCGATTAAAAATCAGAACATGAAACATGTGCCCAATTAAAGTTGTGTAACTCCGATGATACTCCGTCCTCATTCTTGAATATGGTATGGAGCAGGGATTGCCATTGCTGTTACTTGTCATGACAAATAAACAACAGTACCTTCTCTCATCTGCCACCTGTAACTGTAAGTAGGTACCCCAAACTGATTTTGGAAAGTGGCTATATCAATAAGTTTTGTCTTCCAATGGATAGATCTCAGTATTGAATTTTGATACCAAATTTGTCTCTGTATCTCCATATTTAAGAAAGTTGTGTCATTTTGAATTTTTTTTAATTTGTGGTAATTGTGTCATCAGCCACGAAGCCAACTTTGACCTCCCATAAAATGACGGTTTATTGAGCCACTGCATTAAAAAATTCTCAGTATCCAAGTCAAGAGGGTGTACACTACACTTAATTTTTTTCGGGGGGTACAAACAAAATACAAGCATCTCATTTTACATTTTTTAGTCAGCAAACGTCATCCGGCATCATTTTTTTGTGAACTCTTACCGGGGAGACAAAAATTATGTTTTTTTTTATTTTAAAAATTGAAAAGCAGGTCAGCCGTGTCACCATTGACTTAGCACTGAGTGTCGGATACAGGTGACGAAATCAAGCATTGGGTGGGCCTCTAAAAACAGTCGGCGCTTCCATACCAAACATGCCCCATGTCTCATTTTGGCATCCCCTTATAATATAAAGGCTGAGGTTTATTTGCGTATTATTTTGCTCCTGATCAATAAAAGTTTCCGCTAGTTTCTCGGTCTACAAACTTTTGAACAAATGATTTTCAAAAGAATTTCAACTTAAATCACGAGGAAAATACATTGAATTAAAACCTCATTTAACTGGCTTTCTGTGTGAGTTATTTTCAAACACGTGCGCTACATCATATTGACCCGCCGCGACCCTTTGTTATGAGGGGGTCAATTCGGTACGCGCAGCTCAGAGCGAAAATGGCAAGACTATGTCCTGTTCAAGCTATAAAAACACACAGCTAAACACATTAAACAATGCAAAAGGAAGTATATTTTGTCAGAGGAAGGATTGAACTTTATTTTAATGTAGGATACATGGCGTTTCACATAAATACACAGCAGAAATAGCTTTGTAATTTTGGCCTAAAATTATGCCAAAACGGGATTTCGTCCCTCTAGCGGTCCAGTTTGGGGTACCTACTGTAAGGCTCACAACTTGGTGAACTGAATATATGAAGCAGGCTAGATTTACTCAGATTGGATAAACAGGAGCTTGATTATGCTGTATTACATGATGCATGTGCATACCTAAATTTTTTTGTTTGTACCGATCTTTGCAGCTGATATGAACTGGCTGGCTATGAGATAAATTCATTTGAATGAACTATGACACTTTCCGAGCAGGAAATGTTACCCAGTGGAAAGTTTCCTGCATGGCATGGTGAATTTCTTCAACCAGTATGCCATGCTGAATGTCCACCGCTCACTTTTCATGTCATACCCACCACTTCATAAATTAATGGCAAGCTTTGCCCTTGAGTGGCTTGCGACCTAATTTTAATGGTTCATATTAATCCCACTATCACAAATTCAAATCCTCCTTGCGATTCATCACACCCAGAAATCTAGTATTATTGTTGGTAGGCCTTTTCTGGTCCAAAAACTACAGTCGACTCCACATAACATTCATGAAGTCGCTTTGTGTGATCTTCTTTTTGTGTGATGTTTATCTATTACCCCTTTCTCAATGCCTCATTTACAAGGGAAAAAAACGCTTAGCATGACATCTTGGAATCCGTCTTCACTCTTTGTGCGATCTCATTTTCAAAACTGATAGAGGAAAAAAAAAAAATGCTTAGCATGATTTTCCTAATCCGTGTCATGGTCAAATGCATGCTGTCATCTTTCCTAATCGCTGTTTCGCTACAGCTCATTACAAGACATTGTTCTGTGACTGCCTCGCCATGCTTATACTTGTTATGTCACCTACCCAGCGTGCATCCATGGTGCCATGCATACGACTGGATGTGGTTGCTTTGTCCATGAGTTTAGGATTTTACAAATTTTATTCTGCTGGCTTCACCGATTCCTAGCACTCATGCGGGCTCAAATATGTTGCCATGTGTTATTCATCAGGTGGGTCGAAAAAGCAGTTTAACAGTAAAATTTAATGATGCATCAGATGTCGTAAAATGCACAGGGCCACTGATTATACTCTGGTCGGGCACTGAGAGCGAAGGTTATGATCTAAGAGCAAAGTGTGTCTTTTGGTTTTAATGTCTTTATGTTGACTTTCAATTTGCATCAAGATGGATCTACTACTACTACTATTTCCTGTTGCACCCACTGGTGCTTAGGGCAGCAACAAAGGATCTCCAGCCCTGTCTGTCCTGGGCCATCTTTGCGAGAGTTCCCCATGAGTGATTGAAGGATTTCATCTCTGCCTCGATTGTTCTCCGCCAGGTTGCCTTGGGTCTGCCTCGCTTGCGCCGTCCCTCCGGTGTCCACTGAAGTGCTGTTTTGGTTATAGAATTTGCTTCCTTTCGCAGCACGTGTCCAAGCCATCTCCATCGTCTCTTCGTGATGATGTTGGCTATTTCTTCTTGCTTGCATCGCCTTAGTAGTTCCTGATTAGAAATCTTGTTTGGCCAAAAGATGCGGAGAATCCTACGAAGACATGTGGTGTGGAAGGAAGACAACTTGGCGAGGTCACCTTCTGTCATTCGCCAACACTCTGATCCATACAGGAGTGTGGATAGGACACAGCTTTGGTACAGTCTGATCTTGGTGTTGATGCCGTATTGTGTCGATTTCCAGATGTTGCTCATACTTTGAAAGACAGCCCTTGCATTTCCCAGCCTACTTTGGATGTCCTCCTTTGTGCCACCCTCTGGTCTGATAATGCTACCAAGGTATTTAAATTTGTCCGTCGTGGTGAGGTTCTTGTCATCTACTTGCACTGGTGCTGGAGTGTCTACATTTAGGGTCATAATCTCTGTCTTCTTCTGGCTAATCCGAAGGCCTACTTTGCATCCAAAATTATGTAGTCTCTGCGTCTTATCTTGCATGTGTTGGTGACTATGTGACAATAGCGCAAGGTCATCCGCAAAGTCCAAATCCTCTAGGTTGTCGAAGAGTGTCCATCTGATGCCTCTTGGTGCATCCTCTGTAGTTTTCCGCATAATCCAGTCGATTACGAGGTTAAACAAAATTGTTGACATCACACATCCTTGCCGTACACCAGTTTTCACTTCAAAGGATGCATCACTGTTTCCGACACTGCAACTGAAGTTCTTGTAAAAGCTTTTGATGAGTTCAACAAGCTTGCTGGGAATCCCATAGTGCCGAAGAATGCGCCATATACTCTCTCTGTGGATGCTGTCGAAGGCCTTTTCGAAGTCAACGAAGTTCACATAGAGCTGCCTTTGCCATTCTGAACACTGTTCTATGATGTTTCGGAGTGTGAAGATCTGGTCAATGCATCCTTTCCCCTTTCGGAATCCGGCCTGTTCCTTTCTCAGTGTCTTGTCCACAGCATCTGACATACGTTGCACAATGATCTTGGCAAGGATTTTGCTGGGTATAGAAAGGAGAGTGATACCACGCCAGTTGTTGCAATCGCTGAGTGCTCCTTTCTTGGGTATTTTCACTATTCTGCCTTCATTCCAGCTCTTTGGTACTGCTTCTGCTTCCCAGATAGCTGTGAACAGTGGCTGAAGGATGGTGGCTGACTGATCCGGATCTGCTTTGAACAGTTCTGCAGTCAAGTTGTCTTTTCCTGGGGCTTTGCTGTTTTTTAGGCTCTTTATTGCTGCTACTATCTCTTCTTTCTTTGGTGGATCTATGTTGATGTCAAGGTCTTCAGCAGCATCTTGTATTATTATTCTATCTTCAGGTGGTGGCCGGTTTAGTAATTCCTGAAAGTGCTCTGTCCAGCGTGTATCCTGTTCTCGTTCTGTAGTCAGTAGTTTCCCATTCTTGTCTTTGATTGGAACACTTGGTCTTCCACCGTACTTGCCACAAATGCGCTTAGTGATCTTGTGGAGCTTACCCTGTTCTCCTCTTGCTGCTGCCTCCTCCGCATCTGCCGCTAGCTGTTCCATGGCTTCTCGTTTATCTTTCTTTACTAGTCTCTTCACTTTCTTATTTAACTCTGTGTAGCTATGTTGGTACCTCTCTTTCAGCCTTTCCGATTTCACTTGTAGGAGTTTCTTTTTCATGACTTTCCTCTCCTCGATCACATCCCATGTTCTTTGTTGGATCCACTCCTTGCTTTTCCCTTTCTCATTAAATCCAAGGCAGGCTACACTGCTCTCTGTGTACACTGTAGTTACTCTTTTCCACTCTGAATCGATTCCTCTTTCTTTAGGGTTGTTCTTATCAGACTCTCGTAGAGCCTGGAATCGGTTCTTGACTTGTATGTTGAAGGCATTTCTAACACTTGCATCTCTCAGTTTCTGAATATTAAGGTGTCTTTGCTTTGATGTCTTGACTCCGGTCTTGTTCAGTTTAATTTTGATAAGTGCTGCCACTAGATGGTGGTCGCTGGCTACGTCAGCTCCTCTTTTCACTTTCACATCTAGAAGGGATCGTCTCCACATACCGTTGATCATCAAATGGTCTATTTGGTTCTTGTCTCTTCCATTTGGAGAATTCCATGTGAGTTTGTGAATTTCTCTGTGTGTGAAAAGGGTCCCTCCGATGACTAAGTTGTTCAAGGCACAAAAATCCACAAGCCTTTCTCCATTGTCATTCCTTGTTCCAGTTCCATGTTTTCCCATTACTCTTTCATAATTTATATCATCTTTACCTACCTTAGCATTGAGGTCTCCCATGACAATGATGAGATCATGCCGTGGCGTCATGTCCATTTCCCCCTGGAGTTGTTCATAAAAGTCGTCTTTGTCTGTGTTGTCGTTTTCGTTGGTTGGTGCATAACATTGGATGACAGTGATGTTTGTGTGTCGTCCTTTCATCCTCATCCTCATCAGTCTGCTATTGACTGGTTTCCACTCCAACAAGCATTTGTCCAGTCCTTTCTTTAGGATGATGGCTACTCCTTCATGATGTTGGTCATCCTCTCTTCCAGAGTAGAGAACGGTTTCTCCAGTGGATGTTTTGATCCTTCCAGATCCAGTCCATCTGCTCTCACTTACACCCAGGATGTGTAGGTTGTAGCGCCTCATCTCTGATGTTACTTGTGCTAACTTACCCGATTCATACATTGTTCTAACATTCCAGTATCCAATCCTGGTCTTGGTTTTGGCGGTGTTCAGTTCCTCCTTCATCCTGCTAGCAGTTTCCTTTCGGCTTTCACTACTTGCATTCATACGAGTCGCGAGGTACTCAGAAGGTCCATCACATCCAGAACGTTGGTTTTTCCATGTTGCTGTTTCCGTAACGATTTTTGTTTCTCCAAGTAAGGTCACCCCAACAAGGATTTCAGGGTAGGGTTGTTAGCCCTACGCCCAACCCCCGAACCTGGAGGGCCGGTCTGTTCAATCTTGTCTGGTCCTTCCCCCATGACCTGTCCAGCTTGCTTAAAGCTATCAGGGGCACGAGGCCTCCGCTGGCTTAGCTCCTGGGATCACTGGGACACGCAAGCCACTCCTCCACGTCAAGGCATGAACAATTGGAGCAGAAGATGGATCTAGTAATGTATTATTATTGCCCGTCCTGGTTATAATGAAACAGAGCATTCTCTTTTAAAATGTTCCATTTACCATCACTTTGAATGAATAGGCCCATATTTTTTAAACAGTAACCCTTCACACACCCTAATACACGTAGCCCAACACACAAAAAATTCCTCTCCCTCCTTTAGCCTAAACAAAAATAAATCACAGTTTACCTATGCTTAACATGATTTGATGGATAGTGTGATGTTATTTATTATGTCCCCCGAACATCATGTTCAGCAATGTCGACCGCACTATGACTAGATCTAGATCTAGAAATCTAGATCTAACAGTGAATAGATCTAAAATACATCGTCAACTCATCAAGTGACAGATCTATCCAACTGGACCTTCCGATAGCAGTTTCCTTAAATGATTGCTATTACCATAAAAACTAGGATTCAAGCCTTATTTGTGTAACTGTCCCGGCTTACCCTTGATAGCATCTAATAAAGAATATAAGACAGTATGAAAGATATTCTCCGATAGTACAAAACCTGCAGGCAAGGAGGTCGCGAAATCTGTTAGTTTATATTTCCGGTGTGGATTTTTAAATGTTTGGCCTCTCCAAATTTGCGAGTCTTTCAAATTGGTACGTAACAAAACAAAACAAAGGCATTAATTTCTGAGCACAAAAACAACAGCAACAAAACTTATGCATGGTACAACATAAAGAAAAAAATTAATGCACTCACAACATCATGTACTGAAGCTGGCAGAATTAAAGTCTTTGAATAAACAGACGTTTACGGGTTTTGCATTCACAATATGATATGGAATCCGGGCGGAATAGACAACCATCTCAGGCAACATGTATACTTATCGTACTATCAGCGAAACCTTTAAACAAACAAACAAACAAAAATAGGAGGAAACCAAAATTCAGAAAGGCTAGATGGACACTAGCCGGTTTTGATCTACGAACTAAATGGATGGTGGCGTCACGACATTGAATTTCTGTGAGGTCCGGCAAATTGGCTGATGCGCGGGACCTCTCTAAAACTAAAAGTCAACGCCGCGGAGTTACTAACCAATTAGTTGGCCAATCAAAGTCTGCTGTAATAATGCGAGCATCTTCCACAACCCCCCCCCCCCAATCCCCTTTCGGGCCAACTGCCCCCATCTACAGGTGGTGAACCCCCACCAAAGGTAGGCTGACACTCAGAGACTGAAATAATGTCGGCAGCTTCTGTGTGACAGTAGTTGTCTTCTTTCCCTTTTCTCCTTTGTCCCTTGTTTGTAACGCAGCCGTGTGCGGTTCCCGGCCCAGAAAGGAGTAGAACCAACATAGAACTTCCCCATAGCGTGAGCGCCTCGCTGACCGTGAAGTACGACCTGTGTGTATGTGTGTGTGTGGGGGGGGGGGGAGAATGGGATTCTGCTGGTTGAGATGGACCGGTCTGCGGGACTGCCCTTCACTTCTAATCGTTCTTATGTCAATTATTATATAGCCTATAGCTGAAAACTAACCCGAAGTGAAGCAACGATAAAAACCGCGAAAGGGACAAACTCAAAACTCAAATCTTTCACTGCCCTGTTGTGCAAATTAAAAAAAAATTATGTAGGCTATAACTATGACGAATAGAAATTAATATAGTGAGTGCACTAAATGAAACAAAACATGTACCATGTTCTCAGCAACAAGGAATCATGGCATTCCCACTTGCAAAGACAGGCCTAAGACACATAGGCCTACATGTATAATATACCCATCTGCACCTCGAGAAATTTAATGTTCATGCATGGCGTAATATGTTGCAAGTGTACTTATGGTGTAGTATGTTGCAATTGGGCTTTATTCTTTTGCTGTGGGCTTGGTAAGTGGTGTCTTTTATCAGAATCTTGAGGATCAGTTTCAAATGCGAAGGAGTTTTGTGACAAATACGGGACTTTCGGGTGATACATCAAGTTCTTTGAAGTGCCGCAGCTTTGCCAAACATCCTTACATTAAGCACACAATAACCATTCAAAATCAGTGGCAATTTTTGTTCTTTTTTTAATTAATCGATTTGCACAAGAATCGCCTTCGCGATCGAGAGGATTCCACCTGTCTGCACTATAAAGAACAATTTAACGACAACCATCCAATGCGTTTGTTGAAGATAGTGGATACTCATAGTCAGTGGAGCAATGGTATGTACAGGATCGACATAATCGGTAGAGAAACTGTGGAATACCTAAATCTCTTGAACTATTTACAAAATTCAACCAGGCTTGACTGCTTGCTTTGAACACTACTGTGGTGAACCGGGGGGGGGGGGGGGGAGCACCTGCAATGGATCATTACGATCAATGGGTGTTGGAGGACACAGTACTGAGCTTGTTGCCGCCAGCGCCGTCCTATCAGTGTATTATCTATCAGGTCACTGGTTGCCATGGCTAAAAAGTAAAAGAACAGTTCATGACGTTTACTTCTTTGAAAACAAAAGCCAAGTGCGGTGCTCCTACCACACCATAGTTGTGGCTTGTGTAAGAACTGTATGTTGAAAATTATTATCAGCACAAGGGCTACTACAATACATGTCCAGCCCTATTCATAAATTATTTTTGGACAATCCCACCCAAGACTGAGTCAAAGATCTACCAAAAGATGTTCTTTGTCGTTGTTGTTTTGTTTTGAGGGGGCGCGGATGTAATTTTCGTTTGCTCCATGCTGACCCGCTATTGAGGAATGGGTCCAGTGGGGGTCACAGAATAGTGTAAATTAGTATTCTGTCTAGGATGGGGGGTCCTGAGCTAGTGCCTCGTAAGCTGTTACCATTCACCCTCCATGCTCTGGTCCTTCTGTCAACTGTTTGGGGGTTTGAAAATCCAATAGTTCTGCTTTACTGTGGTAGGCTGTGTTTTGTTTTCTTGTTGTTGTTCGCTTTTGGTTACAAAATACAGAATGTGGTTTTGGGGGATACCATATTAGGCCTAACAGACAACAATCAGCATTAATTTTTTCTCTCTTCTCGCCTTACTCGCAGTCTCACACAAATGCACACGGTATACAAAATTAATACACAACACACGACCATGTAGACATAGTGCAAAAGTTTAATACGGTGACAATTATTTCTCCAACCGTGAGTACAACAAAAATGCCACAGAAAATATATGGTACTGATGACATTACCTACAGCTCTTACATAATGCTGAAATTTATAACGCCAGAAACTTACAAAGAAATTACCGAAGGCTGATGGACAAAAATCTTGGATTTTAACTTTTAAAGACAATTTACAATGCGGCCGCACCGAACACAATTTTCCGCGGGGCCAGGTTTACAGCAGTGGACTAAAATTGTCTCTAGAATTGGTAAACATGGAAAATCATGGGTCCCATCACCATGAACAAGTCTTAAATGAAAGATATGTCAGGAAAGACATGGGCTCTCGCCGTCATAAGCTGACCAAGACGGTGATATTTTTACATCAGTAATGTGAGCTGGGAGAATCAGTAAATATGTACAGAAGAGTGTTCATATAAAAACAATTGTAACTACCATTTCTCTTCTTCGTATTATTTCCTTTCTGCCTCGCTTCCTACCTTCTGACTCCTCAAGATCTATACATTTGTTGTGATTGTTTATATGATGTTGGAATGACTGGTCGATTTGCTGATTAATTGATCAGGTGTGGATGATTGA
This sequence comes from Onchidella celtica, assembly GCA_963931925.1. NCBI lineage: Eukaryota > Metazoa > Mollusca > Gastropoda > Systellommatophora > Onchidiidae > Onchidella > Onchidella celtica. The sequence goes on from OZ007571.1 coordinate 45,042,412, forward strand.
CTGATTAAGCTGTTGATTGATAGACAGATTGGTTGACTCTCTGTTTAAATTGTTAATTATTTCCTATTGTTTCATCTGTCTCGATTTTTGTTAAACCATGTTGTGGTCTGGGCTTGTACTTTAAAACAAAATGTGAACTATGTTTATTTGTATACCCTGGTTGAGGGTGGCAAGGCCTGTTATTTGCTACTTCTTAGTAGAGCTTACTGTTCACTCCAATAGGTAAAGAAAAAGACTATCTAAGAATTGAAAACTGGATACATGTCACTGTAATTGATTATTTTCTATGTCTTCCTATCTGCTTACTAAATGGGCCTTTCCCATTTGCAACTGTTGTGCTAAAAAACAACAACAATCAACCAACTAAACTATTTTTATCAGGGGAATACATTAGGTCTAACTATAATAAGCGACAACTAAAATCGTTTTTAAAATTATCATAATAATAATAATATCACCTGTAAAGACATGACTGATTATCATAATGCCCTCTTACTTTTACCTGACCTCTTGGATTTTGCACACTACATATATATCGAGATCGAGACGCCTCATTTGCCCTCATGGGCATGGCGCGCGCAGTCGTCTAATCGGCACAGCGAGACTGTGCCGTGAAGTAGAGCCTCTCACCCAAGACCCACTCTATATATATAGTGGGTCTTGGCTCTCACTCCAGTGCTATTTACAGTGGAACTTGGTTATAACGAGAGGTCATGTTCCACCAAAAATGTCTCGTTATACCAAAGGTCTCGCTATTCCAGGAGAGCGTCAAAAAGGCAAGGCAAGGGGTTAAAATACCTCCAGTATGCGCAGGACATGCTAACAAGGGAGGTAACCATGAAAAATAATGGTTACCTCTCTTGTTGGCATGTTCTGTCGATCAACGTAGGCCTACATAATTTACTGTTATATCAAACTGACGGCAGTTCTTGGCCTTGATCTCGGTACTTTTTTGTTTGTTTGTTTTGTTTCGTCTTTATGTGCTGACGGTAGCCATGTTTCGATCAAATTACGAGAGAGACAGGTTCAAAAGTTAGAGGCAGACGAGTAATAGATTGGTCGCACGTTTGTGACGAGTGTAGGCATGTGGTCAGGAAGCCCGGTGTAGACGCGCGGCGATCAATTACGATCAAAGACGGTGCTGCGAGTAATAATTGCCTTGCGAGTTGTGGCCCCACTTGGCCATCTCTTGCGTAGGCCTAGTAATAAGTATGCTTTCTCTCCACCTTGACCACTTGCTGTGACAGCACACTACGCGCAGCCAGCTCAAAGTGATGACTCATCACTCACTGGGGCAAACTATGGGGCTGGCCATGAAGGCTACAACCGTGTAGCTTCCTCAGACACGTGCACTCTCTGGTCACTACTTGTGATGTGCACGGCCTTTGATCCGCGTAAATTTTTTTACCTGTAATTTTTTTTGGTTGCGTGGGTGGTGACATAGTGTGCGGTCAGTAAGAAAACAAAGCTTCTTTGTTATTAGCAAGATCTTAAGAGATGATTAGGCGGGTGGGCGGGCGTAAATATATTGTGTGCGTGGGTGGTGGAAGTAGACTACGCTTGCTAGGCCTACGCAAGACATGATTGGACGGGTGGGCGGGCATAAATTTATTGACTGCGTGGGTGATGGTGTACAGAGCTGTCACGGCACATGGTCAGCAAGTAGACAACGCTTGCTAGGCCTACGCAAGACATAATTGGACGGGTGGGCAGGCGGGCAAATGTAAATTTATTGATTGCGAGAGGGGTAGTGTAATGCGCTGTCATGACACGTGGTCAGTAAGGAAACAAAGCATTGTCGGCCTGAGTGAGAGGTGACTAGACGGATGGGCGTGCAGTAACAGACAAAGAACACTATATGCCTGACTCGCTACACGATGTACTGCGGCCGCTCCCACAATTTGCCGTATGCACTCAGGATTAATTCTCTCGCTATAACAAGGGTTCTGATTATCGATTGCCGTTATTCAAGTATTTTAATATATAGCTTATATAGTAGAAAAAACGGGGATTTAAAATGTTCTCGCTATAGGCAAAGTTCTCATTATTAGCAGTGTCGTTAAACATGATGGTCCACTGTATTACCTCCTTGGGAGCGCGTAGTCTAATTAAGTTTTTCTGGCAACTGACCATGAAAAAAAAAAGGGGGGGGGGGGAGAAAGTGAGGGGCTGAGAGAGACAAAACAAAAAAAATCCACGATTGTCGGCCGGATTAAATTTCTTGTATCTGCAGCAACTACGCTGCGCAAACCAGAAAAAGCCACCCCCCGAGAATGCGAGTAATCCGTGCTCGACTGATCAATTTTGTCCAGTTCAATGAAAACATGTTTTTAATATACTTTCCACTTCAACTTTCAGATAACTTTTGAAAAATTTTACTAGGAAGCATACACATGCATATAAAGGTATCTATATGTTCAGAAGTGTTGAATGAATGCAGTAACATCTGTGAAGCGCAGGACATGAAAGCAACACGTATGTTCTTCAGAAGACACATGAAAACAGCATTTTCAAAGCTTGGAAAGCTGCTCCTCCAGTCAAGAACAGAAAGAGGGATACTGAGTAAAGCAAGTAAACACACTGGATCATACAAGATGAGGGAGGATATTAATTACATGTATTGAAAGAAGCTGCAAAACCTTTGAAATGAAGACAGATAATAGCCAATCATTTATCTGTATGCGCAGCTGTATAGGAAAAGTTATTAATTAAATTATAACTGCGGACATTTGGAGAGAAAATTTTCATTTCCAACTAGGCAGAAGAAAGGCGGACGGAGGTTGTAGTGCCTAGTAAGTGCTCAAGAAAGCAAAGCGGGAGTGAAAGAAGGAAAAAAGAAAAATGATCAAGATGGGACTAGAACCCGCGACCTCTGCTACGCGGGTTCTAGTCCCATCTTGATCATTTTTCTTTCTTCCTTCTTTCACTCCCGCTTTGCTTTCTTGAGCACTTACTAGGCACTACAACCTTCGTCCGCCTAATACTTATTTTCTCTTAAAACTGTTATCCTAGTGCTCTGCCTCCCCCCGAGCTTCTGCTCACCTATATTGACTTAGGCAGAAGAAAGCTCTAGTCATCTGATAAGAATGACACTCTCGATGCAGCTGAAGGTTTGAAGAAACTTCATGTCTAAATCATATCACTTGAATTAGTGGCAGGCAACAAATTACTGATGAGGCCCAATATAATTTTTGCATCATCAACAACTAATAAGTGTAAAGAGTCACAGTTGAAAGCGAATAGGAGTGGTGCAAAGACAACAGACACTTCAGAAAAACATTCAGATTCTGCAGCTGTTAAAGCATATCACATACTGTGCTTCAAGAACAAAACAAAAAAAAAAACAACAAACAAACAAAACTGCCTTAAATTATTTTGCATGTCCACTTTTTTTCACAGTAGGTCTCTTCTGCTTCAAAAATTGTATATTTCAATTCAATGAACTTAACAGTGCATGTCAATGTAAGTTCTCCTTTGGTGACAGTCTTTCATTCATGCCATACCACTTCCACACTTCTGTATAATTTTCATTTTCCAGCCACATATGCCACTGGCGTAATAAGGACCAGATGATTGATTATCTCAAAAACTGAAAATTCAGTACTTATACAATACATAATACCAACAACCTGTGATACGCTTGTAACTCAGGGGCAGAGCTTTGAAGTCTATGTTTGAATCCAATGTGTAACAAATTTTTTGTGATTCCTCGATTTAAAGATCATAATGTAAGTTTGAATTTATAGACTGGTGAATAACATGGAAAAGCCATCATAAATTACATCATTGTAGGTAAGTGTAGTACATGTACTATGACATGAAATGATGCTGGCATTCATAATGCATGTAGAACTGAGTTCTCATTGCAGAGTAGAAGTATAAAATTTGGAAATCATTGCTGAGGGCCTAACTGTCTCCCCTTGAATACCAAACTTCACATCATGTTCAACCACATACACGTATGTTTAAGTAATTTAATGCATTCATCATATACTGTATACATGTCAAACACTTCTAAAAATCGAATAAACCATGTAACGGAATTTAACACTTCAATTCACTTTATATTGTTTAAAAAAAAAAAAAAGAGGGACATGAACAAAGATGCAGTCAATGACAAACTTCAGTAATGCATCTACATCACATGTATGTGAATATAGTGAAGCTTGACTGTTAAAATATGAAACAATGCTGAAAGACAAAACTTTGAAATGTGACACTTTCTTGTTTCATAAGATGCGCAAACAGAAGAAAAAAAAAAATGAACAGAAAATTGTCATGTTCAAGCAATGACTTGCAAAGTTTAAGTACGATATTGAAAGAAATGCCAATGTGAGACAGTGCCACTGTGATGCAGTGATTGTAACTTGCAAGGGTGTTTTGGATCAATTTCAAGCATACAAGTTGTAGAAAAAAGAACAGCTAAAACTGGTCATGCCAGTTTTTCTTGGTTTCTTTGCTGTGTTGGTTTACTTCAAAATGGTGTTTACACTGGATAACTAAGATTTCCTGCACCTATAATGTTTTCTAATGTCCCCCGCTCTCTCACAAAATCAACCTTATCAAATTTTTCATGTAGATCAGATTTTACAAAAAAAATAAAACAACCAATTTATCATAATATGTATACATTATAATATGCTGCCACCAACAAACACAAGGCTTGGAAATTGTGCAAATCATGAAATACATTACGACATAACGTGTGATACATGCACGTCATTCTGCTTGGGCATGTAAATGCAAATTTTACACTGCAGTGTTCAAGGACTGCAAAGGCAAGCATAATCACTCTGGAGTCACAAAAGGCATCAAAGTACGGTCCCTTAGTGCAAAATGCAAGAGGGAAGTGTGGTCCCTGACAACAGTCTTTATAGATCATGCCATATGTTATGTATGTATAGTATGCAAAATAACCCAGTAATTTTTGTTTTGTTTCTTGTTTGTATGTTTAATTCATGAGTTACATCCAAATAAAACAGATAAGCCTAAAACAAGACAATGATGCTTTTATGAAAACAAACAGGTTCAAATATAATAACAATTTTGGTGAAAGGAACAGGTAAAATGCTTTTGCGTCTGCTTAATCCAAGTCCAACTGATATAAAAATGAGTTTGAAAAAAAATGCCTTGTCCTCTTTCAAGAAAAATACATGTACAGTGTATTTTTGACATAATGAATTTCCATAGATTTAACAAACTGGGGCTGATGAAACTTCTTTTTGACATTTTAATGTTTCATATGATAATTGATACATAGTTTTTACAGAAAATTAGTGAAAATATATGTAATTCAACAAAACTTTACATATTTAGGCTTGCATTATTTTCATGGGGAGTACATGTAATGGTTTCCTGGTGGCATTCCACCAGAGGCACTGAAGGCGCAACCAGAGATCACAGTGATTATACTTTATCAACTGTTTGAGAAGATCTGGGACACAGAAGAGATACCTCTCGACTGGAAACACGGCCACATCGTCAAGATACCAAAGAAAGGAAATCTTAAAGAGTGCAAGAACTGGAGGGGCATAACTCTGTTATCAATACCAGGGAAAATCCTCAACCGGATCATCTTACAGAGACTAAAGACAGAGGTGGACAAGTTGCTGAGAGATGAACAAGCTGGATTCCGCAGCGAGAGATCCTGCACAGACCAAATCGCAACTCTCAGAATCATCATTGAACAATTGCTGGAGTGGAACTCACCGCTGTACGTCGCCTTCATAGATTTCCAGCAAGCGTTTGACAGCGTGGACAGGAACACGCTATGGAGTCTGCTCCAGCACCACGGTATTCCACAGAAGCTCATAAACTTGATCCCGGCAAACTATGAACCCTCCACCTGCCAAGTTGTCCACAACGGATCACTAACAGACACCTTCACCATCAAGACCAGTGTTCGTCAAGGATGCATCCTGTCCCCCTTTCTTTTCTTGGTGGAATCGACTGGGTGATGAGGGAGACAACATCATACATTCCGAGAGGGATCCAGTGGGGACTGTTTCGGCAGCTGGAAGACATCGACTTTGCAGATGACATCGCCCTCCTGTCTCACTGCTATGACCACGCGAACGGCAAGACGACAGCTCTGAACCTGACGGCAGCCAGCGCAGGACTGACGATAAACAAGGGAAAGACCAAGAACCTGAGGCTTAACAACACCAGAGTGGACAACATAATCTTGGATGGCGAGGTCTTGGAGGAAGTGGAGCAGTTCACTTAGCTTGGCAGCATGATCAGCAAGGACGGGGGCACAGAGCAAGACATCAAAGCAAGGATTGGGAAAGCGTTGACAGCATTCAAGATGCTCAGACCAATCTGGATATCCCAGCTTAAATATCAGCCAGTTCACCAAGATCAGGATTTTTAACACCAATGTAAAGTCTGTGCTGTTATACGCATGTGAAACCTGGTGCACTACCAAAGAGTCAACAGACAAGCTGCAGACCTTCATCAACAGGTGCCTCAGAACCATCCTGCGGATCAGCTGGCACGACAAAGTCACCAACGAATGGCTCTGGGAACGGTCAGAGCAAGAGCCAGTGGAAACGCAAATCAAACGGAGAAAGTGGGGGTGGCTTGGACATACACTCCGGAAACCCCAAGGCAGCATCGTTCGCCAGGCCCTCAAATGGAACCCCCAAGGGAAACGAAACCGCTGGCATCCCAAGACAACATGGCAAAGATCAACTACAAGTGAGGCAAAAATGCTGGGACTCTCGTGGGGCCAGATTGAAGCCGCAGCCCAGCAAGGTGGAGGACCTTGGTAGATGACCTATGCCCCACTCGGGGTTCAAGAGTTTAAGTCAAGTGGTTTCCTGGGAATTTATATTTTCAAGGCACTCCTTGGTGGTGCGCTTAAACAAAGATAAGATCTTACGAGCAAAAACTGTAATAAAATAATGAGCATGCAACACAGACATGATATAAACCATGTACTGACAAAAGAAAAAAGTACATTGAGGATAAAATTTATAGAATGCATCCTACCTGTTGACCTCAATAAAACATATGGTCTACAAAACTGAACATTAAACGAGTGCATTATGGGGGTGTGAAGCACAGGAATATCATTTTTTGTTTTTTAAACGTCTTTCACAACCTGCTTTTTTCATTCATTTCTCTAATTCTTAAACAAAAGGAAGTGCTGAAAGTCTGTTGTTTCCCAAATGGCAATCACTGGTGACGTGGTCAAAAGTCCACAGATAGACCAGACAAAAACATGTTGTAGTCATTAGTTGTGTAGCATTAACTTGGTTCAAAACTACAACTGCCCAAAGCTTTGGATTCGAGGAGGATGCAAATTTTCTGGTATCAGTATATGTACTGAACAGAAATCATGCAACAAGTACATTTGTTTGTTGAATTCAACATTAACAAATGAACTTTAAAGACAGATCATTATAATCTGATTAGTATTTGATGTCATGGACTAATCAATCTGTCAACAAGAGCCACCTTCACAATAAAAGAAAAAAAATCGAGCAGACTCAATCCCACAAAACTGTCAAATCTTGTCACATAGTATTAAATTTTAAATGACATTTTAAATCCATGCCCACTGAGTATTCATACCAAACCCATGTCTTAATTGCCTATTGAGTATTGTCCATGAGGCACTGAGAGACAGAGGATGCTTTTACCATAACAGTATTGGAGTGAATCACTCTGAGTCTTTTCCTCACTGGAAGCAACAACCAAAAACAAAAGTTAAAAGTTAAATAAAAAAACAACAACACAGAAAATAAGAAAAATGCCCCACTGTATACAATACATTAAGCAATGGATCTTTTGTGATTCCCTTCATAATTTATTCCATCTTAAGAAAAGGTTAAGGCGATTTGACTGAAAAAACAACAACAGAAAAGTGTAATGGCATGTGTTATAAAGGTGGTGACCGAACATCTCTTGCAGCTTATAAATTCAACTTTCTGTGCTCTTTTTTTATTTCTAATCATTGCCTCACAAAAAGCAGTGGAACAAAACACTGAATTCGTATTGAGTTATTGCTAATAACGTAATAACCCATGTAATGAACAGTAATTGCACACCTTACAATTGTCAAAATATTTATGATTCTCTTTGGCTCTGTCACAATTGAAATATCCTTTGTCAATATAATGCACAGTTGAATGCAGACTTTAGAAATTACAAAAACAAACAAAGACGCAAATTCACACATACACAAAAAAGAGAAATGCACTATACATCTCAGTTTGTCAGAGTAAATGCATTAAAACTGAAATGCCATCCAATTCAGGTCTTGAATATATATGCTATGCTGATGAAAAAAAAACAAAAAACACCAGTCAGCACACATGACAAACAAAGCCCATATTGTCTCCCAATATGCACAGTCCGTCAGACAAACTACCCATGCAGTTTTCAAACGAAGCCCCTTCTAAGCCAAGTTTTTTTTTTGTCGAGGGTGGGATATGAATGGGATGGGGTTAGGTGGTGTGGTGCTATGGGCATGGGGACATAGAGCCACAAATTTGAACTTTCGAACTAACCTTAAAATAAGCTGTTAGATGATTTGGTATGAGAGGACAAAGACCGTGAAATAAAGCATAAAACCAAGTATGCATTTTATCATATATTCACTTCCTCAGGAGTTTGTAAAGGTCCATCACCTGTGCTACACTCAGACACTGTTCCATTCAACTTGCTCTTTGAACATTCTTCAATATTTTCAGAATTCTGACTAGACTCCACAAGTTCTTCCTCTGGAAAGTAATGTTCATAATTGCTATCAATAAAATCTACGTGACAGGCTCCTTTCACCAAGCATTCTAATCGGTGTCGAATGAGCTTTTGATCTTCCAGTTTACAGCCTAATATTATTCCTTGAAATTTGTAATCCATTGGTCCAGTTACAGCTGCATCTGAAACACAAGCATTAAGATAGCTCTCTGCTTTACGAGAAAAGAGAGTGTCTTCAGGGTCACCAAGCACACATGTGTGTTCAAGTTTTTTTACTAATTCATCCACTTTTGAGAAAGCAGCTTCTTGCTCCACGGTTCTTGAAGTGCAGATCCTAATTTCAACATCCCTACACCTCTTCTGAAGTCTTTCGATGTTGATAAAGATTTCTTGATATTCCCCTTAAAATGTTAAAAAAAAAGAAGAAAGAATCAACAATTATTGTTATTATTATAAAATGACACTTAAAAACCACCACAGCAATATTTAATGACAGTATAGTAATGTCACAACATTGCTGCCAGATGGAGTAATGCAATGTATGTTAAAGCACTTATCTGGGACAGTGGATGATAATAATATAAAGTTAGCAAAGAAGGAAATGAATGGGTGCCATAGCTGTTTGGCAGTGAGGTGCAAAACCATAAATTTATTAAATGTCTACACAGGTCTGTCCTATGATGCAGAAAAAATTTTAACAGGAAAAATACTCTTGAAGATGTTGTAAATTCAACGATTATATTACAGCATTCTCTCCAGTGCATAAGATTATCATTAAGCATGTCTCTGTCACAAAGAATAAAAGCAAATTATTCGGGGCTGAACCTGTTTGCGTAATAAACAGGAATGCACATTAAAAAGGAACATTAACCCCCACCCCTTGTAAGGTGTGTATACTATACGGTTTCCAGTTTCCAAATGTTCGCCGCAACGGGCATGAAAACGCGGGTGGGTCAAGCTGACCGTGCAGTGCAGAAGGTGTGCCTTTGCATTCCAGCCCACTCTCCTCTTTGAGACGCATTTACTTTCTTATTCGTTACTAATTTCTTCTAAATCAGAGGCATTGTGACAAGGACATGTTGACCAGTGAACCACTGATCAGGATCACAAAGACTTAGAAGCTTTCAATTTCAAAGGCTCTCCCCACACTATCAAAAGATATGGTATAGCATTGAAATACGAACTGTTGCTCAACAAATTTGCAATATTATCTTATTTCTCCCAAGCTGACCATCATATAGAGTTGTCTGTGTCCAAGAACCAATCAGAAACAAGCCCTGAAATGACCTTTGCTCCAAATGCCATGTTGGGTTGGTTCATTTGTATGTGCCAATCTGATAAAGGGCAGTTCCAGAAATTTTTTTTCTTGTAATGGGGTTTCTGATAATTTATTATAGTACCATAATTAATGGACCATAAGGAGCAAGACAGTTCCCCTGACTGGCAGCCGTCTTGTTTTGAAGATAAACAGTGCATGTACTCTGAAATGTACCAAGTCACTGTTTTTCGAAGTCCTGTTTTTGACAGAAAAAGCAAGTTGTTTCAAGACAAAAAGCATTAGTTTGGCAGATCTAAAGGTCAACTAACAGGTAAGCAAAATATTTTGAACATATTATTTATATTTACATCACACCAGGAAATAAAAGGATACTCCAAAATTGTGCCACATCAGTTACATTTTGGTAAGATATTTTGTTCTTATTTGCTAGCCTTATGTACAGGTGGGTCATATTTATGCATCCTTTGCTTTTTAACCTCATAGATGTCTGTATGAAAAATAATTGGAATCTGTTGGTTACTTTTGGAGAAAACTCTGTAACTGACGTGGCAGATTTACATCTATGTCTTAAAATACACAGCTGACAACACAGCTGTATGTGCCAAAATTGTGTAAATCTACTTTTTAAATGCTTCAAGTCATTTAACAAAATATACAAAGGATTAGCTGAAACACAACTGTGTGCTATTTTTTTCTTTTTACATTTCATTGATTTTAAATTTTTATTTTCCATACCTCAACCCAAAATTTTTGAAAACATAACTAAAAAAAAAATAAAATAAAGCTTCAGTTTACATTTCTTTACTTTTATTTTATATAAAGAGATGTCATAAGTTCAAAATTGTTATTTTTTTCTCCAGATACCTAAGGAGAGACACCACAATGCCTGCCAAATCAGCTGCAGAGCGGATGCAGCAATATCGACAACGCATGTCAGAGGAGGCAAAGAATGAAATGAAGAAAAGAAACAGTGAGCAGCAAAAGAAGAGCAGACTGAAGTGGGATGGAAAGAGAAGGAAAAAGGAAAGCACTCCCAGTAAGTTTACGTAAAGAAAAACTCAGATTAAAGATGAAGGGATGTGCCAACAGCAATAATGTGGAGTACATGAGTAGAATATTGGAGGGGCAGCCTATTACTATTAGAATCATAACAGAGTCATCAGATATTGTCTTTGGACAGGCTGATTCAACCAGACCAACTCTCTACATGGGGTATATTGCTAAAATACAGCACTACATCTCCATCGAACCAGAGCATGATGACTCGCCAGAACCTTGTGTCACACATCGGCGTAGAGAAAGAGAAATATGCAATGCAGTGGACTATGTTGGGTGACGCCAAACGTTTTCGGTCTTACTCCATGAAATTTCTGCACCAAATGAGCAAGAGTGGAATTTTACATTTTTACTGGCCCAAGAAAGATGATTGTGATGATGTTTTCTGTGGCACAATTTTTTATGGGCCCATTGAGTTGCAAGGATGTGGCGAGTTCACCATCAAGGAAACTGACTAGCCTAAACCAATGAGTATATTATTGCAGCATTTTTATCCTTCATATTGAAATTTGAAGATAAATATTTAACTTGTACTTTACTTTGCGAGAATATGTTTTTATAGTTGCAGAGCCACGTCAGTTACGCTTCAGTGCCGCGTCAGTTATTCTTTAATTTTCCTTTATTTTATGCAGTAATGGTTTGGTTTCATGTAAACATTTTTTTTTCCATTTTATAGATTTTGTATGTGTTTCACAAGTTGAACCAAGTGGAATTAATTTGATTTTGAAGAAATGCTGTTTATCTGCAATTTAATTAATGCTCATCCGATCACTTTTACTTTGCTGTTGGTATAATTCCCTTCAAATGATACAAATGAGATAAAACTATCCCTTTGGGATGTATTTACATTGCATTTGAGTTGTTACAACTTTTGAGGTAAAATTAATGTGCCATAAAATAAAATAAGCTGCACTTTAAAATTTCTTACAATGTTTCTTTGTAAATGCCACATCAGTTACGATGACTTGCCATGTCAGTTACGTTAAAAAATGTACATCATGCAAACTGTGTTTGCACAAGAAAGTTGCTCTCTTTATTTTTTGCATGGTTGTTATCTTACATTTTATACATTTCAAACTCAAGCTGGTTGCTTTTTTAGTTTCACAGGTTTTTCGCCAAATGTTAATAGACTTGAAAGAAGGTGATAATTTTTGCCACGTCAGTTGCGTTTTTTCATGTTCTATTAAAAATTCCTGAACCCATATTCATGTTTTTATTCAATCTCTGTATTTTGAGTATGTTGTTTTGGAAAGATCCAGCCCAGTTTCATATCGAAACAACATCTGTTATATTTTCTGTGACCTTTTATTTTCCTGAAAAGCTTTGTGAATGCCACATCAGTTACGCTGGACTGCCCTAAAACCATTTGTTCAGCACTTGGGCAGTGTGGCTAGTTATCATGCTTCATTCTCATGAAAATTACAGCTGTCAGTTTAGTATCATAAATCAGATCATTGGTTAGAGACGTAGAGACAAATGTTTCATTGGTTAATTCATTATGCAGCGTGACAAGGGATTTATAATATATATCTGTCTAATATATCTGCACTTTTTAGCAGCAATGTTTTCATATCGATCAAATGCAAACCACTTGGACAGCGGGAGTGTCGTCATTGGCAAGGATCAGTACCAATCAGATAAGATTCCCCATGAGTAAAGTCACTGACCCGGTCAATGGGCTTTACCGGTAGTACGCAGCGTGGGGGTTAAGTGGGTTCCAGTGCATACCATAACTAAAGTAATATTGGTGAGCTACTGTAATGGACAAAAAACAAGCTAACATCAAGCAGACTGCAAACAATCCTATTGAATTTATGTCTGTTGTTTGGGGACCATAGTCTTATTACAAAGGTGAACAGAGAAAATACTGAATTGGGCTTACTCTTCATCTTTTGTAAAACGAAGTGTTTATTCAACGATAGTGTCTGATAAAATTTCCCCTAGGATTTTTTTTCTCTGCCAGCATAAAGTATGTATTTGTGAGTGATCTCCCCTGATTCAAACATCTTTCCCCCTTGTTCCATTCACCCCGATCAACATTTGTATTGCACACATGTTGAAAACGATGGCATGATTGAAACTGGAGAGGCTTTTCAGTTTTCTGAATAAAAATGGAATTTTATTGATTAAATAAATAGGCCTACAATACATGTACCAAGGTTCAGGTCTTATCTGTAGATATGGGTTTCTTGGTTTAGTCATGCTTATTTCATAAGAATTCCCATACAGTTGCACAGGGTTCTCAGTGGCGTAGAGGTAAGCATCTTTGCCTGTCAGCCAGGGGACCTTACCTTAGTTCGAAGATCAGCCAGGGGACCTTACCTTCTTCTTTTGTCATAGATCTAGAATCTAAAATTTATGTCTCTTGAAAGGAATCAGTTTTTTACTTTTTTTTTAAAATCCAAAAACAAGTAGCAATACTTAAGAGGGAATAAATCTAGGCCTACTCTTTTTTTTTTTTTGCTTTGTTACTTGTAATTGTAATTTTGTATCTTCACCTGTCAATCGGGGGACAGTGGTTCCATTCTCAGCAGGGTATTTTTGTTCTCTTTTTATCAGCAATCATGGGGTGGAATACCTGTACAAAACTACTCAGCTGATTTTACGGGACTGTAAAAGCCAACAATCATCGGCATGATGATTGAGCATGGTCACCTAGTCCTAGATCTAGATCTAGATCTAGATCTAGATATCTAGTTAGCTCTAGAATTAGCCTATGGCCTACCTTCTGATATGGAACCCCTTAGACTTTCCTCCTTTAATTGCGAAAGTACTGTTATAAGACTGTCTTTCTCTTGCAAAAGTGAAGCTGCATTTCTTCGAAGTCGCTCAACTCTGTCCTCAACCTCGTCTAAGTAAGACTTAAGAAGGAACGAATCCCCATCAGAAGTGGTTTCGTCGGGTACATTTTCGTTTTCACGGTTAGTCGCCATTTTATTTATTCCACCACCAAAACACAATTTCAACCTCGAAAGAGTTTAGCCCGGTCATTTAGAAATATATCTAATTCTTTGCGCCACCTATCGTAACCCGCGATAGCTCAGTTGGTAGAGCGGAGGACTGTAGCGGTCTGTAGCAATCCTTAGGTCACTGGTTCGAATCCGGTTCGCGGGATTTAAAAAAATTTTTTTTTTTTTTAAAAATCAGTATGTTCTTTCTCGCAGCTGCCGCTTCTTGAATGCTCTCTAGTTTCTTTACAGTTTGTAGTTGTGCACATTTTCCAGCTGAATGAGGCAGTGGAATTACATGTAGTATAATGATAATTATAGTAATGAAGTATGAAGATCATTTACATAGCGCCCAACCCAAACAATTTGCTCTAGGCGCTTTGCAGAAAGTCGTGCTCTCTCCATCTGCAACTCTCTCTGTGCTAGACACTCACCTAACACACCCCCAACTTGCATTCATTTATGGAAATAGAGGAGAGATGACTCTCGGGCAGTGAGATAAGAATTGGGACATGGTTCTGTGTGGGAAGTCGTTCCTTTACACACGTTCGAGTCCATAGTTACATAAATTTATAAATATAAATAAACAAAGGACATCTCAATCTGTAAAGCTGGGCCTAATTTGTTTTTTCACAGCGACAGTCATGTTCTGTTTAGTGTTTGTAATGTTTTCTTGTAAAGTTGTATCTCTGCCCACACCTGTAGGGCTCCACCATAGAAGTAATACTTCTACGGGCTCCACACATTATACCTTTTTTTTTTATTTTGCGCCAACTGCCCTTGGCACTTAGCTTAGTGACTTTAGGGACCGTTCACAAATGACGTCAGCTCGGATGGGGGAGGGGGGAGGGGGGGGTCAGAAAAGTTGACAGAAGTTGACATGGGGGGAGGGGGTCCTTACAAAGTTGACATCAACCATGATGCTCTAAAAGGTTGGTAAAAAGAAAAGTCAAATCTTCAAATCAAGAAGAAAAATATAGACCACATTTTCTTGGCCTAAAATGAACAGTATTAACAGTTATCTCCCCATAGCACAGACTGCTAGAAGCCTTCTAAGTAGAAGCTAGATTAGAACTAAATTATGAGTGAAAAGGGTTAAGGCCAGTAGTCAAACAGAAGGTGGAAGATCTGGATGAGAATGATGTCAGTGGCTCGCCTGAGAGGGAGATCTTCATCTCAATTTCGATAATAAAAATGTTCTAAAATCTAAATCTCATCTTTTTCCACTTTTTCCTTCCAGATTTGAAATGACTTACAATGGATCGAAGCAAATATTACTCAGAATTTTACAGGGCATTTCAGGCTGCAAATCCTGATCTAAAACCCACAGATGTTCAAAGTAAATGCAATGAAAAATGGACAGTCCTAAAAACTGAAATCAAACAAGGGAATCTATCCAAATACAATGAAGAAATAAATAGTTTGAAATTAAAAGCGGCACGAATCAAGTCAAGTTCATCCATCATTTCTTTCTTTGCCAAAACACCATCTAAAACAGTTCAAGCCAGTTCTAGTACCGGTACCGCAAGTTCTGTGAACGATGAAGATGTTTCCAATGTTTTAATTCATAAGAAATCTTCTTGTGTAGTGTGATCTGAATAATATGGTCTGTAGTCAGAGAAATTCCAGAGTTTGTTGCTTGATATCATCAGTTTCAGTTTTTTTGAGAATATACAGAATACTTGTTGGAAGGACTTCCATAGGCTACTGACTGGTAGACGATTACAGCCATCTTGCTTCTCTTAACATTGAGAACAAAAGGATCCAATCTAGTATTGAAAGATGTGTTGCGTTAATATTGTATTACGTTTAATTATAATTAAGAAAAAATGTTTAAATTACTTTAATCGTACACCAGTCAGTATATATACATGTATGGAAGTCCTCCCCACTTGTTTAGTTCCAGGATATTTTCATGTGCCATGCATAATTAAATTCATTTTTTTTTCTGTGATTTATTTGATATTTATTTTTTCCAAGCTGAGATGATACTGATGCTCCAATCTTTTTGCTTTGTTTATGCTTGATATCCAATCCATGCTTGCTATCGAATCTATTTGTTTTAATTATTTTGCTTGGTTAAATTTGGATTTGACAGTTCAGGTATTTCTTTGAGGTATTTTTTTATAAACAATAGTTTTTATTTTGATTTAAAATAAAGATCAAAGGTGAATATATATATTAAATGCATCCTGTACGGGTTCTATCTAGATGTACATGTACATTTTGGTTGACGTCAACTTGGTGGGGGGGGGGGGGGCATGAGAAAGATGACAAGGGGGGGGGGGGTCATTTTTGGCCAAATTTTAGCTGACATCATTTGTGAACGGTCCCTTAGTGTGGACTATGGCGAGATGTGAAATCTTCAGGTTGGAATGATGCAGGTGTTAAACAACACCAAGGGCGAACGGGCGAGACTCCATAATGGATTCAAACTAAAGCCAACCCAGTGATAACTGGCGGGAAAAGTGTTCAATTCCATGGTCATTTCATAAACGATGAGCATCCAATGATAAGGAGTGAAGGGGTTGGAGTGAAGAAAGAGGGACATCAGCAAAAAAAAAAAAAAACAGTTGCATCTCCAGAGTCCCGCTAGTATGAACATACACAAAGAAATGTTACAGCCAGAACATTAATGTCTATTATTAGATGCAAACAGTCAAACAACAACAACAAAAAAATAATAATTACGAAATGAGGTCCAGCATTACAGAGTGATAGGCCTTAGTATGCAGTTTCTTAAAAATTGTAACTTTTCTTGAGTAGCTGCAGTATATTACTTTATATTTATATGCATGCATTAAGTCTTTATGGTTTTATGGTAAATTGCCCTGACTAACACCACTGCCAAGCAGAATTCATCCGTACAAGTGAAGAAAGCATGCCATTGCCAGAGTCTGATTAATGTACAGGCTCTAGTATTCAATAATACCAGCTTCTGGCAAAATGAGTGAAAACACAGTTCAAGGGCCAAGTTTCATATTTTGAAAATTAACTGATAATTTGATCTTGATGAAAGGGTAGGTTTTTCCTCTCACCAGCGCAAGCCAATTTTCAAGAAAAAGAAGGCATTCATATCTTCCAATTTGAAAGTGACATGCCTTGTCTTGCAGGCAGCTGACTTTGTTCATATTTTATTTAAGGTTGCTGCCACTGTAAACCATATCTGTACTGATTATGTGCAGCTTTTAAGTAGGAGACAAAAGCGAGTTTAATGAAGAACTACATGTACATGTAGACGGTACGTGCATTTTTAAGTCTCCTTGTTTTTTGGGGATCTGTACCTTTTCTTATATTATTACATGTATCTTTTTTCAGTGTACTGCACATTCCACCCCCTTCATGCATAGTGGACCTTCTTGCAAAATACAGTGCTTAGAAAGCTCACTTTTAAATAAAAGTGAGTCTTATTAAGTTTGTCATACACATGATCTTTGTAATTTATGAAACAATTTGTAAAAGGGGGATCTAATTTCTATTGGTTTTTTTATTTTATTTGATCCTATTTTCTGAAGAGAGAGTATTTAATCTCTCTTTGTTTTGATTTTTTTCCCTTCCCTTATCAAAGATATTAGATGCAATGAGATGATACTCCCTACTTCGTGCTTAAAAAAAAAATCATGCACACAGTTTGCACGCTGACACTACTGATAGTGGGCAGGGCCCATGGTGCACCGCATGGAAAGAATGCTCGACACGATGATCAATTAGTGGATTTGCTATGATGCTACTTATAGTATAACTAAAAAAAAAAACAGTGAACAGTGAACAAAATTCAATATTTTCCCTACATTGGCTTTGTAAAAACTAAAATATAGCTTTGTTCATGACCTCCGCGAATTTGCCACTAGGTGGTGGTGCAAAATCTCTGTGCGCTAGATACACTAGCTGTCTCATCTTATTGTATCTAGTATCTTTGATATCACTTAAAAACTTATTTCAGATATTGTAAAATGTTACTTTCAATCACTGAAATTCACAAATACAGTAAAACCTCGCTATACCGCCACCCGTTATACCGCCATTCCCGCATACCGCCAGCTTTTCGCCGTGGTACGGATTTGACACCTATACAAAGTCACTAAAAATCTCGTTATACCGCCATCCGCCAACAGTTTGACTGCTACATTCATAACTTGAGTACCGGTATAGTAAATATTGCTCGTTATAGCGCCAACGTAAATTTTAACTCCCACTCCCCACATCTACCTAAATCCAGCTAACACTGTAACAGTCCGAACATCACTAGGCGCCACAGTGCTTGTTACTCAAACACCAATCCTACTACACAGTCTTCGCTTTTGAAGTCCTGATAGGCCTACTGATGGGGCATGCAGTGGGAAAGACGGGTCACAGTTCAATAGGGAGTTTGCGAACGAACTTAAGCGCGCGCGAGGTGATGCTTCAACTGGTTCATACCGGTCGCGGGGTATGATGCAAACACCGTTTGTTGCTGAATTGTAATGTAGCATTATTTGTCGTGTTGCAATACATAATACTTTTACTCTTAAGGTGAGATTTCCTGAATAAATAAACTCCAACACACATAAACACAAAAAACAACAACAAAAAAATACAAATGAAAGCAATGTAAACTTCAAAATGACAACGGGGGTTTATGTCTAGTGGAGAGATTGTAAGGGAGATAACTGCAATATTTTAGACATGTTAGCCAGTCCAATGTTGATAAATTACTTATTTCTCTTGTTCTACATGGTATTTTCGTTGTACAGCCATTCTCGTTATACCGCCAATTTTCTGTTTGCCCCTTACTTGGCGGTATAACGAGGTTTTACTGTACTTGCTTTGATACATACCTTTATAATTTCAAGACATCTCAAAGACACTACAAATGATAGAGCAAGCTACCGTATTCTGAAATATTTAAATAACACTGGAATAGAGGAACCACTGAGAAGATGCAGAGATACCTTTGAAAGGACAGACTTGTATATTATGATCAGAATTACATGTACATGTACAGTGTGTATTTCATGTAAATTTCAAGTACGGATAGCATTCATCTGTCACTGACTTGCAACTTGCATAAAAAATAATGCAGATGAAAAATCTGATTACAGTTTGACCATTCTTTATTGACACTCATCATCTATTTTTCTGACAGCCATTCGTAAAGTTCTCAGACATGAAGCAGTGGTTACACAATCTCTACCATGCTAATCAAGACACACAACATGATATACAAATCAAACAAGTGTGCCACAATTTTCCTCAGACTTATTTTGACAAACTGGTAATAAAAACCATTTTTCAGTTGTCCCAAATTAGCGTCATCATGTAATATGAATTTCAGTCACCACTTAAATCAATGACAAAAAATCATACCATGTTTAGACAGGTGCAAAGTTCCATGCATACTTAGTCTCTTTCAAATTTGATAGCTGACACTATTTAACATTTACAACAGTTACGAAACAATGCCAACAGATCAATGTGTTTGGCATCTAAGATTATACCAAGTGATAAATTTCTACAATGTACACTGATGATCCAGATCATCTCAGTATCCTTGTTCTGGTATGTCTTTACCTAATGGCTTAACATAATCTCTGGCCTGCCGTTTCCTCTCCTTCTGCATTAAAATTCTCCGTTTTTCCTGAAAATAGAGAAAGAAAATCAATTTCGCAGGGCTAATTTCACTAAGGTGAGTACAATAATTATGACAAAAGGTGTGGAAGATCTACAACTTGTAGCTGAATAATGATACACAGTGGTATGTATAATGAAGAATGTTACTACCTGTTAAATTTTCCTTTGGATAATAAAAAAAACCTAAAGGCACATACGGTGGAGTCCATGTAAACCGAACTTCAGTAATTTGATTTTCTGCTAAAACCAAGTGATTTTGAAGAGTTTTTTTTTTTCACTTCTTTATCTCTATTAGTGTTAAACATTTACTGCTAATTCAAATTCAAAGCACCCAAATTCTGATAAATCAAACTGATTGAGTACACTCATCCTCAAGGTAACTTCTGACTTAAAAACCAATTTCCACAAACACGCTGACACAGGCCTGTTCAACAACTCTTAATTCTTAGTAGCGATCGAGGATGAGGGTTGAGGTGTCAAAAATGATGCAATGGGTAGGCTGTAGAGCTTTCCTCTTGCGTGCCTGTCCGACCAAATGAGAAACATGCCGCGGAGGGTGGCAGTGGTGTGGGTGGGACCCTTGCATGCTGCGTGATTCTGCCCCAGTGACCAATGGTATCAACCAACAAGATAGTGCTTGCACTATGACCAGTAAATTTACCGATTGTCAACATGATCACAACAGGTACAGCCAAGACAGAGTATATCGTGTAGCATCAACACGGAGTAGAACCCAAGCCTTGCATTGTGTCCACCATGCTATAGGCCATTCTGCTATACATGTCTTATGTAATACTCGCTAAGCTATACAGATTCACATCACTGTACTGAACTTTAATTATAGCAAGGCCCTGGAGGAACAAGGACCTCACCTAAATGTGGTTCTCGGCACTTCAGTACTGCAATACTTCCCTGTAGTGTTTACACACACTACGCTCGATTAGGGGAGGGGGCGAGCATGGCATTGTTATATTGCATGATGGTAATTCCACGCCACTGATAACAAGGTGGGATAATGTACTAGGCCTTTGAACACCATACATGGGAGAATGTCTTTATCGATTAATGATGTCACAAACAATACATGCGGCCAAGATAAAGGCAACAGAGTTTGCTGACCAGAACTGCCATTCAGTGATGCTTTCTTGTTTTACCGCCGCCATGGTACCGTCACTTCTAAATAAAAAGTAATCAAAAGACCTCATACAGGTGCCTATGAGGTTTTGTGTGTGTGTCATGTGTGTATGTGAGGAGAGAGGGGGTGTCTGCAAGAAGGGATGTAATTACATACATGTACCTGAAACAAAAGCACGGCCCTTATGATATCAATCCTTCAAGGAAAGACAGAAACAAAGAGAAAACAAGGAAGACCACCCATTACATATCACGATAACATCAAGAAAGTCGGCCAGCTGGAAATAAGTGAACTAACTAGGAAAGCTAAGGACAGGATTGGGTGGAGGAGATTTTGTCGTGACATCCACTGTAGCAGCTAACATCGATGACGATGAAGCCAACAGGTGACAGATGTGACTTGTATGGTATGGGGCAAACAGCATAATTGTGGTTATTTCTCTGCCCAGAGGTACACTGAACGCTGGTAAATCGAAGCGTAATCCACTTCCGATGACTTCGATTTATGCAGGCTCCACGGTACATAATTCTAATCTAAGTAAGGCCTACCCCTCAATCACAAAAAAATTGCATATTACATGTACCATTAAAAAAAAAAAAATCATTTTTTTTAACTCGCAAGGGCAGTGTACACGTATTGTAAGACTACTGTTCACTCTTCCCTTCCAAGTTCATCAGTGAATTTTGTCAATGTACCAGCCATTTTGAGATGAAACATTCCTGTGCATGCCAATGTTTGTGCACAAGAAACAGTAACAACTAAAGTAACACCAGTTAGTGTTATGTGATCCTAAAACTGGGATCCAAGCACCACTATTTTACATTGCTGAGGACAATAAAATATAATGTCACATATTCCCACACAAAAGAAACTATGTGTGCAATAAACAAAGCACTTATCAAGATTTGCAAAAAGGAAAAAAAAAGGAGTCAAACAGGTCTCTGCCTCTCACAGGCTGCAATGATCCACAAGACTGTCATGCACTCCATCAAAAAGCAGAAAAAACTGAGGATGTTTCTGTAGCAGGAGCGAAACAACAGACAGGGTTTTGTCCGCACCTGTGGTGGTTTTAGCGTAAATTATACATTATGTTATAAAGTCTGACCAGAGCCAGTTTGTTCAGGACCAACAAACTGAAGGCCTGCTTCTCATTGAAAATTTGAGGACTGGTGCCAGAGTCTGTAACAAGTGGGGACATGAATGAGGTATCACTATTGTCAATCCCAACAGCACAATTACCACATGTTCTGATTAGAGAACTATTATTTGTCTATCATTTTTATGTACTACCCGTTTGTCCTGTGGTGTCCTTCACGCCACTTAACATTTTCGTCTCATCTACATTTCAGTTAGTGGCTTTCATCATTGTTTGAAGTTAAAGTTACAAGTTCAATAAAAGCACTACTAAAAACTGAAAACAAAGACTTGAAAGTTATTTATGATGAAAGCCTAATGGCCGACATCCAGTGTCCAGCTCCCAACTGTACCACCACGTGGCCAGCTGCCACAGCCCAAGAAGTTCTCCTCAGGCTCATCGATCTCCATGAGAAAACGGCCCACCCGACTACACCCGCACCTGCAACGGCATCCTCCACAAGTGCCAAGGCAGAAAAAGTCAAACGGCCCACAATCTCAGCAGCGGGAACCAGTGAAGAATGGGCCTACTTCAAACAGCGCTGGGCAGATTACAAGGCAGCTACTCATCTCCCAAACGATGACATAGTGTTCCAGTTACTCGAATGCTGTGATGAAAACCTCAGGAAAGACCTCACCAGGAGTTATGGAGCACTCACATCCTGCGACGAATCAACTGTCATGCATAACATCAGAACATTGGCGGTACGACAAGAAAACGTCATGGTGGCACGGGTTCAACTCCATCAGCTTAAACAAGACCGAGATGAGCCAGTGAGAGCATTCTCTGCCCGACTCAAAGGCTAAGCTGGAGTATGCAACTACAAGGTAGACTGCCCATGCGGCCACAAAGTGGACTACAGTGAACTCATGATACGAGATGCCCTCATACGAGGCATTGAGGACAATGAAATCCGCCTCGATGTCCTAGGCAGATCACAGCAGGACATGTCACTTGAAGAGGCACTCAAATTTGTTGAAGCCAAAGAAAGCGGCAAACGTTCTGCAAATCTTCTCCTCGACAACACCCCTACCAGCACTGCCGCTGCCTCTATTAGCTCATACAGAAGGCAAGAAAAAGGGCGTCCACTAGGGAAACCGGACACAAAATGATGCCAGCAACAAACAGGAGCGCATCAACAAATGCCCTGCTTACAATCATACGTGCTCAAAATGCGGAATCTTACACCACCATGAAAGCGTCTGCCGTAAATCCCAGAGAAAAGGGCAACCACACACTTCCAACCCCTCAACAGGGCAACATAACGCTACTGCTGTTTTTGATGCTCTGTGCGCCATTGACACCAGCCCAGGACATTCTTCCATGGCCACCATCACCTTAGATCACCATATCTACAACGAGATGTGTGACATGTGGGAAAAGAGAGCATCAGAACCTCAACCTCTTATCAACACAGCAGTGCAAGTATTCCCCGCTGACACAGAAGCACTCAATTTGAAGCCAACCACCACCAGTCCTACAAGCTGTATCACATATCCAGCAATGGCAGACACTGGCTGCCAGTCATGTCTCGCCGGCACGTCTCTACTGCATAAACTGGGGCTTAACAAAAGCCACCTGATCCCCACGTCCATGAAGATGACCGCAGCTAATGACAATCGCATCACTATCCTTGGTGCTCTGATACTACGCATCTCTGGTTTCAAACCATACGGAGACACAGTCACAACTTGTCAAGTGGTTTACTTCACAGACACCACTGATAAACTTTTCCTTTCAAAGCAGGCCTGCATGGCTCTGGGTATGATACCCGCAGGATTTCCTACCATTGGAACAACTGCCCATGCACTTAACAGTGCAACCCCAACAGAAGTCCCCTCACCTTCGTCACAGACCAAGCCATGCACATGCCCAAACCCCACCTCCAAAGCCGCAGGCAGTTCCCTTCCCGGCAACAGAAAAAAATATAGATAGACTCGAAAAGTGGCTACTGGACTACTACAAGTCTAGCACATTCAATGTATGCACACACCAACCCTTGCCCAAGATGTCAGGCACGCCCATGAGACTGATGGTCAACCCAGAAGCCACTCCTGTAGCTCATCATACCCCAATTCCTGTGCCAATACACTGGCAAGAAGAGGTGAAAGCGGGGCTGGACCAAGATGTACAACTTGGTGTGATTGAACCGGTTCCTGTGGGCACACCTGTTACATGGTGCCATCAGATGGTAGTGTGCCCCAAAAAGTCAGGAAAACCCAGAAGGACAGTCGATTTGCAAGCCCTCAACAGACACGCTACCAGGGAAACACACCACACCCAATCTCCATTCCACCAGGTACGCAAGGTTCCACCAAACACTCGCAAAACCGCAACTGATGCTTGGAATGGGTATCACAGTAATCCCCTCGATGAAAGAGACAGACACTTGACCACATTCATAACCCCATGGGGACGTTACAGATATCGTGACTGTCCCCAAGGATACCGTGCTTCTGGAGATGCATACTCTAGGAGGTTTGACGAGCTTGTTGCTGATATCCCCAAGAAAACAAAGATCATTGACGACACATTGATGTGGACTGACTCCATCGAGGAAAGCTTCTTCCAGACTGTGGAATGGCTGGGCCTCTGCGGCAGACACGGCATTGTACTGAACCCTGACAAGTTTGCCTTTGCAAGAACAACTGTGGTGTTTGCTGGTTTTGAAATCACCCCCCCCGTCTGTTAGACCTTGCCCACAATCACTTGAGGCAATCAAAAACTTCCCTACTCCAAAGAACATCACAGACATTCGCAGCTGGTTTGGTCTGATAAACCAAGTCTCGTATGCTTTTGCCTCTGCTGAAAAGATGAACCCTTTCAGGAGACTCCTCAAACCAAACTCCAAATTTGAATGGACAGTAAACTCAATGACCTCTTTGAAGAAGCAAAGCAAGTCATTATACAAGAGATCCACAAGGGGGTGGAGATTTTTGACAAAGAGAAACCAGTCTGCCTGGTGACCGACTGGAGCAAGGATGGCATTGGGTTTTGGCTGTTTCAAAAACACTCACTGCAAATCAACCAAACCCTTCTGCTGCAGGAAAGGATGGAGGATCACTCTTGTTGGCAGTCGATTCACCTCAGGAGCTGAATCTCGTTATGCACCCATAGAGGGAGAAGCGCTTGCTGTTGCTGATGCCCTAGACAAAGCACGCCACTTTGTGATTGGCTGTCCAGACCTCACCTGAAAGTTTTCGGTGACAGGCGTCTTGATGACATACCCAACCCACGCCTTCGCAACCTCAAAGAAAAAACCCTGAGATATCGCTTCAAAATAATACATGTCCCAGGTATACGACACAGTGCAGCGGATGCCATCTCCCGACACCCAGTGGGAGAACCCATACCGCTCGCCCTCCCAGACGATGTTGCAACAATGTCGACAAGAACAGATGATGACACCCAACTTTTCCTGCCGCAGGAATTCCTGGCTACCATTCACACACAGGAGAACAATGCATCGGAATCCTGCTCAAAAACCATCTCAGCAATCAAGTCTATAATTTGGAACGATGTCATCACCGTGACAACAAGTGATCCCTCCATGCAACTATTGCTAGAGGCAGTTGAGAATGGATTCCCAACATCCAAGAATGACCTTCCACCTGAACTACGGCCATACCACCAATACAAAGACAGACTGATCACTTTTGATGGGGCTGTCTTATACAATGACCGCATCATCATCCCCCCCCAGTTTGCGCAAAAATGTTCTACAGTCCTTACATGCCGCACACCAGGGCACATCACAGATGTGCTCAAGAGCAGAGTCATCCTTCTTTTGGCCTGGCATGTCATCAGACATTCTAGAAATGAGGATGCGCTGTTCTTCCTGCAACCGCATGGCTCCTTCTCAACCCAGTGCACCTCCCACCCCACCTGTGCAGCCTTCATACCCATTCCATTGCATATGTGCAGACTTCTTCAGCTATGCAGGTCACAATTATCTTGTTATTGTGGACAGATACAGCAACTGGCCAATTGTTGAAAGAGCAACAAATGGATCTCAGGGACTGATATCGGCCTTAAGACGTACTTTTGTGACATATGGCATTAGTGACGAGCTATCGTCCGATGGAGGCCCTGAGTTTACTGCGACAGCCACAAGAACATTCCTTAAAAACTGGGGCGTCCACCACCGCATCTCCTCACATCAACTGCAGAGCAGAGGTGGGAGTAAAGACAATCAAACGCCTGATCACACAAAACACTGGACCTGATGGTAACCTGGACACAGATGCATTTCAAAGAGCAATCCTCCAGTACAGAAACACACCTGACCGTGAAACACGCCTCTCACCAGCTATGTGTCTGTTTGGACAGCCCATCCGAGACTTTATCCCCATCCACCCGGACCGGTACATACCACACAGAACTTGGCAGGAGACTCTATCCGCATGAGAAGAAGCCTTGAGAAACCACCACATGTGTCAAGCTGAAAGACTTACAGCCAACACACGCTTGCTGCCACCCCTACGAATTGGAAACTGTGTGCGCATCCAAAATCAGGTGGGCCCCAACCCCAACAAATGGGACAAGACTGGCATTATCATTGAAGTGAGACAGTTTGACCAGTCTGTGGTTAGAGTTGATGGCTCTGGCCGTGTGACGTTACGGAACAGGAAATTTCCCAGAAAGTATCTGCCAGTGATTCCAAGGGCCCCAATAGCCACGCTACCTGACCAAGCAGTTGTGCTCCTACCACAAGCACTCAACCAGCCAGGACTACAAGCTGATGGCATTAACAAAAAAGGAACTCACACAACCAATCCTGAGACAGAAACTGCAATTCCATCATCAAATCCAGCACCACCAACTGAGATAACTACATCAGAACCTCTTGGAGAGGCGCCATTTCATCTGGACCCACCTCAAAATCTCACCTAAGCAGATGGAAACGACTCGAGTAATGCTCCAACATGTTCAAGGGCACAACCTGACACCCCAGTTGTCACCCTAAAGGCATGCCGTGAACCACGAGCCCTGATGTCTCTCAGGCCTTTCAACAACCCAGGCCTCAAAGAAGATCCTGTACCCCTGTCAACTACACGAACCACTCGCTCACATAAAGCCCTACCTATTAGAGACACTTAAAAACATTTTTGGACGTTCTTATCTACACATTTTCCTTTTGTTAGCATTAACATTCACCTTTTATCAACTGCCAGTTAGCCTTTTCGTAATTTAATTTCTTTCACACATTACATCATGAGTCTTTGCACTCACACTTTCCTCCAAAGACTTGAGGGGGACGTAGAGAACTATTATTTGTCTATCATCTTTATGTACTACCCGTTTGTCCTGTGGTGTCCTTCACGCCACTTCACATTTTCGTCTCATCTACATTTCAGTTAGTGACTTTCATCATTGTTTGAAGTTAAAGTTACAAGTTCAATAAAAGCACTACTAAAAACTGAAAACAAAGACTTGTTATTTACTGATAAACGTTACTCATCTTTCCGCTCACACAATTCTTATCTGTGGTAATTATGAACAATAACATTAACATCGACAATGGGGCTCACAAACTGATCATTTCCTCTGTAAGGTAATACAACATACTTGCATGAATAATGCTTTTGATTACCTGTTTACTTCCCATCACACATTCATGGAAGTCATCCAGTTCCCTTTTGCACTCATATCTAGCTTTGGCAAAGCCTATCCTACTTGCACATCTCATAAAGTCCATATACTGCATTCCACATGGTCCATTTTGCATTCCATCCCAGTGAATTTGTAGCTTTGTGATAGGTGTATAAATGATGGGGAGTGGCATTATTTCCCTTTTTTACTGAAATACAAAATGCATGGTTGAATGACCTTACATTATTGTAACATTAGCACACATTATATTATAAGCACACATTTCTAAGTCATATTACATTTCATCATTAGTAACAGTACTCAACATAAAGGAGGAAGATACATGAGACAAAAAGTATAATATGGAAATCCTCAAGGAACAAGCTGTCAATTCACAACATATAATTGTGCAGTACAAGTAGGAGAATTAATATATTTGCAAAAGATTTTAATGGTATCTCTTGCCACAAAATCAAATGTATCTTATTCCTCCTTTTAAAGAAAAAAGTAGAAAGGATTACAATTACTGTGCCAGCAACGATGTAATAATCTAATGTCAATGAAAGATAGAATAGGATAGAATGAAACATCATGCATTCTCTACATTGCACTACTGGATGGTTTCGATCTGTTGTAGTTCGCTGACTTCAAAGTGAGGTTGGTAGGTTTCTCTCTCTGAACTGTTTTTTAGGGGGAGTTCTTTTTGTCACTTTGTGGCACACACAACTCTGCAAGTAGGGGGGCGGGGGTGTGAAAAAAAAATGGGCAGATGGAGATTCAGATGATTTTTTTTATATTTTATTCATCATTAAAATGCAGGCCAGGCAGAGAGACAAGCTGTTTCACAACTGGACAAGTCTCTAATTTAGATTTCTAAAAGCAAGTCTAAAGCAGGCTTCAAGCAGGAGTATTCGGATAACTGGTTGCTCCATTTAACTGAATACATCCTTGAATCTAAATTTGGACTCCAGATCTAGATACGTCTAGAGGGTCTAGAGAGGGACTGCCATTTATATTCTTAGTCAGTTAGTCTATACAGTCCAATCCATGTATCCCGACATGGCTTTTGTCGACATTCTGGGTAATTCGACACAATTTTTAGGTCCCAACCTGTTCCTTCTTTAATGCTACTAAATATTTCCCTGTAACTTGACGTGTTAGTCCATTCTTTCCTCTTATATCGACACATTTCTCCCCGACCACGGCAAAACAAGTGCACTCGATCTACTGCTGTGCTACCGAAAATGCCCACGCAACTGCCCGCATAGACCTCTCTATTTCTTTTTGCTGTGCTGGTAGGGAGGGGGAGCAGAGGGGGAGTTTGACACAGAGGATGACCCTTGGCTTCAGTAACGCGAGTGTGGAGTGTCAAGCATTTAGCGTACATGACAGTAAAAGCAGAGAGTACTGGTACTACAGACTGAGGAATTCTTTTTTTCCCACAAAACATTTGTACCCCGTTGATACTAGGCCTTGACCTAAATCTCTTGGTTAATTGCCGTACTGTGAGTGTGTGTGTCTCGGTGCCATCACTACTTCTGAAGATACAGTCAGATCGAGGTCATTATTTTGTCCGACACGCTTAACCGCGGGTCCTGAGGGAGGCCACATTTTTGTATAGCAACAGTGCGCCTCGGGCTTTGTCTATTCGGTTGCCAAGGCTGTCCTTGTTGTTTTTTTTCACGTTTTTTTTTTCCACACTATTTTCGCGTGTTTATCTATCCTGTCACCCCTACTATATCTAACAAAATGGTATCATCCGATTATATTATTACGATGCAACTATTCGTAACTATTCGTCGTACTCGTGTAATAGTACTGATGGTCTGAAGTTTGAACGGGGGGAAATCTTGGGGAAACTTTTACTTTGATGCTGGTTGTCGTCTACATGTGAAATGAGAAGAAAGGGGCCATGTGCGTATTTGAGATGCTGTTCTACGTCTGTAATTATGAATTCCGATGTAATATTAGGGCATGCTGCATTTAAGGGCATCCTGTCAGTAGGTTTTTCATCAGGGAAAACTGGGAGAAAATGACTGACTTTGTTGTTGGTCGTTGTCTTTATTTGATGTGGTAATTAGAGAGATATTGTGTTCCTTTGATTAAACTGCTTTTCAGTACATGTATGTGCTCTACAACCTGAAACTGGAAATCAAATCTCTCGCTAAAACTAACATTATAGTAAGTGGACGCTTTACATAGTAAAGGAGGGAGAAGGCAATGTCACGATACATGTGGTTAGTAAATTAAGCGAATGGCTTAAAAAATAATTTGTTCACCTGAATGGCCTGACTTAGGGACAGAAAAAGCGCAGACGTCTTGGGAAAATGATAAAAGGCGTGTTAGACGGCATGTAAATGCAGAAAATTCTTGATTTGGGGCCTTCCATTTCACAATAAAACCTACTGCATATCATCACAAGTACTTTATCCAAATATCATAGGGGTCCCTTACGATTTATCCACCACTATTGTTATTGCGTCCTGAAGTATACGCGATACAGGTGTTCACAAGGACCCGATTGACCCGACCGCCGAGGTTATCGGCAACACGCGAACGATCGGCTGACTGGCTGCTGGCTATCCCCGCACGGGGCGTTACGTGGGCGAGTTCACTCAACGCGGGACGAAGGTTAAAAAAAAAAATCAAATCAAAGCACTGCGCATTTAATAGGTACAGCATTTTGCCCATATAATCAGCAAATCTTTGCCATGCAACTGCTCAGCACAAACAATGATATTGGAGGATTGGGTAACAAGATGCCAATAATTAAAAGAAAAAGGGACATAGCCTAACTGCGTTATTTATTGGACACTTCCCATGATGGTGATGTTTGATTCCCCCCCCCTCCCCCCTTTTTTTTTTCCTCTCTTCCACCACTAATCTGCTATTTCGACTTTCTTTTTACTCGACGCAAGTCAGTCGGTCCCACTGATGTCGAGATATTAGGACTGCACATAGATCTAGATCTAGTAGAGTCTAGATCTAGACTAGAATCTATATCGGTTACAGATACTCATGTAATTCTGAGAAACATGGCCCGACAAAGTCAACCCATGTCCCAAGTCATTGAGCTAAAATATATAAACTGCTAACCTCGTCTTCTTCTTCTTCTTCTTTTATAGTTGGTTCGTCTATAAGACGATTCCCCAACTGCACTATAGTAGGCCTATATTATGCGACTCAACGTCGCTCCTCTGAGGCTAAAAACAGGGTAAAATCTTACATAGATGTTAATATTAGGGCATAAATAGTAATAAATATAAATCTAGATTTAGAGTCTATTGTTGTTTAAAGAACTTTACCACAATGTTATTCAAACTCTTTTCTCTTCTCCAAAACAGTAGTTTGTAAGGTCAAGGGTGTCAACACGGTGAACTTCCGATTTAATTCTAGGCCTACCAGCAGCAACTTTTCTAGGTCGTGCCCAGCAACTTGAGAGTTATGTCCACTTTAGTAACGTTGGAAGGGAGTATTTCTTCAAATTGATTACCATAAAGTTGCGAAAGTAAATTATTCTTAATTTTTGTTGTTTTGTATTATTATTACATATTTCAAGAAATATTAAATTTATTGGAGTAGTTTTGGGGCATCCAAGTATAATTTATTTCAATTTGAGAATGAATTCCTGAGAGTGTCTCATGTACCTCCCTTAAAACAACACAAGCATAAGAAGACGACGGGAAACGAGTAAGTTTTTAGGAACTTTTCCTCTTTCTTGTTTGAGTATTTAAACCAAGAATCATGAGTTTATGTCCCACATCTCGTTACTGGGAAAGCGTTTTGCAAGTCTGAAGGCACAATTTAACTCTGGTTTGGGATTTCTCTGAGATTTTGCTCAACCGCAAAACTTCGAGCAAACAGGATGTAGACTAGATTATATCTAGATCTAGATCTAGATCTAGATCTAGATTTCTAGATCTAGATAATCTAGATTTCTAGATCTAGATAATCTAGATCTAGAGTCTAGATCCGTATCTAGAGTCTAGAATCTAGTCTAGATCTAGATCTAGATATATCTAGAAAAAATCTAGATCTAGATCTAGATCTAGTATGACTAGATCTAGATCTAGACTAGTCTAGATTTAGAAATTCTTCTTCTTCTTCTTCTTTTATAGTTGGTTCTGAGAAATTGTCTGGATTTACTGGTCTAGACTCTAGATCTAGATCTAATGGCTGCCTCTACTTCTTCTTTAAGAATTGGATTATGGGATCAGTGACACTAGTGACAGTGACTGATCTAGACTGGCCGTAGTCTGGGGGAAGTGATGCGAAACGATTTCAGAGGTCTATAGTCAATGCACAGGAGGTCTTCCCTCCGTCCGCGCCACTTACCAAAAAGTTAACGTTAACAAACATAATATGTGTGTGTGCCTGAGAAAACCCACAAAAAGTCGGCAACATGACATTTTGAGTTCTGTACATATAATAAAAGACTAGACATTTCTGATAAATTGAAGTCAGTGACACACCCTAAAACAAGATTTTGAGAAAACGGCATTTAATCCTAAAAGTGGCAATAGCTAACTGACCAAGTAATATTGGAGTGATTGCTGTTAGGAGACCGTAGTCTAATAACTAAGCCGTTATAGAGATCATAGTGAGTAGTGTTCACTGCTCATCTACAGTTTACCCTGTAACATGCCACGGTCCCCTAAACAACAGCCAAGTCGGAAGTTTTTGGATCTTGTTAGGAGACCGTAGTCTCATTACAAAAATGTTATAGAGATCATAGTGAGTAGTGTTCACTGCTCGTCTACAGTTTACTCTGTAACATGCCACGGTCCCCTAAACAACAGCCAAGTTGGAAGTTTGTTTCGGACCCATATTTTCACTTCAAAGCCGTTTTTCTCAAAATCAGCTTTGCCGACTTTATGTGGGTTTTCTCAGGCACACTCACATATGATTAAGATATAAGCTTAAACAACCTGCATTGGAATGGTCAGATGGACCTGGGGGCGTGAAGGTCTAGTCAGTTTGTATCAATGGGCGGTAGTCAGATTGACTAATCAGGGGAAAAGGGGCTGGGGTAGTTGTGTTTTCTTGACTGGCGCGAACGGGCGGAAGACCTTCCCAATGCACTAGGTGCGGTCAGCATGTCGGTGCGGTCAATATTTGTTTTTCCATCAGTTTCATGTACCGGTGTTTTTGTGACTTATCCACGTTTTGTGATGTTCTTATCAAGACATCACAACATCACACAGCATATGACTGCTGTCTAAGCTTGTATTTTGCCTTGGATAGCTTTCCCAAATTTTGAGTCCCCACAACTTCCATCTTGAGTTCAAAGGTAAATATGTGACCCTACATTTTTCTTCATTTAGTGGTCTGGTGTAAGCTCACAAAAGTGCTCTGGACACTCTAATTTGGGTGGATTTTCATTGAAAATATGTTTTCTGGGGATTATAAGCATGATTATGCACATATGGCACTGACATGCATTCATCTGATACCCAGCATGAGGTGCAGTCACTGGTAATTGCAGTGTTACATCAGTGTTGTGTTTGCATCAACTGGGCTCACTAGCACCATTATTATTTATTATCTATATCTATATATATAATTGGGTAAAATTGGACGGTTGTACTCGATAGCTGAAAAAACTACCGAACGTAGAGCCATGAAAAAATTATTGAAAGTAGTTCAAAGACTGAGCAAGGTTTGTATCAATTTATTTTAAGGATGCAACAAACTTGAAAATTTAGAAAAATAGAAAACAAAATGGGCCGTTCCAGGTTTTCCGATTCGTCATTTTTACAGCTCCGACAGGGCCGAGTGTAGTAAGATTTTTTGGTAACTCGAAACTTTGGTCACCTAAGGTTCAGGAACCGCTTCACACTCAAACTTCAAACTTTGCACAACAGCATATTATCAGTGCGAAATTAACATGGGCTATATTAAAAATCATGAAATGTTCAGGCTTCTACGTTTCATTTTTCATTGTTTCGGCATCATTTAGATCTATTTCGAGTCATGGTTCGCCATTTTAAGGTTTCGTTATCACTTCCTGCGATGTATTCACTATCAAACACACTAACCCGTGCGCAAATCATGCTATTGTACGGGACGCACAGGGTGTCAACTCACAAAGGCAGAGCACTAAGACTTAATTAAAAACAAACAAACAAAAATAAAATAAACAACTAGGAATAGGCAAGATGAAGCAGGTCCATAATAACCACCCAGAACTGAAACTAATATTCAAACCGATTTATCCCGGGCAGGGCCGGGGACCTCAGCTAGTATATAATAATTGGGTAAAATTGGACGGTTGTAGACTTGTACTCTATAGTTGAAAAAACTACTGAACGTAGAGCCATGAAAAAATTACTGAAAGTTGTTCAAAGACTGAGCAAGGTTTGTATCAATTCATTTTAATGATGCAACAACCTTAAAAATTTAGAAAAATAGAAAACAAAATGGGCCGTTCCAGGTTTTCCGATTCGTCATTTTTACAGCTCAGACAGGGCCGAGTGTAGTAAGATAGTTTGGTAACTCGAAACTTTGGTCAACTAAGGCTCAGGAACCGCATCACACTCAGGCTTCAAACTTTGCACAACAGCATATTATCAGTGTGAAATTAACATGGGCTATATTAGAAATTATGAAATGTTCAGGCTTCTACGTTTCATTCTTCATTGTTTCGGCATCATTTAGATCTATTTTGAGTCATGGTTCGCCATTTTAAGGTTTCGTTATCACTTCCTGTGATGTGTTCACTATCAAACACACTAACCCGTGCGCAAATCATGCTATTGTACGGGACGCGCAGTTTGTCAACTCACAAAGGCAGAGCACTAAGACTTAATTCAAAACAAACAAACAAAAATAAAATAAACAAATAGGAACAAGCAAGATGAAGCAGGTCCATAACCACCCAGAACTGAAACTAATATTCAAACCGATTTATCCCGGGCAGGGCGGGGGACCTCAGCTAGTTATTAATATGATAACATGGTGTATTCAAGACAAGAGTTCAAAAAAGCCACTGCACACCAGTTAGTGGTAAACAACTGACTTTAGGCCTAATGAGAAACAAAGAATAATAGGTAAAATCCAAATACATAGGCTATATTTTAAGGCATTTTGCAACTTGATCAAAGAATAGGTCTAGTAAGGCAAAAAACCAGCATGAGGACGAGAAAGAGTGGGAAGACAAAAAATTAGAAAGGAGGAGAATGGGAAGGTTGATTATCAGATCTATTTTGATATTCATCGCACAGAGAGCATGCACTGATGGCACTTACATGCAGGTGACTGCACGACCAGTAACTTGTGACTGCACCACCAGCAGGTGACCGCACAGACATGCAATTGATGCTTACACATGAAAAGTGTTCTGACTAGCACAGATTAACTGAGAGAGAATTTTAAGTGTTCACTGACAAGCCCGAAGTTCAGTGGTTAACTCACTGAAGACCAGCCTGCCCCGGCGGAACAACTCTTAAAGACCAGGGGTTTTGGGGGGTATTTAAAAAAATTCCCACAACCACATTTCAACCAATCCATTCCATATTTTGACACATAACAGGTTTTAAATTGAACAATGCAAAAAACAAAACTTGAATAAATTTATTCAGATAGATCGAGTTTTTTTTTCATGAATTTTCAAAAATTTCTGGCCTTTGTGTATTGTACTGATGACCTAATAAAAATGTCAAAAAAATTGTATGAAAGTGTCACAAGTGTTTGAAAGTAATGTTATTATTCACCTTAGTCAACAAGAACTAGACCTGCTACTGGCTTTGCCTTCCCCCTTGCCCTTACTCAGTGCACTGGCCTTAGCCTTAGCACGATCGCTGGTACTGGGAGGGCTAAATCTAGAATCTGAGTCAGAATTTCCCTTCCCAGGCACGAATTCGGGATCTAGATCAGAATTATAGGCTACATCTACCTCAGATTCATCACTGGTGTCTTCAAACAGCTGGAAAATGTTCGTTTTCTTGCATTTTGAAGCCATTGTCTTGACTAGATCTAGTGATCAGCTGTGACAGATCGCGCAACTGACAGAGGTTCTTATTTCGACCCGGTGTAACAGGCCAAAATATACCCCCCGCCCAGACTATACCCGGGGTTAAACTGGCCTAGCCCAGAATATCCCCCGGGGTATATTCTGGGCTAGGCCAGTTTATACCCCGGGGTTACTTTGGGCTAGGCCAGACTATAATACCCCCCCAGTCCAGAGTATACCCCCTACTTTTTTTTTAAAAACAAGTCAAGACCACAGTTTATTTCAGCCTGTTTTTCATCACTGTCATCAGATATCATATTATATTAATACAAACATGAACACATTCTTGACACCAACAAGTCATAATGCAATTTAGAGAAAATAATAATAACAGTTTATTTCAGCCTTAGATTACTTTGGTGTACATACATACATTCTCGACTCCTGTAAATCATGATACATTTTAGAAGGAACAAACATGCATTAAAATGCATTGATATACATAAGAGTTGAGTATCCATTCAAACTGACATGATTAGACTCCAGCATTAATTTCACTCGTGTGTGTTGATGATGATATTATTATTATTATTATTATTTTGATAGTTTGGTTGGCCATGAGTAAATACTAAAACATGCATTGTATTTTTTGTTACAATGATGTAGAGAGAAAAGGCCAGAAAAGAACACACAGAAAAAAAAATAAAAACATAATGATAATCCAACTGACAGATAGTGCAATTCCATCATCCAGCAGACATAAAACTAAATAGGCACTAAATGTTTGCGACTGATGAACTCCACCTGTCCAGATCCACTTGAAACGTTACAGAATGCTAACCAGTAATAATGATAACGATAAGAACACGAAATCATGTTATTTACTCTTGAAAATATAGAGATATCAATATCAGAATCATCATCATCATCTTGGAAATTGCAAAGATATGAGAGGGAGTGTAAAAATGGCAGTGTAGGCCTATAAATTACTCTAGAATTTATAAGCAGCAATGTATGTGTATCAACTATATATAAAAAACGTGTTAAATCTTTTCAAATACACAAGTAAAACTGGACAGAAAGCTTTAGTGAAATGGCCTTGACAGTTGTGTAGACCGACAGAGTAAGTCCACTGAGACAAAAGTAGTGTGCTGTAAAAGGTAATTAGATCTATAGCATGTTGAGGCAAAATTCAATGGATCATGTTACATTAACAGTATTTCTTGTTAGTGAGTATCATTCTTTGATAGGTTATTTATAGAAAGATATACATTTCATGTACATTACGGTTTAAGACACTGGATTAGTTTGCAAGGCTTTTGAAAGATTGAACCTATGTGTTATAGTGAATAAGGGTATGTCACTCGCGAGTGAAATAGTAATAATAAAAAAAAAAGACCTTGTCCGTCTTTACCTTCCTAAGCTTAACACGTCCCTTGCCAAGGGATTTAACAACTGTGTATTTGTACACAAAAAAATATTTAAAATGACTTCATTTTTATGAGTCCGTTAATTATTTCATCCATTGGGACTAAGTGTATGTCAGTGCCAAACAAACAGTACCGTGCAAATTTTACTCAATGGCAACCAACTACAAAAACAACTACAACATGCCAACGAACATGAGTGAAACTAATCTAGTGCCTTAAACCATGAACTACATAAAATGTATACATTTCTACAAACACGCTATCAGAGAATTTACTAACAAGACATGTTCATGCAACATGATCCATCGAATTTTTGCCATAACATACTATAATTACTTTCCTGCAATGCACTGTTGTCTCAGTGGATTTAATCTGTCATTTTACATGACTATCAAAGCTACTTCGCTAAAGCTTTCAGTCCAGTTCTACTTGAATAGTTGAAAAGATTTAACACATTTTTTTTACATGTACTTGGTACATACACACATATATTTATTGCTGCTTATAGATTCTAGAATGATGTGTAGGTCATTTTTATATTCCCTCTTATCTTTGTATTATTCCAAGATGATGGTGATTCTGATGTTGATTATATTCTCTTTATTTTCAGCAGTAAATAAGATGATTTGGTGTTCTTATTGTTATAATTGTATATTACTGGTTAGCTTTCTGTAACGTTTCAAGTGGATCTGGACAGGTTAAATTCATTATGTGAAACAATTTTAGTATGTATTTAGTTTTGTGTGAAGTATTTAATGTCTGCTGGATGATGGAATTGCACCATCTACCAGTTCAGTTGTTAAAATGTTGTTGTTGTTTTTTTCTCTATGTATTCTTTCCTGGCCTTTCTCTCTGTATCAGTGTAACTTTGTATGTAGATCTAATTGTTCCGATATATCAAGCACATTTCTGATTTTCAAAAATTAAAATAAGATTCAGATAACTTTACACTTATGAGTCTTATAATTAGTTCATACCTTGCCACTAAGTATATGTTAGTGGTGGCAAACAAAAAAATTACAATACATGTTTAACTCATGGACAACTATAGTCTGGCGGGGGTATAGTCTGGCGTGCTACACCGGCATAGAGTGATAGTTTTTAAAAAATCGTTAAAACAAAAGTTGCCAGCCGAACCCGGTGAAACTTTCAACGAAACAAGTCAAGATGTTAAACTGCCGCAGAGAACCAATCCCGTAAGCGTTGCGGGAACAGTGCAGGGGTTCGAAATTTTATTCATGTACCCCGCAGGCGGTGCGGGATTGGGCTTATGCGTCGATTTAGGTATCCCGCAACTTGTGCGGGAACGGGCGTCAGCAGAGAGCCTACAATAAGTTACTTTAAGCTCTCTGGCGTCAGTGAGTTAAATTGAGCCAATGAGAAGCTCGCTGGACTTTGTTTACTTCTGGGCATTTACCATTTCCTGCCTCGTGACCGCACATAGTGCATTGACCATAGATCTAGTCACATTTTCGATCACAGAACAACCAGCTCACGTGTATTTATGAAGGCATTGAAGGCAGACGTCTGCGAATAAGATCAGAATCTTATTTGCAGATGGATTTTTGGTTTGTGATTTATATTTAGGAAGAGCTCCATATGGGTCAACTGACAACCTCCTCGGCGTTAAATGGCGTTCGGTCGAGCTATCGATGAAACTTTCATCAAAACATTTTTGATGGTGAGAGCTGTCTATGGGATACAAAATTGCTCAAGTACCATAACAAGCAGGCGAGAACCAAAGCCCCCTGAATTTTAGTGAATGATAAAAGTCTAGAAAGATCAGATTAACTTCACATACATAGGCCCTACATTGAAAATCTGAAACGAACAATTTTTTTGATCAACGATCAGAGTAAACAAACACCGTGTCGCGGGGGAAATCGTAAAGCCAGAAGAGTTCGTCCTCTGCCACACATTTTCCTAAACCGTGTCATGGTCAAAATATACGCCATCATCTTTCGTAATCGTCGTTTCATTACAGCTCGTACCTGCCATTGTTCTGTGTCTGCCTTGCCATGCTTACACCTGTTATGTCACCTACCCAGTGTGCGCCAGAGGCACCATGCGTACAACTGGATGTGGTCGCTTTGTCCATGAGTGTAGGATTTTACAAATTTTATTCTGCTGGCATCACCGATCCCTTGCACTCATGCGAGCTCAAATATGTTGCCATGTGTTATTCATCAGGTGGATGGATAATGCAGTATAATAGTAAATGATGCATCTGATGTTGTAAGATTCACATTTTACTCAGGTCGGGCCTTGAGAGGGGAGGTTACGATAGAGAGAAAAAGCAAAGGGTTACCCACGTGGAGGTACTGTAACATGCGTGGCCACAATTTTTTTACTTTTTTTAAAACTACGCAGTAGAGATTCTATCGTTTTCACGGGACATGGAGCAAAGACAGTCGGCACCAGCAAGTCCACGAAGGTGTCAAATACCATGTTCACTCGGTCACCGCAGATGGGCGATGTTTACTGTGTTAGTTTAGGCTCAGTGCTACATCGTGCGAGTGTGACCAGTGGGAGGGTCTTGTAATTATATTCACATTTAAATAAATAATAAATAGGAAAATGCAAGCTATGCTTGTTTGGTTGGTGTATCTTGCATGCTGACAGTCATATAACAACATAATGTAAAGTTGACTGACGACAGTTAATATAATATTGTGTGCTAATTTTTGCCCTTTGGTTATAAATTATAATGGAAACAGAACATTTTGCTTAGAAATGTTCAGACACCATCGCTTCGGGTGAATATTTTTTTTAAAAACAATATCCCCTCAGACACCCTAAAACACATAGGCCTACACACAAAAAATAACCCCGCCTTAGAAAAAAACAACCAAAGGTCACCTACATAACAGTACTGCTTCCATCCTTTATCAACATAGTTTATCTAAGGTAGATAACTCAATAATGCTTAACATGATTTAACAGATAGTAGGATGTTAAATTTTATGTCCCCTGGACACCATGTCAAGCAATGTTGACTGTATTCCAGATATCTGGGGGTTATTCTAGGATATCCATAGATGCATCCTGGTCCTCCAGATTTGCCAGGGGTCCAAACTTGTTTAGAGTTCCTGCTGTTGAGGAAGAGTTCCTGGTGTTTCTGCTGGACTTGTTCTTTAGCTGGCTCGTTTTTGTCTTTGCTACTGCAGCTTTGACAGTGGAACTTTGCTGTTGTGGCACTTCTGCTGCCGTGCAGCTTTGCTCTGATAGAGTTTGTTGCTGAGATCTTCTCAGGTAAAGATCTCAAGGCAATAGCGAAAGTCGCTGGCTGTGTGGCAATGACTGCATTCCTCGCCTGCGTAAAGGTACCTCCATTTTTGGCTTTGTACCTTTGAATGGCTTTCTCTTCAAGCCATATTGGGCAGCTATTGTCTAAGGCCGTGTGGTTGCCTTGACAGTTTGGGCATTTCGGCTTGGCTGTGCAAGCCTTGTCGTCTGAATGCTCTTAGCTGCTGCAGCGAGCACAAACTGCTAGTCTTTTGCAGATTGCTTGCCGTGGCCATAATGCTGACAGTTCAAGCATCGCATTGGGTTTGGAATGTATGGCGACGCTGGTATCTGCAAGAAAGCCATCTTTTCCCCCCAGAAAACCGTCGCCAGCCACTTTAATAATAAAAGGAAATTTCAAAGAAACCCAGACCTCTACCTGCAAGGAAATCAACGAATTTCTGTCAAAGACGAGGCCAAATTTCAAGGACTTATATTTGACAAAAAACTAACTTTTGTCCCTCATATAAAACACCTTAAACTCTCCTGTCAAAGAGCTCTTAACATCCTAAACACCATCTCAGGAACTGAGCCGGGTGCGGATCGCTCCCTGATCAGATGCAAACTAGATTAAACCATCATGCCTGAAAATGCTAGATCCTGTGCACCACTCAGGGCTGCGTCTTGCTCCGGGTGCTTTCTGTATCTCCCCAGTCGAAAGTCTATGTGGAGGCAAACGAAGCATCCCTGTCCGACAGAAGAGACAAACTGTCCCTTCAGTACGGATTAAAATTGTTTTCTCATTCAGACAATCCCGCTTACAAATTAGTTTTTGATCAAAGATACATTCAAAAGTTTGAATCTTTCCAAGGTGTCGCCCCTCCCTTCTGCCTTTGGATTCGTCTTTGCTGGCAAAGGCTGAAATTCGACCGTGTGAGGTGGAGAATGACCCGTTTCAAGCCATCCCCCCATGGCTAACACATAAACCAAAAATTATTTTAGATCTGGCAGCATGTCCCAAGAACAACACCATGCCAGAAACTTACAAGCAGATGTTTGGAGAGGTGGTCAGTAAGCACCCCAAACACAGATCTCTCTACACAGAGGGCTCTAAAGACCATGGCTCGGTAGGAGCCGCCTCATTCTCAAGTACAGATGGCAAAACCGTATGCCTCAGCCTCAACCCCAAAGCTTCCATCTTTACCGCTGAGGTTCAAGCAATCAACTTGGCCTTAAATCTCATATCCAATTCCCAACCAGGAAGCTTCATTGTCTTTTCTGATTCACTGTCCTGCCTCCGGGCTTTAAAGAACCAAATATGAAGACCCATGAGATCAATAACCTATTACAATGTCTTCATACACTGTCCTACAGGAAATATAAAATTGTTCTCTGTTGGGTCCTTGGACACATTGGCATTAAGGGTAATGAAACAGCAGACACGCTGGCCAAAGAAACACTGACACATCCACTACAACACCTAAAAATACCATACACTGACTTTAAACCCGCTATTAATAACTTCATTAAATCGAGATGGCAGGAAAGGTGGGATCAACAAACATCAAATAAACTACATTCTGTCCAAAATCAACTTGGATAGTGGGTCATGCCTTTCAACAAAATCGGAGAGACGAAATTGTCCTTTGTAGACTCTGTCTGGGTCATACCCACCTCACACATTGTTTTTTTGCATGGGGGGGGGGGGGGGGGGGGAGATCCCCCCGAATGTGTGGCATGGAACTGCCAACTGACAATAAAACACATTTTAACTGAATGTGCAAACTTCGTGCATATCCGAAGAAGACACTATGCCTGCGGCTCCATGAAAGAATTATTTGCTGATGTAGACCCGCATTGCATCCTGTCATTTCTGAAAGAGATCAAACTCTGCAAGTTGATTTAACAAACTTTTATCATATTTACAAACTTCATAGACATATTTTCCAGCATGGACCTTTTCCCGTTAGATTTTTAAAACTGGCCTTTTCCCGTTAGATCCTTAACTGCACTTTTATCTGATCTCATCTATCGGCAACTAAGGGCTGAAAGCCAGCCCAAAGAGAGAGAACGAAAAAACTGTGAGAGGCACAAAGTGGCCGTTAACGTTCTGACGTGCCGTTAAACTCAAAGTGGCTCACTTTCTGGATATGCAGAACCAATGTCACCAACAATCAGCAGTAAAGGGGAACCTTCTACACTACCTCCATCCATGTTTATGGGAAAACAACCTGCAGAACGGTATCCTTCACTATAGTTGTCCTCCCACTTTTCAGGTCAGAACCTTCTGAAAATCTCTAAGAACAGGATACCAAACTGGATCAGCTGCTGATCCTGCATCTGTATTATCTTTAGTCTAGGACAACCAAATGGTGTTGACCGTAGTAGATAGCACAAACAGAAAGGGAAACAAGTGAAGGGGGAGGAATGGGCAGAGATTGCTGAGGAGGAAACGTGGGTCCTTAGTACATAATTGACATATCTGGGCAGCCTGCACTACTCTCATAAATGGGGTGTCTTTGAAGGAAAAAGTTGCTCTGAGTTACTTTTTCAAAACGAAGATTTTGCACACTGGGGAACGTTGAAATCTGAAGAAAGCTGTACTGCTGCAGGATGCAGCACGCATTCTGCACTTTCAGAGATATCTGGGGCATTTGTCAAGAACGTGGAGGTGCATTATATGCCAGGAACATGTTTCACTATTGGTAAACAACTTATTCCATTCAGGTGAAGATATAGCTTCTTGTTCACTATTTACCTTCAAAACCAGGAAAATAATGATCTAAAAGTCTGTTGAGCCTGTGATCCAGAAACAAACTACCCATTTTGTGGAATACCTTATCTTGGGAAAGGGAGACAGGAAGAGGTGAATCTAGCCAGGAACAGAGTACTCAGACTGACCTCAGACTTTATAAGGAGCGAAACAAATGTCACCTGTGACAACTCCACAGATCTAGAATTGTGTAACTGTCTTCGAAAAGCGGAACATGACCTTGATAACAACTGTAGAAAGAAATAAAACATTTTTACTCACCCACCCCTTTTCAAAATAAGAAACGCACTGCCCGAATTTTCCAACCCAATCAAGATGACTGGTCCTTAAAATGCCATACAACCATCCATACACTCTTTTCCTTCTTACATTTCTTTCTCATCGTCTTCAAATATTGCCCCAGTGGTTGCTTGGCTGCAAGAAAGAGAAATATAATTATGTTCATGATAACTGATGTTGTTTGCCGATACCAATGATGATGGTAGGATAATCAGAAGCCACTGTGTCACCTGACAGTTAAAGAAAATCAGCCTGTAAGTATTACTAGGTCTAGTTGCACACAGATGTGTCATACCCATAAAAAGAAAAAGCCACCTTAAACGTCTCCATCATGATTAGTAAGGATGGATCTCCTGACTGTAAGGAATGTATGTCTGCAAAACTACCCAGGGCATAATACAGATCAGCAAAAACGGGTATTTTCCTTTATAAAGCACTATGTCTGCAAAACTACCCGGGACGAACGGATCAGGGGTAAAATGGGCGTACGGAAAAGGTTAAGAAATATAAGATTTATGTGAAATCACTTTTATCTCCAATATTTTATACAGGAAGCTCATGGAGTGAAGAGGTGCAGCCAATCATCATATATATACGTGGGACACACCTTTAGACTGGTTGGACTTGACACCGGAGATGTTAAGATGGCACTCAATGGCATGAACATGGCTCAGAAAACCAGTAAACAGGACTACATGAACCTCTTATACTCAGATTCAGAGAGTGACACTATTCCGGATCTTAAATTACCTCCATTGAAAGGGAGGAAACAAAAAAGGTGAATATCTTTATTTTTATGTTGCAACTTAATACATAATGACATGATATTTGAGCATGTTCAGAATAAACACAATAACACATGTTCATGCTGTTGAAGAAATACTTTTGGAGTTTACCTCATGAGCTGCCAAATTTTCTTAATGGCCATGTTCCGGCCATTTCAAATGGATTGAGTTTTCTTATTTACCAACCTACTGTGCTGGTGAACAAGGTAATTTTCATCAGTCACCAGCCATGTTTTTTGTGCTAGTTTTACATTCCTAGCCAATTTCTGAGGAAAGATTATGTCCTGTTCAAGCCATAAAAACACACAGCTTAGCACATTAAACAATGCAAAAGGAAGTATATTTTGTCAGAGGAAGGATTGAAGTTTATTTTGATGTAGATTACATGGCATTTCACAT
Organism: Onchidella celtica; assembly: GCA_963931925.1. Taxonomy (NCBI): domain Eukaryota; kingdom Metazoa; phylum Mollusca; class Gastropoda; order Systellommatophora; family Onchidiidae; genus Onchidella; species Onchidella celtica. The sequence goes on from OZ007571.1 coordinate 45,086,715, forward strand.
AAATACACAGCAGTAATAGCCTTGTAATGTTGGCCTAAAATTATGCCAAAACGGGATTTCGCCCCTTTAGTCGTCCGATTTGAACTACCCATTTGTAGTAACTGTCATGACATTTATTTGTCCCTTATCCATTGCTATACGACTGAACTTCAATTCTGTTTTCTAGGAACAACTTTCTTTCTTAAAATGACCAGGAGATTTGATTTCCAGCTCTTACTGTACCTAAAAGAATTTAACCAAAGCAAGAGAATATTGCTGTAATTACTCATCAAATAAAGCCAACAACAAAGTCGGTCAATTTCTCCCAGTTTTCTCAATGTAAAGCCAGCAAAAGACGCCTTAATGCAGCATTTTCCCCATTTAATTAATTATTTTACATATAGCAGCTTATCATGTGAGCAACTACCCCCCTTCTTATCATTTTAAATGAAAACAATGGCTACCAGCATCAAAGTCAACAACTTTTTTGTAGATTTTCTCAGATCAAACCTCTAGTCAGCCTTGTTATATGAGTATAACGAATAGTTCTACAATTCATTGTCACAAATTCGGCTGCTGGTGGACTGAGCCTTATGACATATTTGAATTTATGTGTTCCTTCACAGGACCATGTACCACAGCTAAAGAAAATGAACAAATTTTGTGGAATTGTACTAATCTACATCAATATTTAATTACGTTATATTGGATGACATAAAAGGTTAAATGTATCGGAAATAATATGCAGGGAATATCAGAGAAAATACAACAGTGAAGTGAAGTAATCCATCAGTTCATGCACGGAAAAATAGAATATATGATTAAATATTACTTTACTGAATAACACTAGTTCCCAGCTCAATGCATTTCAAAGAATAGCGATATATATATACATGTATAAATCATAATGCACTCAAAGTCAGTCACAAGTAACTAAACTTGTCGTTGTTGCAATCCACCATCCTGAAGATGACAAGTCCAATTAGAATCCAATGTTGTAGAATCTCAGATTTTGAACTGTCCTTGTGTTGATAAAACTTGAATTTCCTTTGTGAGTAGTGTTCCCTTACATAGCAGTCTCCAACAATGTTCAGTTTCTGTCAGATTACTATTAATTACATTAAACAAATTCTTCGTTGTTGTTCCAAAGCAGCATCATATAAGAATCAATAACAACTTATATTCACAATGATTCCAGCAGCTTACTGAGCATACTTAACGACATTTTTTTGCATGAATTATCAATTCTTCAGTGAAATAACAACTGATCCCAACCACAACAGGCTGCTAGCTATAATTATATTTCTTCAATACAAAACTGTATTGTTGCTAGATGCAGCTACAACAACTTTTTAAGTATACTGATCACAACCAGAATGTTTGCCAGATACAATTACACAATGAAAAAAACAATTGAACACTGAAACTAAAGGAACACACCTTGCTGGCATGTGCAAATTGACATGTAATGGAATAGAAACTGAAACTGCAAGAGTTGCAAAAACCAAAAAGATAGAACATTCAGAGCACAGAAAAAAACAACAACAATGTAACTGGGAATTAAGTGACAACTTTAGTAGAGCATGATCTTCAATTTAATTACGAGAATTTCAAATTTGCCCTGACTATTCTTTTGATGTGTGAACACTTGTATAATATAACCAACGGCAATTAGAGTACTGTTCTACCTGCTAACAAGACATGTTGTTGTCTCATTTGATTTGTTTACTTTCAAAGATGGATCAGGTAGGATAATTGTGAGAAACTTTTTTTTTTTTTTTGGAACATCTCTCTCATTATCACTGAACTCACCTCCAATGTTTTTTCAGGAAAAAGGTTCATGGAGGGCGATCTGATGATTCATCTTGCAGTGGATGGGCTGCTCTGAAAATAATCGTTAGTTTCATTGTTCTCGCAACTTTGGTGGCCCTAGCTGGACTGAGTTTCTGGACTGTGCAACGTATTCATGAGTTGCAAAATGAAATTCAAAACTGTGAGTAGTTTCGTCATGTACAGCAGATAATCAGTGCCTTTTGAAGCTTATTCATTTTAAAATGTTAAAATCAGGGGAAATTATTCTCTGTGGTTTATCACCTTTCATAACAACTGCATATCACATGTAATCCACATATGCACACAAATAGAAGGCCTTCTTTTTTGTCAGTTAATGGACTGCTGTTTTGTTGTTGTTTTATATCAACTGTTACATAAGTTCGTTTTCTCATTCACGATATCCAGCAAATTTAGCTACAGCAGATACATAATAATAGGAGCGTAACAAAATTTTCTGCAAAAATTGTATATATTCATGTTTAGTTTTGAATTAGATGAGGTGTCCAGAGTTGCCGTGAATAAACCAGTTTCCACCCTTCACATCTCTCCATGTACCTCTCTCTTTCTCTCCCTATCTCCCCCCACAAATACAGTCTCCCATGCCATCTTAGTGCTACGCGCTCTGTTCCTAATGGAAAATTGCACCAACACAAATTAAACACTCTTGGAGACCAGTCAAATAAAAAACCACGAAAGCCAAACCATGTGAGGACAAACAGAAAAAAAAAATCATTTTTTGGAAAATAGACGCCCTAGTATCAGTTATTATTAATGGTCACATTATGGTCCGAGTATCAGTAGTAACCCTTATAAAATTTTGAAGCTTAAAGTATAGGTTACACTGTTTGCAGTTTAATCAGTAACTGGTGCCGATGGTGGGCTAATCCTGAAATATATATAAATATTGATATGGGCATGTCAAGTGTTTATTTGCTTTAATTAATTCATTTGATAATGACCATAATGTACATCCATAAGTATATTTTATTTCCATGATTTTGTAATTTAGTCACTTCACTGTACCAAACATTTCAATCGTAAGTTTCATCAAGATTGACCATCTTTTGTAATATATAATAGTAATAATAAATCTATAACTGTGTAAAAATTAAAATATGCCTGTTTTAATTCAGCACTTTTACAGATCTCGGTATTGCACTTGTCTGAGCAGTCTCTCACTTGTTAGTAACATTTTTTATCTGGTCACAGATAGATCAAGGAGTGACATGAATTCTCTGGTGTGGAATCCGGCAATAGTGTAAGGGGGGGGGGGGGAATTGTTAACAGTGTCTCCAGGCTGGACATGAGTCATTTGTTGATCATTTTGATCAACTTATGGTTATAAGTACTTGCTTGCTGATAGGGGTGGTTGTGTTATCTTGGTACCGGTTTGTTTCTGAGGTCAGAATCACAACATGCCATTAAATTAAGTTTACAGTGTTAAATATCCTACATTTACCACAACATGAGTCTGTGGTCTCTCAAACTAAAAAGTTGACTTTAATGGCCTATAGGGGCCCACATTACTCTCATCGAATTGGCAAGTGTAGTTAATCATCTTCCCAAGGAAATGTTGTTGGGACCTTAGACTTCTCAGGTTTTTTGGTGGTGAGATAAGGTGAGTTTAATTTGACCTTAAAATCCAGTGCATATAATTTAAGGAAGAAATGCCTGACCTGGATGAAAATTACGTAAGATTGTGTGGTGATAATTCTATAACTTGAACATTCATTGTAAACATAATAAGTATTATCTCATTGAGGTTGAGTATTGCTGCTTGTAGTATTGATTAGGATACTGCACCCTAGTTCAAAATGCAGAAGTTGTCTGTAGGGATTGGTAGCACTTTTAGAAAGTAAGAGTGTGGCACACAGTTGATGAGCATTTGGAAAAAAAACAACAGACAGTGATAATACAAATTACATTTAAAAATCATGTATGAAAAGGAAATCTAGAAAAGAAAAATGCATTAAAATCAGTAATGTATTATTTTGACATAGTTTTCAAGGTTAGTTTCAGTTCTGGAACAGCTCAGGGGGAGTACTATAATTTAAATTTATGTTGGAAATTCAGTTGTGAGTGCATAGAGAAAAATTTTCCTCATGAGAGTGTTGTGAAGCTAGAGTGGCAGAAAACAGGATTTTGATTGTTTTGGTGTCATCAGAAGTTAATTAGCTAGACAAGTTGTGTTTATCAGTTATTATTATCATATTCTATTCGTTTTGATTATTCAGCTGTTGCATAGTTGACAGTGGTATTTTTGTGTGGTAGATGAATAATATTATGTACATCAGCACCTAATAGTTTGTCATATCGCCAATGCTGCTTGATGATGTATACTTCTGACAGTGTTTGGCAGTTGAGCTGTGAAAAGTATTTTGTAACAGTTATAGGCCTATATTCTTTATTGCCAACTTGATCAGATTAAAAACGTTTTTGTTTTACTTTCATTTATAACCGGCGGATGGTTGGTAAGCGCATATGTAGGGTCTCCTCATGTCCTATCATTCTGTTCTAGTCTGTCTTTCATCCTGCTTTTTTCAAGCACAATTTGACGGTTCGTGTTGTCGTGGCGACATGCTTTCTCCAAACGCAAATCAATCATAACCAGAGATCATTCTTTTCATTATAATAAGGGGCTGTTCAAATACATTATTACACCATTTTGGGGACTTTTTGACCCCCCCCCCCTTATTACACTTTTCTTACAGAAGCCAAAGACCCCCCCCCCCCCCCCCCATTCTGTATTATTACCATTTTACATACTCGTACTATTTTTTTTTAGCTCCACTAGTATAAGTCTATAACAGTGAACAGTATGTAATACAGCATGTATTAACGTTTTATTGGAAACAAATATCACAAAAACTCAGCAGTGGAAAAATCATCTGTAATGTGGTGGACACATACAGTCAAAAAACAATCTTAATTAATAATGACAAGAATACAGTTGTCACAAAAATGCATGTTGAGATATCGCAAATCCACTATAAGTGAAGTCAACGGTGAATATTGTCTTTTTTCAAAAGAGCATTGATAGTTGGGGATGGAGAGGGGATGGCTTGATACCCAAGAATGTAGTTTTTCAGTGCATTGATCTCATCAGTCAGCTTGTCCCGAGCTGGAGTAGATCTAGGATTTTGGGCATTTGATGATGTGGTGGGGTTGGACGGTGGAAGGATAGGGGGTGGAGCTGGGAGTGTGGAGGTAGTAGGGCTCACTTCTGAAGTAGTAGCAGCTGGGGCTGGAGAAGGTGAGGCCTTGGGTTCAGGGGTTGATCTAGGTGTCTTGAAACCAAAGAATGTCAACCTAGATTTCATGGCAGCTTCTTTCTTCTGTGCAACTTTCCCCTTCAACTCTTTAATGGCACTTTCAATATCTATGGTACCAGCCTTGTACCCCACCCAATAAAGCTCTTTCACCTCATTATCCACAATGTTACCTTTTTTATCAGGATATAACTGCCTGTACAGCTGACAAAGTTCATTGTACTGGTTCTTTGAGGAAGCCATTTTGATTGCTAGGCTACCAATGTAAACAATGGCAACACTGGTGAAAGTTGGACTGGATTGCCAGGTTTAGTAAAAAAAAAAAAGCCAAAGGTTGAGCCAAAAATTATACACTGAATAAAAATATATACATGTATTCTGTATTTAAGATTTTATTCTTCATTAAGATAAAATAGTTTAAAAAATAAATGACAAATATTTTTTTTTCTCTCAGCTACCCAACCTTTTTACCTCCTAGGGAGCAAAAAGTGTAATATTACACTTGGGTGAACCCCCCCCCCCCCTCATTACACTTTTCTTACAGGAGCCAAAGACCCCCCCCCCCCCTCCGAGGTGTAATAATGTATTTGAACGGCCCCTAATACCATAATGTTTTCTGCATTAAAGAAAAAAAATTCACAAGGAACTACGATTTATGTATTTGTTAGAGTGAGGACAGATATTGAAAATCCAGTTTCTTCACTGAGACAGGAGTGACGTGGGTTTGTCTGAGAAAAGTCTGGGCTGGGCGGGGGAAAAGGGGGGGGGGGTATCGTATTCCTGTAACGCTGGGTAAATTTGAACCAAAAACGTGTTTCCAATATTTTGTGTCCTTAATTTACTGCGTGCGACCTCAGTTGTGAAAGTCGGTTCCATCCGTCGGTAGCATCTTTTTATTACACTGATTGATAAAAACAGAGCCTGGCAACGTGTCCAGGCTAAAAAAAACAAAAAACCAAAAACCCAGAGGACAACGTTCAAGTTTCACTGCAGTCTTGCAACTGCGATGAGGAAATAAAATCGTTCCTGACTCTAATGTGGAAGATAAAATTGTTTCTTTACAAGTGTCAAGTCACAAATTGCCAGGGGGTAGTGTCAGAAAGGAGACCATTTAGTACATGTAGTGAAGGTGGTATTTGTATGAAGGTTTGAAGACCCTGACCTCCATTTTTTATCACTCGCGGGAAACTACCACAAGGAAAAGCAATGTAACCAATATCTTTTCCAGTCCATGTTATCAACTTTGCACGAGTGCGTCATTAGCAATCGATAGTCAACTTCCTGTTCATCATCATATGATCGATAACATGGGGCCTAATATGTGTAGCATTGAAGAAACAGACATGTCGTATTTAAGCCTCGCGATCGTCATTGTAACATTTTAACATATGAAAACTTGTCAGGGCAGTATTTAATAGAGGAGACCTTCAGCCTCCCCAGTTTGACTACCAGACCTATTCCTAGAATCTAGATCTAGATCTACAATAGTTCACCTACTCGTGCCACTGTGCACTGATCGTCTGATGTCGATATTTGATTTATTATAGAGTAAAAGAATGCCAAGAACAATTTAAAAATGTTTTTGAGCATCACAATAGCATAATCAGATTTACACAGCCCTATTGCCCCAAAGCTTGTTACTGTCACAAAGTAAACCTGGAAAAGTCATATACTCTGCTGCCCAGCAGCAGTTGGATGGAAACAAGACCAAAGTCTGACAGATCTGAAATGAAAGGACAGATAGATTATAAATTGCCTAAGAGGATGAAAAAGCGCAGACAATTAGATGCATTGGTAGACACAGTGAAACTGCCACGTAGTCGGAAAAATAGTACCAGCGCGCAGGAACTCTTGGATTCCCATTCAGACTCTTCAGATATAGATGAATTTAGCTTGCCCCCAGTCACTTCAAAAAGAAAGAAGTAATTCACCCTTTATAATAGTTATATCACCAGTTCAGAGCAGGAAGTGAGTGTCTCCATTTACATAGTTAGGGAGATAATCACTTCATACACTGAACCAAGGATTTGCAGAGCAAACATAGATTTATTTGAATACCTAGATCTACCTTATAATTTTTGTAATGTACCAAATAATTTTTGTAAACAGAGTTCAATATAGACCAAGTAACAGAAAAAAACTACATTCATAAGTTGTGCATTTTTCCGGATCTCAGAGTGATTTTTGTAATGAATGAATATGGTAATCCAGCATCAAGATATTCATAAATGTCCTTATCTGAATGTGTGAAATTGCAGTGTTTAATGATGTACAATAAAGATACAGATTCAAAGATGCAAGGAGTTATTATATAGGAAAAGAATTTATTTATAATTGATTATTTATTAAAAGACATATTTAATAATGAATATAATCACATAGTGTGTTGAAATTAATAAAGTCTTCATACCACTTGTTTAGCCGATGTTGCGTATGTCAAAGCATGGCTGCTCGCATTGGTTTATTTGTGGTCACCATGGCATGTCTAACTACCTGTATGGGACTAATATGGGTTCAGTGGCATATACGACATGAACTAAATTCCCTGAGGAAGCAAGTTAAATCAGGTACATTTTTGGTTTGGCTTGTGTCAAAAATGCTGATAAAGAAGGCTTCTCTTGTGTGTAAAACATGATTGCTTCATTCATTTCATTTCATTCAAATCAGTTACCGGTAAAATGTTAAAGAATTTATCAATCTGCAGTAAACTGGAACTCTATCCACTGACAAGTGATACTGCATCCCGCATGATTGCTAACATCAGTTTTCTCGTAAATTCCACACCTGAAGTCTCAGTCATGTTAATAAACTGTGACCATTTCTCTTCCTGTTCAAACTGGGCTTACGTAGAAAACAGCTGGGTGGTAAATTTGTCAAAGTTATGACACTGTATTGGCAACATGGCTGGAGCCAGAGTATGTAGATCCCTGCTGTGAAGAGAATAAAACAATTGTATAAAAAACACAAGTGTCTCAAGAAGATATAAATATTTTCATTGTTCAGTATCTCAAGATATTTCCATCGTTCTCATAGTGGGATAAGTGAATTAGCCAGGTTGTGCTGAAAAAAATTAATTCATGTAGATCTACAAGAAAATATTTTTGTGTCTGCCTTCACGTGATGGGTTTATGGTCAATCCAGTGAAGAAATTTTACGATGGACAAAAAAAATTTGCATGTTCTACAGTTTAAATATTGGGTTAAATTATTTGACAATTTTCAGAGTGCTTTGTTATGTCTATTAATACCATTTGTGATGATTGAGTACAGTTGCTTTCTTCACAGTGCAAGATTCAGACAGATCAGTGCCTGAGATGTTGGCGATTAAGAATCAGCTCGCACAAATGAATTCTACGTTTAAGACTTTAGCAGTTAAGATTGATGATGACTCCAAGGACATGTCAAGCCAAATCAAGAGCTTATCGGACGAGGTAAAATCTTCAAATGACATGTCTAGCTGTATTTTTTTATCTTTGATTTGGTCTCTCTCATCACATTGTCTGAATACTAAAGAGATAGTAGATGCAGTTGCATTGATTTCAGAGTGGATTATGTACTGATGGTTTTCTGAATGATGTTGGACAATTAATCAACCTGATATATTTCATTACTGCTTTTTAAGGTAATACAGTGGAGAACGTTTAAACCGAAAATGGCTAAACCGAAACTAGTGCTAAACCGAAAGAAAATAAGAATCCCTGACTTTTTTCCTCTTTATCTTTGTTAACAAAATAGCGCTAAAGCAAAATAATCCTACGGTTAAACCGAAAAGAAAATTGCTGGGATTCAGTGGCCAGTCCACTGTGATTTGCCATACATCGAGACAAGTCACTGTATCACACCACTCTACACACACACACACACACGCACACATATAAAAGAACAGAGCATGCTTAGTTCTGCTCGGTAGGTAGGCCTGCATGGAAGCGGCAGCACTACAGGGATAGGGGGAGAGGGAGGGAGGGAAACCCATAAACTCACGGGTCCCAAATCAGGCCGCAGCAGTCGTTACGTTTGGCGCATCGTGACTGACCTTTCATGTAAAATGTGTGACATTAGAGAGACAATACTAGTTATCTCAGACAGCGCATTTCATGGCATCGTGTACGGTAATGGTAACGAGGACGGCGGTTCTGTACTGTTTATCCACACGCATGTCTCCTTGTTCTGAGAGTTAGACCACATTCACCCGCATATCCATGCTCCGAGTGTGCCTAGGCCTGAGCAATTGCCCACTCTCATTCTCAGTCAAAAACACAGAGTAAGCGAGGACGTGTTGAGTCCATTTAGCCTGTGCGCTTACATTATTTGTCCTCTATGATAGTGATTTGGGCTGCCTCTCTTGAAACTGGCATTTTTCAAGCCTACCATCGCTAAACCGAAACTCTGTCTAAACCGAAAACAAACCGGTGGTCCCACCGATTTCGGTTTAACCGTTGTCTACTGTAGATTTGATTCTTGTGTAATAGTCAGGTCAGGTATCGCATTTTCTCCTTTTCCTTGCTGTAAGTTTGCTGTGGACACTGCACGGCATTTATTGAATCACAGGACAAGGAGAAGATGAAAGTAAAAACCATGGCTTTTCATATTTGCACATTCCCAGCCATATGAAAGCTGTGCTAATTGGCAAAAAAATGTGAAATACTCGGAGTATATTTTGATGTGCAACGTGATAATAATTTATCCTTTTTTTTAAAACAAAATCATTAAGGGGAGGAAGGCCCGAAAATCCTATTTTCCTTAATTGTAAATCAATTTTCATAAAATTTGGGGTAGTGAATCAGAATGAAAATGTGATTTGAAAAATACATTCAAAATTTTTTTTAACTTTACGGTTGCCATGGTAACGGCGGCCATATGGAATTTTAATTACATTTTTTAATTAAGAATTCTGTGAAAACCAACTGTTGAAATCAGCTCAAATTTTGCATACAAGTCAAGAATTGGTATGCAAAGAGAGTTACAACGCCATATTTCCAATAAATATATCCAATTAGTCATATTCCAACCTTAAAGTAGTAGGTCATATTTTTTCACGTAAAAAAATAAAAATACAGTTTTCCAATTGCTCTGGCTGAAAAAATATCACATAAAACCAAAATTGGCCATTGTAACATCAAAGTATATTTATTTGATGATACATGTGCAAAATCTGAGGGCAATCTGATCAGTAGTTATGGAGAAATTAAGAGCTGAAGTTTTTAACATGCGCTGAAAACAAAAAACAGAGAAAAAGGCTTCTAAAGTTTTTAAACTGCTCTCTCTGAAAAAATATCACACATAACCCAAATTGGGCATTGTAATATCAAAGAATATACATTCAATGACACATGTACAAAATTTGAGGGCAATCTGACCAGTAGTTACGGAGAAATTAAAACTTGAAGTTGTAAATGTGTTAGAAACAAGAAACTAAGAAAAAGAGGAGGAATTTGAGCGATTACGACACCAATATTAGTCCACCTACTTGATTTAAAACTGTCCTGCACCATAAGATACTCCTTCTTGTTGCCTTAACTCTAACTCCCTGCGAGCCTTTGCTTGTTTCCTCAGTTTTAGTCGGTGCTGCACTGCCTTATTTTGCTTCACAGCTGAATTTTGAAGACGCTTTTTTTTTGTCGGTAAATTCCTAGACGAACACTGTGATGGCTTTGGTTTACAATGAGATGCTTGTTGAAGTCAGATACAGCTGCATAACCAAAGTTAAACTGGGCCACAGTATTTAATACAGAAAACTGAACTTTTCCCAGTGATGAAAATGTGTGTTTCGGGCAGTTACTCCAAATCTGCGAGTGCAAGGACTCATTTGCATTTTGCGTAGCACCCAGCAGACAACGTTGGAGGAGCTTGGGATCTGACAGTCGTTTATACACCGGCTTCAGATGCTCAGCTAATAACTCATACTTTAGTGGGGTCAGCACACGCTTTGCATGTTTTCCAGGCTCCTTGTGGCGGGCGATGGCAGCATTATAGAAGCACCAAGAGCCTGTTCCAGCAGGGCAAAGGTGATGCATGGGTCTCGAATCTGTGGAGAACCCATGGTATATGGATGCAAGAATGGCATTCCTCATGTCATCAACGTTGCTGTGTTTCCTGATAGCTCTGGTGTAGTACACCGACAGTTTCCGGATCGTTTCTTGCTTCAACGTACCATGTCCTTTGCCACCTAAGGTGATGCCACGCTTGCTGCAGTCAGTCACCAAATTTCTTAACGCTGTCCCCATTCTTTTTCCAACGTGATTGACACATTCTTCTTTTGTCACCCCTACTCCATTGTAAGGATCTATAGCTACGATCCGGTTGAAAGACTTAGCGTCACCGTCACTAAGCATTGTTGTGTAGCGCAGACGGAACTTTTCGACGGATCTGCGCCACAATATCTCAGCAGCATGCGTTTCCATCATTGCAGAAGATCCTTCGAAATTAATACTGCAGTTTGGTTTGTGTTCCGCAAACCATTTTTGTATTCAGGAGCCGGCTGCGTTTCCTTTATCTTGCGGCCAGTTTTCCCGCAGGACTGACAGAATGTGGAGACTACCTGAAAATCGATCACATAGCCTGTCAAGACATCAACTACACAGCCTATGCCTATCATTGATCTGTGACCTCTGGTGAGCCATGAACCATCATAGCTGACTGCTATGTCCAGTATATCATCATCCTGAATTTCAATACTGTTTTGTTTTGCGTATGCCGATCGAATAAGTTTTAACGTCTTCGCCTCAGTTGATTGCCGAAACGCCTCTGCCTTTGTATGCACCATTTTACTCTTCTTGGCGAAGGTTTTTTGATGAATGCCGGGCAGATTTAAGTGCTCGCAAAATTTATTTAGAGCATATGGTCCTAGTCCGCAAAGCATAGATGACCTCACTACAGAGTCATTCACGGTGAAAGACTTACTCCCAGTCGAGCGAGACGATGTATAGCCTGAGCTCACATCTGAATTGCAGGCAGAGCAAGTTATCTGCAGCTTGACAGCAAGTCCAGCACGTTTATCTTCACTGTCTGATAGTTTTAGTGCTGATTTGAAGCAGTGGGGACACACCAGTGGCGAAATGAGTTTCCTCAATTCTGCTAAATCCACAATAGTCCTTGCTGTTTGGGGTGCAGGAATCTCTGCTGCCACAGCATCACCTTTTGCACTGGGTATTTCAATTAGTTTTTTCGACGAATGTGTGCTTGCTTTTGGCACACCTAGCACATCTGAAATACACGTGGATACACTGGGCATGGGACACGAAGATTCAGTGTTGGAACTGTCAGTCTCAGCCTGACCGGACCCACCTTCTACTTTACGCTTTTTCCTTGCTTGCTCCAACTGGGCACGCCTTTTATTATATCTTGCCATGATTCTTTTTCACAACAAAGAGTAAGAGTCAATCACTAATGAGTAGATCTATAAATTATAAATGAAGTCGCACAAACAGAATCCGCAGGAAAACCACGCTGCATCAAACTGAATACGGTAGACTCAAATTCTCACTCGGTGCTTCTCACTTGGCGTTGTTTACAGCGGAAGTACACGGATTGCTAAGATATCAACCGGAAGTTTTCCGAAGCGAACCAATCAGCGCATGCAATTTAATCTGTGATTACCGTAGATACAGAAGAGTTCCGCTTACAAGCTAAATATAGTAATAAATCCGTAAAATTCTTTGTCACATAGTGGTTGGAATTCCCCTTGTGAACACGTGCCATTATAACTTTTTGCCCCGAATGAAGATTGGCTGAATATGGGGTTATAAAGCAGTGTATCGATACCAAATATAGAGCGATGGCACTGTTCGTTCGTGTTTTATCGGCAGCGTAACTAAGGGCAGTTTTTGCTTCCAACTATGAAATTCGGACATTTTTGCATGGGGGTGGTGTCTAAAAAACTTCCAAAATACATCTTAGAGACATTTCCTGGACATTTCAATTACATATTCTGAAAGTAAAATGGTTTAACTATAGAATAATGCTAAAAACCCGATTTCGACTATTGGACCCAAATGTTCGATATTTTACTGCCGCTCCTCCCCATAATATGTAAATTTAATCTAAAAATTGGTAAGTTTTTACCTGCTTTTGCATGTACAGTATTTAATCTCAGCTATGTTTTCTTTTTTTTTTGTTGTAGTTAAAACAAATGAAGGAAGCAAACAAGGACCTTGATATTTCAATGTCATCGCAAACCCTCAAAGATGTGCCTGAATATATGAAAATCCTAACTGATGTAAGTATGAACAAAAATATTTATGTGATTAGCTCACTGTAAATTTCAAGCAACAGCCCCTGGTATACCAGTAGAACCGCAATGCAAACCCACATAAAGCATGGTTTCAGATGATACCAGGTTACGGTTAGTGAAAGTTGCTGTCACTTGTTAATGTCCTCTTTGTTAGATCATCCAATAATTGCTGTCAAATGAAAACTTGAATGTATTGTGTCCACTAATACACATTCCCATTATGTAAACATTGTGATCAAGTCATTATAAACAGTTGCTGGCAAAATAATGAAAATATCAAACACCAAAGTGAAAAGTTGAGCACATAGATGTTTATTGAATATGGCACACCAAAGTGAATGCTATGACATGATTGAATGTGATTGTCAGGTATTGGAGTTAGACATAAGCAATTTAAATTAGGTATTTGAAAGGGAAATATTGACATTTGCTTGTATGGGGGTATGTTTTTGATTTTACAAATGAATCATTTATATACTCATGATCAAAAGAAACGCAAAAATAATATTTCATGTAAATGACATGTATCATTATATCCCCCAGGCTATCTTTCCATGACAAAGTTTTGGCAAACAAATTCAGTGAAGTAAAGAGCATTAAAGGTAGATTAGTTTTACTATCAATTTTTTTAATCCAACCAACTACTCACGTGTCACTCGATACAGGAAGTCAATATTGTATGTGACCACCATTTGCCTGGATGACTGCGTTGCATCTCCGGTACATAGATGTCACAAGATTGTTAGTGAGCTGCCTAGGAACATTTCTCCATTCATCCAGAAGAGCTGCCTGTAGTTCCTGGGCTGTTCTAGGCCGTGGTTGTCTCCCCTCGAGGCGCCTTTCCAATTCATCCCTAAGATATTCTTTGGGATTCAAATCCAGGCTCCGGGCAGGATCTGGCAGAAGAGGGATTCCAGGACGTTGTAGAAAGTCTTGCGTAGCTCGTGCAGTGTGCGCCCGTGCATTATCTTGTGGTAAAGTGAAGTTTTCATGTCGATGGAAAAAGGGGACGATGTGTGGTCTCAGAATTTCTTCGATGTAGCGCTGTGCAGTGACTCCATTTCAACGTCCTTAGCCTTGATTTTGGAAGAAAACTGGCCCTATGATCTGGTTGTGAACAATTCCACCCCACATGATCACTTGAAGTCCTTCCCATCTGTCCCTTTCCAAAACACACTCATCCAAGAAACGTTCACTTGTGCGACGATACACTTGGAATCTGTTGTTTGCATTGTCTATGCAAAAGAGGCTCTCATCGGTGAACAGGATTCTCGACCACTCTCTCATGCGCCAGTTTATGTGCCTTTGTGCCCAGTTAAGACGATCCTGGCGATGCCGAGGAGTAAGAATAGCTCCTCCATATGGTCGTCGACTTAAGATTCTGGTCGCGCAGTCGGCGGCGCACAGTATGTCGTCTGATGCGTTGTCCATGCATACCAATGGTGTTTCTAGCGGCCTCTGCTGCAATGGTAAAGCGATCGGCCACATGGCGGCGAACAATTTGGCGATCTGCATGTGCATCCGTTACCCTGAGTCTGCCACTTCTCGGCCTGTCTGCTGTTGAGTGATTTTGCTGAAAACATTCTCGAAGGCGATAAATCGTCGAGATGTGGACATTTAAGGCAGTCGCAACCACCTCTGGTCGTTCTCCCGCCTCTATTCGCCCTATAGCTCTTTCTCGATTTTCCACACTTAGACGAGGCATCGTTGTTGTGGCTTAATTCAGAAAGACCGACTACAAATTTGAGTTTCCCTTTTATACCCATGTCTGAGTGAGCACAAATCATCTTTTGTTATGCACTTTTCATGCAACTTTCATTCTCCCGCGTGCTTTTGTGTCAACAAAAATTCAAGGGGCATAACTCTCAAAATTAGAGAGTGACCTAAATTCCTTTGCTTGTAAACGTTGCAGTGATCTCTCTGGTGTCAAATGAATAGGATATTTTTATGACAGATTACATTATTCTATGAGAAAATAATCATGAAAGATTTCGCGTTTCTTTTGATCATGAGTATATTTAGCAGTCTTATGGTTTCAAAGAGCACTATCTTGAACTGGGATTTCTGTTTTAGGAAAGAGAGCTACTTTATATTTCACTGTTTGGGGAGCTAGAGGAAAAGGATTGATAAATTTCCCATCTGCATGAACTATATGTATATGACACAAGCATTCAAAGAGAAAATGAAAGAAGAGAGGTATTCAAGGAGGAGGTTTAAAAAAATGTAGAAATGAAGAAACCTGTCATAAACATGGACCAGGTGGTTTTTGTTTTATCTGGATTATCAGTAGGCAAAACACCAAGAGAGAAATGCTTGTGGCTTTGTCAAAACAAATCAGGACAGAAAAAAAAACGTAAAAAAAAATGTTTAACTTTATGGGGTGAACAATTTTTTTACACTAGAGTATAAAATATTTTATTTAGGTATATGTTTTTGGGGAAAGAAATTGATAAATTTTCATATAGAAATAATATTCTTTTAACATGCAAAGAAAACAAAAGGGAAACTGCTAAAAAAAAGAGGAATGTTAGTAAGCCAGGCTTCTCTGAAAAAATATTAATATATAAATTCATCATTAACATGTAATTTGAACCTGAACATAGCCTAAGAATAAAATCTAAGATCTGTTTGCTTGATCACTTCCACACGTAGAATGGTTGTGTATGGAGAAACCCTGACATGGCTGCTCTAAACTCTGAGTGTGTTAATCTGAGTTGTCCAGTGGCTGCAGTTATCACATTTTGCTTTGAAGGAGAAACAAACTGTGGTGAGAGAATGAAAACAATACCGAAGTTATGAAAATGCAACAGAGAAAACAAACTTCAAGGTCAGACTTTGAGAGAGACAAGCTAAATCTCTATAGGTTCAACTGTTTATACAAGAACAGTATTTTCAAAGCTAATATTTTCACTTTTGGTGAAATTCAAGTTTTATAGGCCTGCAAACATTAGCCATTTCTTGTAGCAATATTTTATCTGTTATTCCATCCAGTCACTTAAAGAAATCACTGAGCTGAGGAGTGATTTGACAACATATCAGAACAAGCAAAAGACTAAGCATGAAGACATTGAAAAGAGATTGCAAGCATTGGAGGTAAGTTGGTTTCTAGAAAAATTCCTGGTTAATAAGAGTAATTAATATAGAGTAATTAATGAATATAGAGTAATAAAGAGGGCTAGGTGAATTGTGTTCTGAGCGCCTAGCTGGCAGCTCCACATTGCTCCACCCTTTTTGGATATTTTCTTTGGATTATATATTAAATTCATGGAGATTTTTATATTGGATTATTTGTAAAGTTTTCCTGGTTCCAGTGATGCATTACTCATGAAGTTCCATTCTTGTGCTTGGGATTTATTTCTAAAAGTTTCCATCATGCTGGGTTTAGTTTTGTTCTACCTGACATTTTTTGCCACCGTACGTGAGGTGAGTTTACAAAATGTAAACAATGCATGTGTCAATCCAACTGGACACACATTGAGAAGGCTGTACACGAGTGCAGAATTGAGGACTATCGGAGCAACTTGCTGCAAGAAAATAAATCTGGACACGGCTATCAAAACAATTTGTTCTAGACTCAAGATAGCACGCATAGACACCACCTGTGTTACACATAAAAAGACCCGAAGAACAGCTAGAAAGGGAAGAAGAAAACAGAGAAAAATACAAGTGTGTATCCAACACCATGAGTCAGTCCATAAAAATAGAGCTGTAAACTGTAAAAAATCACCATTGCCTGTCATCAACAATAACAACTTGATATACATAGACTGCTCTAACATGATCCAAGAATATGTCACCAATCTTAGAATTTCTTGCCTGAATGCACAGTCCTGTCGAAATAAACGTGAAGAAGTGTGTAGCCTAATGGAAGATATGAATATGGACATACTTTGTATAACTGAATCATGGTTGCAGGAGACAGGAGATGACCCTATACTTGTTGAACTGTCACCACCTGGTTTTGCATGTAAATCATTCCCAAGAGAGGGTCGAAGGGGAGGAGGCATTGCTTTCATATATCGGCAAGACATCAAATCTGCAAATGCATTCAGGAATCTACCATCACTCGAAACAAAATTTGAAAGTTTTGAGGCAGCTTTTCTTACGTTGTCACCAATGCAAAACGTACTGTTTTATGTTGTTTGCATTTACAGACCTCCGCCATCTAAGAAAAATACATGTACCATCTCACAATTTCTGGCCGAGATGCAACAACTCCTATACCATCTTAGATCGAAAACAAAAAAATTCATTATAACGGGAGATTTCAATTTACATTTCGATTCAACTACATCTCTAGATGTTCTTCGTTTTAAAGAACTGTTAGAAGAGCATGATGTTATTCAACATGTAAATCAAGCTACACATAAATCCAACCATATTTTGGACTATGTCATTGCACCATTATCAGAAATGAACATTTTAAGTGTCAACATTCTTGATAAAGCTATTTCAGATCATTTCTTGATAACTATTGACACTAATTTTCCTAAACCTCTGACGATAAAGAAAACGTTTGAATCCAGGAACTTAAAGAACATCAACGAGACGGATTTCAGACATGATCTAAAAAAAAAACTTGAATCAGGCAGCAAACAACATGACAATGGAAAACTTCAATGTTGCTCTAAAAACAACATTAGACCAACATGCTCCGGTAACACCAAGGACAGTATCACATCGACCATGGTCACCATGGTTCGCCCTTGAAATTAAGGAATTAAAACGTAAAAGACGCCAAGATGAACGGCGATGGAGGAAATCGGAATTGCAAGTTCACAGTGACATTTTCAAAGAAAGTAAAAACAATGTTGTAAAATTGATTCAGAAACTCAAACGGGGTTATTTTATCCAAAAATTTAGCAGTGTTAAAACGTGTAGAGATCTTTTTCTGCTCTCTGACAAACTTTTGGGGAAAGAAACAAGTTCGGTTTTTCCACAGGGTGACCATAAAGACTTATGTGAAATGTTTTCATTGTATTTTTATGAAAAAATTGAACGTATCAGATCTAATTTTAACAATGTTACCAATTTATTACCTGAACTATGTGTTTTTGAAGACAGGAAATTGACTGATTTCCAGATGTTGTCTGAGACTGAGATTAAAGATCTTATCAAAAACTCACCATCCAAATCATGTGAATTAGACCCATTTCCAATGACATTTGTGAAATTATATCTTGATGAGTTATTGCCATCCATTACTCATGTAATCAATGTTTCTCTGAGAACTGGTGTTGTACCAGATTCTTTCAAACAGGCAATTGTAAAACCTTTGACCAAAAAAGCTGGGCTCGACGTAAACAATGTGAAAAATTATAGGCCTGTGTCAAACTTACCAATTGTGTCCAAGATCCTTGAAAAATCAGCGTTGAGGCAAATCATGGAGCACATTGAAATAAATAACTTGAATGAGATATTCCAGTCGGCATACAAAAAGGGCCACAGTACTGAGACTGCTATCCTCAGAGTAGTGAATGATATTCTTCTAGAGCTCGATAACAAAAGAGTATGTATTCTTGTACTTCTGGACTTGTCTGCTGCCTTTGATACTTTAGATCATAACATTCTATTACATCGTCTAGAAAAGACCTTTGGTATTGCAGGAAATGCACTGTCATGGTTTCAGTCCTATCTTTCAAATAGAAAACAATGTGTGAGAGTCAATGATAGTTGTTCTAATGTCCAAACACTCAATTTTGGGGTACCTCAAGGTTCTGTTTTGGGCCCAATTCTTTTCACATTATACAACAACATGTCGCCAGAGTATATTTCAGAACTTATAGAACTGCATCGCCCTGCAAGAGCATTAAGATCATCTTCTGACAACCTTAGACTAAAAGTACCCGTAGTGAACCTAAAAAGTTTTGGTGAAAGGGCTTTCAGCCATGTTGGGCCCAGGGTGTGGAATGAGATTCCTTTAGATGTCCGCAGTTCGCAAGTATTTTCACAGTTTAAAAGGATGTTAAAATGTCATTTGTATGAGAGTTTCTAGTCTATGTAAAAGCTATCTATTATTATTATTATTATGTGTGTATCAATGTGGGTTGTGTGTGTGAGTTTACCCATGTATTTTTTGACATGTTTCTGTAAAGCGCATAGAGCATTTTTGTAATGGATATGCGCTATATAAATGCCATCCATTATTATTATTATTATTATTAATTAATGTAAAGTAAAAGATTTTCTGGACTATGTTTGACCTCGCAGATATAGTTTCATGCTGGCCTGTGAGAGCTAGGCTGCTGTAATCACCTTGGTGTAGAAAAGTTGCTTTGTAGACTTGCATAGCTGCCAACCAGTACGTATTTTACGTATTTACTACGTTTTTTTGGTTCCAGTACGTTCATACGTTTTTGTTGTGAAAATTACGTTTTTGAAGAATTTCCCCATTTATACGGAGAAAACATATAACTCTAGAGGAGAAAACAAAACCGCAACTTTTGTATCTAGGTTAGGCCTACCGCTAATATTAGCACTGGACCTAGCAATTCAACGGGCGCAACCATAATCACAGCCCTACCGTACCGTGTCCTGCCATACTGCGTATGCCCGAACTCGCGATAACTTTTGTATCCCCGCCACGGCCCTACTCAACCAAGCAACAGTAATGTTGCATAATAAGTTATCACGGCACACACATTCGCACGTGTCCACGCGCTTCGGCCGTTCATCGAGCTCGAGTACATAAGCACGTCGTGTAGGTCACTCGTATCGTAAACGATGGCGGTCAGTGAGTAAGAACAGTGGACACATTATTTTTGTGAAGAGGCTTCGTTTTATTTCGCCGTTACATCTTTTTGGGATTGTTTTTTTTTCAGTTTTACATAGCTTTCAATCATTTTTGGCGGTGGTAATTCCCGGTAGATCTAAATCTAGGTCGGCCGTCTTTTAGAATCTTGAACGTAATTGGCGATCGCCGATAAACTAGGCCTAGGCTCAGGCGTACGGGTGTGTCAGTGACGTAAGAAATCGAAATCAAGAGCCCGTGAGCTGGTAAAACAATAGAAAAAGTTCTAGAACAATATGGACATGGCTTGTGAAGTGGCTTCAGTTCTAGATCTATTAGTTACATCTGTCATCTTTTATGCCTAAATGATTTGCGATAAGGGATGGATTTATTTTATTTTTAATCAGAAGTCTTTTCTATCCAACTCATGAGTCATGAAGCCGTGAGTCGACATTTAGTGCAAAATGTTCAAAGGAATTTCCTTTTGCATCAACATCAAACTTGTCCAATAAATGCATTGTGAGTCATAAGTCACGTTATCGTGACTTCCAATTTCACCAGTTTCACAAGTCACATGGAGGCAAGTCTGACACTGTTCAATACTGCCAGAACAAGTTAGTATGAAAGAGTTATACAATTCTGAGGACAGTTCATATCATAATAGTCAGTTCTTTCTTTAGAAACAGAAACAGGGGTGATAACAACACATGTATGAGCATTTGAAGCAAAATATTGGTTTTCTGCTTCTTAAAATCTTATACTGTATTACATTGGGTCTATGTAAAGAGAATAATATTCCATAATGTAACAAAAGGGGGGGGGGGGGTGTCGGTGTCTGGTCCGATATCAGGAGTCTGATTTTAGGTTTTTGAAAGTTGGCAGCTATGGACTTGGTTTTTTTCCCCCATACAGTTATTGTTTCCCTATCATAATGTTGTAAATCTTTTCGTGTGAAAGTACATTTTTATTTTACAAGGGTATATTGCAGTCTGATATATAAACTGCCAAAGTTGGAGTTTGTAGGCACATTTAATAAATTGTTGACAGCGTAACTTCTTCTATAAATTGTTGATAGCAAATCTCCTTATTGAGTTGCAGTGAAATCTTTTATGGAAATGTAATTTAGGAAAGAACTAGACGATCATACATCAGGAGATAAAATGTGGCAGTTCCTCAGAGAATACTAGGGGGTGTTCCAACAGTGACAATGGCAGAAATTTATTCCATAAAGCAGTGTACAACTACTGTGGTACAGTAACAGATTTATGGTTTTTGATGCAGAGTCTGTCAGAAGACATGAAACAAACCCAGGATTATATGGCACAGTTGTTTGTTCAATGAAAAACAACAAGAAACAAAAAAACTCCACTATTTTGTGAAGTGTACAATTTCCCTGTGTTCAGGATACTGGAATTGTACAGGCAATTACAAGGAGGGGGATATGTGATTGCTGTAATGACACTTTGCTGAGTTCACAGTTCTTTAGATTATTATTATTTTCATTTCTTTACTCCAGGCCTTCCATTCAGGAGAAACACAGATGGGGACATCAATAAATGGCCAGGTAAGTAGCAGTTTCTTTATGTGTTTGTTTGATTTTGCTCATATGTGTGTGTGCCTGGAGAAAGGTACCAGTTGTTGCAAATTTTGGATTTTGAGATGAGGGCATATTCTTCTAGAAAATTCAATGCTGAACATGCTGCTTTTAAAATTTTAACAATATCTTAAGTAGTTTTGAAGATATGGCACATTTTGTAAGACAGGGGGCAAAAACAAACTTTTGAGAAAAACAGCTTTAACAGCTCACTCCCATGACAGACTTTTTGGATATTGTTGGGGGAGCGTAGTTTTATTATAAAGGCAAATAGGGAAACTACTGAGTTGTGTTCACTGCTCAGCTCTAGCTTTCTATGTAAAATACTGCGCTCTCCTAACAAGATCCAAAACACTTCCGACTTGGCGGTTTTTAGGGGACCGTGGCATGTTACACGGTAAACTTTAGATGAGCAGTGAACACTGCTCAATATTATCTCTATAACGGCTTTGTAATTAGTCCACTGTCCCCTAGCAACAATCACTTCAATATTACTTCTTGAAGAGTCGCATGTTGTACAAATACTTAATAAAATAATATTTAAACATAAAATATTCCAAAATCCTTTTCATATCCTATTTAGAAATGCTTAAACTTGTGTTTTCTGCTAGAAGTACATTTTCGACTAGTCACGACTTTTTCTACCTTTTCACCCCCTAGCTCAAAAATAGCTGTACCGACAACTGGTACCTTTCTTTATGCGCACACACATATGCTGAAATTTATGTGTTATATGTCTGTAACTCTTCATAAGTATTGTGGGATCATGATGGGGGAAAGAAATGAAACAAAATTGGAAACTGAATTACGTGAATAAGCTCAGGCATGACAACATGAGAAAGTGACTGTTGAACTGACATCTGTTTTTATGAACCTAGACCGTGTAATATGGCCTTCTCTTACATATCCAACTATAAATAATATTCTTTTTCTAGGCTACAAGGCTGTCAATATTTCATTGTCCTGTATGAAGCAAACTCTGTTGATGTTGAGATGTCTTTATAATCGTTACAGCTTGCTTCGATGTTGCGAGGAGAAGTTAAAAATTTGAACAACACTGTGACTGTGGAAGTTGCCAGTGTCAAACAAGAATTCTCTCAACTATCGGTAAGATTTTCTGGACTATGTTCAACCTCGAAGATTTAGTTTTTTATGCTGGCCTGTGAGAGCTAGGCTACTGTAATCACCTTGTTGCAGAAAAGTTGCATTGTAGACTTGGTTACTTGCTTAATGGTCCACAATATGATTACCTTGCAGTGGGTACCTCTGATTGAGATATAATTATAAGGGCCTCAGGTTCTGGAATGCTGTGATATTGTAGTGGTGTTCACTTCCAAGCACATCGATGCATTTGTATTGTTGGAAAAGTGAATGGAAAACTATTTAATAGACCTCCAATGTGAATTTCACACTTTCTTTCATTACTACAGTGGAGCCCAAGTAAACCGAACTTTGGTAAATCGAGTTTTTGTTAAATAGAGGTGATTTTGAAATGAGGTTTTTTTTTCCTTCTTTATCTCTATTAAAAATTTACTGCTATTTCGAGTTCGAACTGCCCCAATTCTGATAAATAGAGTTGATCGAGGGCTCTCATCCTCAATCAACTCAGTGTAGGTTAATGTAACTTCTGATTTCCAGCCCCGTAGCCGTGAAAACCAGTTTCCGCAAACACGCGGACACAGGCCTGTTCAACAATTCCACGCTCCCCAGCCATCGAGGGGGGGGTCATATGGGGAGGGTAGAGGTGCCGAAAATGATGCAATGGGTAGGCTGCAGAGCCTTCCTCTTACGTGTCTGTCCCGACCAAGCGAGAAACATGCGGCGAAGGGTGGCAGTGGTACGGGTCGGGGTCCCTGCACGCAGCGTGATTATGCCCCAATGACCAATGATTGATATCAGCCAACAATACAGTACGCGAGACGGTGCTCGCATTTTTAATTTATGGCCAGTGGCTTAATCGATTGCTGACGTAACCACAACAGGTAGATCTACCGCCAAGACACGGTGGAGAACATAAATTACACACAGTTGAGCCGTGCGGTGTGCCCACCTTGCTCACATAGAGCCATTCTAATACACACTTGTGTAATGCTCTCTAAGCATCACAATCATGACTGTATTCAAAAGTAAAACGTTATGGTAAAGCCCTGGAGGAACAAAGACCTCACTTTCACGAGGTTCTTAGCACCTCAGTACTGCAAATACGTGGCTGCAGTGTTTACACATTCACCACACTATACTCGATGGGGAGGGGGGACAAGTACGGCATTGTTACACTGCGTAATAGTAATTCCATGCCACTGATAGCAAGGTGGGATAATGCAGTAGGCCTACAGTCTCGCATTTGAACATCGTACACAGGAGAATGTCTTTATCGATTGATGACGTCTCACACAATACATGTGGCCAAGATAAAGACAGTTTGCTGACCAGCAACTGCCACTAGTGCCAGGTCTAGGCCATTCAGTGTTGCTTTTTTTGTTTTACCGCTACGGTAGGGTCACTTCTAAAGAAAAAAATAATCGAAAGATCTCATGACTCATACAGGTTCCTTTGCGTTTTATGTGTGTGTGTGTATATATGTGGGGGGGGGGGGAGGCAAGACGAAGGGATATAATTACATGTATGGTATGGGGCAGACTGCAAAATAATGGTTATTTCTCTGCCCAAAGGTAAACCAAACTTTCGTAAATCGAAGTATAATCCATTTCCCGGCGACTTCGAATTATGCGGGCTCCACTGTATATAATTATTGCCCTATCAGGATATATATATGCTGTGCATGTCTCTGCCCAGACCCATAATAATATGCTACATTTTCATTGTCACTGATACAATACATAGGTTGAAAACAAAGACACTGAAAGCATGAGTTTACATTATGTTATATCAGATGATTGTAATGGGTGATTTAGCCTTCTGGCTGTTCTGGTTTGTTAAATTTTCTTCTTGTGCTGTCTCTTAAAATTTTTAATTCAACTTGTAAGAATTGTAACCAATTATATGCTGGTAATATGGGAAAATAAAAGGACAAATGAATAACATAAGTTGCTTGCAGGGATGGAACCGGTTCCGCAAATTTTTTTCCGCTGTCATCTATCCCCACGCTGTCGATATTTTGTCCGGCAAGAAAGTTAAACTGCGAAAAGGGCATTAAAAGAGCGATTCCCGGAAAACGCCGGTCACCGAAAATAAGCAAATTGGCACTTCCGGTCTTCAGCCCCGGGTACTTTCGCTGTGTAGGTCTAGGCAGCCCTACAGTGTGTCAGTTCAGCTTTTTCTTTTGCGTTTGAATGATAGATCTAGCATCCACAAAGAGAGATAATGTGAGGAAACATCGAGTGTGATCGTTTCATGACTCATGAGTGATTTTCTGTTGGATTTATAACTGGTGAAGCCTGTGAGATGAAATTTCAAGGTAGTGTCACTCAGTCAGTGAATCGTGATAGTCTTACGTAGAAGTATTAATAGAGTCTAGATCTAGTAGTCTTTAATTTTCACGGCATCTTATTATAAAAAAAAACAGTGGCGGGAGTAATTCATTGTGGTGCAATTTTTACCCTTTTTTTGCTCGACACTACAGCCTAAATGACAGTTTCAAAAATTATAGAATTAATTTTCTCAAGAGTCAACTAATCCAGTTCAGTCGCTTTTGTATAGAATGATTGTGCTGATTCAAATTTCAGGTGTTTTTAAATAAAAAGTTTAAATGTAAAATACAATGATCTTTGTTTTGGCTCCCTGTAGGAAGCTCACTGCACCGGAAACGATGCATTAATATGTGTTCAGTTCAGTGCGCGCAATTTCCCTACCGGGAATGAGTGCTCTCTGGTGCGCATGAAATCTGTAGTAAGACTGCAGAATAATTATGGGAAGCTTTCTAGACCATAAAAAGAGAGAGAGAGAGATGGAAGGGTGATTTCACAGGTTAATCCCGGTAATGCCGGGAACTTCATCTAGTGGTTCAAATAAAAGTAGAGAACTAGACTCTAGACCTAGGTCTACACTAAAGAGCAAGGTGAGTTGGGATATGGGGAAGATAGCCCTTCGACTGTTCAAGAGGCCAACTCACACTCACACAGGCATACCATAAATACTCAAATAACACAAGTTATATATTTAGTCAGGCCTGAGGGGCCTTATTATTACAATATGACAATTCTGACTGCATAATACATAATAGTAATCATATAGCATCCAGGGTATAATTCCAATTAACTAACTAGCACTTTTCTAATTATAACTCGCAACCACACATATAAATTCAAGCAAATATTATGTTATACATCTGAACTTGCAGCCGTTATGGCCTTCTACTTATACAGCACAATTCCTTACTAGTATTTATGTCGAACTACTCGGCATGGATATTTAACAATTCCTCACATTCCTTGCTACTCTGTTAATCACAACACTATAGCTACTGCCTTCATCCACTACACTCGGGTAAAGGTTCCTTAGATGTCTAAACGATCAATCCTGTCGAAGGAGATCTCTGGACTCGGGGAGTTAGTCCTTATAGCTGACAGTGGATTTCTTCTCTGTCAGGGTAGCTAGTTCTTTACGTTAGCTCTTTTGTCTTCGGCTGTCGTCTATGTTTCGTCACCTACTTCAGACTCAGGAGAATGAGCTGAGAGCGCCTCACTGTGCAATGCCTACAGCCGTCTCTAAATAAAATATGGCGGATCAACCCTTTTATAACAGAAATAACCCCGTGGAGCTTCCCTCCCTAAACGCGTGCTCCATGAGTTCACATCTCTGTGCATTCTTAGTACAACCTACCGCCTCAGGGCGTGACTCCACTAACCCCCAAAATACCACTTTTTAACCTAAGGATCCTCAGACTCTGAGTCAGAGTCACGTTTTTCAAATGTAGATCTAGATCTAGCTTAGAAAAAAAATAGATCTAGACCTAGAAATAGAAAATGAAAAGGATCACATCTAGCATAAGTATTTTTATTTCAGTGTTTCATTCAGGATGAATTGTGACTTGGTTGAATGGTAGTTTAAAGATTATCAGAACTATGTTAGTTAGAATATATAAAGGCTTGAAGTGGAGCTTGTTTGTTAACAACACAAAAAAAGTGGGCGGGGGGGGGGGGGGGGGGGAATTGCCAAACAAAGTTAGATCTACCTTGCATTGGGTAGGGATTAGCTAACAAATCTTCGGATAAAGTCACTGATAATAAGCTATGTGTTTTAGATAGCATGTAAACTTTCATATTCCAGGCAGCGTTTCATATTCCTGCGTATATTCCAGGCTCCTAGCCTGAGTAAGCTGAATTTCTTTTTGTTTCGACCGCAAAAAGGGATCCCCACTGGTCACGGTATACCAGTCAGGGTGATGTGAAGTGGGCTTTCTTTAGGGCACCTTTTCTAGCCCCTTCCTCAGTTGAGGTGAGCAGTGCTATCCTTAAATAAGGCTGCTCAGCTACTGTGGGTGCTGCCTCCCCACGCCTCCACTTCAATCGACGATGAAGCGACCATAGCCCACAGCCACCAACGTGTAGGTCTGTGCTAACAGCTTCCAGTCTATCCGAACCTGCTGCCACCGCACTCGCCCATCGCCGTTGGAATTTTGAGAGGAAAGAAGACGAGACAAAGATGAAAGAAGACGAGGTGAGTGTTAAGACTGGCGCAAAGAATTTGTTTTTAGTGAGAAAGAGCTGCGCAAACATCAGACTCACTCTCTCGCCTGGACACAACTTATCCAAGTGGCAAGACAGGGTCAAGACGACTGGAAATGTATCCAGGTGCAGGAGGATGCCAGAGGGACAGTCATATTGCCTGACCGGCTGCCTGTAGGCTACTCCACAGCCTCGCAGTCCCAACTGACTAAGGTGAAAGATCCAAACCAAAGAACACCAATACAGGTGGATGCTCTGTGTCACGATATCCAGGCCAGAGTGACGGTATATTGCCATCTGCCCTATCAATCAACCACTGGCCTGCTGCCGCCAGCTTCGAAGCTGCGTCCGGGAAGTTTGCTCAATTCTTCGTCTGTGATTTAGGCAAACAAGCCTATGACCACACCGCTACCGGGGGCCAATGTGAAGGACTCAAGTACTGAGGGTCACATTGTGCCCTAGCTTGTGGCCGTTGGGTTAGATGAAACCTCCTCCGCCCTGGCCGTTTGCACCGACAGGTGCACGCCCACTGATACCATGCTAGCGTACCAGTTCATGAAACAGGTTGTACTGGATTACATGTTACCAGTAGCAGATTTTTTTGACCTGACCTGACAGATATTATTATAAACTTTCAATGTAGCCCATCTAGATCTAGATCTAAGATAATGTGGTCTTACAAGATACAGTGAGAAATGACTTGGGATCAAGATGGCACATTATCATGTCGTTCATACTTATCGTATCTCTAGGACAGATTCCTGATGGTAATTATTGTTGACATGCCTTTGTGTATTGTTGAGTCATCCTTTTCATTCGCGCGTGACAAGCGCTTGCCGGAAAAAGTTCAGGAAATTTTTTTGCGGCCTGGTTCCATCCCTGATTAAAACATCTTACACAGTTTTAAGTCCAATAATTTGCCACATTTAACCATTCAGAATTTGTGTTCAGTAGTTCTCACATGTATGATATACTTTGACTTACAGGGAAGAATATCAGCTTTGGAGAAATTAGCTTCACAGAGCAATGTGCAGACAGTAGACCAAGATGCTGTCAGTGCCATGGTTTCTGACTTAGTTCAGCAGGAGGTATGTTTATGAATACTGTTTGTCCTTCTCCCGCCTCCTTGCCACTTCCACAATTCGTGTTCAGTTCTTCCATTATAAATCTTTCTTCGTTCTCCTTTGAACATGTTTGCTTATGATGTTATGTCTTTCTGTCCTATCATTCTGTTACATTCTGTCTATGGTCTTGCTTCTTCCAAGCACAGTGTGACTGTTATCGTGTCAATGTGCTTTCTCCAAAATCAAACTAAGATGTTATCCTTTATTCCACTCTTAAACAAAAATGTATTTCATATGATGCAAAAACTGAGCTGTTGAAAGTTAAGCTTTGCAGAGTTTTAATGCTCTGTAAAACCTCTGTAAATGCTTCTGACATTTTTATTTTAAACGGGCGCCTACTATTTTTGTTGACATTCTTGAAATTAAAAGGGTTTGTCAATAATCACACGTACTGACAGATTGTTAAAGAGCCTTTGAATATTTATGGAAATATATCCAGAATTCTTGGCTACCAATGCTCATCTGGCAGCACAAGTTGACAAAAACTTTGAATTCTGTATGTGAAAGTCTCTTGATTCAGTTGCACAAGTCACACTCAGTAGGTTTTCTACAGATTCATATATACCATTTTGTTTTAGCAGTTGGTGGGAACAATTTTTTGGCAGGAATACTTCATACGTCATTGGTTGTCAATATCTTTTTAGTCCAAATAAGTTTAAGCTAAAGACACTCATTATTTATCTTTTTATAAATTGGGCTGACAAATGTTTCTTTATTTGAAAAGTCATTGATTTTATATTTTCTCTAGGTGGAGAACATAACAAATGCTCTTCAGCATCTGCTGGAATCATCAGATGAGGAGGAGGTAAGCACAGTGGAAAGGATGAAGTATTGTGGGACTAGTCTTTAAATCTGTCACTAGGAAATCGTGTATAATACTCCGCCTTCCACCATGCATTATATTTACACTACAAAGACATTTACTTTCATTTTATTTGTACAGGCTATCACAGTAAACAAAAGACTCTTTATATTTTAATAATCCTTCAGGAGTCATTGTTTCAACATTCTTACAAGCAGGATATAAATGACTGACTTCACTACTTAAAGTAGGAGTGGAGGCATTGATATAGGAAAAAAGATGATAAGCTGTGAGAGACTTCTGAATTAGGAGCTTGGAGTTTAATCTGATATATGGATATCCCCAGAATCAATATACATCATAACAGATGTATCATCACTCAGCCTTTTCAGTTTCGTAAGAGTTGAATTACTATCCCAGAGTTTAATTATATTTTGTCTATTGCTCGTTGCTTTACTTTTGTCCACAGTCAGTGTCTTCCAGTAATGCGGTTGAAAATGGGGTGTTTCTGGCCTTTAAGGAGGATATGACAGCAAACATTCAGGTTAATATGTTTCTTTATGAAATAATATTAAGTATCTATGTGTATCAAATGCTTCCACATTAGAAAAAACTGTGCATTTAAATGTAGGGGTAAGATTATTTGTTGCAAATGTCTCTTGAGAAGGGATGAAATTAATTTTGAATTTTCAAATTTAAAATGTTTGTACACAGCTTGTCTAGAGTGTGTTTCTGAACAAAATGATTTTAACCCTCACCCTGCGCGGGGCGGCAATAGTCGGTATTGACTTGCAAGCGCTCACGCCGCACGGGCGGCAAAAGTCGCCCAGGTCAAGCTGACCGCGCCACGCGCAAGCCCTATTTTCAGGCGGGTCACTGACCTTTTTGAGACGTAACCACCGTCTTATTGTTCACTGTATCTCTTCTAAATCAAACGCATTGTGACATGGACATGTTAACCAGTGAACCACTGGTCGGAATCACAAAGACTAAGCTTTCAAAGGCTCTCCCCACACTTTCAAAAGATGTAACATCGACATGCGAACTGTTGCTCAACAAATTTGCAATATTATCTCATTTTCTCACAAGCTGACCACCATCTGGAGTTGTCTGTATCTAAGAACCAATCAGAAACAAGCTCTGAAATAATCTTTGCCCCAAATGCCCACATTGGTTTATTAGTATGTGTCAATCAGGATGAAACCATTTGTGTAGGGCTCGGGAGGGCGTGGCTAGTTATCATGCTTCGTTCTCACGAAAACTACAGCTGTCAGTTTGGAATCATAAGTCAGATCATTGGTTAGAGACTGACAGACTAAGGTTTTGCTGGTTAATTCATTATCAAGCGTGATAAGGCATAGCAGCGAATGTTTTCATACCGATCAATAAAAACCGAACCACGTGGATAGCGTATGTGGTCATCGTCTAGCGGCACGGGTCAGTGACCCCAGATAAGATTCTCCGTGAGTAAGGTCACTGACGGGGCAGCGGGCTTTACGGATAGTGCGCAGGGTATGGGTTAAGACCTTGGTATGTAACAGTCAGTTTTACATGATGTGGGTTCTTGGAAATACTTGAGGCATAGTAACCTGGTGCAGGAAATATTACATTATACAGAGTTTAGTAAAAGCATTTCTCCCATGACTTTCCTTGTTCATCAAAATAATACATTGAATCATCAAATATAATGACACTGGTAATAACGAGACTTTGACAACAGCAAGAAAATAGTAAATCCCAGTTTTCTGTGCTGTTTAAACTTTATAATAAGTTACTTGAATAAATGCTGCTACTGGCAGCAAAAGAAAATGGATTAGTATCGACATGAAGGCCAAGGTCTACTGTCAATTTGATATTACATTGGTGTACATCATGTGTTAGCAAGGGAGGGGACCATGCTACAGTGGACCATCATGTTTTAATGACACTGTTAATAATGAGACGTTGCCGACAGCGAGAACATTTAAAATCCCCATTTTTTGTGCTATATGAGCTATACAATAACATACTTGAATAACGGCAATCGATAATCGAAGCACCTGCTATAGCGACAGAATTAATTTTGAGTGCATATCACAAATTGTGGGGGTGGGAGTCAGACAATATACTGTATTGTTCTTTTGTTACTACACACCCACCACGCCCGCCTTGCGAGTTGTGGCCCCACCTAGCTATCTCCCACTTAGGCCTAGCATGCTTTCTCTCCCTACTGACCATGTGCTGTGACAGTACACTACATACAATCAGTTTCAAAGTGATGACTCATCACTCACTGAAGGAAACTAGGGCAGACCGTGTAGCTTCGCCAAACATATGCACTGTCTGGTCACTACCTGTGATGTGTGATAGTTATTACATGAGCTTCGCAGCCGGGCTTCGCGACTACATGCCTACGCCCTCTGTGTCAAAATCATGTGGCCAGTATGTTGCCATTCTTTGAATTATACAGCACAGGAAACCTCTGGAAACAAATATATACTCTTCTGTATCTAACTTTTGCATCTGACTTTCTCGTAATTTGATCGAAACATGGCTACCGTCAGCACAAAATAAATTTTAAAAAAAAAGTATCCATATGAATGTCGGGATCTACCGTAAATTTGATATGTAATGTACAGGATAATGCTATCAAAGGAGGTAACCACAAAAAAATGGGTATTTTAACGCTCTTCTATTTCACAGTAGGACTTACTGCATCTCATCGCAAGTACTTTATCCAAATATCATAGGGGTCACTTACGATTTATCCACCATTATTGTTGTTATTGCGTCCTATAGTAAACACGATACACGTGTCCCAAAGGACCCGATTAAGGTTATTGGCACTCTGCGAACGATCAGCTGACTGGCCGCTGGCTTTCCCCACAGGGCATTACATGGACGGGTTCACTCAATGCGGGACGAGGGTTAATCCTTTGCCTTGCTTTTTGTACTTTTTCGTGGAATAGCGAAACCTTGGGTGTCATGAGATATTTTTGGTGGAACATGACATCTTGTTATAACCAAGTTCCACTGTAATAAAAAAAAAAATTGGCATATTCCTCTTTTTGCCCTTTTACTGGAATAGCAACACTTTGGGTATAACATGACAATTTTGGCAAAATGTGTTTGTCTAGTTCTGTGTTTCTTTGTATAGTTCACTGTCACAAATCCCAGACTGGGAGATGCGATGGTTATAACAGGACAACAATCACGAACGAACAAGTATAACACTTAACAGAACAACCCATCAGACTCACACATTTATTAAACATAAATATAAAGATAAGGATAACAGTGCAATTACATACATACATTATATTCTTCAAGTTAACTGCCGTCCACGGCCTTCTTCCGTAAGCACACTTCCCCGGGTCCACAACCCGGTAATTACTTCTAAAGACACCTCGGCCTCAGCCTCTCCACTCAGGGTCTTAATGACACACTAGTATTCTTTCACACCACAGTCTCTCAATAGCGCCTCCCTATGGCAATACACTTTAGCCTCCTATACACCTCACGTGGCCATAGCACGTTAATACTTCAATTCACATGAATATCTCATTCGCACAGTAATACATCCATGTCACAGTAGTACATCTTAATAGCACATTCACGATCATATATACATCCCTGTCTGTGGCCAGACTGCCACGACTCATGTGCTGCAACTGTCCTACACCGACAGCTTCACTCCTGGCCTATGTGTGGCCTTTGGCCCTATGCTGGCCTATCCCCTGTGCTCACCGTAGGCGGCTCTTCGGCCCGACCCCGGCACCTACAAAATAACATTACATTGGTATAATACCATACCATTTCTAATCACTTCACCCCTCATTACAACTCATGAAGCGTACACACAATAGTTCACATTTCACTCACCAAACATCTTACGGTAACACCTCCACCGTATTACACCCTACTCACTCTCGCTACAAATCCATGAAGCTAACTTCCATCTATCGCTCATGGCGCACATTGCTATATACAGTATCAAGGACTTCCACATTCCTCACATATACTTATTTACATCATGGTCGTAGACGAATATAATACATCAATCATAATTATCAATCATCGTTCCACCTACCAGTCGCCACTGGAAACACTGTCACAATCTCCCGACTGTTCTCACTCACGTCCGTCCCCTGGGACCTTCTAACTTGCAGTGATAGTAGTACAGCGCTCTCGCCTCATGCAGACCCCCCCACTGACAACATGCACGCTTTTCATTACCCGTGGGCCGTGGGTTAACTTTACTCGACCCCCTTCCCCCGTAACTACTGATCCCAGCTCACCTGCTCGTGACATTCACATAGATCTATGATGCAGGCATCATAACAATCCGGTTACTAAAGATACAACTGGTTTGTGTGCAAATTCTTTATGTTGAGTAATATTTGAAGTAGATTGTGTAATGTCATATTGATATTTTTAAATGCACATTCTAGTTGCTGACCGTTTCTTGCCAAATGATGCGATTTGATTCTCTTTTATTGCCTCTTGAATACTGTGGTACCACACCTAAATAATTTAGAATATGTACAAAAAATAGTCAAATAATAAGAAGAGAAAAGCTTTTTATATTTGATACTCAAATAATCTCCGATAATAAAATAAAGACAATGCAACTCATGAAGAAAATAAAGACTGTTTCTAAGCGCTTTGCAGAGTTGTTAGGTAGATCTTTGAATACTCATCCACAGATGTCTTCAATAAATAATACAGGTACTGAAACAGTACCTTAAGTGCTAAGTCAATGTAATTCAAATTGTATCACTTAATCGCCTGTATTTGAGGTATCTAAGACTGAACCTTTTTATGAATATTGTTATGATTTATTTCAGGACATTAATGCCACAATTTTCATACTGGATAGTGAGTTCAGCCAGGTGAGAAAAGATCTGGATCTGATACAAGCCTCTGTGATTAATATTACAACTACTGTTGATGAGATTAAGCAAGGTGTACAGTCAGCTCCATCGACGACACAGAATATTCCAACTATGCCATCAAAAACACTGATCCCACCAAAAGAAAGCACTGGTAAATAATTTGTCATGTTACTCTAACACTGTTAGTTTCTTCAGAGCAAGATTTCCACAGACTTAGTCAACTGTGCTGTACCATTTATATTCCACTGACATGAAATTTAATCATTTGTATGATACTGTCTAGTTCAGTATTTATCAACTTTACCAGACTCTTTCGATACTTAACTCCAAGTCTTGAGGAAGCCATTCTTGGGAATCGTTAAAAATAGTGGTTCTTTATGGAGAAACCTAAAAGTTACCTATTTACAGGAAGTGGTGGCAGGACGATTTAGTAATATTCTATAACTGTTCCTCTGTCTGAAGGAAAAATTGTTGTGCAATCTGAAATTATGATATTCATTTGAAATTAAGCAAGAAAACCTCATGGTGCCACAAAATACTTCAGAAATATGGTCAAGAAAATGTTGATGTTACCATAGGGACAAGTAGGAGTAGAAGATTTGGTTAGGAAAGTGACTGCTCTGATTTTTTTTTCATTTAAGTAGACTGAAGTGGCGTCTGTTTCACTGATGCTAGATGTGTTTTAACAGTGAATTAGTGCCTTAGGAATTTCAGCATGACATGTCTGTTACTTTACAGACATTGATACTGACAGGCATGTATGTGAGTTGTTGTTTATAAATGATATTTTTAAATGCTTAATAGCTACCTTATTAAAGGTGTGCAGATTTGCTGCCGGTGGTAAAGGCAAGTTTTGTTTTCCTTTTTTTCTCCTTCCTCATTCCTGAAATAGTCAGTTCGAGAAAGCTTATATAAACATATTTTTGTGAAATTAATTGTACATGAAATATATGTACCCACTTAAGCAGGAAATACCATACTGCTTTAGTGAATGTTATTTCACCACACAGCTGTTACTCAATACATAAAAGCCTGTGTAGAATCATGGATCAACATCGCTTGTCCGCCAACAAAGTAATGACTTTGACTATCAGTACCTGGAAATCTACATTTGTCATTTGTGTCAAAAAATTTCTTACCTTTGTTTATTTCTCTTTACAGAAAGTCAAGTGAAAGAGGAGAGAAATCAGCTTCACATTGATGGTATCAATACAAGGGAAGGTAAGTGATTGCAGAGATAAGTCAAAGATTTGACTCCAGTGTCCGTTACCTCATTCTTGCAGAGATGTGCGAAAGATTTGCTCCATTATCTGTTATCTCGTTCTTGCAGAGATGTGTGAAAGATTTGCCTCCATTGTTTGTTACCTCGTTCTTGCGGAGATGTGTGAAAGATTTGTCTCCAGTGTCTGTGATCTTGTTCTTGCAGAGATGTGTGAAAGAATTGGAACCAGTGTTTGTTATCTTGTTCTTGCAAAGATGTGTGAAAGAATTGCCTCCAGTGTATGTTACCTCATTCTTGCAGAGATTTGTCAAAGAATTGAAACCAGTATATGTTATCTTGTTCTTGCAGAAATAGGTCAAAGAATTGCCTCCAGTGTTTGTTTTCTCATTATCAGTGAAATTTGATAGAATGACTGAGTTTTAAATTATACTGAATGATTCTTTGATAACAATGGCAGCTTCAATAATTCCTTGACACTTGTATTTTGATTGAGGATACACCAAAGTTTAACCAGTATTTTGATTGGGGATATAAATGTTTGATCTGTATCCTGATTGAGAATATACATGCTTGAGCAGTATTTTGATTGGAAATATAAATGTTTGACTGGTCATTTTATTGGAAGTGTAAATGTCTGACCAGTAGATTTATTGGGAATATGAATGTTTGACCAATATTTTGATTCAGTGGGGATATGAACATTTGAAAAGTTTTTTACTTGGGGATTTAAGTGTTTGAATAATATTTTGATTGGAAATTTAAATGTTTCACCTAGTAATGGGAAGAAATACCATTATTTTGAAAAGTATACTTTTTAAATTATCATGTTCCTGCAGCCTTTTAATGCAAACATTGGTACCAAAATCATATTGTTATATCTAAAGATCTACATGCAAAGTTTAATGACTGGACATCAGGACAAAATGGGGACGTGGACATTGGAGCTTTAAATGTGTTCCTTGGAGACAAAGCATTGGATACACAGGCCCTGACAATGTATGATTCTGATGGCAATGGTAGTTTGAGTGAGCAAGAAATGGCTGAGGCTTTGGGTTTATCTGAGAGACCAGGAAGATGTGAGTTTCTCATCATAGTTGGTTTTACACTGCAGTTTATTGTCAGATTAACTTATCAGTGTGGTTGTATTGCCTTGTTTCACTTTTAATGATAGAAAACATTTTCAGGGCTGCAAGATTTCTGCTTTTTTGCGGAATTCCATGATTTCGCCATCTCTGAGCTAGCTCCGTGTTCCACACTTGCTTTCCGCTGCGCCAGCAGATGCTTCATGACTAGTGTCCAACACTAGTGACTAGTGTTCCTCACTTTGACGGAGCTGGTCAATTTTATGCAAACAATCAGGCTGCGACATTCATTTGTGTCATACTGTTCTGCATTCTGCGCCCGCTTTCCACCGTACCAGGCTGATGCTTCGTGGCTAGCACTCCACGGCTGTTCTTTGCTTTGCGGATGATAGCTTTGCGGAGGCGGCCGATATTGTACAAACTATCAGTCCACGGCCCTCTTGTATGTCAGACTGCTTTCCCCGCTGCGAAGATATTCAAAATTCGTTGCGCATGATTGCATACATAATGAATGGAACTACACCAGGCAAACTCTTCATGGTATTGAAAACAATAATAGCATTCTCAAACAAGAACAAGGATTCGCCATTCAAAGCAAAGTGCTTGTCATCTGCAGGAAACTAAGTTCGTGCAGGCACCTGGCCAGCAAAGTATGGATCTTTGTTGAAATTTTTTTGTGCAAATGGTCATTTTTGTGTGATAGAACTTGGAAGGCAATCCAATAAACAAGCCCCAATCGATTTACCGTGGGAATATTTTGTTCGTAATGGTTAGATCTAAGTCTGACACATGAAGTGCATCATTAGTTACCAGTAGACACACGGCGCCAAATTGCATTCACTTCAGTTTGGTACAGAGTCCACCATTCTTACGCCCCCTATCTGTCAAGGCTCAGTGGGAGGCCGCGCACTACCTCGAGGCGAAAATTTTACCTGTGCTGGCTGGATTGGGCATGTTAAAGGAATATTTGATATTTGGAATATGTGACAGACACTGCATTATCTATTAATTACATCTTTATTGATGTTTTTTCAACAAGTGAACAACCATTTCATACACAGCAAATATTATTCTTTTGTTTTGTGGGGGGAAAAAAAAAAAAAGAAAATACACCAAATCAAACCCATAAAATGATGACAAACTTTTATAAAATTTGCACATAATGGCACTCTCAAGTGCGTAAGTAATTGTGGGTGTAATAAAAGATAGCAACCATAAAATGACATGAATTTTGTCAGACTGATGGACAAGACATTAAACAATAAATCTCACCTTTCTGACTCCACGGGTCACGTGCAGGTTAGGAAATACGGGGTTGTAAATGTCAAAAGAGCATTGCATCCACACTTTCACTGCAGTATCTTCAGGTTAGCAATCCATGTGTTGGGTTGCTAATGGGCACTGATAGCCATTACGAGTCAATTATCACTCCACTAACAGTTTTTGACAGAAACAATTTGTATAACACTGTAGAGTTGCAACTTTTGGTGTTGTTGGCCAGCCATTTTCTCATCAGGAGTACATGAACAGACATAAATATAATGAAGATTCCAAGCTGCACTTCGATGAATAACACCTACGCACACATACACATTCGCATCTGTTTGTCAAAGAGTGTAGTAAAAATGCATGCATGGTGTACTGTAGTGATTACTAAAGGCTGCAGTCTCATCATAGAATCCAAATATGCTGGCTATCCTGCGCGCATGTCAAAGCTTTCTCGAAATAATCCCCCTTCTTATGTTTTTTTTTTTTTTTTCATTTTTTATGGCATCCACACGGGAAACAAATTGTTGTGGAACGCGTGCTTGCAATGTCTTATTCAACATTCAAATGACAGATAAATAAAATGTCAACCTTGAAAACATTGCATTTCCGTGATTTTGCCCTGATTTCCTTTGTTTAGCGGTTAGAGATCTCCTGCCACAAGTCCTACATATAAAGTGTCTACATTATTCACATGTACTTCATACGAATGATCCCTGTCAATATCGTATTTGCTGTTGATCGAAACAGATTATGATTTTAGACTAAATGGCAACATTTGTACCGTAGTATAGACAAACATCTCATGAAACTGTTAAACAACCACAGGGAAGTATGGGAACAGTTAATGTAGGATTAGATTTGACAAAATCAAAATGATGATATCAATCAAGGGAAGTATTCGCTGATTTTATTTTTTTTTGTCAGAATTTACTTGTAACTGAAAATATTTAGAATTTACAGTTCGTTACTTAAAAGTTAACCGAAAAACAGTTTTCTTTGTGATAAGAGCAGACGAACGCAACAAGAAAAGAAAAACTATTATTTTCAATATTTGTCACGGTATTATTCATAAATATTTAACTATTCCTGACCTGTGGATCAAATCAGTATCATTATAAACTAGATAAAATTCCGATTCTAACTCAGCGCGAATATTCACTCCTAAAAACAAAGATTCTGCACAATTTCTGAAATACAAATGCACACTTTCTGCCTACCACTGTATCAAAACTTTTGAAGCAGTCCACATGAATTTCTGCATAATGAAAGAAT
Source organism: Onchidella celtica (assembly GCA_963931925.1). Taxonomy (NCBI): domain Eukaryota; kingdom Metazoa; phylum Mollusca; class Gastropoda; order Systellommatophora; family Onchidiidae; genus Onchidella; species Onchidella celtica. The sequence goes on from OZ007571.1 coordinate 45,125,621, forward strand.
AACTATTGAACAATGTGCTCTGATAACCAAACCTTTGCTGCAATTTGAAGAGAATCTTTGAGAAGCCACTTCATTTAAAGATTTTGTGAAATTTGGCGTGCCTTTGTGGCACAGGACAGGTAACAGCTGACACATTGTTGGCCCAACCCTGACATCATTCCAGGGTACCATCATTGATGGCCTGTCACTCGCCAGGCAATTTATTGCAGAAAACTGATTTGAATGAAATCGGTGGATTTTCGGCGCCAGGGACGGAGTTTACGAGTTGTTTGTCATCCCTCAATATGTCACGACTAAGTTACTACACAGTATAGAATGTGCGGACAACTAATTTAGTGTACATTTAATGAAATCAAAGGCATGTGGCAATGTTAGGAATGTAACCATTGCATTTAGAGTCACAAATAATGTAGAAGATGCTGAATGCTTCCTGGTTGTTATAACTCCCAAATTTATCTAGCATAGCTGCCAAGCGTCCTGTTTTTTTTACGGAACAAGTCCGCATTTCAAGCCTAGAGTCCGTTTATTCGTTTTTGGTCCAAAAAATCCGTATTTTGACATTTTACCTAAAAAATAAAAAAATGTGGCCTTTTTAAAAAAAAAAACTGGGGAAAAAAAAAAAAACTGGAAAAAAGCTCTTATGCGTCGGAAGTTAGGATAGGGCTAGCCGCGCCAAAGTACTCGACGCGTAGCATGTTAAAAAGGAAGAATTTAAAAAAATTAACTAATAATGTGAGGTATTTTGTGAGTGTCGATATTGATTTTTGTTGTAATCGTAACGGGCCACATGCTTTGAACTTCACTAGGCCTAGATCTGGCTTGTAAACAAAGGCTTGGCGCAGTGAGAATTTTCGTCATGTCGAAGTTGTTTTCGGAAAGGGGGTGTTGTCCCCCTTCATCCCCCAACAGGGGTGCTGCCCCTGTACCCCGCCGGGGCTTAGGCAGCCCTTGGACCCCGGTCTTGTTCCTAATTTTGATTTTCAAAACTTGGCAGTTATGATCTAATATGTTATGGCTATAACCAAGCCTTCCTTTCACATTCAGAAGCCCCAGCAAGATAGACTGAAGAATGAGTTAAATTTGATCTCTCTGCAGAAACAAATTCCATCACTGCACTACTGAAAAAACATTGATGTATTTTCCACAGAAACCTATAACTAAGACTACTGTTTATGTTGTTTTTTGTAACAGTGACACACACAAAATGCACAGAGTAATGGATAAATGGAATGTCCTGAACTTTTTTGCTGAACATTTTTTGTTTGTTTGTTTGTTTTTGGTTTATCTCATAACAACAAGCATTCAACATTGTAAATAAATACTGTGTTTCATCATACTTCACAATTACAATCGACTCAACAAAAAATAAAATCGCTTTATGTGATCTTTTTGTGTGATGTTTTTCTTTTATCCCTTTCCCAATGCCTCATTTGCAAGGGGAAAAAAAGGCTTAGAATGACATCATAGAATTCGTCTTTACTCTTTGTGCGATCTCATTTTCAAGACCGATAGAGGAAAAAAAATGCTTAGCATGAATTTCCTAATCCGGGTCATGGTCAAATGCATGCTGTCATCTTTCGTAATCTCTGTTTCGCTACAGCTCGTACCTGCCATTGTTCTGTATCTGCCTCGCCATGCTTGCACCTGTTATGTCACCTACCCAGCATGCGCCCGATGCGCCATGGGTACGACTGGATGTGGTCACTTTGTCCATGAGTGTAGGATTTTACAAATTTTATCCTGCTGGCATCACCGATCCCTAGCACTCATGCGAGCTCAAATATATTGCCATGTGTTATTCATCAGGTGGATCGATAATGCAGTATAATAGTAAATGTAGCGTCAGATGTTGTAAGATTCACGCGTGGAGGTACCATAACATGCGTGGCCACAATTTTTAAACTTTTTTTTAAACTACTCAATAGAGATTCAATCCTTTTCACGGGACGGTGCAAAGACAGTCGGCGCCAGCAAGTCCACGAAGGTGTCAAATACCATGCTCACCGCGTGCAGATGGGCGAAGTTTATTGTGTTAGTTTAGGCTCACTGCTACATGATGCAAGTGTTTGACATATTATCATATAAAGGAGAAAGTATAAAAATATCTCTTTAAATACATGCAGATTTCAATTAGCATGTATCCATTTCTCTGTCAAAAGTAAGAAAAGTACTGTATATAAATATATATATAAATATATACATGAAATAATTTTATTTGAAAATAAAAATATTTATATATATATATATTATTATTTGAAAGTTCTCTGCATTTCACTTTAGGTTCAGATCTCCGCATTGATCATTTATATGTTTATCCATGTTTTATAAATTATTTCATCTTTCCCGTTTCAGAATGGTTGTCAAAAAGAGCATTGTATGAGTACTTGAGCCAAGGAATTACAAATTTTCCAGAAAGTGAGGAATGAAAGCATTGCTGAAAGCTGTATATTATGAGCCAACTGTTTTAAAATGGAAAACATACAACTCCTCCTTTTCAAAGTGTGTTCACCTGAGCAGATGTAATTTGTGTGATCATTAGGATTTAAATGTCATTTCCCACAGATACTTAATTCGTTTGTGAAAATCCTTGTTTACAGTGTTCATTAATACCTTATGGTTGTATTTATTCACTGGTTGCAAGTAAATTTCACAACTAAGGATGATGTGACACACATGGCAGCATTTGTTTCCCAAACTGCCTTAAAATAGTTTATTTTGAATGTTCATGATTGGTAAAATTAAATGGTGAATACTGAACCAACAATTGCGTGTTTGTGCACCGCCGTGACTCAATTCTACAGTGCAATTTTACATAAGTTGCTGTATGGTGGTGGAAGTTAATTTGGCCAATATGTGATTTTAAGCTCTTTCATGTTATTAATTTCTCATGGTTGGATTGCTGTCTAAGACAGTAGTCAATTTTCAGTAAGGTATCGGTCTGGCAACAGCTGCAGATTTTGCATATAATTCGAATAGAAATAGTTAAAAATTACAAGATAATGCAATGATGTCAGAAGGGCCTGCATAGTTTTCATTAAGCAAGACCATCTCACATGTTACCAGTATATTTTTTCCATCTGTCTGGTTGAATTGGAGAAAGGCCAGGATTTAAAAAAAATTTAAGATCACGTGGCAATGGTTGGAGACTAGTGGATCATCAAACAACAACTTTCCTTTGAAGAAAAAGTATCTGTTATATGATTATAAACTTGTCAGACTTCGTCTTGTAAGGTAAATGGTGCTCAGCTATGTCGTCTTTGTCTGGAATCAAATGTGGTTGCTGGGTTTTTTAAAATTTTTTTTTTATTTATAACATTTCACATTTATATGATGAGCATGATCACAGAAATGAGAGAAATCACAGCCGCCTAATATTGTGCCATGTACTGTACATGCATTTGCTGTCCCTGGTAATATGCTGCCACTTCTGATCAGGTCGGAGATGATTAGAATGGGAAACTGAAAGTAAGAAAAAGTCACTCTGTACATATCAATACAATTCATCTGCGTAATTTTTGTGTGTCCATGAGAAAGTCCCAACCGGAGTCAAAATGAACATATAGACATGTAACTTTGTAAGTGAATAATCAGGGTCTTGATCTCACCAGTGAAAAAGAGCAGATATGTTTTTCTCACTACAATATTTTATTAATGTGAAATTGGAATGCATATAAAATACTGGTAATAACAATCAGAAGCATCCGATTGAGTGATTCAAATTTATGCCAAAAATATTGAGACTGCTTTTTGCTGTACCACTCAGTGAATTTTCAGCAAAGTACTGCTGATCTATAGTGGATGCACACAAGTGAGTAATCAAGCAATGGGCCACTAGGAAAATTCTGTGTGTAACTTATCAATATTAAACACTTTTGTTCCACTTCATTGCTGCAGGAAAAGTAAAGAGGCTTTTAGTTTATTTATTACATGTAAGGTTTGTTTTTGTTTTTGGAAAACTTGACTACTTAGTCCTAAATTCTTTAAAATCTGCTGTACATTTTCTCATTATCACGAAAATACTCTGGGGTGCAAGTACTATTGTTTTAGAGATATTCTGTCAGGTGGACTATAATTTATGTTAGCATAGTTGTATCAATTTTATTATTAAATAATTTGAAGATGAATTCATACTTCACATCTTCTTAGAAGATGCTATAGCAGCTTATGTTTTACAGAAGTCATCTTCCTTGCAGACAACCCGTGTTTTAAATAGTGTGATATTAACCTTAAGTACATGGGCACTACTAGATAAGGTAATATACAAAGAGGATGGCTAAAATGTATTGCTTATATTAATAATGTGTGCACACATTTTCCAATTCTGGCTTATTGTTGTTTGCTAGTCTGCAGATTCTGATCATGTCATTTTTCATTGCTCTCAGCCACTTATTGGTCAGTGCTGTGACATTCCACCCAGAAATGGAAATCCATGACACAACGCCGAGATACTAACTTCACTGTAGTGTTACAATTCTATCATTCTTTGAAAATGAGTTGATGAATTTTTTTTTAGATAAATATAGTTTTTGTCCCAGCTAGCAGATGTAAAATTGTAAGCAAGTGCAAATTCTTCCTAGACATTTTAATTTTCAGTATGCACTTCAGTAGGGCAGAAATGCCTTTCAAGGGGGAACAGACACATGATAGTCCAAATTTCTATTAAAATCTCTGTACATGTAAGTAGCTTTGGTTAGATGATTTATGATTTGTATTTGTACTTTGGGAATTAGTGTTAACCTTTTCAGTACTGACACTGTATCCCAATGACTATCCCTTTGCAGTAAAGGTGGGATTCTCTGTCAGTCTATTTTACATTTCTAGTAATGAGACTTTATGGTTTCTTATTTTGTTATTTGAAATGCCCAGAGTAACCAGAGCTACTCACAAAAACAATAGAATAAAAATTACTGTTTTTGTGAGTCACTACACTGAGAGGTTGAATAGCTATTGCTGGCATTTATGTGCGCTTATATCATCCTGACATCTTAAGGAATTCACTTCTTTTATAACTTAACTAGGAGAAATGTGACTAAAATGACACTGAAATTTGTCGGCTAAGGAAAGACAGTAATCACTGAGTCAAACCACCTAGTCTTTTCATGTTATACAAGATTAGATCACATTTGGTGTTGACATTACTGAGATTTTATAGTTAAATTCCTTTATTCATATTGAAGCAGATTAATTCGTGGGCATTTGACTGAGTTACAGCTTTACTGAAAAAGAAAAAAAGATTCTCATTTACTTGATGGCAGATAAATGTTTTTAAGTAGTGTTGTTAAAAAGCTGAATTGCGTAAGCAAAGCTTAACTTTGAATACTTCTGTTGTACAACAGGGCATTCTTCACAGATAGAGTGAAATAATTCCTTCTCAGATCTTTTAAAACTTTCAGTATTTTCTCACAAGAATTTTCAGTTCTCTTGCCTTGTTGTACATGTGTGAGAATGGTTGCACTGCATTTGAAAAGCTAAGCAGAGCTGAGAGAGGAGAGATTAGTTCAAATCTTTGACAAACCGACTGGAGATAAATTGTAGCAGTGAACTTGTTATGACCAAAGACGTGAGTGATTAAAATATTCGTTGAGGAATATGAAGAGAACAAAATATGTTTTTTTCTGCACTTTCCCTTACCTATGCATTTGGGAAAAATATGTTGTTCTTGCATGTGGCAAGCACAGCTTTTCTTGCCTGATATTATTAACCCACCAATTTATACTGTAAATATAAACTCCATTGTTCTTTGTGTATGGTTCTTTTGTAGCCAACGATTTTAAGGTCTTTCACATGTTGATGGTGTTAGCATATGGTCCCATTAAAATGACGAGGTTCAAATTCCCTTCTATCAACTTTGGGGAAATTAATGTTTAAAGTTTCATGTGCTCAAAGCTTCTAGAGATACGACTTTTTTACTTTTTAGTAATGCTTGCAATTTACACAATGAATCCACTGAATACTTTGACAGACAATGGAGAAGGCCTGGTGAAGTAGTTTGTAGTGTGTAACTCAGTTCAGCCATAAAATGGAGATAGAACCTTGTCATTTTAAGGGGATGAAAAAGGCCCTAGTGGTGTTAACAAATATAGCGATGCTTTTGTACATAAGATAATGACACAATTTCCTTAACATCTTGAAGTATCTGTAATGGACATAGTAACAGAAGTGGTCTGTGCCTGTTATGTTCCTTATCTGATCCATTGGATTTGTTTATTTGTGGGAGGGCATATATTATAATGTTGACTCTCATATGACTTAGTATGACAGGCCAGTTGCTTTGAATTGATATTTATGGTAAATATACAGTGGACCAAACAGTGAAATTAGATACAAGTCTGGGGTATTTAAAGTTCACAATAAAAAGAAAAATCATATTTTGGAAGGGGTGAACATTTTTGGGATGGTGAAAATTTTTGCTCTGCACAATTTGTTACCCAATGAGCCCACTGATGTTGTGGCAGATATTAAACAAAGATAACACAGGATTTGAAATACAATCTATTTGTTTTTTAAATGTTTGAATAGGCTGTTTGTGTCAGGTATTTGGAAAGTGTGGTCTAGCGCTTTCTTGTTATATACATGTATGTTTAGGGTGTGATTTGACTCTTTATAATTTCACCCAATAATGTATGTATAATCTAACGAAAAGGAATTGCAGCAGCTTGAAAGTTGTTTCCTTTGGAAAAAAAAAATGTCGTCTACACACACACAACCTTCCCCCCCTCCTCAAGTGCAACACTGGGACTTCCATTTTGGCCTCCATGTAATAATAATAATAATAGTTCGTCCATCAGGTATGATGATGACCTTAACAACACCAGAGGAATAAAGAACAGAAATTGTTGAGAATTTCAACACATGGACAATAAAGAGAACTAAAGGACACAGAGGACAGAATGGAAAGACTGTTCTTTCATGACTTATGGCTTCTCATGTGACTGATAAGTCCTATTTTTGCCCTGCAGACCCTTCCGCATAAATGACAAGAGTGCTCCGTTGGTTCAGTACCACTGGGCCTTTTCTTGCGCCGTTCTCTTTTTTTGATAGCCTGCTGGACTCTGTCAGCTTCCCATGCTTTGCTGCCTCTGGTAAGGGCCGCCCTCCAATTTGCACGATCAAGCGAGAGCTTTTCCCAACTCACTCACATCAATGGCAAAGGCCTTCAGTGATTGCTTGAGAGTGTCTTTGTAACGTCTCTTTGGGGCCCCAACATTCCTCGTTCCATTGGAGAGCTCAGAGAAGAAGATTTGCTTAGGGAGTCTGGAGTCGGGCATTCTGACAACATGTCCTGCCCAACGTAGCTGAATTTTTTTCAGGTGGCAGAAGATGCTCAATTCCTTGGCACGATTGAGGACCTCAGTGTCTGGAATTTTATCCTGCCATTTGATCCTTAGGATCTTTCTAAGGCAGGCCAGATGAAAGTGATTTAGCTTTCTGGCATGCGATTGGTACACTGTCCAGGTTTCAGCCCCATAGAGTAGGGTGGGAAGGACCACAGCATTGTACACTTTCAGCTTAGTGTCTGTGCGAATGCCGGCGACATCCCATACTCTCTTTCGAAGCCTGCCAAATGCAGAACTGGCTTTGCTGATTCTTGAGAGAATTTCAGTATCAACACGAGCCGCGGAAGACAGTGTACTGCCAAGATAGGTGAAGTTCTCCGACACCTTCAGAAGACTGTCATGGACTTTGATATTTTAAAGAGATGTCAACCCTATGAGTTATTTTTGGATAAAATGGACCAACCCATAAGGAAAATGGACACTGTCTACTCATCATTTATGTTGTTTTCTTCGTCAGTTTCACAAAATCAAAATATTGATGTAATGAGTAAAAGTTTGGATTAATGACTGTATTTTTAATTGCTTGGCATCATGTGACATTATTTTGTATTTTCACTTATTCACTGTCTGACATGGTGGGTTATTACTTCAGATATTCCTTATGATGAGATTTGAGATTACTTTTGAAATGTGAATATTTGGCATATGAAACAAAGCTACATACAGTGGAGTCCGTGTAAACCAAACTTTGGTAATTTGAATTTCTGCTGAATCTAGGTGATTTTGAAATGAGTTTTTTTTTTCTCCTTCTTTATCTCAATTAAACATTTACTGCTAATCCGAGTTTGAACCGACCAAATTCTGATAAACCGTAATAATCGAGTGCGTTCATTGTCAATGTAACTTCTGATTTCCAACCCCAACAAAAAAAAAACAATTTCCACAAACATGCTCGCTGACACAGGCCTGTTCAACAACTGTTTACTCATAGCAGCAATGGAGGGGGAGGGTAGAGGTGCCAAAAATGATGCAATGGATAGGCTGTAGAGCCGCCTTCTTATGTGTCTGTCCAACCAAGTGCGAAACATGCCGCGGAGGGTGGCAGTGGTATGGGTGGGACCCCTGCACGCAACGTGATTCTGCCCCAATGACCTGTGATATCAGCCAACAACACACGTACAGGAGATGGTGCTGGCATTATGACCAGTAAATTTATCGATTGCTGACGTAATCACAACAGGTGCAGCCAAGATATGGTTTACCGTATAATATTAACACACAGTAGAAGAATGTATGCGGCGTCACATGACTGTTTTATTAAATTTAAATATTGTGGCAAGGCCCTGGAGGAACAAAGACCTCACATACACGAGGTTCTTAGCACTTCATTACTGCAAATACCTCACTGTAGTATTTACACATTCACCACACAACACTCGAATGGGAAGGGGGACGAGTATTGCATTTTTACACAGCGTAATGGTAATTCCACACCACTGATAGCAAGGTGTGATAACGCAGCAGGCCTACAGACTTGCATTTGAACATCATACATGGGAGAATGTCTTTATCGCTTGATGACATCGCAGTTCACGCACAATATATGCGACCAAGATGAAGACAGCCAACAGAGTTTGCCGACCAGAATTACTAGGCCTAATAATAAGCCATTCAATGCTGCTTTCTTGTTTTACCCCCTGCAGTACTGTCACTTCGAAAGAAGAAAATAATCAAAAGACCTCCTCCTCTCCTACAGGTACCTATGCAGTTTTGGGGGGGGGGGATGTAATTACATAAATAGTGGTTATTTCTCTGCTCAGAGGTAAATTGAAGTGTAATCCACTTCCCAACGACTTCGGATTATGCGGACTTCACCGTAGTTGAGTATTTATTACCTGCACCAGGCAGTTTTCTGTCAACAGATAGGCGTGTTTTATTCATTTATATCAAAGCAGAAAATATATAAATTTTGAGTTGTATACAGTGGATTGTAAGGGAGCTGTTTTGGCTTTCCTTCAGACTTCTTGTTCAGCTTGTTTTTCTTGTTTGTCATTATCACTATCATCAGTCCTAGTGTGAATGAAAAAGGTTTGGCTTTTATCCCAGACCATGTACTATACTCTTCATAGATTTCTTGAATGTTGGGGAATGGAGAAAGAGATTCTGGGCTTTCCTATTGGAAGACTCAAAATATGCTGGAAGACTCAAAATATGCTAGTATTCACCATAGTACCCTTTAATATAGGCTACATGTACAGCGCAATCCTAATATCTCGACATTAGCGGGACCATCTGACTTGTATCGAGTAAAGAAAAAGTCGAAATAGCAGATTAGGGGCGGAAGAGTAAAAAAAAAAAAGAGGGGGGGGGGGGAAATCAAACATCACCATTATGGGAAAAGTGTGCAACAGAAATAATGCAGTTATGTCCCTTTTTCTTTTAATTCTTGTCATTGTTGTGTACTTGGCAAACATTTGCCGATATCAGCAAAATGCTGTAGCTTTACATCAAATGGGCAGTGTTTTACTATTTCTTTTTAACCTCGACCTGCCTGTGATGATACTGATACACGCAGAGGACGGCAGTTAACCAAGAGATCTAGGTCAAAGCCTAGTATGAATGGGGCATGAATGTTTTGTGAAGAAAAAAGAATATTCAGTCTGTAGTACTCCGTACGTTTACTGCCGTGTGCTCATGCATGGGAGTGCACTTGCGTTACTGATGCCGAGGGTCATCCTGTGTGTCCACACACCCCCTCCCCGCCAGCACCGCAAAAAAGAAATAAAGAGGTCTTATATGCAGGCAATTGCGTGGGCATTTTCGGTAGCACAATAGTAGATCTAGTGCACTTGTTGTGCTGTGGTCGGGGAGAAATATGTCGATATAAGAGAAAAGTATGGAATAACAGATCGAGTTACGTGGAATATTTAGTAGCATTAAAGAAGGAACAGGTTGGGACAAAAATTGTGTCGAGTTACCCGGAATGTTGACAAAAGCCGTGTCGAGATAAGTGGATTGGATTGTATGTCTCGATAAATTACTCCAGCAGGAGTTAGATTTTTTTTTTTGCCATCAGATTTTGAATTCTTTGAAGTGAACCTCAGTTTGGTATGGAAGAACTTAAAAAACAACTTCAAAAGCGAGTCTGTTGTTTTAGTTTAACATAATCATGTGTAATGCATATCACTGTACTATGCACATTTTTTACAGCTGCAAAAAAAATTACAATGTGTCCATTTATGTATTTTAAGTTTCAGTAGCCGAGGAGTTTTGTTATTTACTGGGTAGTTATTTTATTCATCTCACTTTGCATCAAGAGTGAATACATGTACTTGTTCTGCCTTGGTTTTCATAATTAAGTTATGGTGCCCTTTAAACCTGAAACCCAACATTCTCCAGTTTAAATTACTAAATGACATTTTGATTGAAGCTTGAAAAACAGCTGTAAAAAAAAAGGGGAGTGGAGAAGGGGAGAGAAGAAATGCGTTTCACCTGCTAAAGTGAAGATGATTCCTGTGCGACGTATGACAAATGAAGTGTAACTAAAAAAAAAGAGAAGCTAGAAATGAGTTCACCTCAAATATTTTATGTTTGTCAAACTGGTGAATAAATTTTCCTGTGCAAGTATTCTTGACAATGTCACCTTTGAGCAGATTGCATTAGTATATATTTACTTTCAGCGGGTGCTGCAAATGTAGTGAATTAGCAATTACATGTAGGTAGGGATGTGGTAAATTGCATTTCTTATCAAAATGTTTCCTATGTTGAACATCAAATTATTGCACATTGACACTTGACCTTTTGGAAAATGAGGTCTGAGAAAGAAGTATGAAAGTAATTCGCGATTCACAATTTGAAATATCAGTAAAAGCAAAACCATGGCTTGTTTTTGGCTCATGTAGTGTAAACTTATGTAAATTGTGGATAGCTGGTTTGCTCATAATTGTAGTGTAGATTTTGCTTGCATTTCTTTCTTTGCCATATGTTCATATGAGATAATAAATGACCAAAACTGTTGGATTTTTAACACTGTGTCCTATTTCAATCAATTCTAAGTTCATATAGCCTATATACTTGTATTTTAAAAAATTTATTATTCATTGAAATAAATAGGATTAACTGTATGGAGCTTAAAAACTGACCCACTGATTCATCAGTGAATACATTTTTTCCCTGATCCTTCAAACACCCTTTGTGGTTGCTTCATTAAATGTATAGAGTAGAACTCGGACACAACGGCATTCCACTGCAAAATTCCTGTTACAGGCGAGGTCCCATTATACTATAGACAGGGTCAAAGGGAAATCACTCATGTAAGTATAGGGCTTGCCCTGGTTTCATTGTCCCCACACATTTGAGCCTTGTTTTATACACCCTTGTCCCCCTTAATATTGTCTTGATCATCTCCGCTGCCATCATTACATCGCAGAGCAGTTTCTCTTTCTCAAAAAGTGAATGGCGATGCATTCGCTCGAAAGTGCAGCAAGTGACCACCGTCTTGGTCAGGCATAGATCTACACAAGAGGCGCGTGCAGACTGACCACTCCCTTACTTTGACTTTGAGGTTTACACACAGTCGTCATATATGCCAACCTCATGGCCCTGTTTACCTGATTGGTTATACGTACACAATAAAGACTGACCATGTGCGACTGGTCTTGTGTCATCACCCACCTCCATGGTGCATGGCCATCCCACCACCCTTCCTCCCACAGCTACACAATCTTGCATGAGTACACACAAAGGACTGACAACTAGTCATAGCACTATCACATACAACCCCCCCCCCCTCCTCTAATCTTTCAGCCGCACAGTATTTCCCTCTATGTCTTCTGTGACACGGCAACGACAAATGCCGTATGAGAGGCGTGCTTTATTTTCCGTCATTCTAGACAAGTTTTTTCCACATAAGAAGAGTGTGTGAAATGGGGATTATAAATGATGCTGTTGTACCTGAGGTCCCGTTCAATCTGAGGCCATTATTATAAACTTATACTTGAGGTCTACCGTAGTCGTCTCGAGCTTAACCATAGCAGCAGTGTAAACCCCAAAACATGCAAGATATTGCTCAGGTGAGGTCAGGTATGTCTGGTGTGTTAGATACTTTGCAGAGTGTTAATTTTTTAAAATTTCCTTTAAAATATAATGACAAATGTAAAGGTAAAGGAAATATCTGTGGGTAAGACACTAAGAGTTAAGCTAAAATTTAAAAATCATATTTTACAATACCTTGCAGGAGGATGTAGACTACCCAACATTTTCTGCATTGACAGCTAGAGACAGTGGACACTTCATCATTTCTTACTGTCACATAGTCTGCATTCTCAGTATCTGAGCTACACTGTACATGATATGAATTTGATTTTATTTCGAAACAAGTACATGTATCTTAGACTAGTTATGGACATCTTGTTTACACTGGTGTGTGAAAATATACTTCTGAAACTCAAAGAACTGCGTATGAGTATGTGTTAACTTAATGGAGGCCATGATGAATGTGGCAGTTGGCATGGTGCTTTCTCAGGGCCTTTCACTGCCTAAGATACTGTACTGCCAGTGTCATGCACTTCTGACTGGACCTTCACCACATGCATGTGTATATGTCGTGTTACAAGCTTTTGTATTCTCTATCCAGTAACTTTCCAGTGTCATGCCAAATGCATAGCTTTAGGAATTTACAAATGAATTCAATTTATATATGCTTGTACAGAGCAAATCTCATCATCTTGGGTTTTTGTCAGAGGTTTTTAAGACGTCCTGGTTTGTTCACCATGGTGGCCATTTTAGTAAAAAGCTCAACAGTGCTGTGCTAAAGGGAAATTTTGATGTTCATCATTGAGCCCCAAAGGGTCCAGTACAGGAAATCAGGAAATTAAGTTTCATGACATTACCAGGTCATTGTGAGGAAGGAACTTAGCAAGAACTTTTCTGGTTGGCTAAAGCTATGTAAATACAGCTGTATGTGATTTCTACTTTACCATCTAGAACTCAAGCATCTTTGGCATAGTCATATTAAAACACAATCTGACTGCAACAGATTTATGCCATACATGACATTCCCAAATCCATTCAGGAAACTTAGATTCAAACAGAAACACATTGGTGTATTTTGGGCATCACTGTCATATTTATTGACCTGCACTTCCGTAAACTACCCTCACAAATGAAATGTCGCACAACAATTATTCTAGTTAAAAATCACCAGCCATTCACCAGTATTATATAGCATCAATCAACATGACCAAGTTCAATACATCTCTAATGCTGCACTGTATCATATGAATCAATACACAGTTTTATAGTATCTTTGATAGTCCTCATCTTTGGGTTTCAGGATACATTTATCTCTCAAATTCACTATCCAACCAGGTTCAAGTCCATAGAAAATTTGTAATGGATCTTTCCTCATTAGGAGCAATTCTTTGACAGGATCAGAACGTAGATCTGGCAGCTTGTAACCATACTTTTGTGCAAGTTTTTCTCGAGCTTCAAGAATTTTCTCAGGATCAGCAAGATATCCACGGAAATTTGGGTCCGAGTAATATGCAAGCGCATCCTGGTAAATGAGGCAAAAAAAAAAAAAAAATAATTAAGAAAACAAAAGCATGTTAACAGTAAATTACACCCAGTACATACAAAAAAATGGGGGAGGCCTATCTTTTACAGTTTACATTATAATTTCATAACATGTAGCATTAATGACTTCAAATAAAAGATCGGATTGCAATAAGAGCTGTTCACTATATTGGTGATTTACATAGCAGATAGCACTCCATGGAATACACTATTCTGTAGATTGAAGGCAAAGTTGTTGTGTTATCCTCAAATGTTCATGGACTGTTTAAAAATTACAATGATTTAATCAAACTGTAGAACATGGTCAATAATTCTCAGCATGACAGAATTTACAAAAATGACTTGTTCACCACTGTACGATATCTACACCATTCTTAAATTTCCATCAAACAAGAGACAGGACAATGCATTAGCTTCAAAAAGAAAATAGTCTGATAACTATTATGGGAAAGCATAATACAAATGGCAAATGCTACAATACAGTGCAGTTGAACCAGTTTTTTTTAGGAAATCAAAAATAACTAAACAAACAATGAATCAATTATGAATTAGAAGTGTGATGTGTCAGACATGTAGCATACCCAGTCCTAGCAAAGAAAACAACTCACAGATGTGCAATAAGAGTCAAATTTCTTATAACTAGCTGAGGCACCCTTCATTATCTGGGATAATCCCTGTGAGTGTGAACCAACTGTTCTATCTCTTTTTATTTTTGGTCTGGAAAGCTTCCCATGTTCTATAGTCTTATTACAGATTTCATGTGCACCAGAGCACAACAAACTTATTTCTGGTAGGGAACTTGCATGCACCGAATTGAAAGTGTATTGATATTGTTTCTGGTGCAGTGAGTTTACTACAGGGAGCCAAAACAAAAATCATTGTATATTACACCTTTTTATTTAAAAATACTAGAAACTTGAATCAACACAATCGTCGATACAAAAGCAATTGGGCTGGATTAGTCGGCACTTAAGAAAATTAATCTAAAAATTTTTTAAACTGTCATTTATGCTATAATGCCGGGCAAAAAAAATAGGCCAAAATTGCACCACAGTGAATTACTGCCACCACTATTTTTTTTTCATAATAGGTAACTGAAATTTTAATCATGCTCTGCAGTAGCTACTCATAAACAACCTAGCTACATATATACAGTAGACTACGGTTAAACCGAAATCGGCGGGACCATGGGTTTGTTTTCGGTTTAGACAGAGTTTCGGTTCAGCGATAGGAGGCTTGAAAAATGCGTTTCAAGAGAGGCAGCCCAAATCACTATCACAGAGGACAAATAATGTAAGTGCACAGGCTAAACAGACTCAAAACGTCCTCCCTTGCTGTGTGTTTTTGACTGAGAATGAGGGTGGGCGATTGCTCAGGGATAGGCACACTCAAAGCATGGATATGCGGATGAATGTGGACTAACTCTCAGAACAGGGAGACATGCGTGTGGACGGACAGTACAGAACCGCCATCCCACCGATCTCGTTACCGTACATGATGCTGTGAAATGCGCTGTCCGCGATAACTAGTGTTGTCTCTCTTGATGTCACACATTTTACATGAAAGGTCAGTCACATTGCGCCAAACGTAGCGTCTGCTGCCATCTGACTTCGTACCCGTGAGTTTAAGGGCCTCCCTCCCTCTCCCCCGTCCCTGTAATGCTGCCGCTGCCATGTAGGCCTAACTACCGGGCAGAACGAAGCATGCTTTGCTCTCATTTTTTTATGGGGGGAGGGGAGTGTAGTGGGGTGATACAGTGACTTGACTCGATGTATGGCAAATCACAGTGGACTGGCCATTGAATCCAGCAATTTTCATTTTGGTTTAACCATAGGGTTATTTCGGTTTAGCGCTAGTTTGTTAACAAAGATAATGAGGAAAAAAATCGGGGATTCTTGTTTTCTTTCGGTTTAGCCATTTTCGGTTTAACCATTCTCCACTGTATGTGCACGTGTACAATACCTGTGGTGGTAATTTGCACTTGGGAATGGGCTGTCCTTTCCTAAAGAAGGCTAAAGGATCATACAATGCTGCAAGACATTGAGGATCGTAATATCTGCTGGTGATGGTGCCACCATTTTTTTCCACCGCTGCAATGACTAACTCACTTGTCCACTGAACTTCCAGATTGATCTTTGCAGCAAAAATGTCACAGCCCTGGTGGAAGCATTAAAAGTTTTGGAATATATTGAGAGGTAAACACAACTGTTAGCTTTTCCGTAGTTCCTGTAGAAAACTGAATCATGATAACAAACGACAGTAATTTTTGTTAATGTATTTATTTCTTATCCTTTCCTTATCCTGACCTTCATGGCCATCATTTTCCTGAGTATCCTGGATTAGGAATTTAAAAATAACAAAAATCATTATGGCCTTGTTGTTCAAGAAAAGAAAAGAAGTGGAAAGAAAACTGAACAAGAAATATGCGGATACGTAAAATTGCTTGAGACTCACAAACATCCATTATCCATCACTTAAATGGAATACAAAAAAGTAACAATGCATGGCCCACAGCAGGCCATCTTGATCTAATTAATCAGAGTGTTAAAATCCAGGTTGTTATTCAATATTATTATTGTTATGGTGATGAATTACCCCCATGACTCATTCAAACATTCTTCAGAAGAAAGTGCCCAGGCATTTTGAGCTCCAGAGGTTGTGATTCATTTACTACAATTTACAGATGTCCAAGAAAATTTTGGCAGAAGCACCCCACTGATCACAGCTCTCAGTGCAAAGCCAAACAAAACCCTCAAAATCACAAGATATGATCAAAGGAAACCTTTCAAATTATTTACAACCACCTATTTATCAAGTGAGGAACTCTTCCTGATGAAATTTCATGACATGCTTGCTGTAAAAACTGGAATGCACTGATACAGAATAAAAATGTTTCTCAATCAACTGATGGGATCAAAACGTACAAGTGATCTTTAAGAAAGGATATCAATATTATACATGTACATACATCAGGAAAATTAGAGCTAAACAAAATTCCTCTCCAATGGCACTGTTGGGCAATATAAATATGCCATACTATAACAGAACATACAAGCAGAATAGCCCAGACAATGCCTAAGTTTACAAACAGGGCTCAACAATGAAAATTGTCCTAAAGATATGTACAATTTCATTTACCCACTGCAAATTACATCATCTTTTTGAAATGAATGTGCATGAAAATCCCATGTTTCTTGGTTTTGTGGTTGTCTTGGAGTTCTTGGTGTAAGTTTTGTGACTCATTCTTACTTACATAGCTGTAATGGGAAAACTATGAGTATGAATATTCCTTACTGAAAAATTCTTTATAAAAAGCATGCAGTAACTTCTTCTCCCCTTAATCATAATTTCCTCATGTCTTCTTCAAATTCACGTCTTAAGGGGGGGGGGGGGGGGGCCCACGGGTCCTGAAATCGAAATGAGGCTTCAAAATATCGATATCGCGATTTTGTACTTTTTGGTTAGTTTATCCATTTAGGAACACTATTTTACTAACCAAATGTCAATTTTGAATGTTTATAACCCTGAAATATGCCTTTTAGTGAGGTGAGGGGGGTCAAGAAAAAGGCACAAGAATCATGCCATCGGGCCGCAAAATTAGCCCTAAATAACATCTTAGTGTCGCTATCAAAATCCCTATTCCTCCGTACACATCTGTCATAAGCCTTTGGTAGTTTGGAAATCACTGTTGAGGCCCAGCACACCTTTTTTTTTTGGTTGAATTTTTTTGTGATAGAAAATAAGAAAAAATGGAAATCCGCTACATACCATTTTCAAAAATTTATAACAAAAGATCTGTCAGAGATATCAAAATTCCCTTCTGTATAAGTTTTTAATTGGATTGAATAAGACATAACAGAAGTTTTAAAGAAATCCAGTAAAAATTGGCGAAGCCTATCTATATTGAATTTGGTACTTTTTGGGAACTCAAAATCCAAGATGGCGGCGCTTCCATGGCAACCATATGACAAACAAATTTTTTTACATTTTTTTCTGCTAATTCAAACATCCTGAATTCGATTATAATAGTTAAAATCGTCTATTTCTCATAATAACAAAAATCGCCTTCAGCACCTGCACCCCCCTCACATCGACTCCAACCTGCAACTTAGTTCGGGAGCTGTGGGCGGGCCCAAGCCTATCGGGTTTCGGTTGACGGTTAGGCCGTCTCCATCCGTTCCACCTGAGTGCACTTGGGACCAGTAAGAAGTCAAAACTGGCCTGACTTCATTGTTTTTACCAAACTTTGAAATTTAATATTTTGATAACCAAGTGACCTACATCAACATGTCACATGTGCAATCAAAGTTTAACATGCGCTCTATAACATAAGACACTGAAAAAGTGAAAAAAATGGCGACATGCCACATTCACCCTGCCTCCAAGAAAGGCATGCAAATTATAAAAAAAAACATACAATTTCATATCAAATTAATTATTATTACAAAACGCGAGATATCCCAAACAAACTGTGTTGTCTATAAATACAGGCAACCATAGCAATTTACACTGTCAAGTTTCCATTTGCATCTACTTCTTCAGAAGTGAGATATTAAGTCTTTTGTAGTGGCTTCATTTAAAAATGCATGATAAAGTCGCTCCTTTAGTCTCTCTGTCTCTGTCTCTCTCTCTCTCTCTCTCTCTCTCCTCTCTCCCTCTCTCTCTCAATCAATCAAAGATTCTCAGACACACTTCTTTTTTGTTTATGAATAACATAACAAAGTGGAATTATTCACAGATATAATAAAAAAAAGATTAGATTAAGCTATTAAAGAATTTGAAACACATGACATCTAGTCAGCCGTCTATGTAACTAGTTCGTGTGAATGATATAGTTGTACTTAATATTACCAAAATAAATAAATATGCACACCAGACATCCTGGACCGTTTTCTTGGCTAATTCAAGTTGTGTGGCAGTAATGGGCTTTAGCCTCAACTTGCTCATGCGGACTATGCATTTTTGGCATATTTTTGCAGAATGCCTGCTGTCATCCGAAGTGATATCTATTGCAAAGTAGATAAGCAATTCTGAACGAAATGGTGCACAGTCTCTTGGTCTTATTTGCCTTAACATCACCAGAGTTCTGCACACGAAGGCTACAAACATGACAGAGTTTATTGATCAGATCAGTGTGACTGAACAGTGTATGTTCCATTATAGCCGATTTTTCTGAAAATCAATAATTGAGCTATCCCTTACTTAAGGCTATTATAAAATGATATCATTAATAGATATATCAAAAACTAGAAGATTCGGGAAGAGACAGGTGAGGAAAGCTAAAGAGAGACGAAGTAGGAAAGAGAGAGCAATACACCCAGTTATTAATGTGATATAAATTTCCATAAAAGGAGTAACATAGAAGTGTTCAATTGTATCTTCCCCATCTCCCCCTTCTCTCTCTCTCTCTCTCACATACACAAACAAACACACACACTCTCTCTCTCTCTCACACACCCACAAACACTTTCTCTCCTCAAGTGGAACTAACAACTAACCCCTATGAGGGAAACACAGTTCCTGTAGGCAGCAAAAGAAGTAGATGCATTTAATTTTTGCAGGTCTGCATTAGGCATAGGTTCCTCTATCCCTGGATGGTTAACTAAATACTGTAATATCTCGCAATTTTTAGATAATTAAGTTTGAACGGAACCCATGCCTAAATTTTCAAGCACTTTTAATCGCGATCCATAAAGAAAAAGTGTCTATTAAAAGACTTATTGAAATGTTCTCCTTATAAAACTTATATCACTGTAAAGAGGAATTGTTTATTTATTTCTTTATCAATTTATCTCATCGATATACTTTCACAATACACACAAGGCGATGGCAAAAACTTGAAAAAGAAACAAGAGAGTGAGATTAAATTTTAATCCTCAAGTGAGGATCAAGCAAGCCCTGCACAGGTAAAAACGGATTGGATTACGGGCAGTCCTGGTACAGGCAGTGGTTACTGGGCAATAAATCTGTCAACCTGCACCGCCCACTAGACCAAACTAAGTTGCTGAATCGGTAGAGGAATGGAGCCCATGTGGGCCCTTTAATAGCATGAAATGATCATACTCTCCACATTTGCATGGAAGTCATAATACCATTCACACACATACAAAATAAGCAAAAAATCTACCTCATCTGTCAGGTTGACTCCAAAGTGGTTTTTCAAGACATCAAATGTGTATAGTCTTGTATTACAAATAGATGTGATGTCTACTGGCTGAGTCATATCTACTCTGTTCAAATCTATCAACCTTTGCAACTCATGCAAGCTGATTGGCGGGTACTGACGACGCAGTCTGCAAAACAAGAGTAGTAGCAGTGGTTTGAAAAGCTTTCCCAGCTTACAATTTGCACTCCACAAGAATGAAAAAAAACAGCCACTTTTCACACGCTCGCACTGATACCAGATCGATATGAATCGTATTAGTTTATTACAGTAGCCACTGAACTAAATGGTTTGTTTAATTTCAGCTCTGCAAGTCATACATTATGTACATACACACATTTCGATCCATGTCAAGATGACAAAACAATTTTTGTATGTGTCACTGGTGTCATTAAAAAGTCAATCTTTTGACATGACATTGGCAAATATTTGTTATGAGTTAGCAATTATCCTATTCAGGTAGCAATCAGTATGATTTTGGCAGACCTGTTTTGATTTGAAACATAGAAACACTTCAAACATACCAGCAACAGTCCTCTCAATCTCACATTGCTATCCAAAAATAGTGATAAAAGCATTTGTTAGAGTGAGATCTTGCAACGATAAGGCCTCTCCAAATCCTTGATAAAATTCTACTTTCCTGACCAGCATCATAAGCTGCCCCATAAACTTTGGCTATGACGATACATAGCTTTTATCCCTTCAACATTTGAGAAACTGTACTTACGCATACTGGCCATAATATTTTTCAGAAGGAACAGAGTCAATAAGTGGTCTCTGTCCACCTTCATAACCAAGAGGATCCCAAGTATTACGAGCACCTTGTCCTTTGTCTCCTCTACCTTTCTTTTTCCTCCCACCACTTCTGTCCGTTTTCTTCTTCTGAAATGAAACACATACAAACATGTTTGTTGCTTTGCTGTAAGAGTAAGAGTTGAATGATGCCCATCTCTTGGTTATACATAATTATACATGTTTAGAAGTTCATCCATGTTAACTCAATCATATTCAATGGAAAAAAAGCAGCACATTGGGGATACATCACAACTGGAGATGACAAAAAAATAAAGAAATTTATTGATGGATTAGGGATAGAAGGGAATTACCAAAAAATGTACTCTTTTTAAGTAAAACAAAAAAATACTATGGTGGCAATGCACAAGATGGCAATAAAAAAAATGATCAGTTTCTGGCTTAAATCCATTCAGTGTAACCTTGCTGCTTTCTTGCTGCAATTCTGAGTCTTACAACAGATTTCTCATGGACCAATATGGATAAGGTTCACATTCTAGTAGTGTTTCTGGTCTAAAGTTGCAATGTGACAGCCCTACCAGCTGTCCCACTGATTTATCCTTAAATCCCATGATGTGTGTTGTGTGTGTGCATGCATGTGTGTGTGTGTGTGTGTGTGTGAAATCATGAGGTAACTTGTGAGTAAGTATGGCCTATAAATTCCCTCCTCACTCAGACCCAATATTTTAAATGCAAGCAGAGATTGCTTTGCGGTATGACTGTGATGTCTGAGCTTGGTTCTATGGTAGAATTTCAACCTCATGTTAAAAATTTAAAAAAAAAGAAAGAAAAACAAGAAATCACATGACTTTCACTAAATGCCTACAAAAGAACCTAGCATCTGACATGATGCGAAATTTCCACAAATAGCGCACTATAATTTATAGTCCATGTGCCATCTGATACACTGGGTTAATAAAACATAAAATGTATAAAATTCCTACAGATATATTGCTGAAAACCTGGCACATATCTGAGCCATTAAAATGGCTGCAGGAAAGACCACTGCTTGGTTCTATAAATAATTGACTTTACAGTTTAGGAACAGGAAACAGTGATTTTAACACTTGCCCTGCATTCAGGCAAAGGTAACTGTGCAGATGCCAGATACCAGTCAGCCACTCAATCCCGTGTTGGGGCACTAACCCCAGTGCTCAGGTCTGTTGGGTCATTTGAAGTATCATCAATCATGTCCATGATTACTCTAGCACACAGTAACAATAACATGGTTGGATATATATAATATCTTCAGAGAGCTGTACATAATTATACATTATAATGACAAAGCACATGTGATAAGATGCAAGTATAACTACAAAGTCTACAAGTTTATTGAACTCAATAAATGGTTACACATAATAAAGACTTCTGTATAAATGTACAGAAGTGGCCTCAAGCACACCAGGGTCAAAGCAAACCCAGGTAGTAAATAGGGATCAATTCCAGATTCTCACAACAAATTTATAAATGTTCATGCACAATCTAAACTTCTGCATGAATTAACTGAATCTAATTATAATCCAAACACAATGTGAACACAGGAGTTTTTTTCACTATGACCACCCTCTTTCTTAACATTTTCTTTTGATACTATCTTCCCATTCTGGAATGGGTAATTATGATGAAGTATTAGTAGGTCTACATTCTAACTGATAAACACTGGAGAGCAACGGTGATGAATGCACTGGCTAGAGACCTGGAGCCGACAGTAACACTAATCACATTATTAGTCATTGCAAAAATGAGGTTAAAATCACTGAAGCAAACGAAAGCAAAAACACCTGTGAGATATAACCTAGACAAACTCAGTGATGCCAATACTATTACTAAAAAAGAATTTACAACAGAAGTGCATTTTAACAGGTTTGCAGTACTACTAGAAGACTGAACAGCTGATGAAATATGCCCCAACAAGATCAGGGAAAGCATGAAAAAAGTCTGCTGAAACTGCAGAAGCCAAACTACGTAAGAAAACATCTCAACCACCAAAACCATACATTAGCAGAGGAGAAGAGCAACGCGAGAAAGAATAACAGCACAGATGAATACAGAAGACTGAAAAAGGATCAGGACAAAAATAAGAAGAGACCAAAGATCTGTAGATGGTGCATGCTCCACATTTGGCAATAGAAATCGCTTTACATTATTCATGAAAGCCTGGACAGATCTGGAGCTGCTCAAATTCTGAGTTCATCACACTTTTTCCTACTACACTTTTCACAAATCTAATCTCATTGTTCAAGGCATCAACAAATTTTTTGGCCAGGGCCAAGCCTGTCTTTCAGCTTTATATCTTGACTTGGAAGGCAGGGTCCTCCATGTGCATGAACACTGGCAACAATTTCTTGCTTGGCCTTGAATTCCTCCTCTCTCCTTTCTCATTCATTCTGGAGCAGCTGTTTGTCACAAATCCCAGACTGGGAGATGTAATAAGTATGACAGGACAACAATCACGAACAACAAGTTTAACACTTAACAGAACAACCCATCAGACTCACACATTTATTAAACATAATTATACATATAATAGCGCAATTACATACATTATATCATTGAAATGAACTGCCGTACAACGGCCTTATTCTCACACACACGCTCCCTCGGATCCACAATCCGGTAGTTACTCCTAAAGGCACTTCGGCCTCAGCCTCTCCCCTCAGGGTCTTAATAGTACATTAATGATTCACTGGCACCGCAGTCTCTCAATATCACCTTCCTATTGTCATACACCTTAGCACTCCCCTAGCACCTCCGCAGGGCAATAACACATTATTATTTCCATAGCCATCAACATGGCAACAACATAATATCAGTTCACTAGCCTATCAACATGGCAACAATATAGTATCTCATTCACTCTCATAGCTACGTCCCTGTCCGTGGCCTGACTGCCACGACTTTATGTGCCTCTACTGTCCTGCACTGACAGCCTCACTTCTGGCCTATGTGCGGCCTCCGGCCCTATGCTGGCCTATCTCCTGTGCTCATCGAGGTGGCTCTGCGGCCCGTCCCCGACACCTACAAGAATAACATTACATTGGTATAATACCCTACCATTTCTATTCACTCCACCTCTCCTTACAATCCATGAAGCGTACACACACTAGTTCACCTTCCACTCACCACACATCTTACGGTAACACACCTCCATCGGAGTACACACTACTCACTCGCGCTACAAATCCATGAACTCACTTTCATCTATCGCTCATGGCGCACATTGCTATATCCAATATCAAGGACTTCCACATTCCTCACATCTACTTATTCACATCATGGTAATAGACGAATATAATATAATACATCAATCATAATCAATCAACGTTCTACATACCAGTCATAACTGGAAAGACTCTTCCACTAGTCTTCTCGACTGCTCACTTTATGTCCGCCCGATAGGCTTTTATTCACAGGTCCGATCCCTAGGACCTTCTAACTTGCAGTGATAGTTATACAGCGCTTTCGCCTCCTTCAGACCCCGCACTCATGACATGCACGACTTTTCTTCCCTGTCTCCGTGCGTTAATTTTACTCTCCTCCTTTCCCCCCGTAATTATTAACTATCGCTCACTCCACTCGTGACATCATCCCCCACCCCAAAAAAATTAATGCAATTAATTTCAAATCGCATCAAGATGACTGTCAACGAGTGAGCGTGAGCAATACCTACACTAGAAAAATGACCTATCAGTTCCCCCAGTATATAAAATACCGAAATCAGGGAAAAATATGGGGATCCGTATGGTCTGCAATATGCATATATGTGTCACATCATGAATAGCTAACTAATCACAATACTTAATACAGAATCAAAAACCACTCAACCTATCAACCATTCTTCATATCATATTTATAATGTCAATATTTTAAAGTCGACTCATTCACACAGATCCCGTCAATGTTCCTGTCCTCCGATGTATAAGCTCCTGAAATCTTGCCCTAGGCTCGACTAAGGTAGTCGGCGATATGATTGCTGGTTCCTGGAATTGGTTGAATAACGAAGGTGTACGGCTGTAAAGCCAATGCCCATCTAGACAAGCGTGGGCTGGACGAACGATTCTTCGACAAAAATGTCAGTGGCTTGTGGTCTGTCTGGATACAAAATTCTCGTCCCATGAGATAACGTCCTAATTTCTGGACGGACCAGACAATGGCAAGACACTCACGCTCTATCACAGAATACTTTCTTTCTCTCTGCAATAACTTCCTACTGACATAACATACAGGATGGAGACATTCGTTCTTCTCCTGTAGAAGACAAGCGCCGACACCAGAGTCCGACGCATCCGTTCTGAGGATAAAATTAGATCGAAAATCGGGTAATATCAGAATGGGTGACGATGATAATGCTGTCACCAAATTATCAAATGATGTCTGACATTCAGACGTCCACTGGACCTTATCGGGTTGTCCCTTCTTAGTAAGGTCAGTAAGAGAAGATGACAAGGAGGAAAAATTTGGAATGAACTTTCTGTAATAATTTAAAATTCCCACTAAGCTTCTGACTTGTTTCTTTGTTTTAGGGATTTGCAACCCTACTAACTTGTCAATTTTTGTTTCTTCAGGTCTCTGAACACCTCTACCCACAATATGTCCTAAGAATATTATCTCTGGACATGCCAAATCCATCTTTGCGGGTTTAGCAGTTAACCCAAAATGACGTAATCGTTGAAAAATTACTGTTAGTGTCTGAATATGATCAGACCATGTCGACGTATGGCATGCTATATCGTCAAAGAATGACACGACATTAGGTATGTCCTTCAACACTAATCTCATTAATCGTGCAAACGTCGCTGGCGCGTTTACCAACCCAAATGGCATGACCTTAAATTGGAATAATCCAATGGGCGTTTGAAACGCCGTGTATTGTTTAGACTCCTCAGTAAGCGGGATTTCCCAATACCCTTTCGTCAAATCTATCTTGGAAAACCACGTGGACCCGGCCAATGAAGCTATTAATTCCTCCTGAAACGGAATAGGCTCCCTATCGCCTACCGTAATAGTGTTCAATCTTCGAAAATCAATACAGAACCGCACCGATCCATCAAGTTTTTTCACGAGGACGATGGGTGATGAATACGGCGATGTTGATGGTTCTATCACATCTAACTTCAACATTGACTCAACTTCCTTTATGACTCTATCTCTCGAAGAAAAAGGCAACGGATACGGTCTAAGAAATACTGGCTTATCCGAAGTCAACTTTATTTGGTGCTGGATCACCGTAGTGCGACCCGGCAAATCCGTAACAACATCCGGAAATGACGCTACGAGGGTCTCAAGTTCCCTACTCCTTGAACTCGTAAGGTCAGGGTTAATTTTTACGTCCCTGTAACCTTGTGTCGGAGTTAACTCCGGCAATTGAATTTGTAACTCTTCCTGCGCCTCGGTGTCGCTTACGTCACAGTCCAACTGGTCTACGACCCCCGTACAAGCAGTAGAGAAGACAGTCTCCTCTGGTCTTGTCTGTGCACACAGATACTGTGGTCTCTCATAAAATCTCTGTAGCATATTAACATGGAAAACCTTACTCGCTCCATCAATGTGGATAGCGTAATCTACCTTTGAAACAACTCGCTCAATAACATAAGGGCTTTTCCATGTCATCAATAACTTATTATGGTCCGTAGGTAACAACAACAGAACCTTGTCTCCTGGCTTAAAAATTCTGAGTTTGGAACCTCTATCTTTATAGTCTTTTGCTCTTTTCGAAGCGATACCAGAAGCTTCTTGTGCTATAGTGCGCGCTGAAGATAGTCTTTCTCTTAAATCAACAAGGTACTGAAACCTTTTTAAACGGTTCCGAAACCGTGGGGATCTTTTGAAGAGGGGCCTGGGGTGTACGACCCTTATGCGTCGTCTTTTGGCACGCACTGCACGTCTTACAATATAACCGCACATCTCTGTATACTGACGGCCAATAAAAATCTTTCAGAACTCTCTGCTTGGTTCTAGTACTTCCCATATGACCCGCTAATGGGACATCATGGGCCAGACGCAATACTGTAGCAATTAACGACCGCGGCACGACGACCTGCTTTTGAAAGGAAGCCACTGTGACGTACATACGGAACAGAATGCCCCCCTGGACAAAAAAAGAAGATGACCCGTTCTTATATCTCCTCGTTTTCTCGGTTCGCGCTTCCCCAAAACATGGGTTTAATGATGGGTCCTCCCTTTGTAATCTCGCCAAGCGCTCTGGCGTGATATCTAGGTTGACCGCTGGCGTCGCCAAAGGTCTAATCTTGTCTTTATCGGCTAACCGTCGGCGTGTTTCGACCGCGGCGCAAAAGTCAATACCTTTTGATTGCGACCATGCTTGCACGTTCTCATCGGAAGGGGAAACTACCCGTGATACATTCCCAATGATGAGCTGGGCGCCTGGAAAACAACCAACGACTGCTTCGACTTCCCCGCTAAGGAAAGGTGTATCTATCATTATTTTTGCCATGGGTAATTTCTCAATGGCCCCCGAAAATTGGATGCACGGGACAGTCTCACCTGTAAGCTGTGAATCCCGAATGCAGTCTCTATGTACTCCCACAACGGTAGATCCTGTATCTCGTAAAACCGAGACCGGTTCGTCCCCAACAAACCCCGGATAAACCCTAAGACCAACTCCTGTATGACATGAATTTATAACGGGGATCTTTCTCCCACAAGGTAAAATACCGGAAGATAATAACTTCTCACAACTGGGACACTTAGAATACTGTCCGCCTCCGTTGTCCGATGTAACACACGCAGCCGCCTGATGAAATTTATTTGGGGAACATGGACTGGAGCTACTGTCCACGTTCGCCGCTATCCTACCTGCAGGGCAGTTCACGCTGATGTGATCTGCTCTTCCGCAGTTCCAACACTTCGCGGCCCTACACTCGCGTGAAAAGTGACCCCCGCGTCCGCAAGTCCAACACTCCGCTCCCTGTGCTGCTCTAGGCCTGGGTCCCCGTGACCCCTCGCGACCGGAACTAGAGTCCCTATGCCGTCGGTCATCGGCAAAGGTCACAAGTCGGCCCCGGCCATTACCGCGACCTAGCCCTCCTGCTCGGTCAAACTTACCGGATCCATATGCCGGTGATTGGTGATAGCCCCTACGCTGCCCCTGGGCTTGCCCGCTATAGGCACCACGCTGACGCGACCTGTCCCTAAGTCCTGCCGGCGACCCCTCGACAACGGCGACGTAGCCAGCATCTTGGACGTACGCCCTGGCGACTGGTTTGGACGGATGCGCCGTACGGTATGCCTCCGCCAACCTAGACGCCTCCTGCACCGTCGCGGGTTCGTTCTCTTTCAGGAAAGCCACCAGATCCTTGTGGCACGACGCGTACAGCTGGTCACGGATCATTAGGTCTTTCAGTTTAGCGAAATCCGTGCCCACATGCGCCAAGTCTACCCAGTTCGCGAAATACTCCGTTAGTCTCGCGACGAAGGCAGCAAAGTCCTCCCTGGTATCTGCACGTGCTCGCCTAAACTGCTCCCGGAAATATTCCTCGGTACGCGCAAATCGGCGAAGCAGCAATGCCTTCAGCTTATCGTAATCTTGCACGTCTTCGCGCTGTAGCTCTTTAAAGTAGGTTAACGCTCGCCCCTGCAATAGAGACGCCAGGTACGTGGCCCATAATTCCTTATTTTCCCCCCATTGCAATTGTGCGTTCAGTTCGAACCTGTAAAGGAAGGCGTCTATGTCGTCCTTCCGGTCGTCGAACGTAGGGAGCTTAATCCTAACGCCACCTTTATTGTGTACCTGCCGCTCAACTGTTTCTGTTGGCGCATTCCTCTTGAGTTCTAACTCCGCAATCTTTACTTGCGCCTCTATCTCTTTTAACCTTATCTCCTGCTGCTTAAACTCCCTTTCCTGTTGCTGAGCCTCTAACTCCTTTAACTTAAACTCTCTTTCCTGTTCCTTATCCTTAGCCTCTCTCTCCTGTTGCTGATGCAACTCCTTTAACTTAAACTCTCTTTCCTCTTCCTTATCCTTTTTTTCCTGTTCTCTATCCTTAGCACGCTCATCGCGCATTTCTGCCTGCTGTTCTTTAATCCAGCCGCGTAGCTCTTCTCCCTCCAGGCCAAGTTCCTTACCCAACTTCATTAGTTGTTGGAGTTCCGCCATTTCACAGATTTATGGTTATGGTATATATTTAAAAAAAAACGGCTAACCTGTCGGTATGATACTAACGACACGACCAGAGACCTGAGATCACACCAGATATAACAATACCCAATTCAGAATACAATTCAGAAATTTACCTTTACAGCAGTACTAATTCTACATCTACAAAATGCATGCACTATTAATTATAAAAGAAAATAGAAACGACAAGAATGAAGAAATACAGTAGAAGGACCACAAGTACGTCAAGGACAACGAACCAGACTAGGACAAAGCTTCTACAAAAAAAAACTATAATGGAAAAAAAAAATGCAACCTACTACGCCGATTACACAACAAGGTACGAACAAGAACAGAGTCTGAAAAAAAAAGAACGTATCTATAGATAGGTAGAAAGAGGGACAAGAGAATACGTCTTCCTGCGGAACAGAGAAGATATCGACGCTACAATCTAAACAAAAATACAGGTCCCTACAGAACTGTTCACTGTGATGAACGAAGTTCCAAAGTTTACCACACCTTTTTAAAAGGATAAACTAAGTTCAACACAGCAAACCCGCGCCACCGCCCGTATAATCAATTACGACAAAAACAGAAAAACAGCGGAAAAAGACAGAAGAAAAGACAGCCCTTAATCCAGGGTACAAAATTTCAGAATTTCACTTAACTTTCACCCTTGATCTAAATTTCTCCCGTTTTCTCGGAGCTCTGGCTGCTTGACCTCTACAGGCTGGCACGCACACACTCTGGAAAGTTTAAATACACATTAATACCTATTCATAGCAATACATGCATCAATACATATTATTATTCATAAACATACATAAATCATATCATCATGAAATTTCCATTCATCCCACGAACAAAGACAACAGCACGAATTCCTAGCACCACAGAAAAAGAACTAAATATAACGAATACACAACGTCAAAATGACCACAGGTAAACAGGACGAGCCCCCAGTGTCACAACGGACGAGCCCCCAGTGTCACAACGGACGAGCCCCCAGTGTCACAACGGACGAGCCCCCAGTGTCACAAATCCCAGACTGGGAGATGTAATAAGTATGACAGGACAACAATCACGAACAACAAGTTTAACACTTAACAGAACAACCCATCAGACTCACACATTTATTAAACATAATTATACATATAATAGCGCAATTACATACATTATATCATTGAAATGAACTGCCGTACAACGGCCTTATTCTCACACACACGCTCCCTCGGATCCACAATCCGGTAGTTACTCCTAAAGGCACTTCGGCCTCAGCCTCTCCCCTCAGGGTCTTAATAGTACATTAATGATTCACTGGCACCGCAGTCTCTCAATATCACCTTCCTATTGTCATACACCTTAGCACTCCCCTAGCACCTCCGCAGGGCAATAACACATTATTATTTCCATAGCCATCAACATGGCAACAACATAATATCAGTTCACTAGCCTATCAACATGGCAACAATATAGTATCTCATTCACTCTCATAGCTACGTCCCTGTCCGTGGCCTGACTGCCACGACTTTATGTGCCTCTACTGTCCTGCACTGACAGCCTCACTTCTGGCCTATGTGCGGCCTCCGGCCCTATGCTGGCCTATCTCCTGTGCTCATCGAGGTGGCTCTGCGGCCCGTCCCCGACACCTACAAGAATAACATTACATTGGTATAATACCCTACCATTTCTATTCACTCCACCTCTCCTTACAATCCATGAAGCGTACACACACTAGTTCACCTTCCACTCACCACACATCTTACGGTAACACACCTCCATCGGAGTACACACTACTCACTCGCGCTACAAATCCATGAACTCACTTTCATCTATCGCTCATGGCGCACATTGCTATATCCAATATCAAGGACTTCCACATTCCTCACATCTACTTATTCACATCATGGTAATAGACGAATATAATATAATACATCAATCATAATCAATCAACGTTCTACATACCAGTCATAACTGGAAAGACTCTTCCACTAGTCTTCTCGACTGCTCACTTTATGTCCGCCCGATAGGCTTTTATTCACAGGTCCGATCCCTAGGACCTTCTAACTTGCAGTGATAGTTATACAGCGCTTTCGCCTCCTTCAGACCCCGCACTCATGACATGCACGACTTTTCTTCCCTGTCTCCGTGCGTTAATTTTACTCTCCTCCTTTCCCCCCGTAATTATTAACTATCGCTCACTCCACTCGTGACACTGTTGCTGCACTTTCTTCGTGACAATTTTCTCCTGCTCATGGTATGTTTAGGTCTTAGATACCTGGCTCGCATCCTAGTAGATGTCATGATTTTGTCTCTTTCACTTTGATCATTAAGCCACCTGATAGGATCATTGCTTTTCAGCATGTGAATGCTCGAACAGTGGTGAACTGAGCAATGCCTCCTTTTCATGGTGTCAAAGTCAGAATCACCAAAAGCATGTTCACTAAGAAAATTGGTGACAGGGCAATGCTTCAAAGTGCTTTCCTCTTCTTCGCTTAATTCATAATAATCATCATCTGGCAAGAATTCTGACAGTTGCCGCTGCGTCACAACTAGGTTTTTATTCATAAGAAATTTGACAATGGCGGAGACATCAAAACATGTCACAGACTTGAAAACAGGACCATGGAAAGAAGACAACCTGTGTTCAGGAAAAATCCTAACATGAGATGGAGCCAGAAGCTCTGCAGGCTCTGTCTGCCACCTCTTAAAACATTCATACATACACTGCACTTTGAAGGAGAAGTCGCTGAATGGAAGGCTGCTGTTGACAAGTCGCCAGTATGGGTCATTTATGTTGACATTTAACTCTCACCCCGCGCGCTACCCGTAAAGTCCGCTGCCCAGTCAGTGACCTTTCTCACGGAGAATCTTATCTGGGGTCACTGACCCTTGCTGCTATGCGATGACCACACACGCTGTCCACGTGGTTAGGTTTTTACTGATCGGTATGAAAACATTCACTGCTATGCCTTATCACGTTTGATAATGAATTAACCAGCAAAACCTTAGTCTGTCAGTCTCTAACCAATGATCTGACTTATGATTCCAAACTGACAGCTGTAGTTTTCGTGAGAACGAAGCATGATAACTAGCCACGCCCGCCCAAGCCCTACACAAATGGTTTCATCCTGATTGACACATACTAATAAACCAATGTGGGCATTTGGAGCAAAGATTATTTCAGAGCTTGTTTCTGATTGGTTCTTAGATACAGACAACTCCAGATGGTGGTCAGCTTGTGAGAAAATGAGATATTGCTAATTTGTTGAGCAACAGTTCGTATGTCGATGTTACATCTTTTGATAGTGTGGGAAGAGCCTTTGAAAGCTGTCTTTGTGATTCCGACCAGTGGTTCACTGGTTAACATGTCCATGTCACAATGCTTTTGATTTAGAAGAGATACAGTGAACAATAAGACGGTGGTTACGTCTCAAAAAGGTCAGTGACCTGACGCATGAAAATACGGCTTGCGCGTGGCGCGGTCAGCTTGACCTTGCCGACTTTTGCCGCCTGTGCAGCGTGAGCGCTTGCGAAACATGGGCCGCCCTGCGCAGGGTGAGGGTTAAGGCACTTAAACAGTCACAGCTGCCAGTAACTTCACAATGTTAGAGTCAGAGAGGTCAGCAAATGATACTATCAATCTTCATGTTGCTTCTTCCTATGTACTTTGTGAGAAAATCAAGCAGGCTGTCTCGGTGACATATGATGTTGGCAGCACCTTCAAAAAAACAATTAAATCTTTTGCTCCTGAAGCCTGGTACCTGGCCCTTGACTTGCTTCTCCCCACAGTATGCAAACCATTCAATTCTGCATCTGTGTTTCTTGTTACCTTGTGGTCCGACAGTCACAATGTCACAAGCTGTAGAGATGAGTCTGGCTACTGCACATTTCCCTATAACTATGCATTCCAGTGCTTGAATTGTGCCAGCCGGTCGCTGCCAAGTCCTCTTTCGAACTCCTCTTCCAGCTGCTTAAGGCCCCTCTCCACTTTGAACACTACATAACCCAAGAAGGAAGTGGGCGCTGCAATGCAGAAAATGCAGGACCTAATCATGCCCTCGTGTTGTTTTGAGGTGCTCTGAAAGCTTCTGACTAAAAAGTTTCACAGTGGTGGCCCGGTCAATCATAAGGCTGGTCAGATTTTTCAGCATCCTAATTCCTACATACCACTTCTTGTCTGTCTTCTGGATGTATCCACAATTTCATCTAGCAAGCTAACGGTGGTTGGCAAGAGAGTCTCAGCATTTTCTCTTGCGACTGTCCTGAAGCCCATGCTCATACTTGAGTCATCAGCAAAAGTCATTTATTTACCTACAGTCTTCTTTCCATCTCTGGATGTTCCATCAGAGTGGATGGTATTGTCCTACCATTGAGTCCTGTAGTTGATGTTGGGCAATCACCTGCCCCTCACTGAGTCACTGGCAATGTTATTAGGCAAGTTTGTGGACATAGTCCTGTTGGTCTATTCAACATGATGTGCCAGTCTCTGAAAGATAGTAACCCTTTAACAGGTCTCCTCAACGGCCTTGCGGGGGACGGTAAAATGGCGATTTATGTTTTTTAAAGGCAAATTAAACAACAAAGCGTTATGAAACTAGCAAAAATTTTGGCGCTTTTTCGGTTGATCCCACCCCTCCCCAGTTAACGGAAGGACTTCCGAATGCGTTCCATAGTCCGAGTGAAAACAATACATAGCTACCCCAGGGGCTTTCCCTGATATGTCAATCTGACTACTGCCCAGACGAACATCAGCCTACAGCCTCGATGATACAAACTGACTAGACCCTCACGTCGTTACATATATCAATCTGACAATCGACTAATATAGCCTCTAGAGGTCAGTTGGGGTGGGAACTACCGAAAAAGCGCCAAAATTTTAACTAAAACAGCAGAATGAGAGAGAAATGAACAACCTTTATTTGGTACCATTTTTAGTAATGACAGGCGGTAAATAAATATGATGAGGGAAGATCAAAATGGTGACAAAACGGTGGAATACATCCCTGTGTAGCATTGAAGTTTGAACACAGCTGTTGTTAGAAAGACTTCCGAACGCATCTGGAATCTAGACCTAGACTCTAGATCTAGACCCATGCATTTTATCCTAATTAAGAAATTATTAAAGTGTATAAATAGTCAATGCACTAGGTGCTGTCAGCATGTCGGTGCGGTCAATTACATTTGTTTTTCCTTACAGTTTCATTTACCGGTGTTTTTGTGACCAATCCACGTTTTGTGTCGTTCTTATCAAGACATCACATAGCTTATCCCTGCTGTCTAAGCTTGTATTTTGCCTTGGATAACTTTCCCAAATTTTGTGTCCCCACAACTTCCATCTTGAGTTCAAAGGTAAATATGTGACCCTATAGTTTTCTCCATTTAGTGGTCAGGTGTGCTCACAAAAGTGCTCTGAACACTCTCCTTTGGGTGGATTTTCATTGAAAATGTGTATTCTGGGGATTATGAGTGTGATTATGCACATATGGCACTGACTGCACTGACATGCATTCATCTGACACCCTGCATGAGGTGCAGTCATTGGTAATTGCAGTGTGACATCAGTGTTGTGTTTGCATCAACTGGGATCACTAGCACCATTATTATTTATTATATTAATATGACAACATGATGTATTTAAAAGAAGAGTTCAAAAGAGCCACTGCAGACCAGTTAATAGTAAACAACTGACTTTAGGCCTAATGAGAAACAAAAAATAATATACTTGGTAAAATCCAAATTATACATCTTGGCTATATTTAAGGCATTTTGCAACTTGATCAAAGAATAGGTCTAGTAAGGCAAAATACCAGCATGAGGACGAGAAAGAGTGGGAAGACAAAAAATTAGAAAGGTGGAGAACGGGAAGGTTGATTATCAGATCTATTTTGATATTGATAGCACAGAGAGCATACACTGATGGCACTTACATGCAGGTGACTGCACGACCAGCAACTTGTGACTGCACCACCAACAGGTGACCGCACAGACATGCAGTTGATGCTTACACATGAAAAGTGTTCTGACTAGCACAGATTAAATGAGAGAGAATATTAAGTGTTCACTGACAAGCCCAAAGTTCAGTGGTTAAATTGAGCTAGTCGGAAGCTCGCTGGACTTTGTTTACTTCTGGGCATTTACCATTTCCTGCCTCGTGACCGCACATAGTGCACTGACCATATATACTCTAACATAGATCATTCGATTAATATCTTACATATTTGGCGGTGGGCAAATCTTTAATATTATTAAGTGCAACCCTGGGCATAGTCTTGATAAGGTCCAATGCGCGTTCGGTGACTTTGGACGCCATCTTGATATTTTGGGAACGACTGCTTTCTTCGCGTAAAAGAACCAATGGTCGCTCAGGTGTCATGATAAAAAGCATCCGGTATGTTTTGCTTCATGTTGACTCACATAACAGTGTGCAAAACGCGATTTACATTACATTTTGTTTCTGATCAACATGCGCAACAATAACATGGCAAATAATTCAATTCTCTCTTGGCCTATACTTGGTGATTCTACCATATGAAATAATGCTAAAATTAATGTGGTTTTGTGTAGCAAAGATTTTCTGTATTTAAAAAAAAAAATATTTTGTGATACGAAGTAATGTATATCGATCAGGTTATGCTGAATTATTTTGAAAGCGGCAACAGTCATTCGACATCCAGTTTCATTTTACCTCTTTTTTAACTTGCGCGCGACGCCTTGAAGCCAGCTGTCCGGCATATACCCGAATCTCGGGATATACACCAAGACCCACTATAAATATATATAGTTGGTCTTGGATATACACTACTAAACTAGATTCCACACGTGGATTCGTCAGCCCTCTCTTATCCTGCTTCGTGAAGCGAGCCCACATGAGCCGCTTTGAAAACCCGTGTCGCCACCGCTGTGTGGGTTGAGCGCTTGATGCCGGCCTAGCCCAACTCAGCTAACGGGTTGAAAAAGAGCGGTAATTGTGATTGATTTTGTAACTTTAATTTGTTTATGGCCACTTGCATACCATTTCCGTACACCATGAGATAAATAAACATTCCTTGACTGAAAAAAAACAACAACTGAATAAACCGACACAACTCACCACAAGTACAGTTGTATGCGAAAAAGAAAAGGGGCACACATGAGTGGGAGAAGCAAGAAGATTGTAAAGTGTGTTAGTGTTTGTTGTGTGGCACGGCGGTAGAGGATGGGGTAAGCCGAGAGGGAAGACAACTGGTGATGAGAAGTTAACACTAACGGCTTCATTGGTTCATACACTTGTCACTGAATTGGGCTAAAAAATTTGCAAAAACACTACAAAACCAGTAGTATACTATAGTTA
This sequence comes from Onchidella celtica, assembly GCA_963931925.1. Taxonomy (NCBI): domain Eukaryota; kingdom Metazoa; phylum Mollusca; class Gastropoda; order Systellommatophora; family Onchidiidae; genus Onchidella; species Onchidella celtica. Next base: position 45,161,878 of record OZ007571.1, read on the forward strand.
AGAGAAAGAGATGTGCAAGGGTACGGGCAATGTGGTGACTGGCCAGACAATAGACTGGTGAAATACTAGCCCTATCATGTGGCCTCACACTGACAACATTGAACTTTTACTAATATCAAGCCTGGACTACAATTGAAAAGAAAATGTGGCTGCAAAGCTCCATGGGACAAACAAGCTACATTGTTATGTACTAGATAGATAGATAGATAGATAGATAGATAGATAGATAGATAGATAGATAGATAGATAGATAGATAGATAGATAGATAGATAGATAGATAGATAGATAGATAGATAGATAGATAGATAGATAGATAGATAGGTGTATGTTGGCACCCGACACCCCATCAAACCATGGTACCATTATCTATGATTTCACTACTGACATCTGGACCAGTGCAATTGATAAACCTTATAGTCAAAGGCCTACACGCACAAACACAATGACTCAAATAATGAGTCACTGCCCACGCGACGATGGCCACCAGCGCCTTCTAAAAATCCCATCCAGTCAGTGGCGTGTCTGGGTATTGCTGTCCGGTCAGTGACCTAACTCACGGGGAATCTTATCTGGGTCGCACTGACCCTTGCGGATGTGCGATGACTACACCACCGCTGTCCACGTGGTATGAAAATATTCAATGCTATGCCTTATCACTCTTCATGATGAATTAACCAGCAAAAGCTTTGTCTGTAAGTCTGTAACCAATGATCTGACTTATGACACCAGATTGACAGCTGTAATTTTCGCGTGAATGAGGCACGGTAACTAGCCACGCTCCCAAGCTCTAAACAAATGGGTTTCATCCAGATTGACACATACTAATGAACCAATGTGAGCATTTGGGGCAAAGGTAATTTCAGAGCTGGTTTCTAATTGGTTCTTAGACAACTCTAGATGATGGTCAGCTTGTGAGAAAATGAGATAATATTGCAAATTTGTTTAGCAACAGTTCGCATGTCGATGTTACACCTTTTGATGGTGTGGAGAGAGCCTTTGAAAGCTTAGTCTTTGTGATTTCGACCAGTGGTTCACTGGTTGTCACAATGTCTTTGATTTGGAAGAGATACAGTGAGCAATAAGACGGTAGTTACGTCTCAAAGAGGACAGTGACCTGACGCGTGAAAATACTGCTTGCGCGCTGCGCGGTCACCTTGACCTTAGGGAATTGATACGCCCGTGCAGAGTGAATGCCTGGAGAGTCGATGCCATATTTCGACGATGGATTTTTCGTTTTGTGATTTTTATTTAGGGAGAGCTCCTTTAGATCACAATTTCGACTTTTTTTTGTTGAGTATTACGGATCTTCACTCGGTAAGATGGCTCGATTCGGAGTAACGCATCATGTTCCTTAAGGTAATGATGCACCAGCCTGTCTTTTTTTTTTTTTTAGCGATACTTATCGATTGTCTTATCCTCGGCAGCATTAGAGACATCCTGCTTAGTAATGCTTTTACTCAGGTCCCCCGGTGTAAACTCGCCTGCCGAGTTGGTAAGAGGGGTTCGAATCTCCGCAAGAGCTAGGATATTTTGTTTCTGCCCCCCCCCCCCCACATGATCATCGCTGCTTTGCTCCAGAATACAAAATTGTGACTATGATTTTTTTTGTTTATCTTTTTTGTTTAGATGAATTAGGAGCCAATTTTGCCAGGTATGAAATCACAGAGGAAGTCAGATAGCGCAAATAAAAATGAACTAACATTCCATGCAAACAAAAATATAATAAAACAAAACATGACAAATAGCTGAGGCAAAGGACCCCCAAAATATGTTTTCAATAAATACATAATAGATCCAGGTTACCGTAGAGAGAGAGGAGCTGTTCAGTTCACACTGACTAAAAGAAATCATTTACATGTTTGAAATTTCTAATTTGTTATTTCTAATTAGCAATGAACAGGAATAAATAAAATGAACACGAATAAATGAAATGAACAGGAATAATAAAAGAAGTAATCTGAAGCACACTAGTAATGATCAGTTTCCCCATGACATCAATTTTGTAAAATCCTTAGGAAAAAAAATTAATGATTCCTAATAACGCCTAGTACCATGTTTAAAAAAAAAATCAAATATAACTTTATACAACCCCCCCCCCCCCCCAACTGGCTATTGCTAAATATGCTTTTCTTTGTACACTACACCATTCTTTGTACATACACGTGATAATGTTTGACTTAAGAATTAAAAGAAAAATATTAAAAATTCCATTTTATTTCATAACAGCGGATCATGTTTTCAGTACAGTGTAACATCTATCAATATCAACATTTCTTTTACTCATCAAAACCAGTTTGTCTGTGTGTTCGTTTGTTTGTTTGAATAGCTGTAATCCAGAAACGCAACAAAAGTCGCCAGTGGCAACAGTAGGCTACATTCTTAAAACTACAGCATTATGAGCTTTTCGTGGCACGATTTAGATAATTCGAAGATCTCTCTTTGTTCATAGGTTCATATTAAAACAGGCGATGACGACCAGGAGGAGGACGATACTGATGAAGATGATGATGATGATGATGAAAATAGATAGGGGAGGTGGACTGTAATGACCTGAGTTCAACTGTGTCTGATAATTAAGCTAATTAGCTCACCTGGCTGGCAATAATTTTTTTTTTAGTTTTTCAGAGCGCTCGTTTATTTAGTTAGTGAAGAGTCTGGAATTCCATCCACGGTTGCGCGCCACCATTTATTTTTTTTTTTGGAGAGGAAGTGATTGTCAAGGGACGAAGATATCTATTACATTTACCATTACAATCTGAACGGCTGGAGAAAAAATAAACCCAGAAAGAAAAATCTATGTAAAGGTGGCCCAGTCTCAGATCGAATCTCTTGACACGTTCTTGAATTTAGGACACAAAACAGATAAGAAAATATTACAGTGGTGCAGAAAAACTAAAATGACATCATTATTCAGTGCATAAATTACCGGTACATTTTTTATTAGGAAACTTGACAATGTCCAGTACAATGTGGTTATTTGACATTACAGTACATGGTTATGTAGTTATGGTATCGCGTTGACGTAGGAAATCCTACCAACCCTACAGAAATCCTGTACAGATTTACGTCGGATTGACGTTGGGATGCTGGCTGGGATAGTATTATTTTGCATAAAATATTTGAATTTTTGTTTTCCTGGCCAGCAACTCCGCCCCCGAAGAAAAAAGAGCTCTCCGTTGTTCCTTTTTGATGGGCTCAGAAAAAACTATTCACAAAGCAATGAACAAATAATATCATTAATTCATTCTTGGCGTTTTGATACTGAAATTGATATTAAAACTGACGTAGGCCTAACAGCTGCCATCACTACAGATGTCTGTCTTGCCCTATGGAAATCATGCTCATTCTTGTACCTGAATTTTGATCCACATAGCTACACTGGGAAATTTTTGCAAGCTAGCAATCTTGACGTTGTTAAAAACATATCTTACGCGCCAAATGCCCACAAAGTTTAAACAAAGTTTAATCCGTTGTTCAAGGAATTCATTTACATCATATGGCCATGACAGATAAAAAAAAGTTGCTGGTTTATGACAATCTAGGATTGATTAAATTATCTGATTGTGAAGTCCACAAGCTGTACAGTTCGTAGAGCATTCATGATTTTGATGTTGTCGAATTGTATAATCTGCCTTCCAATTTTGTGTTTGTTTTGTTTTGCTTTTTTTTGTTAAACTTGGGACCATCCATTCTATAATCCTACAACTTACTTTGTTGAAAGAATGTAAATTGCCATAACTCAAAAGCGTACCCACACTTCCTCTACCCCCCGCCCCCCATCTCCCCTTGTAATATGCTTTTCAAAAGGTCCCCGCCTCCCCTGATTTCGTTGATCTTGGCTTAGTCGCGCCATGTTTATCGTAATGAAAGCGCCGATTTAAACGCGGCATATTAAAGAAGTTGAGTCAACCTTTCCACGCGTTTTTTCTTTTCTTAATTTATCAAGTTTTAAGGCTAGTTCTCAACGAGGTGTGAACATTTCAACACAATGGGTAATGCATTTTTAAAATTGCGCACTTTTAAAATGTGTAGAGTTATTTTTGAAAGACCGTATAATTATGGTTTACGTGACAAAATGCAGGCAAGAAATAGGATCGCAATGTAACTATTAAGTGAACAAAACAGTAACATCTTCTTATAGGCCACATCATGGTAACTAACATTCCACTACAACGCCAAAACTCTGTTAATATAAACTGGCCACAAAATAGCACACCATAGCACACAGACATGTCAGAACAACACAAACGCAACGAGGAATGGATAAAGTGTGTAAGATATGGCCATATAAGCTTACGGTTTAGAGCAAGAAATACTCTAAATATCAACGGGGGCAACGATTGGTTAACCACTGCTCACATTTGTCTGTAGCACACGATGTACTGAGTTCATTCAATCTCTGTAGCAACGGTGCGAACTTTGTAGACGTTTTTTTCGGTGGATGGAGTGTATTGGAATCACCAGAATCGACGGGACAACGTTCTTTTCCGGGCACATGGCAACAAATCCGTGACGCTGTTGATGTTTGCTGACCGTCATGCTGATGCAGAACACCTATGGTACTTTCTATGTCGTGTCTTTGACCAATGTTTGTGGGTGGGACAAAGTCAATTCTCTTCTCCTCAGTATGGTCATAGATATGCGGTGCAGTTTCCAGTGTGCAGCGCGGCATAATTACAATGAACGTTGATGTCTTATTGGGTGCAGATTCTTCAGCATCTTCGTCACACCTATCATCGCCACAGTTACACGTAGCTGCGGGTGTTGCGGGAACAGATATGCTTAGATCACTTTCCAGGTTTATTTTTTTGCGATTGATTGAAGAGGCTTCAGGTGAAAGATCTTCGCGTTCATTCAATTTCAGATAAGTCTGCCAGGACTTCTGAATCAAGGATGTTTCCGCATGTGTCTTAGGAGTGTTGCCGGTTGTCACGGATACGCCAAAGTCGTTGGTAGTTACTCTGAACTTCCCATTATCCGTGTCGGTGTGAGGAAACATATCACTGTCTGTTCCCAGTTCGGAAATGTTTTCAGCTTTGCGACTTGATGGTGATACCTGACTTTTCTTCGAATTAAATCTATTTAAATGATTTTTCACACGCAAGATGTGCATGCGGTATTTTCTGGAGCCCCGAGACGTCGCACGAGAGAGTCTGATGTTCTTTTGTCACCGCTGGATGATTCCGATGTTTTAGTTTCTGTCTCGCTGAAGTCTTGCAGTATGTAGGATTTGACATGTTCCTCATTTAGGAAATGCCGTGACGTTGTTTCCAAGGAGACATTTTGGGCTTTGACACTTTTATAGTTCGATTTACCAAAGACATTATCGATCCTCGCAAGCAGAGCATACGACGTGTCACCAGTTGTCGATGCAATGCTATCTCCATACAGTAACCAGCATTCGAATTCACTATCTCTGTGCAGGTTTACCTTTTGATATGAACAAGATGCCCTGTCAGTCCTTCGAACTTCACGAACTTTTTTCATTCTGGGTTTCACATTTACTGAAGACCAGTTGTGTTGTCCGAACTGTGCTCGGGGTGGTTTAGATGCACCCGAGTAAGCTGCAGATTTCATATCCGTGTACTGAGTTCCAGGAAAAATTGTTTGCTTTTGTGTACTTTCTGCCATCATTTCTTTGTATGATGCTTCACTCATTACCGTACCCTTGCAGTCTAAAATCAGTCTACTGCTTCGTGTGAAATCCTTATCTTTACGACATTGAGCACGATGACTGTAGTGTTTAGACCTTGACTTTGTATTTTGACAATTACTGAAGAAACTGGGACAATTTTCACGATCATCATGGGCAAGTATGGCATTCTATCTCTGTTCGTGCACACGATGCAGTCTACGCCTTTTCTCAGACTGTTTTAAGAAGTCATTATATTTCTGTCTGGTCGAGTCCATTTTGGAGTGAAACATAATTCAGATTTGAGATTCAGCCAGTCTCTAAGCTTCTTACTGGACCAAAAAGATCGCATTTTACTAGAGTCCACCTTAACATGCCATGATTTTATTGGCACGGCCTGAATATTACAAAAGCAGACAAGGCTGTATCAAAAATGGTCGAGGTCATTATCGCATTTGGCACCAGGACTTTTTGATTACTTGACCGTACAGTTGCGATTCCGGCTGCATTGCCTTATCGTGCGCTATCTTAAGTTTTGAGGTTACCTTTCAATGATAAATCAGCGAGGCAAATCGAAATCGCGGGCTTTATCTTCCCTCCACTTCTCTATGAAAGAGAGCAGATCAACAACAGCAAGGAGAGAGGGAGAGAGGAAAGAAGAAATAGAGGATGAGGGCGAGATAAAGAGGGAAAAAAGCGGGATGGGAGGAGTAAAAGATACCTGAGGCGAAAATAGTTTTTTTTCAAAAAAAATTACAAAATGTAAACAGTCATTAGCTTATCCCACTGCTTAAAATAACCATATTACTTCAATCTCACCCATACTTAGCAAAGTTACTGCATCAGGAATTCAAGCGCCAGCATGCTGTTTTATACTCGTCACACTGAAATTAGCTCAGAACAAGAAAGTGTACAAACCTTATACATGTGTCAAAATGTATCTTATTTGGCAAATTCACGAACCCGTGGCATTGAAAGCCGGTAACTTTGATTTAGAAACTCTATGCAGAATTATTTAATTGGGGTATCACAAATCCCAGACTGGGAGATGTAATAAGTTATGACAGGACAACAATCACGAACGAACAAGTTTAACACTTAACAGAACAACCCATCAGACTCACACATTTATTAAACATAATTATACAGATAATAGCGCAATTACATACATTATATTATTGAATTTAACTGCCGTACAACGGCCTTATTCCCACATGCACTCTTCCTCGGATCCACAACCCGGTAGTTACTTCCTAAAGACACTTCGGCCTCAGCCTCTCCCCTCAGGGTCTTAATAGCACATTAATAATTCACTGGCACCGCAGTCTCTCAATATCACCTTCCTATTGCCATAACACCTTAGCATTCCACTAGCACCTCAGCAGGGCAATAGCACATTATCATTTCAATTAGCCCATCAACATGGCAATAGTACATTATCATTTCAATAGCCCATCAACATGGCAATAGTACATTATCATTTCAATAGCCCATCAACATGGCAATAGTACATTATCATTTCAATTAGCACATTCACGCTCATATCTACGTCCCTGTCCGTGGCCTGACTGCCACGACTTTATGTGCCTCTACTGTCCTGCACCGACAGCCTCACTCTTGGCCTATGTGTGGCCCCCGGCCCTATGCTGGCCTATCCCCTGTGCTCACCGAGGTGGCTCTTCGGCCCGTCCCCGACACCTACAAGAATAACATTACATTGGTATAATACCATACCATTTCTATTCACTCCACCTCTCCTTACAACCCATGAAGCGTACACACAATAGTTCACATTTCACTCACCAAACATCTTACGGTAACACACCTCCATCGTAGTACACAATACTCACTCGTGCTACAAATCCATGAACTCAACTTTCATCTATCGCTCATGGCGCACATTGCTATATCCAATATCAAGGACTTCCACATTCCTCACATATACTTATTTACATCATGGTAATAGACGAATATAATACATCAATCATAATTATCAATCATCGTTTCACCTACCAGTCATCACTGGAAAAAACTCTCTCACTAGTCTTCCGACTGCTCCCCTTATGTTCGCCCACTGGGCTTTCTCTTGCGTCCGCTCTTTAGGACGTTCTAACTTGCAGTGATAGTAATACAGCGCTCTCGCCTCATTCAGACCCCCCCCCCCCGCCACTCACAACATGCACGCTTTTCCTTACTTGTCTACGTGCGTTAATTTTACTCTCCTCCTCCCCCCCGTAATTATTAACTATCGCTCACTCCACTCGTGACATGGGGCTTTCTATATTACCAATTGAAATGAATAGGGACAGGCAATAGTAATAGGCCTATATATATATCATTTTACAAACGTACAAATTTAAACGCACACACCTCATAACTAGTTTTTACGTGCCATGTGTTTGAAGGAATTTGTGTATGTTGGGTTGGGGCTGGGTTGAGGGGGGGGGGGTGTATAGGAAGTGTGCACTCTCGCGTAAGTGTTGCGTAATGTCCCGTTTTACCTTGTGGTCTAGCTGGCCTTATGGACTCTCTTGCATGATCACTGACACTTCTCTAAATTAATTTAGCTATCATAAGTTCTTGAAACCTACATCCTGTTGAAACCTACATCAAAATTCATGTTTGACGAGATAATTTAGTCACATAATCTAAGCAAATCACAATGCTCTTTAAATTCAAATCCTGCCAACTTTATCAAAACACCAGGCAAGCACATTATGTACTTTAGATAGGGCCGTACTTGGATTTGAGAGTTATAATACCGGTGGCTGCAGCTGCTATTCCTGACTATTTTAAACTCTTGCATATTTTTGTCTTCAGATTTTGTTGTTGTTACAGGGGCAAGAGCTAGCTTTAGGGACAATACATGTCTTAGGTTTAGGGTTAGGAATAATGGCAAGGTTAGGAGTATTTTAGGGTTAGGAATAAGGGCAAGGTTATGGATAGGTTTAGGGTTAGTAGTAAAGGCATGTTTAGGGTTAGGAATAAGGGCGGGGTTAGGGATAGGTTTAGGGTTGGAATAATGGCAAGGTTAGGGTATGTTTAGTGTTAGGAATAAGGTTATACATTATATCGATAGGAATCAGCCTGACCTCCACGTATTTTATTAAAACTCACTGTTATTTGATGGTATTTGAAATGGTGTGTAAGAATAGAAATATTTCATGAAGTAATGATTAAAACATGAACAGAAAGAAGCCGCGTGGACCGCCGAGAATTCTTTCCTCTGATTGGCGTTGGCAAGTGGCAGAAATAAAGTAGAAAAGTCATCACCAAAAATGTGCTGTGTCTAAGAGCAGCTAGCCTCTAGTATTATCAGGGAGTTAACTAGGGTTGATGACGCACCACAGACTAATAAAATAATTTATTAGTCTGTGTGACGCACAGGGCAAGTAACAATAATTACAATGTGCGTAATATTACATGCGCCACTTTAAAACTCCATTCATTAATAATAAAATTCTGGCTGAATTATACGGGAGCAAAAATTTAAAAAAGAACCAAAAAAATAACCGTACTCTTTCATTGTTAAAGAAACGAAATCCTGTACATGACATAAACTAAACCACTTGCCTTGTACAAGGCCGCCACGTGCGAACTTCATAATAATGTGAGCCAAGTCCGGAAAACGACACTTTCGTTCGCCAGGTCTGACATCGGTCGAAGTTAATGTTTTGGTTGATTACTCCGTATCTCGTTTGTGTGTAAGCATGTTTTTCATGAATGATATATATGCCTAAACGAGTTTAAAACGCCCCCAGATTACTTAATTACCAGGTAAAACTACCTTTATATGAGTATAGGGTCAGGAACTAGGGAGTTAAATGAATGTTCAGTCCCCATGGGCCAAATTGAGGATCTTTAAAGACTTCTTTGGACAAAAATTAAAAACCTTTTTCAAAAACCTGTTAATAAGATAAGATAAGATAAGATAAGATAAGATAAGATAAGATAAGATAAATTTTATTCGTCCTTGTACAAGGACATTTGTTTTGATCATTGAATACATAACAATATAGTTAAAGAAATTATGATATATAGCGCACACGCACACACACACACACACGCACGCACACACGCGCGTACACACATATGTATATATACACACACACTAATAAATAAATAAAATTAACAGTGCACACAATATGCTTCCGTTACTAAAACACAGTGACCTGACACGCAAGACACAATTCGACTGTATACAGATTACGATCAAGATGACGACATTATTGCAACATCCTAGTTGATGATGGAATAAACGATTTAAAGTAGCGCTCTGTTTTAGTTTTCTTTGACAATACCCTTAGACTTCTTACAGATCTAATGTATTCCTTGTTCAGGGGATGTTGGGAGTCATTTATTATATTATTAACTTTTCTCAACCAGTTCACGAATGCTCAAGGACCCTATATGTTTAAATATCTGAAATAAATTGAAATAAAGCAGTTATTCCTTGCTTACTTTACATTGTTAAGTATAATGGTGAGACATAATCAGAGCTGTTGGTCAGATGAGTCGAAAATCAATAAAGGCGAGTCTTTAAACAAACAAACGAAATCAAACAAAACACATTTTTTTTTTTTTTTTTGCTGCACAACAGCAAAAGAAAAAAGTTATGATGATCTGATATTTTATGGGACTTTATAAGGACCTTGCACATATTTCAGTACCGGTGTAGCAGGCCAGATTATACCCCCGCCAGACTATACCCGGGGTTAAACTGGCCTAGCCCAGAATATCCCCCGGGGTATATTCTGGGCTAGGCCAGTTTATACCCCGGGGTTTACTTTGGGCTAGGCCAGACTATACCCCCCAGTCCAGATTATACCCCCTACTTTTTTTTAAAAACAAGTCAAGACCGTAGTTTATTTCAACTTTAGTTTGAATTGTTCATTATCACTGTCATCAGATATCATATTGAAGCATACATTTTTGACTCTTGTAAATTATGATACATTTAAAAGGACATAAACATGCTTAAAAAGCATTGATTTACAAAAGGATTGAAAATCCATTGAAACTGATATGATTAAACTTTAACACTAATTTTACTTGTGTCCGTTGGTATTATTATTGTTCTGGTTTTTTTATAATTAGTTCACCATGAGTTAAACATGTATTGTATTTTTTTTGTTTGGCACCACTAACATATACTTAGTGGCAAGGTATGAACTAATTATAAGACTCATAAGTGTAAAGTTATCTGAATCTTATTATAATTTTTGAAAATAAGAAATGTGCTTGATATGTCGGAACAATTAGATCTATATACAAAGTTACACTGATGCAGAGAGAAAGGCCAGAAAAGAATACATAGAGAAAAAAACAACAACAACATTTTAACATCTGAACTGGCAGATGGTGCAATTCCATCATCCAGCAAACATTAAATACTTCACACAAAACTAAATACATACTAAAATTGTTTCACATAATGAATTTAACCTGTCCAGATCCACTTGAAACGTTACAGAAAGCTAACCAGTAATATACAATAATAACAATAAGAAAACCAAATCATCTTATTTACTCTTGAAAATAAAGAGAATATAATCAATATTAGAATCACCATCATCTTGGAATAATACAAAGATAAGAGGGAATATAAAAATGACCTACACATCATTCTAGAATCTATAAGCAGCAATAATATAATGTAATATATGTGCAAGTACATGTAAAAAATAATGTGTTAAATCTTTTCAACTGTTCAAGTAGAACTGGACTGAAAGCTTTAGCGAAGTAGCTTTGATAGTCATGTAAAAAGACAGATTAAATCCACTGAGACAACAGTGCATTGCAGAAAGTAATTATAGTATGTTATGGCAAAAATTCGATGGATCATGTTGCATGAACATGTCTTGTTAGTAAATTCTTTGATAGCGTATTTGTAGAAATGTATACATTTTATGTAGCTCATGGTTTAAGGCACTGGATTAGTGTCACTCACGTTCGTTGGCATGTTGTAGTTGTTTTTGTAGTTGATTGCCATTGAGTAAAATTTGCACGGTACTGTTTGTTTGGCACTGACATACACATCCCAATGGATGAAATAATTAACGGACTCATAAAAATGAAGTCATTTTAAATATTTTTTTGTGTACAAATACACAGTTGTTAAATCCCTTGGCAAGGGACGTGTTAAGCTTAGGAAGGTAAAGACGGACAAGGTCTTTTCTTTTTTTTTTTTTTATTTCATTTCACTCGCGAGTGACATTCCCTTACTCACTATAAGTTATAACACATAAGTTCAATCTTTCAAATACCTTGCAAACTAATCCAGTCTCTTAAACCGTAATGTACATGAAATGTATATCTTTCTACAAATAACCTATCAAAGAATGATACTCCTGTCACCTGTCACCTGTCGGCTTCATCGTCATCGATGTTAGCTGCTACAGTGGATGTCACGACAAAATCTCCTCCACCCAATCCTGTCCTTAGCTTTCCTAGTTAGTTCACTTATTTCCAGCTGGCTGACTTTCTTGATGTTATCGTGATATGTAATGGGTGGTCTTCCTTGTTTTCTCTTTGTTTCTGTCTTTCCTTGAAGGATTGATATCACGAGGGCCGTGCTTTTGTTTCGGGCCGCGTGGCCGATGTATGCAAGTCTTCTTTTATTTATTTCAGGTGTTATTCTTCTGGTGGTGCCAAGCTGTTCTAAGATGCTTGTATTTGTTCTCCTTTCTGTCCAACTTATTCTGAGTAGCCTTCTGTAAAGCCACATTTCAGCTGCCTCCAATCTTGTTATGTCTGCCTTTTTGAGTGTCCAGGCTTCACAACCATATAGTAGGACTGGCCAGATCCAGCACTTAAGTATGTTCACTTTGAGGTCCGTTGGTGTGCCTCTATCCTTCCAAATGTTGTTTAGTTGAACCATTTTGTGTTTTGCCATTCCTATCCTTGTTTTTATGTCCTTTGAGCAGCTTCCATCTTGCGATTTATGTGATCCTAGGTATTTGAAATCAGTCACTTTTTCTAGTGCTGTTTTGTTTACTAGTATCTCCTGGTGTTCATGGTGCCCTGTTCCAGTATGCATGACTTTCGTTTTCTTAGCATTTAGGTGTAGGCCTGCTGTCTTGCCCGCTTCATCCACTCTGTGCAACACTCTTTTCATGCTGGTGATGTTATCTGACATAAGAGCTGTGTCATCAGCGTAGCGAAGGTTTGTGATGTTTCGGCCTCCGATCTTTATTCCCATATCTTGTATGTCTGCGTATCATCAAAGAATGATACTCCTGTCACCTGTCACCTGTCGGCTTCATCGTCATCGATGTTAGCTGCTACAGTGGATGTCACGACAAAATCTCCTCCACCCAATCCTGTCCTTAGCTTTCCTAGTTAGTTCACTTATTTCCAGCTGGCTGACTTTCTTGATGTTATCGTGATATGTAATGATACTCACTGACAAGAAATACTGTTAATGTAACATGATCCATCGAATTTTGCCTCAACATGCTATAGATCTAATTACCTTTTATAATGCACTACTTTTGTCTCAGTGGACTTACTCTGTCGGCCTACACAACTGTCAAGGCTATTTAGTATTTCACTAAAGCTTTCTGTCCAGTTCTACTTGAGTATTTCAAAAGATTTAACACGTTTTTTATATATAGTTGATACACATACATTGCTGCTTATAAATTCTAGAATGATTTGTAGGCATACGCTGCCATTTTTACACTCCCTCTCATATCTTTACAATTTCCAAGATGATGATGACGATTCTGATATTGATATTTCTCTATATTTTCAAGAGTAAATAACATGATTTCGTGTTCTTATTGTTATCATTATTACTGGTTAGCATTCTGTAACGTTTCAAGTGGATCTGGACAGGTGGAGTTCATCAGTCGCAAACATTAAGTGCCTATTTAGTTTTATATCTGCTGGATGATGGAATTGCACTATCTGTCAGTTGGATTATCATTATTATTTTTTTCTGTGTGTTCTTTTCTGGCCTTTTCTCCCTACATCATTGTAACAAAAAATACAATGCATGTTTTACTCATGGCCAACTAACTATCAAAATAATAATAATAATAATATATCATCAACACTCACGAGTGAAATTAATGCTGAAGTCTAATCATGTCAGTTTGAATGGATACTCAACTCTTTTGTATATCAATGCATTTTAAGGCATGTTTGTTCCTTCTAAAATGTATCATGATTTACAGAAGTCGAGAATGTAGGCCTATGTATGTACACCAAAGTAAACTAAGGCTGAAATAAACTGTTATTATTATTTTCTCTAAATTGCATTATGACTTGTTGGTGTCAAGAATGTGTTCATGTATGTCTTAATATGATATCTGATGACAGTGATGAAGAACAGGCTGAAATAAACTGTGGTCTTGACTTGTTTTTAAAGAAAAAGCAGGGGGTATAATCTGGACTGGGGGGGTATAGTCTGGCCTAGCCAAAAGTAACCCCGGGGTATAAACTGGCCTAGCCCAGAATATACCCCGGGGTATATTCTGGGCTAGGCCAGTTTAACCCCGGGTATATTCTGGGCGGGGGGTATATTTTGGCCTGTTACACCGGTGTAGCAGGCCAGATTATACCCCCGCCAGACTATACCCGGGGTTAAACTGGCCTAGCCCAGAATATATACCGGGGTATATTCTGGGCTAGGCCAGTTTATACCCCGGGGTTTACTTTGGGCTAGGCCAGACTATACCCCCCCAGTCCAGATTATACCCCCTACTTTTTTTAAAAAACAAGTCAAGACCGTAGTTTATTTCAACTTTAGTTTGAATTGTTCATTATCACTGTCATCAGATATCATATTGAAGCATACATTTTTGACTCTTGTAAATTATGATACATTTAAAAGGACATAAACATGCTTAAAAAGCATTGATTTACAAAAGGATTGAAAATCCATTGAAACTGATATGATTAAACTTTAACACTAATTTTACTTGTGTCCGTTGGTATTATTATTGTTCTGGTTTTTTTATAATTAGTTCACCATGAGTTAAACATGTATTGTATTTTTTTTGTTTGGCACCACTAACATATACTTAGTGGCAAGGTATGAACTAATTATAAGACTCATAAGTGTAAAGTTATCTGAATCTTATTATAATTTTTGAAAATAAGAAATGTGCTTGATATGTCGGAACAATTAGATTTATATACAAAGTTACACTGATGCAGAGAGAAAGGCCAGAAAAGAATACATAGAGAAAAAAACAACAACAACATTTTAACATCTGAACTGGCAGATGGTGCAATTCCATCATCCAGCAAACATTAAATACTTCACACAAAACTAAATACATACTAAAATTGTTTCACATAATGAATTTAACCTGTCCAGATCCACTTGAAACGTTACAGAAAGCTAACCAGTAATATACAATAATAACAATTAGAAAACCAAATCATCTTATTTACTCTTGAAAATAAAGAGAATATAATCAATATTAGAATCACCATCATCTTGGAATAATACAAAGATAAGAGGGAATATAAAAATGACCTACACATCATTCTAGAATCTATAAGCAGCAATAATATATGTAATATATGTGCAAGTACATGTAAAAAATAATGTGTTAAATCTTTTCAACTATTCAAGTAGAACTGGACTGAAAGCTTTAGCGAAGTAGCTTTGATAGTCATGTAAAATGACAGATTAAATCCACTGAGACAACAGTGCATTGCAGAAAGTAATTATAGTATGTTATGGCAAAAATTCGATGGATCATGCTGAATGAACATGTCTTGTTAGTAAATTCTTTGATAGCGTATTTGTAGAAATGTATACATTTTATGTAGCTCATGGTTTAAGGCACTGGATTAGTGTCACTCACGTTCGTTGGCATGTTGTAGTTGTTTTTGTAGTTGATTGCCATTGAGTAAAATTTGCACGGTACTGTTTGTTTGGCACTGACATACACATCCCAATGGATGAAATAATTAACGGACTCATAAAAATGAAGTCATTTTAAATATTTTTTTGTGTACAAATACACAGTTGTTAAATCCCGTGGCAAGGGACGTGTTAAGCTTAGGAAGGTAAAGACGGACAAGGTCTTTTCTTTTTTTATTTTTATTTCATTTCACTCGCGAGTGACATTCCTTTACTCACTATAAGTTATAACACATAAGTTCAATCTTTCAAATACCTTGCAAACTAATCCAGTGTCTTAAACCGTAATGTACATGAAATGTATATCTTTCTACAAATAACCTATCAAAGAATGATACTCACTGACAAGAAATACTGTTAATGTAACATGATCCATCGAATTTTGCCTCAACATGCTATAGATCTAATTACCTTTTATAATGCACTACTTTTGTCTGAGTGGACTTACTCTGTCGGCCTACACAACTGTCAAGGCTATTTAGTATTTCACTAAAGCTTTCTGTCCAGTTCTACTTGAATATTTGAAAAGATTTAACACGTTTTTTATATATAGTTGATACACATACATTGCTGCTTATAAATTCTAGAATGATTTGTAGGCATACGCTGCCATTTTTACACTCCCTCTCATATCTTTGCAATTTCCAAGATGATGATGATGATTCTGATATTGATATTTCTCTATATTTTCAAGAGTAAATAACATGATTTCGTGTTCTTATTGTTATCATTATTACTGGTTAGCATTCTGTAACGTTTCAAGTGGATCTGGACAGGTGGAGTTCATCAGTCGCAAACATTAAGTGCCTATTTAGTTTTATATCTGCTGGATGATGGAATTGCACTATCTGTCAGTTGGATTATCATTATTATTTTTTTCTGTGTGTTCTTTTCTGGCCTTTTCTCCCTACATCATTGTAACAAAAAATACAATGCATGTTTTACTCATGGCCAACTAACTATCAAAATAATAATAATAATAATAGTATCATCAACACTCACGAGTGAAATTAATGCTGAAGTCTAGTCATGTCAGTTTGAATGGATACTCAACTCTTTTGTATATCAATGCATTTTAAGGCATGTTTGTTCCTTCTAAAATGTATCATGATTTACAGAAGTCGAGAATGTAGGCCTATGTATGTACACCAAAGTAAACTAAGGCTGAAATAAACTGTTATTATTATTTTCTCTAAATTGAAAATTATGATTTGTTGGTGTCAAGAATGTGTTCATGTATGTCTTAATATGATATCTGATGACAGTGATGAAGAACAGGCTGAAATAAACTGTGGTCTTGACTTGTTTTTAAAGAAAAAGCAGGGGGTATAATCTGGACTGGGGGGGTATAGTCTGGCCTAGCACAAAGTAACCCCGGGGTATAAACTGGCCTAGCCCAGAATATACCCCGGGGTATATTCTGGGCTAGGCCAGTTTAACCCCGGGTATATTCTGGGCGGGGGGTATATTTTGGCCTGTTACACCGGTTTAACAAGCCAAAATATAACCCCCCCCCCCGCCCAGACTATACCCGGGGTTAAACTGGCCTAGCCCAGAATATATACCGGGGTATATTCTGGGCTAGGCCAGTTTATACCCCGGGGTTACTTTTGGCTAGGCCAGAATATACCCCCACCCCCCTAGTCCAGATTATACCCCCTGCTTTTTCTTTAAAAACAAGTCAAGACCACAGTTTATTTCAGCCTGTTCTTTATCACTGTCATCAGATATCATATTAATACATACATGAACACATTCTTGACACCCGTCAATCATAATACAATTTAGAGGAAATAAATCACAGTTTATTTCAGCCTTAGTTTAAATTGGTAAAAAAAATATTTATGCATTCTTGACTCCTGTAAATCATGATACATTTTAGAGGAAACAAACATGAATTAAAATGCACTGATATACAAACGGGTTGAGTATCCATTCAAACTGATATGATTAGACTTCAGTATTAATTTTATTATTATTATTTTGATTATTTTGATAATTGGTTGGCCATGAGTAAAACAGGCACTGTATTTTTTGTTACAATGATGCCGAGAGAAAAGGCCGGAATAGAACACATACAGAAAAAAAAATATATATAATAATAACCCAACTGACAGATGGTGCAATTCCATCATCCAGCAGACATTAAATACTTTAAACTAAATAGGCACTTAATTTTTTTTTTGCCTGATGAACTCCGCCAGTCCAGATCCACTTGAAACATTACAGAATGCTAACCAGTAATATACAATAATAACAATAAGAACACTAAATCATCTATTCTTATTTAGCTCTTGAAAATAAAGCGAAATATCAATAGCAGAATCATCATCTTTGAATAATACAAAGATATAAGAGGGAGTGTAAAAAACGGCATTTTAGGCCTACAAATCATTCTAGAATCTATAATAAGCAGCAAGATGTGTGTATCAACTCTATATATAAAAATGTGTTAAATCTTTTCAACTATTCAAGTAGAACTGGACAGAAAGCTTTAGTGAAATAGCTTGACAGTTGTGTAAGTCCATTGAGACAAAAGTAGTGCATCGTAAAAAGTAATTAGATCTATGGCATGTTAAGGGAAAATTCGTTGGATCGTGTTGCGCTAACAGTATTTCTTGTTAGTGAATATTATTCTTTGATAGCTTATTTGTAGAAAGATATACATTTCATGTACCTTATGGTTTAAGACACAGGATTAGTTTGCAAAGCATTTGAAAGATTGAACTTTATGTGTTATAGTGAATAAGGGTATGTCACTCGCGAGTGAAAAAAAAGAAAAAGATCTTGTCCGCCTTTACCTGCCTAAGCTTGACACGTCCCTTGCCAAGGGATTGAACAATTGTGTATTTGCACACAAAAAATCTCTAAAATGACTTCATTTTTAGGAGTCTGTTAATTATGTCATCCATTGCGACTTAGTGTATGTCAGTGCCAAACAAACAATACAGTGCAAATTTTACCCATAGGCAACCAACTACAAAAACAACTGCAACATGACAACGAACGTGAGTAATATGAGGGTTAAAGTTGAATCATATCAGTTTGAATGGATATTCAACCCATAGTATATCAATACATATTAATGCATGTTTTTTTCCTCTGAATTGTATTATGATTTACGGAAGTCAAGAATATATGTATGTATGTATACTATGGCGCCCGATGACAGTGATAAAAAATACGAATTAACTATGATTGATATAAACTGTGGTCTTTCCTTGTTTATATATATGTTACAGTCAAACCCAGAAACTAGTCATTCTCGGGAAATGCCTGAACATTCAGTCATTCCCAAGTAATTCCTATTTTGATCGGGCATTTCCAGGAATGCCTAAAAATATTAGTCATTTTCAGAGAATGACTGAAAAAGGCAGTCAGGCATTTCCTAGGAATGACTACTCTCGAAAAAAACCAAAATGGCGGAATGACAGATGTGAAGTAAATGACAGAGGATACATGCAGTAATTTATTCATCCCGTTTAATAAAAGAAAATAATATAAAAAACTGATAATTACATATAAAATGTTCATTAACACGAGCTCATTTGTTTTTGCAGTTGAGACTTTGGTGGCATCGACTATTACATTTGAGCTTTGCTTTGAAGCATTTACACCTGTTTGTTTGACATTTCTTTGACCCTGAACAGTTGCATTTAATGTAACCCTGACCACCACACTGAGAGCCAAATACAACCGCTTCTCTTAAACTGACATGTGTGGTCCAGTTAACCTCGCTCATTAGAAGTAATTTTTCCGGGCAAAGTTCAAATTCGTTCCTGCTATATGCCCCTTTTAAGATTCCATGTTTGGTAGCTAGTGTGTAGTTATTGTTGTCCCTTCTGTCCAAAATAACAGCCAAAATGTTACGTGGGTCGCCACGGCCTCGATCAACAAGAGGAATGGGAATGGCAACATTGTCACCTTTCTAGCCTGGAGCGAGTTCTATTCTACTTCTTTTTACCATCCGTTCTGCTTGCTCCATCTGAAATTTCCTACTCTGCTCTCTATGAAATTTTATTTGAGCCTGTCTAGCATCAAGAAGTGCCACGTTTTCAACAGTGCCAATGTCATCAACTTGGTCGACGTGAGGATAATTCAGGTTTGTGGCTTGCCCGTTTGTAACAGCAAAGTTTATGGCTTGCACCGCGTGTGGAAAAGCAACGTCTGTGGTTTCGTCGACATGAGGAGCAGCAACGTCGGTGATTTCGTCGATATGAGGAGCAGCAACGTCGGTGATTTCGTCGATATGATGAGCAGCAACCTCGGTGATTTCGTCGACATGAGAAGCAGCAACGTCGGTGATTTCGTCGACATGATGAGCAGCAACGTCTGTGATTTCGTCGATATGAGGAGCAGCAACGTCAGTGATTTCGTCGATATGAGAAGCAGCTGCTTGAGCTGTTTGCTGGGCAAAGGCTCGTAAATCATCTTCTGACTGAAACTGGTCCAGCATTTCCATTGGTAAAGATGTTGAGTTAAGGCCCACCCTTGGTTCAACACCCAGCAGTGCTTGGTAAGGCGATCGTTTGACGGCGGCATTGAATGACCTATTCTTCATGAACTGTACAAATCTAAGTCCAACTGACCACTGGGTGGTTTTGTTGTCTGACATCCAGGAAATCAGCATGTCCTTTATGTCACCGTTGGCACTTTCAACTGAACCTTGTGATTGTGGATGCCTGGGCTTGCTAGGAACAAGACGAAGCTCAGGCCACAACTTCTTCAACTCTCTGATGACAACTGCGGTAAACTCGGAACTATTGTCTGACTGAAGAATCACAGGAGCGCCCAGTAAAGTAAAAATATCCACCAACTGAAACGCCACCTCACAAGCTCTTTTTAATGTCAGAGGTCTCAATACGACGAATTTATTAAGATGGTCTTGGTAAACCATAATCCATTTATACTGACCGTCACCCATTGACTGAAAGTCTGTGAGATCAACTTGTCCTCTAGATGAAAATTCATTTGAAAGAATGGGCCGGACAACAACACCTTTTGTCTTTTGTCTCTTTGTTCTTTCCTGGCACACCTTACAAAAAGACTTGAACAGTTCTATGCTTTCTCGGTGCACATTTGCAAATTTCTTTTCAAGTTCTTTAATCATCCTGTCGCGCCCGCCATGTCCTGTCGCAAGGTGAGCAGTTTTGATCACATCATAGGTTTCTTCGAGCGTAACAAAGTAGACTGGCGATTCTGTTGGTGACTTGCGTCTCTTTATTAGCTTGTCCAAGTGGCCACATTGCAGTATTTCATATCTGTGTAAAAGAACACAATTAAGAAACAGTTAGTTACCAAGTAAGAGAGATATTTTTGCGTGTTCAAATAAATAAATAAATAAATAGTAGTAGTAGTAGTAGTAGTAGTAGTAGTAGTAGTAGTAGTAGAGAGAGAAAGAGAGAGAGAGAGAGAGAGAGAGGGAGACCACAATGACTGCGGCGCTAAAAATAGACATATAAACAAACGTAATGTTGGCCTTAAGTCTAACAGCATTAATTAAAAAACACGTCATGCCATCAAAGTTTTAATAACAAACGAGCGTGTCGGAAGTGTGTACTCGGTCCCCACATTCGACCACAATGACTAAGCGTGTTCAAAGAAGAGGGATGTGAAACTACAACTTAAAAACAGAGAGAGAGAGAGAGAGAGAGGGAGAGAGAGAGAGGGAGGGAGAGAGAGGGAGGGAGGGAGAGAGAGAGGGAGAGAGAGAGAGAGGGAGAGAGAGAGAAGAGATAGAGTAAGAGAGAAAATCGAAAACAGAGAGAGAGAAAGAGAGAGAGAGAGAAGAGATAGAGTAAGAGAGAAAATCGAAAACAGAGAGAGAGAAAGAGAGAGGAAATAAAAAGTAAGTTAGAAACAACAACAATTAAAACTGACCTGATTGAAGCTTGTACTGTCGAGCTGTTTTTCTGGCTACACCCAAACTCGCCTGCAACTGATGTATAATTTCCTGATATTTGGTCTTGGGTAATAGGTAGTTTGGGTTATTTTCAAACTTTTCAAAAAGCCTTCTGGTAAAAGTTTCTTCCCAAGGAATTTCAGCCATGTTCAACCTTAACTATTAAGTGAATATTAATGACAGGTATCAGGTTTGAACTTTCGCTACTTTGAGACATGCAGAGTTACAAAATATACATGTAGAAACCACTCTTAAGCTTATTCACCTCAATTTGGATCAACACAGTTAAATAAGTGAGTGATAGTCGAATACAGTTAAATAAGTGAGTGATAGTCGAATGGTATGACTGTTAAAGTCAAACCCAGAGAATGACTGAAAAAGGCAGTCAGGCATTTCCTAGGAATGGTATGACTGGTGGGTCAAAATAACAACCAGGCAAAGCTGGAAATGTGAGGCTTTCATTTTCAGTCATTCTCCGAGAATGCCTGGAATTTTTAGGCATTCGTGGAAATGCCCGATCAAAACAGGAATTACTTGGGAATGACTGAATGTTCAGGCATTTCCCGAGAATGACTAGTTTCTGGGTTTGACTGTAACATATATATACAATCTGGCTTGCTACACTGGGGTTAAAGTGGCTTAGTCTATTTTTTACCTCAGGTATTTTCTATTAGACTAGCCGCATCCACAGGTAGTTTATATCCGGGCTATACTTGGGTTAGGCCAAACTATATTCCGCCAGTCCAGATTATACTCCCATATTCGGGCAAAATATTCAAGGATTCAACATTAATTTAAAAAAAAAAAATTTCACCCGTAAGTGACATGCCTTTATTCACTATAACACATAATTGCAATCCTTCAAATGCCCTGCAAACTAATCCATTATGTATATATCTTTCTACAAATAAGCTATCAAAGAATTTACTAACAAGAAATGTTAGCGTAATATGATCCATCGAATTTTTGCCGTAACATACAGTAATTACTTTCTATAAGGCACTATTGTCTCATTGGATTTAATCTGACAGTTTACACGACTATCAAAGTCACTTTACTGAAGCTTTCTGTCCAGTTCTACTTGAATAGTAGAAAAGATTTAACACATTTTTTACATATAGTTGGTACACATACACTGCTGCTTATAGATTCTAGAATGATGTGTGGGTCATTTTTATATTCCCTCTTATCTTTATAATAATCCAAGATGATGATGATAATGATTCTGATATTGATATTTCTCTTTATTTTCAAGAATAAATAAGATGATTTGGTGTTCTTATTGTTATTATTTTAGATTACTGGTTAGTATTCTCTAACGTTTCAAGTGGATCTGGACAGGTTAAATTCATTATGTGAAACAATTTTAGTATGTATTTAGTTTTGTGTGAAGTATTTAATTTCTGCTGCATGATGCATGATGGATTGCACCATCTGTCAGTTGGGCTAAATAAAATGTTGTTGTTTTCTTCCCTGTGTTCTTTCCCGGCCTTTTCTCTCTGCATCATTGTAACTTTGTATGCAGATCTAATTGTTCTAACATGTCAAGCACATTTCTGATTTTCAAAAATTAAAATAAAATTCAGATGACTTTACAGTTATGAGTCTTATAATTATTTCATAACTAAGTATTTAATGTCACAATACGTGTTTAATACATGGGACAACTAATTATTAAAAAAACCAAAAACAATCATACCAACGAATACATGTACAAGTAAAATTAGTGTTAAAGTCTAATCATATCAATTTGAATGGATTTTAAATCCTTTTGTATATCAATGCCTTTTAGTGCATGTTTATTTCCTCTTAAATGTATCATAATTTACAAAAGTTAAGAATGTATGCTTCAATTATGATCCCTGATGACAGTGATAATGAACAATTTAAACTATAGTTGAAATAAACCGTGGTCTTGACTTGCTTTTTAAAAAAACGTAGGGGGTATAATCTGGACTGGGGGGGATATAGTCTGGCTTAGCCCAAAGTAAACCCCGGGGTATAAACTGGCCTAGCCCAGAATATACCACGGGGTATATTCTGGGCTAGGCCAGTTTAACCCCGGGTATAGTCTGGAGGGGGTATAATCTGGCCTGCTACACCGGTATTGGGGTTTTAAGGTATTATAATCAGTTGTTTTTTTTTAAAGGAAGAACATGTAAGGACTGAAAGGATTTTTAGGGACCTGTCATCTGACTAAGCATCAATTAAATTTTGACAACACTGCGAGCACCTTTCAGTTTCAGTAGATGAGGAAGTTGCATTGTTTGGTACATCATTCTGTTAAACAAGAAAGCATGTCCATCTCTTCTCTCCTTCTCATCTGAGGTTCCAGTCTGTCAACAGCTGTGGAAAAACTGTGGTGATACGAAATGTTTCTCGGGCATTGGAAAGAAAAATTTGTCGTGCCCCTTTTTGCATCGACTTTCCATGCACTCACGCTGCACGGGCCTACAAATACGGCAAGGTTAAGCTGACCACGCAGCGCCCAAGGCGGATTTTCGTGTCACTGTCCCCTTTGAGACGTAACTACCGTCTTATTGCTCACTGTGACAAGCACATGCTAACCAGTGAACCACTGGCCGGAATCACAAAGACTAAGCTTTCAAAGGCTCTCTCAGCGCTATCAAAAGGTGTAACATCGACATGTACATGCGAAACTGTTGTTCAACAAATCTGCAATATTATCTCATTTTCTCACAAGCTGACCATCATCTAGAGTTGTCTGTAGCTAAGAACCAATCAGAAACAAGCTCTGAAATGACCTTTGCCCCAAATGCCCACATTGGTTCATTAGTATGTGTCAATCAGAATGAAATCCTTTGTTTAGGGCTTGGGGGCGTGGCTAGTTATGATGCTTTGTTCTCACGAAAACTACATCTGTCAGTTTGGTTTCCAAAGTCAGATCATTGGTTAGGGACTGACAGACTAAGGTTTTGCTGGTTAATTCATTATCAAGCATGATAAAGCATGGCAGCGAATGTTTTCATGCCGATCAATAAAAACCGAACCACATGGACAGCGGTAGTGTGGTCATCGTACATCAGCAAGGGTCAGTGAGACCCAGGCACGATTCTCCATGAGTAAGGTCACTGACCGGACAGCGGGCTTTGACTTTGAGCCGTCGCGCTCGAGCAGGCCTGCAGTGATACACTTATATTGATTACTCATGTTCACCTCGTTCTCTATTTTAGAAACTTAATAGTTCCTGGGTGTGAACTAACTGCCAGTTTCCTAGAGGCCTGTGCATGATTCTCACTCAATGCAATGAGCCACACCCCATAACAATAACTACACATAATTACAGTTGTGTCCCTTGTAATTGAACTCGGTAGCCATTGGGTACGCAATATTTTCATTCCTGAATATACACCACAGAACCGCAGTATCGTGATCCCTTTTCTTCTTCCTGGGTGCAGTGCATAATCTGGCATTTTAAGAACATCGCTGACCCCCATTAAGTGTATTCCTGCGCCTAATACTTGTAGTATGCACTGCACAGTTGTCACTTCAAACAGGTTACATTGCTGACAGTTCTCTTGTGTGTCATTCCAGTCTGATTACTTCCCCTAGTCTAACTTGCTAGAGCCCAGTGAAAGTATTTGGAATTCGGATAATTATAGGGTGATGTCAAGACATGCATGAGCTGTCTTGAAGATCTTTATTTAGTGAGGATGTCTACCCTTGGTATCTGAATTTGACATAATTCATAATTCACTGGCGGTCTTGAAACTGCGCAAGTGGAAACAACAACAACAACAACAAAAAGAAACAAACTAGGTTTGCGGAAGAAAAACAAATTAGAATCTAAAACAAAGAACTCCTTTACGTCAAATGTATTCCTTATCTTGAATAAATTTTCAGCTTTGAAGGTTGAATTACCATTTGAAATGTAACTTTTTAAAATGTTGCAGCTTTTCTTTGCTAGTGGAAAAAAAATAGAAGAGAAGATAACCATCCCCCGAGGAGTCCATACAATATTTGGCAAAAATAGTTGGCATCTGCAGTTGTGCGAATGTATTTTTGCAGTTTTATCATAAAAGCAGCGATATGTGGGTGGATCTGACGACATTGGGCTAACGGTAAAGACCAGATCCTGAGGACCCCCCCCTCCCACTCACACCCCAAACGGGGCAGCATTTGCTATGGAAATTGAGATTTGCTTATTATAGGAAAGATTAACAATTTTTCTGCATTCGGTTGAAACATTTTGTTTGCAATAGTCTTAGAAATATTTTATTTTATTTTCTAAAGAGGTATAAACAATTCACCTTCAGCCTGGTTTTGTCAGATCGGCCCTCATATGCATAAACCTTCGCATTTCCAGATTGATAGTATTCAACACAGCTCTGCAATTTCCAAAAGCAGCATTATACTCTTTGCAGGAAACTGTCGAATCACATGGGTATTCTTTGATGTCTGATTTTGGGCAGTGTCTTTAACAAAATTTTATATCGATTCTTCAAAGAATGCCAGTGGATATTATCTTCCAGCACGCCTCGTTACTGATGGTCCCCAGAGGTGGTGCGTCTTCACTGGGGATGGAGATAATTCAGTTTACTATCCAATTTCCTCCACAGTTCATCTAGCCCAACAAAGTCATACTATTCCACAAGTTTGTTCGATGGGTTCTTTTATTGTCTACTCTTAATCTGTGTGATTACCTGAATACATAATGTATGTGCAACACACACACATACAAGCGTACATAACATATCAATATTCACTTTGAACGGACAACGAAAAGACAGACCTGATATTACACAGTCATAGACAAGATAACATTAGGAACTACATGTATCTTTCATTGTTTCAGATCCACAAGAATGATCTCTTGCAAGATTTTGTGATCCACAGCTCTCAGGGACTACACTGAGAGTCCGGGTGTTCGCGAAAATTTAAAAAAATAAAATTATCTACGTAGGCTACCTGCCTGCCTGTCTGCCTGCCTGCCTGCCTGCCTACCTGCCTACCTGCCTACCTACCTACCTACCCAACCACCCACCCACCCGTCCACTAGGCTAACCTTCCTATCGACCTACCTACCTACCTTCCTATACCTTCATACCTCCCCACCTACTTATCTATCTACCTACCTGCCTACTTATCTACTTACCTACCTACCGACCTACCTACCTACACACCCACATATCTACCAACCTTCCTACCGACCAACCCACCCGTCCGTCCGTCCATCCATACTGTCTTCTAACTGACTATCCATCCAACGATCTATCCATTAGCCTGTTTGTTTTTCTGTCTGTTTACACACACCTGTTTGCAGCGTGTCTGTCTGGCTACACATAAACAGACAAGGCGTGACATTATCAGTTCAACGTTGCAAAAACATTTTATTTAATTTATAAACGGTGTGTCCATATGTATAAATGCCCGTACCTGCGGGTATGTGTGACATAAGGGCGTAAGTGGTGGGGGGGGGGGTGGGGGGGGCACACTGGATAGAAATAAAGGCAGTGCTGTGAAGGTCATAATATGGAATTATGAATTTCCTCTTGAACAAATACTGCACAACATGCTGGCACCTAATTGTAAGCCGCTTACTTGCACTTCCTTGCCGATCATAATACAAATGGACAGAATTAAGTGTATAATCCGATAACTCCAGTTCATTGGCTCCTATCATAATAATGGCCGGATTAAGTCAGAATTGTCCTACAGGCATCTATCTATACCTAACAAGATTAATGCATATCCTACTGAAAGAAAGAAAACAAGCAGTTATGATATTATGATAGGCAAATGACCTTTTTGTGTTGGTTTTAAAAAATTATGAAAGCGCATTAATTGACCGAATATTTCCTTCAACGAACTGTTAATCTTAGTCATTTCCCTTGAAAGCACCGAAGTGCGTCATCACGTGATCTAGCACAACAAGTTTAGAACGGCCTGGAAACCGCAGTTTGATGGGTGATTGATTCTCATGTCTCTATCCCCATTTGTGGTAGCAGATTTTAATTTTTTTAATATGTTTGAGTGACAGGACAAGAGAGCGTCGGTAAAATGTACTATCAAGACCAATTTCTTGAAATACATGGGAATGCACAAACCCATCACAGCCATCGAAGCAGTCACCACAACTCAAGTCACAGTCACATCAGCCGCCCCGCTTCAAGTTACAAACCCCCAGCTTCAGGTTACAGGCCCCCGTCAGAATTGGTAAGTGATCTCACTGTACATGTTGATAATTTGTTCAATTTGAAATTCACTGACTGAGCCAGTCATACCAAAAAAAAATTAAAACATGTGTTAGGTCTAATTTATATAGATCTAGATCTATAGGCCCAATATCACTCTGTGCTACAGAGTAACTATAGACCGGTATGCGGCCACTTTTATTTTCTTCCAATTGCTGGGCTTATAGTTGAAGTAGCAGAATTTTTTATTGGTCAGTGTGAATGTAAGTCATCCAGTGATAATCGTGCCGCACAGCCCCACAATTAATTGTAAAACAACAACACGTGCAACAAGACTCAAGCTAAATAGACCCTCTTGTGACCACTAGACCATAGTGGAATCATTGACTGGGCTGAAGAGCGACCACCCACGTAATTTTTTCAGGAGAGTGGTTTTTCTGTTCTTCCAGACTTTAGTCAACTGATTGGCCCCTTTACACATCCCAAACTATCAGAGTAGGCACTGACAACTCACCAGAACCAGTCAAGGGCATCAAGATTGCTTCCGGTAGCGCTCCTTTCAATACACTTACTTTGAATTGGTAAATCTTCACTCACACATAGTGGCCAGAAAAAAGCAGGGACGAGCCACTCTCACAAAAAATGCCTTCCTCAACAAGCATTCCTTCATCAATCAGACACAGATTTGTGTAGGATTTCCTTCAGGATGGTAGGATTACTGTAGAGGTGGCTTTCCTACATCAAACTGGCAGGGTTGCGATGTCGTAACCAGCGGATCTGCACAAGAATAATATATATGTCATTCATGTGAGCAAACTTGAGGTCAATCCTGCTCTTTGGACTGACAAAAGATTATTGCCTGGGTCTTTTCCATAAAGAATTTCTGATGTAACATTTGAAGTTCTTAATTTTTTTTCTTGATGATGAGATGATGAGAATATTGATTCCACCAACTATGGGAATAGGAAGGTAACTAACATGAATAATCTCAGTTTAAGAATTCCTTGCTACACTTTTTGGTAGTCAGTAATTTGGCTTTTTTGCTGTTCATCTTGTCACCTTTAAAACCATTGCATTATGGTCCAGCAATGCAACTGAGAACTAGAATCCATTCTCAGAAACAAAAATTAAGCTTTTGTTGGTCAGTAATGTCTAATGATTGTACAAAATGGGAACTGTCCAAATCTGTAATTTAATAGCTTTGTGGTTCTTTCCCAGTAAGATGATATTTGTCAAGGCTAGTAAGTGATTCAGTGTAATGAGAGGAACAAGATTTATGACCTTGGACCAAACTCTCTGTTAAGATGCCACCCAGAGTAAAAGGTCACACTTGAGAAGTGACAACTGAATGAATGTTCCTTTGCGGTAAATATGGTTGATTCATGTAGATCTGTGTCAAGAGGAATGGCTAACATGAAATGCAGTGTTTCAAGAAATAGTAGGTAAAATGGTAGATAAGTATGATAAGTTCTGGCCAGATCATACAAATGTTTAATCACATTTATGAATGTTTAATCAGATTGTCTTCAAAGGACGAGAGTGTTCATTATTGAGAATTGTATTGGTTGCCAGTGCTTCCCTTACTGTAATCAGATTTTACCATTACTGACACCTTTTAGCTCTTCATACTTGCACTGGAACTATCATGAGGGTAGTCTGCAGTTTCTCACAGTTATACCAAATCATTTTATGCATGAAACAAATGCAGTTGGAAAGCAATGACAATTTGGTGAACTGAACCATTCAGGAATGAAACTGATCATTATCCGCAAGAAAATTATGCCAATACTGCTTGAATTCACATAATTGAAATAAGTATTGATCTGGCCCATTTTTGGAGTAATTTGTTGAAAATGTTTTAATTTGGTTCCTTATTGCACTTTCTGTGATTTTAACTGCTCCTGGAAACATCACTGAGCTTGAATATTTAATGTCCTCTAAACCATGCTGCGTAGCCAGCATCCCTAAGTCAATCCGACGTAGACTTGTATGGTGGATCTCCAAGGGGTTGGTCGAATAACCGTGGGGGCAGATTTCCTACATCAATCAACATTAGTTCGATGTTGTAACCAGCGGATCTATGTAGGAATGATGTCATTCCTGTTGGCAAACTTTGTGTCAGTCCTACACATCAGATTTCCTTAGGGTTGCTGGCTGGGTGGTGCCAACTTTCAAGACTGAGTTTACCTCTTAGTGCCATGAAATGATTGACAGATCAATGAACTCAGTATTTTGTGAGTCAGTTTATTGCATGATCGTTTCATGTCAGGGTCCTGGTCATGTAGAAATGTTTCCAACTGGTGTCACTGCATTATGGTTATATTGACAGCTTTAATACACTTAGTCTCAGAAAATGCTGTAATCAGATGTTGTTACTTATGTAATGTCAATATGCTGGCATATTAACTTTTAATTATAATGTGAAGACAGGTTGATCATGTGAAAAGCATTGAAAAGAATCCCTCCCCCCTCCCCTCCCAAAGGAACTGATAAAATGTGCAGGGAAAAATTTTAATTTAGATGTTTAAGTGATGGATTTTGAGAGAGTAGGTTGATGATAAATTTATTTTAAAAAAATTAAAAGAGACGAGCTCCGGTTAGAATACTCTTTTATGATATACATGTACATTGAGATGTTGGGTAAGAGCTTTCTTACTTCATTTCAAACCAGGGAATATCTTTCACGAATGCGTTATGTACATGA
Organism: Onchidella celtica; assembly: GCA_963931925.1. Lineage (NCBI taxonomy): Eukaryota > Metazoa > Mollusca > Gastropoda > Systellommatophora > Onchidiidae > Onchidella > Onchidella celtica. Next base: position 45,192,155 of record OZ007571.1, read on the forward strand.
GAGCCTGTTGTACCCATGATAGTTTCGCATGAGAATTAAACCAATCGATGAAATATGGGTTAGGAAGCCAAGACCTCTGAGCATCAGTGTTGTAACAGGAACTGAGTTTCTTTTTCTGACACTGAAAACATATCTGCGAATAGACCTATTCTTTCCCGCATTCTTCCTACCCTTATCTCCTTTTTGTCATTTCCAGTATCCTGGACCCTTCAGTTTTAGTACTTGAAAAGCAAAACAACTGTGAATCGGGGCATATTATTTTACTTTACAGCTACAGAGGGGAAAAATACCATACCAGAAAGAGTCCTGAGAAATTCAGGATATGCCCAATCTCGTGAAATTTAAGTTTACTGGATATGAGTGAAATTCCTGGCCGATGACTATGACTTTGGACCAGTGCCAGATAGGAGACATTTGAATGTCCGTTTAAAAAAAAAGGGGGGGGGGCAGGGACAATGGCGTTCTGGTTCTTTTTACCCCCTCCCCCTTCTTAAATATATAAATGCAGGATCTGGCACCAAACCAAGTCTGTTGATTGCTTTCCACAATAGGGAGATTGATTCATGTTTTGAACTTTAAGGCTTTGCATAAAACATTTAAAAGGCCTACAACTTTATATTTCTTCTTCAGTAGATCGGATATTGACTGTGTAATGCTGCAGTCACTCGCTGTAAAGAAATTGGGCAGAGCCGATATTTTATAGTTCTACCCATTGTCAGACGATTAAGCTTCGGTGTTTGTGTTTAGTAAACATACATAGTTTCATCTGGTTATTTCAGGTGCGGTACTGTTAGTTAGCTGAATTCTTTAGAAATGTAAGGGTTAAATGATTTCTCAGCAGGTTTTAGGTGAAAAGTTGTGTGACAACTACAGTGTGTAATGAATGCCCGGAAAACAGTGTCGAAGTCAGCGACATTGTCATTTACATTTATGCCATTTATGCAACTGATTCTTTTTATCCCCTCCCCCCTCTTTAAAAAAAAAAAAGCGACAAAAAAAAAACAAAACAACAACCGTAAAACTTAGCTTTGTTTGATAATTGATTTATGTGGCAACCGGGCGTTAATTTTGTTGATTTATCTGTTACGCCCCCAAAATTGTTCTGATTAGATGGTAATGATAAAGAATCGATCTGTGTACCGAAGATATTATATTGTATTATGCTTCAATAATTTCAGTCACTTGGTCAATACGGAGAAAGGTACGTATTGTAAAAATATATGAAAAGCCATGGCGTATATAATGCGGTTTCAATCTGAGTTTCAGAGAGAATAAGTTATCGAGTAAATTGGCTCCATGAAAAGAAGTCGATAATGCCATGTCGCTTGAGGTCAGCCACAGTTGATTAGAAATCTGCAAAGTCCACCGGGTCTGTTCCAGTTATGTCAACAGTCAAGCGTGCCGAGATACCTGCGTTTCCACAACACGATCGCCACTGTGCCTTGTGATGCAGAAATGTCCATAAAATTATCTGTGCCGATGGTAGGCGGACTGCAGGGGTCGTTGTTTAATGGATAATCAAAGTGTAAATAAAGGTTGCCAGCTCGATGATTCGGTGGGATTTGGCGTATACGCGTAGCAGGCCTTAAAGGTGATCAAAGGCTCGCCTGCTTTTAAATCACGTTAGCATGAGAAGATCTCTTCAGCCTTCATGAATTAAAAACACGTAGGTCTACTTCCATCATTATTTTATTGTCATGGACCCAATCATTTGGATAACGGAACCTTCAGGTAGATCTATTCTAAGCCTCCCTCTCGCGTGAAGCTTTTTGTTATCCAACAGAATCTATAAAGATCCAGGCCACTTTACTTCATCTAAACAAATGTAACTGTTTGTTGTTTTTTGTCACTAAATATAGCAGCAACCTTTAATGTTCGCGGAAAGGAAACGTGTCAGGCACTGATGGAAGGGGGAAAAATCAGGTACAAGGAAATTGATCTCGATCTTGCGTTTGTGGCTTTTGTTTGGCGTGACGGGGTTATTTCTGTGCAATTTTATCCTGCCTTTAAAGGGTTGTGGCATTGTAATGATTGGGAGGCACCATGCCATTCACATTTTTCAGAGATACTCTAGAAGTGTGGGCAAATGAAATGGTTCAAGTCTAATATTTTGTTTGTCAGTCGACAAATTGTAATCTACACAATGAAATGAACGAATACTCGCCATCAAGGGTAAAAGTAGCAGACTGAAGCACCATAGCGTAGACTTTCCAAATGAGAATCTTTCAGTTTTTGAGGAGAAAATTTGAAAATACGGTGAAAGAGCGAGAACTGATATTTGCTAATATAAAACTTTATCAGGTGGTTTGGTTTAATGATGAATAAAATGGACATGTTTTGCTTTGAGCCAAAAAATATTGATATGTAGGCCTATCTATGTACTTTTTTTTTTTTTTTTTTACTAAGATCACTCTAAAAAAGGCGGGGGGGGGGAAGGGGGGGTGAGAGGGTGTAGAAAGATGAACATTCTCACTTTCACATGCCTAATTGACTCAAAGCCGATTGGAGGATTGATGAGCCTTGATAATGCTATTTCTAAGCTATGTATAGTACCGAGCATTGGGAGAAATATACTTTTATTCTGCTTGCTGATAACATCAGGATAGTATAAATAAATTATGTAATGGGAAGGACTGCCATCTCGGTTATTTTATATCAAACTTCCAAATGTATCTTAGGCAACGAGCTGTTCATGGTGCATGCGAATGTTATCGTGTACAAAATGTTGACCAGAAAAGGGATTTAAAGGCAGGTCGGGGTTCTTCAATCACTATATCAAACAGCGGTTGTCATAACACACCAGCGAGTGTTGCCATATCGTAACAAGTGGTTCTCCTTTTACCACCCAGCTAGGACAACCGTCTTTGCTTAAGAGGTCAGTACAGAAAGCCTCAACTTGTTACAGACCATGCAATTTTATTTAGGAATGTAGCCTACATGTGCTGTAGAATTCTCCTGAGAGACTTATCAAGATTACATTAAAAATGTCCAAGTTTCCTTTAGAAATAGATCGATTCATAGTTACACAGACATAGGCTGATACGTTAGGATAAAAAAGATACACTATATATATATATATATATATATAAGGAACAAACAGACCACCCGCTTAATAAATAATTATATGGGTGGATGGAATGGTGGATGAATGGATGGATCGATAAATAGACAGATAGGTAGGTAGGTATAAGATAGGTAGACGGGCAGGCAGATACAACAGACAGACGGATGGACGAATAAACAGACAGATACGCGCACGTGGGAATGTGGATCAGTGTGTAGATGTCACGGTGCGAAAGAGCTATTATGTGAAGCATATGTTTTGGCAGCACTAACACAGTTACGAGGTAAATCACTGAACAGAGGTCAGAGGCCACTTAAGAGTTGCTCTATGTGATTGCTGTGCCTGTGATTATCCCCAAAGAAAATAGTTGTAGAAACACAATAAACTGCCGTAGGAGTAGGCTTTACCCGAAGGACCTGCAAACCAAGGCTTTGCTGTCGGAGTGAAAAGTCTGAGGGATTTTCTTTAGTTGCAACCGACTTTGTTGTAGGCTTTCGGCACACAATAGTTACTGACAAACAGTAATGTTGGAAACATACCTTATTTCTTGTCACTTCAGATCGCGGGGTAATGTGACACATATTTTGCTGCCTAACACAGCGGAATTTGAGGTGGTAACCAGACAGATATGTAATGATTCTACGTCCAATCGGTCTGAAGTTCTCATTTAAAAGGATATCGTAAAAAAAAAAATGTTTTTTTTTCTTTTTTCTTTTCACTGTTCAACTCAACAAAGGAATAAAACTTTGGGTTTGTAAGGGTGAAATGTGGGGTCGGGCAAAGACTGCACCTTGCATGTCAATATAGCCATAACATTCTTTCAGTTGCACTTCATTCATATGAGGCAGATCATAGAATTCAAGACACAATAAATGCAAGAGGTAATGATGGGCATGGTCGCTTTCGTACCCTCCCCCCACCCCCCCCCTTTTCCCTTTCCTATTGTCAGAGCCATAATTCAAAGCATGTCTAACTTGTGGTAAATTTTTAATGTCATAAAGTTTTACATAGCTATGCCATCCACATGAATATTTGCAACCCTGAAAAAGAAAATTAAGATCTATGAATATCATAATTATATAATACGAATATATGTATATATATATATATGTGATTTGAATGAGATGTAGTGTAAAGTATGGAAACACTGGACTCAATGAAAAAGTGTGCAAAATTTATTTATTTATTTTTCGTGTGTATTGTAAATCAAAGAGGTAGGAATAATTAGTGAATAGCGAAATGAAGCAATATTAACACAAACAACATAAGTTATTATGAAAATAGCAGTTACAACTCATCTGTATCGTTATTTTGTTGTTGTATAAGCACCACCAGAAGAATAACACCTGAAATAAATAAAAGAAGACTTGCATACATCGGCCACGCGGCCCGAAACAAAAGCACGGCCCTTATGATATCAATCCTTCAAGGAAAGACAGAAACAAAGAGAAAACAAGGAAGACCACCCATTACATATCACGATAACATCAAGAAAGTCAGCCAGCTGGAAATAAGTGAACTAACTAGGAAAGCTAAGGACAGGATTGGGTGGAGGAGATTTTGTCGTGACATCCACTGTAGCAGCTAACATCGATGACGATGAAGCCGACAGGTGACAGGTGATAAGCAAACTGTTATGTTTATTTATTTATTACCGGGTATTATTATTATACTAGATGAGCTACCGGGCATTGCCCAGAATAAACAATCATGTGATTCCCCCTCCCCCCCTCCCCTTCTCTCTCTCTCTCTCTCTAGTATAATAAAAGTAATAAACTACAGTCTTGCTTCAGAACTCATGGGCACCAGAACACTACGCACCAAACTGAACGCTTGATACGGTTACTTTTTATGACATGCACGGTACTATATATATTACGAAACAAACATGCAGAAATACAGATGTTACATAGCAATAACCATTGTTATTTTTTTTAAATACATGCTTGAAGTAAACAACTTTTAATTATAGCCATCATTTTCCTTATCTCAATTGCCACCTTCCTGCCAAATTTAAGGCCTGAAGAGTGTATAGTTTGGTCAGTTAGTCATGCCAAAGGTTGCAAGTTACTGAAATATATATATATAGATTTTGCCCCCCCCCCCCCCCCAGTCGGTTTACAGTAATTTCTGTTTCTTAAAGTGTTAAAGTAATTACCATTTACATAGGATGAAAACGAAAATAGAGCCATCTGATGGATAAGACCCGCTAAATTGGCTTTAAACAGAGCTGACTTTACTATGGTACTTCAACACAAACTCGAAGTTTTCCTAAGTTTACCTTGCCTATTATGGGTACAGTGTTTGACTAGTGCCATTTGTCACTGGTAAAGTATTGTATTCAGCTCGGATCGCCCCTTTATCCTCGGACGGTTAGTGAAGTTAGAAGTCTTAGAAGTTAATGAATTCGAGATCAGGACTTTCGAAGATATGGATTCCACGATGTCTTTAGAGTATGTGTGTTTATACGGCAATGACAACGCAGTGTCCATCTGTATTGTGTGGCAATTGTATTGTACAGTTTTTTTTTTGTTTTTTTTTGTTTTAAACATGGATTGTCTCATTTAAATGTCATTTTTATCATTTTCTCCTGATCACACATGAGCTCGCCTGCGCGCACACACACACATACACAGAGAGAGAGAGAGAGATTGTTTGAGAGGGCCAGGAGCTCTCTTCATCTTAAAGATCTCCTGTATCCCGCTTTCTCAAGAATTTCATGTTTTTTTGTTGTTTTTTTCATCTCATGCATGTGGAAACTTTTGAGACCTCCAGGCTTTTTTTTTTAAAATCCATTTCGGCACACCCCTCCCCCGTTTGACAGGAAGAAGAACGCCCACCATTGCACTATTTACACCAAGAATGTTAGTGCTCATGCTGCCTATTCATCAAATTGTTTATGCCGTCGCTGCTTACTGAACGAAATCACGCCTTGAACCCACAATGCCCTATGTAAAGATGACTGGATTCTTTGATTACATCTTCGGGGTCATTAGGCTCGTGGAATAAATTGTAGTACATATTACACTGTTTACATGGCCAGAATAATGCAAAGCACTTGAACTCTGAAATGTTCTCGTTCGCGGCTATGTCAAGGTTTCGGTGAGGTGACCGGGCACATCAAAGAAAATGGATCTTGTTCTACATCACGAAATCGCCCACAATTAATTGTTATGCGCGCCAACCCATCCTCTTGATTTTGACCCTGATGTCACCGGGAGACGTATTTATGACGGGAATTTTATTACCAATGCTGGTTTTAAATATGTTTCGTAGTCCGGGATTATACAATTACCTCTAATGTTAGACTTAATTCCCCTCCAGACCCCCCATTTGTAGTTCTTTGGCGTATAGTAAATCGGTTTTTGTGGCGATTTACGTCTTGTCGTGGCCTTATCGGGATTTTGTTTAGCTGATAAGAACGTACGGACATGTTTACATGTTTCTGTATATTGACAACCTGTCACGTCAACTTCACATAAGTTTTTTATATTTTTTTTATTTTATTTGTGGAGATGTGTGTCTGGTACAAGTGCACAAATCTATTTCCACTTGACGCGTCTCAGCATTTCAGAAGAACTTGGCAGTAGCGGACAGGGTATAACATTTTTTTTTTAGAAAGTAGAATGTATGGCATACACTATCGACACACATAATGTTTGATACCTGCCAGTTGTTTCAGGTGGTACCCAGACATTCTATGAATTTGTAATAAGTCTGTTTTGGGGGAAATAGAATTGGAAACATACCAGTTCACCTGTGGTTTCCAGATTACTTCATTAGAAAATTTGCATTATTGCTTTGGTGCGGACAAAGAGTATCCAACATTCAGTTCAACAATGTCAACAACAACAACAGCAAACTAAGTGTCGCGTTTTAATAGAATAATGATGCATATAAAACGTCTACAGACATATTTCAAGACGCCATAATGTCATAATTTTAAACATGCAACCAACAATTTATCAGTGTTTATTCCTGAAATTTGTGGGGAGTTTAACGTAATGTGACATTTTGCGTGTCCATTTTGTGCAGATATATTGTTTAATCTTGTCTACGAGTTGTTTAAGGGAGCTTTAACAGTGACTATTCGATTGACCCACTAACGTAAAAGAGAAATGTTATTTGAAACCATCTATTTGGAGCTAGGCGTTAATCCAGTGCAGTAAGTCAGTCAAACATAAAGATGACAGCTATGATAAATTGGTCTTTTTATCATGGTATTATAACAAGACATTGTTGACAGTCCTGTAAATTAGTGTTTTCTGAAAGGATGTTTATCTTTCGATAGCTGCCAGGAGCACGAATATTTGCCCTGTTTGTCACTGTGCAGGATTACATTAAAGGTACATGCAGCTTGGGGCAAGGGTATCCGTATCTTTGAGGTCAAATGTGTTGAATAGGTGCCTTATTGATTTCATAGGCAGCGCTGTCAAAGTGCTGAAAAAGGCGACGCTTATAAATTGGCCCCTTAGGTGCGCTACGCCAGTTGTGCTGCTTTATGGCCATTGATAAGAAAATCTTGCTATTCAGAGTTGTTGACAGAGTGTGGCGACCACGTGATCTTTAAGTGCAGTTTACTCACGGTAGTATTATGCAGTGTAATGGTTTCTGACTATAAGGGTGTGGCAGAGACAAGTATGAAGGAAATGCTAGAACCAGTTATGCTCTCAACATTACGATCCCTTCGTTAAAGTGGGGATGAAATAATTATGGTATCTTCTAGTGATATTTCTAACTAATGTTTAGCAGTAAAAAAAAAATGTTGACAGTTTATGATCATTTTCAAACTTATCAAAGGGAACAGGCTATGTATTTTACACAGTACACATACCATGTCTCAAGAATTAGCATATATAATTGAAAAGTTCATGGCATCAGTACTTACATAGAGAAACATTTATATTGTTCTTGTTACCACCAATCCTGCTTGGCTGGCCAAAGAAATTTTCACCGAGAAAGAGGCAGAAACGTAAGATATTAAAAGAACCAACATGAGTAAACGGAAACAATAGTGCAGTAACCAACAATAACAATAACCAACAACGCAGTTTTTTACTTTTTCGAAATGTATGTTGTGACTTATGCTTGAACGTTGTGACGAAGAGAGGAGTGAGGCGAAGGAAAAGAGGTTTGCGATAGATCAGTCTGAAGCTTGATAAACTTTCTGAGAAAATGAGTTGTAAAGAGACTCACTAACAGGCAGTAAGTGCAGGGAAAGAAAGGCAAGGCACAGACTCCATTTCCCCTCAAAGTGTTTTGTGTCTTTCCGCAGTGGTAACGTGCAGACAGATACTTTAGTGTGGTTTGATTAGTTCATCGTTTTCTCTGTTCACTACTTCTGAGCGCACCACACACACTTGAAAAGGTTTCTAATGGGTAGTCTTCGAGCAGAATAGTTCTTGGTGCTCTTTTATGATAGCTTGGAGCTCTGTACGAGTTCTGTGTGGTAAGAAAATAAATACATGTACCGTTTCTGTTTTCATGATTTTGTAAATCATTTGTAAGTATTTTCAATTCGGTACCATAACGGTACCAGAATCCTTTTCTTATCCAAATTAATCCGTCATTGTGTCCTCAGACTGCGTTGTCACAAATCCCAGACTGGGAGATGTAATAGTTTATGACAGGACGACAATCACGAACAAACAAGTTTAACACTTAACAAAACAATCCATCAGACTCACACATTTATTAAACATAATTATACATATAATAGCGCAACTACATATATTATATTATTGAAATGACTGCCGTACAACGGCCTTATTCTCACACACACGCTCCCTCGGATCCACAATCCGGTAGTTACTCCTAAAGGCACTTCGGCCTCAGCCTCTCCCCTCAGGGTCTTAATAGTACATTAATGATTCACTGGCACCGCAGTCTCTCAATATCACCTTCCTATTGTCATACACCTTAGCACTCCCCTAGCACCTCCGCAGGGCAATAACACATTATTATGTCCATAGCCATCAACATGGCAACAACATAATATCAGTTCACGAGCCTATCAACAGGGCACAATATAGTATCTCATTCACTCTCATATCTACGTCCCTGTCCGTGGCCTGACTGCCACGACTTTATGTGCCTCTACTGTCCTGCACTGACAGCCTCACTTCTGGCCTATGTGTGGCCTCCGGCCCTATGCTGGCCTATCCCCTGTGCTCCTCGAGGTGGCTCTGCGGCCCGTCCCCGACACCTACAAGAATAACAGTACATTGGTATAATATCCTACCATTTCTATTCACTCCACCTCTCCTTACAACCCATGAAACGTACACACACTAGTTCACCTTCCACTCACCACACATCTTACGGTGACACACTTCCATCGGAGTACACACTACTCACTCGCGCTACAAATCCATGAACTCACTTTCATCTATCGCTCATGGCGCACCTTGCTATATCCAATATCAAGGACTTCCACATTCCTCACATATACTTATTCACATCATGGTAATAAGACGAATATAATATAATACATCAATCATAATAATCAATCAACATTCTACATACCAGTCATAACTGGAAAGACTCTCACTAGTCTTCTCGACTGCTTCCTTTTATCTCTGCCCGATGGGCTATTATTCACAGGTCCGATCCCTAGGACCTTCTAACTTGCAGTGATAGTTACACAGCGCTTTCGCCTCCTTCAGACCCCCCACTCATGACATGCACGACTTCCTCACTTGTCTCCGTGCGTTAATTTTACTCTCCTCTCCCCCCGTAATTATTAACTATCGCTCACTCCACTCGTGACATCATCCCCCACCCCAAAAAAATTAATGCAATTAATTTCAAATCGCATCAAGATGACTGTCAACGAGTGAGCCTGAGCAATACCTACATTAAAAAAAAATGACCTAGCAGCTCCCCTAGTATATAAAATACCGAAATCAGGGAAAAATATGGGGATCAATATGGTCTGAAATATGCATATATGTGTCACCTCATGAATAGCTAACTAAACACAATACTTAATACAGAATCAAAAACCATTCAACCTATCAACCATTCTTCATATCATATTTATAATGTCAATATTTTAAAGACGACTTATTCACACAGATCCTGTCAATGTTCCTGTCCTCCGATGTATAAGCTCCTGAAATCTTCCCCTAGGCTCGACTAAGGTAGTCGGCGATATGATTGCTGGTTCCTGGAATTGGTTGAATAACGAAGGTGTACGGCTGTAAAGCCAATGCCCATCTAGACAAGCGTGGGCTGGACGAACGATTCTTCGACAAAAATGTCAGTGGCTTGTGGTCTGTCTGGATACAAAATTCTCGTCCCATGAGATAACGTCCTAGTTTCTGGACGGACCAGACAATGGCAAGACACTCACGCTCTATCACAGAATACTTTCTTTCTCTCTGCAATAACTTCCTACTGACATAACATACAGGATGGAGACATTCGTTCTTCTCCTGTAGAAGACAAGCGCCGACACCAGAGTCCGACGCATCCGTTCTGAGGATAAAATTAGATCGAAAATCGGGTAATATCAGAATGGGTGACGATGATAATGCTGTCACCAAATTATCAAATGATGTCTGACATTCAGACGTCCACTGGACCTTATCGGGTTGTCCCTTCTTAGTAAGGTCAGTAAGAGAAGATGACAAAGAGGAAAAATTTGGAATGAACTTTCTGTAATAATTTAAAATTCCCACTAAGCTTCTGACTTGTTTCTTTGTTTTAGGGATTTGCAACCCTACTAACTTGTCAATTTTTGTTTCTTCAGGTCTCTGAACACCTCTACCCACAATATGTCCTAAGAATACTATCTCTGGACATGCCAAATCCATCTTTGCGGGTTTAGCAGTTAACCCAAAATGACGTAATCGTTTAAAAATTACTGTTAGTGTCTGAATATGATCAGACCATGTCGACGTATGGCATGCTATATCGTCAAAGAATGACACGACATTAGGTATGTCCTTCAACACTAGTCTCATTAATCGTGCAAACGTCGCTGGCGCGTTTACCAACCCAAATGGCATGACCTTAAATTGGAATAATCCAATGGGCGTTTGGAACGCCGTGTATTGTTTAGACTCCTCAGTAAGCGGGATTTCCCAATAACCTTTCGTTAAATCAATCTTGGAAAACCACGTGGACCCGGCCAATGAAGCTATTAATTCCTCCTGAAACGGAATAGGCTCCCTATCGCCTACCGTAATAGTGTTCAATCTTCGAAAATCAATACAGAACCGCACCGATCCATCAAGTTTTTTCACGAGGACGATGGGTGATGAATACGGCGATGTTGATGGTTCTATCACATCTAACTTCAACATTGACTCAACTTCCTTTATGACTCTATCTCTCGAAGAAAAAGGCAACGGATACGGTCTAAGAAATACTGGCTTATCCGAAGTCAACTTTATTTGGTGCTGGATCACCGTAGTGCGACCCGGCAAATCCGTAACAACATCCGGAAATGACGCTAACAGGGTCTCAAGTTCCCTACTCCTTGAACTGGTAAGGTCAGGGTTAATTTTTACGTCCCTGTAACCTTGTGTCGGAGTTAACTCCGGCAATTGAATTTGTAACTCTTCCTGCGCCTCGGTGTCGCTTACGTCACAGTCCAACTGGTCTACGACCCCCGTACAAGCAGTAGAGAAGACAGTCTCCTCTGGTCTTGTCTGTGCACACAGATACTGTGGTCTCTCATAAAATCTCTGTAGCATATTAACATGGAAAACCTTACTCGCTCCATCAATGTGGATAGCGTAATCTACCTTTGAAACAACTCGCTCAATAACATAAGGACCTTTCCATGTCATCAATAACTTATTATGGTCCGTAGGTAACAACAACAGAACCTTGTCTCCTGGCTTAAAAATTCTCAGTTTGGAACCTCTATCTTTATAGTCTTTTGCTCTTTTCGAAGCGATACCAGAAGCTTCTTCCGCTATAGTGCGCGCTGAAGATAGTCTTTCTCTTAAATCAACAAGGTACTGAAACACCGAAATCTGCTCATCGTCTCCCGATGATGGCGACGTCATCATGTCCCGAAGAACATCAGTTGGGCCCCTGGGACTACGACCGTACATCATTTCGAACGGCGAGAATCCCGTTGACTCCTGCCGTACCTCTCTGTACGCGAATAACACCGCAGGGATATATCTATCCCAATCTTTAGGGCGATCCGCAGCTACCTTACGCAGCATCGACTTTAACGTCGAGTTCAATCTCTCGCACATGCCATTAGCCTGCGGATGATAAGGGGTGGTAGTGATGGGTTGTATACTGAATAATCGGAACAATTCCTTCATCATCTGCGACGTAAATTGCGCGCCCCTATCAGACAGAATTTGCTCTGGTATTCCTACCCTAGCGAAAATTGCAAACAATGCTTCCGCGACTGCCTCAGACGTTATGGTCCGCAGAGGAACCGCCTCTGGCCATCTCGTAGCATTACATATGACCGTTAAGAAAAATCGATTCCCCCTATCGGTCGCTGGGTGAATGGGGCCCACAAGGTCTATCGAGACCTTTTTAAACGGTTCCGAGACCGTGGGGATCTTCTGAAGAGGAGCCTGGGGTGTACGACCCTTATGCGTCGTCTTTTGGCACGCACTGCACGTCTTACAATAGACCTGTACATCTCTGTGGATCGATGGCCAGTAAAAATTTTTAAGAACCCTTTCTTTGGTTCTAGCTATCCCCATATGACCCGCTAATGGGACATCATGTGCCAAATGCAATACTGTTGCGATCAGCAACGCTGGCACAACGACCTGCTTTAAAATGGAGGACACCGTTACATACTTACGGAACAGAATGCCCGCCTGAACAATAAAGGAGGACGACCCGTTCTTATATCTCCTCGTTTTCTCGGTTCGCGCTTCCCCAAAACATGGGTTTAATGATGGGTCCTCCCTTTGTAATCTCGCCAAGCGCTCCGGCGTGATGTCTAGGTTGACCGCTGGCGTAGCCAAAGGTCTAATCTTGTCTTTATCCGCTACCCGTCGGCGTGTTTCGACCGCGGCGCAAAAGTCAATACCTTTTGATTGCGACCATGCTTGCACGTTCTCATCGGAAGGGGAACCTACCCGTGATACATTCCCAATGATGAGCTGGGCGCCTGGGAACCAACCAACGACTGCCTCGACTTCCCCGCTAAGGAAAGGTGTATCTATCATTATTTTTGCCATGGGTAGTTTCTCAATGGCCCCCGAAAATTGGATGCACGGGACAGTCTCACCTGTAAGCTGTGAATCCCGAATGCAGTCCCTATGCACTCCCACAACGGTAGATCCTGTATCTCGTAAAACCGAGACCGGTTCGTCCCCAACAAACCCCGGATAAACCCTAAGACCACCTCCTGTATGACATGAATTTATAACGGGGATCTTTCTCCCACAAGGTAAAACACCGGAAGATAATAACTTCTCACAACTGGGACACTTAGAATACTGTCCGCCTCCGTTGTCCGATGTAACGCACGCAGCCGCATGATGAAATTTATTTGGGGAACATGGACTGGAGCTACTGTCCACGTTCGCCGCTATCCTACCTGCAGGGCAGTTCACGCTGATGTGATCTGCTCTTCCGCAGTTCCAACACTTCGCGGCCCTACACTCGCGCGAAAAGTGACCCACGCGTCCGCAAGTCCAACACTCCGCTCCCTGTGCTGCCCTAGGCCTGGGTCCCCGTGACCCCTCGCGACCGGAACTAGAGTCCCTATGCCGTCGGTCATCGGCAAAGGTCACAACTCGCCCCCGGCCATTACCGCGACCTAGCCCTCCTGCTCGGTCAAACTTACCGGATCCAAACGCCGGTGATTGGTGAAAGCCCCTATGCTGCCCCTGGGCTTGCCCGCTATAGGCACCACGCTGACGCGACCTGTCCCTAAGTCCTGCCGGCGACCCCTCGACAACGGCGACGTATCCAGCATCTTGGACGTACGCCCTGGCGACTGGTTTGGACGGATGCGCCGTACGGTATGCTTCCGCCAACTTAGACGCCTCCTGCACCGTCGCGGGTTCGTTCTCTTTCAGGAAAGCCACCAGATCTTTGTGGCACGAAGCGTACAGCTGGTCACGGATCATTAAGTCTTTCAGTTTAGCAAAATCCGTGCCCACATGCGCCAAGTCTACCCAGTTCGCGAAATACTCCGTTAGTCTCGCGACGAAGGCAGCAAAGTCCTCCCTGGTATCTGCACGTGCTCGCCTAAACTGCTCCCGGAAATATTCCTCGGTACGCGCAAATCGGCGAAGCAGCAAAGCCTTCAGCTTATCGTAGTCTTGCACGTCTTCGCGCTGTAGCTCTTTAAAGTAGGTTAACGCTCGCCCCTGCAATAGCGACGCCAGGTACGTGGCCCATAATTCCTTATTTTCCCCCCATTGCAATTGTGCGTTCAGTTCGAACCTGTAAAGGAAGGCGTCTATGTCGTCCTTCCGGTCGTCGAACGTAGGGAGCTTAATCCTAACGCCACCTTTATTGTGTACCTGCCGCTCAACCGTTTCCGTTGGCGTATTCTTCTTGAGTTCTAACTCGGCGATTCTTATTCGCGCCTCTCTCTCCTGCTGCTTATCTTCTAACTCCTTTAACTTAAACTCCCTTTCCTCTTGCTTATCCTTAGCCTCTCTCTCCTGCTCCTGAGCCTTAGCCTCTTTTTCTCGCTCTCTATCCTTAGCACGCTCATCGCGCAAATCCGCCTGCTGTTCTTTGATCCAGCCGCGTAGCTCCTCTCCCTCAAGGCCAAGTTCCTTACCCAACTTCATTAATTGTTGGAGTTCCGCCATTTCACAGATTTATGGTTATGGTATGTATTACCAAAACGGCTAACCTGTCGGTATGATCACTAACAACACGACCAGAGACCTGAGATCACACCAGATATAACCACACCTACTTGTATCCAATACAATTCAGAAATTTACCTTTACAGCACAACTAATTCTATATTCATAAAATGTACTGCACTATTAATAATAAAAAAGAGTAGAAAAGACAAGAATAAGGAAATTCAATAGAAGGACCACAAGTACGTCAAGGACAACGAACCAGACTAGGACAAAGACCTAAAAAAGAGAATATAATGGAAAAAACTGCAACCTAACTACGCCGATTACACTACAAGGTACGAACAAGAACAGAGTCTGAAAAAAAAGAACGTATCTATAGATAGGGAAGAGAGGGACAAGAGAAACGTCTTCCTAAAACAACGAGGAAGATAGAACGCTACAACTAAACAAAAATACAGGTCCCTACAGAACTGTTCACTGTGATGAACGAAGTTCCAAAGTTTACCACACCTTTTTAAAAGGATAAACTAAGTTCAACACAGCAAACCCGCGCCACCGCCCGTATAACCTATAACGCCAACAACAGCAAAAACAGGGAAAAAGACAGATTAAAGGAACAGCCCCCGATCCAGGGCACAAAATTTCAGTTTCACTTAACTTCGAATTTTGAGTTTAACTCCTCCCCTTAATCGGAGCTCTGGCCGCTTGTCTCCTCAGGCTGCACGCACACACTCTGGAAAGTTTAAATACACATTAATACCTATTCATAGCAATACATGCATCAATACATATTATTATTCATAAACATACATAAATCATATCATCATGAAATTTCCATTCATCCCACGAACAAAGACAACAGCACGAATTCCTAGCACAACAGAAAAACAACTAGATATAACGAATACACAATGTCAAAATGACCACAGGTAACCAGGACGAGCCCCCAGTGTCACAAATCCCAGACTGGGAGATGTAATAGTTTATGACAGGACGACAATCACGAACAAACAAGTTTAACACTTAACAAAACAATCCATCAGACTCACACATTTATTAAACATAATTATACATATAATAGCGCAACTACATATATTATATTATTGAAATGACTGCCGTACAACGGCCTTATTCTCACACACACGCTCCCTCGGATCCACAATCCGGTAGTTACTCCTAAAGGCACTTCGGCCTCAGCCTCTCCCCTCAGGGTCTTAATAGTACATTAATGATTCACTGGCACCGCAGTCTCTCAATATCACCTTCCTATTGTCATACACCTTAGCACTCCCCTAGCACCTCCGCAGGGCAATAACACATTATTATGTCCATAGCCATCAACATGGCAACAACATAATATCAGTTCACGAGCCTATCAACAGGGCACAATATAGTATCTCATTCACTCTCATATCTACGTCCCTGTCCGTGGCCTGACTGCCACGACTTTATGTGCCTCTACTGTCCTGCACTGACAGCCTCACTTCTGGCCTATGTGTGGCCTCCGGCCCTATGCTGGCCTATCCCCTGTGCTCCTCGAGGTGGCTCTGCGGCCCGTCCCCGACACCTACAAGAATAACAGTACATTGGTATAATATCCTACCATTTCTATTCACTCCACCTCTCCTTACAACCCATGAAACGTACACACACTAGTTCACCTTCCACTCACCACACATCTTACGGTGACACACTTCCATCGGAGTACACACTACTCACTCGCGCTACAAATCCATGAACTCACTTTCATCTATCGCTCATGGCGCACCTTGCTATATCCAATATCAAGGACTTCCACATTCCTCACATATACTTATTCACATCATGGTAATAAGACGAATATAATATAATACATCAATCATAATAATCAATCAACATTCTACATACCAGTCATAACTGGAAAGACTCTCACTAGTCTTCTCGACTGCTTCCTTTTATCTCTGCCCGATGGGCTATTATTCACAGGTCCGATCCCTAGGACCTTCTAACTTGCAGTGATAGTTACACAGCGCTTTCGCCTCCTTCAGACCCCCCACTCATGACATGCACGACTTCCTCACTTGTCTCCGTGCGTTAATTTTACTCTCCTCTCCCCCCGTAATTATTAACTATCGCTCACTCCACTCGTGACATGCGTCAAAGATTAAGGGCAATTTTGCGTGTTCCGAAATGTGTTTATTGCTATTAATATTGTGGTATATATTGTTTATCATTGCTGCTTTCATGGGAAGACTTGAGATTCACTATTTGGTAGTTTAATCATTAAATGAGCCACGTTTCTCTTACACATCTCGACCTTTGGTAACTTGTCCTCAATCTCCTTCAGCCACCTGAATAGATCCTGGGAAATCTTTACCAGAGTATAAGTCGAAACTGTTGTCTTTGTTGCTTTTGCGTGAAGTTGTCATTCGTCATCACAAAGCCCATTTCCATTCCTTTTTTGTTTTGAATGTGACTTGTCGTGGAAAAGTCCACAAACCATCACAGAGAAATCATTTGGTTCACTCAAATCACACAGTCTTTGAGGATTGCCTCAGCGATAACAGCATTATGCAGATAAATCATATTGTGTATTGTCTGAAAAGATACGAGAACAATTGGATGCGCAGTTAGTGAGTAATTTTTCTGTGCAACTTTCAGAGTTTTATCATTGGATCCCAAATTTATCAACTAAACAGGAAGACCGACCAACGAAGTTTGCCAAGGCCACAATTAGATCCTGAATTAAATTTGACAATCACACTGACATAGCAGAAACAACAGCTACGGCAAGGACAATAAAAACGTTCTCAGTTTGGGAAACATTGACTTTAAGAATCCGCTTGTAGCCCCCATGATAGGGGGCTCCGTGTGCTATCCAAACTCGGGTTTTAGGTATGCGAAAACAAGGGACTATCGTAAATGCACGGTTTATCGACTGGCATATTGTGGAAAAGCGTGCTTTTGTGTGCACTGTTTCCTGTTCAATTTGCAGTGCTCTTCGATCCAGGGATGAATGTCCAGCACCACAGGCAATGTTGCCTAGAAGAGGCACGTCTGTTTGGAATTACACCAAATACATCAACGAATCATGTGGTTTGGAGTTGAAATATAACTAAAGATTTTAACGTGCTAAGTTGTTGGAATATAACATATTTTACATTTACCACGTAAGATTCATAATATGGCAACGCCCACCCTGTCTGCGAGATCAAGTTTGTGCATTATTTAATAAGAAATCTGCGTCACTGTATACTATGGAATTCAATGGCATTTCGACATCAGTAGACCTGAACGTTAATTTGGAATGGCTACATTACACATTTATCAGTTGCATGAAAACTTGGAGGATCATTATTCTGAAGAAAAAATTCAATGTATTGTATAGAAAGTGTTGTTTAGTGTATAAATGTCAGAAAGGGTAGATATGGTTCGTTTTGAAAATCCCGATTTACATGTAGATTGCTAATTTCTTTTCGTTTTTCGAATTTCTGGCCAGTTTTATTAATGAAAGAGAAGTGTTAATCAGTTGTGTATTTTTTTTGTCCTTGATGTGCGGAAATGGAAGCAAAACTAGTACGTTTTTAATTTTGAGCATTTCTGAAAGCCTGGACCATGCGAGAACTCTGAAGCCTTCAAAAATGCCCGCAATGAGGATTTTTTAAAAACAATATGTCTGGCAGAGATTTTTTAAAGAAATCTGATTGAAACTTCCATATTCGAAAAACTTGCCTCTTTGGACTACAAATGTCAACATTAATTTTGACGAAGGAAAAAGTTTGGGCCCGGTTATATCCATTACATAGCGTAATTTGGATGTTATTGGTCGGAGTTTTCTTTTTCGTTTACCGCGGTCTGGTTTCCCTTGCGTCCATCGACAGAAGTTAAGAATTAGGGAACACCCCCTTCCCCGGTGCCTTTTAAAAGCGATGACTATCTGTGCAAATACCAGGCTATTATTAAGTCACACACCTAAAAGATCAGAGATAATATCACGAACGGTGTACCGCATAACTCCGACCAAGCTAGAGATTGAACCAATTTCTTAACGTCAAGTGCCTTGTTGTTAGCATACTTGAACGTGCCTCTATTCTGTGCCCTCTTGCATGACTATTTGAGCTCTGGCACCTAATGGTTTCTTTATAAATATTCCGATTGTGACTTGCACGCAACAGTTAATGCGTTTCACCTTGGTGCGGCTTGTGAGCCTTTTATTCTTACTCTTGTTTGATTTTCAGTGAAATGATTTTGTAAAATAATTTACATAATCTGTGAACTTTTCCATCGCTGTGGCAAAGAGTGGTTTTGTTTTGGTTTTGTTTTTTTGCGGATTTTCTACACAACTTATTCATCATAATATGTACGCTTTTGTGTCGCAATTCAACATGATTTAATTACCATAGACAATTAGATATTCAAACTGCGGTTATTTTGTGTATGGATATTTCTGAAAGAATGTAGCCATTGATTAAATTAGACACTCGTTGCGTAACCAGAGGATCTGTTCATAGGTATGTCATTATACTTATAAACATTGAACAAGATTGTCTTCTCTTCCCGAGATACAGTTTGACAATATATCCTAACCACATAGATTTCATATTTCATTACATAAACAGACTTTGAAAAAAAAAGGCAGACGCTGCTCAGACTGCTGATAAGGTATTTGGGTGCACTAAAGCTTTAAACTTCAAGTACTGTACGAAATACGAAATATTTGACATTTTATTATCCATATCAACGCATAAGCAAACTTGTAAACATCAGTTCGAATAGAAGGCGCCCCGTCCAATAAAGATGAGAGAGATGCCGCATTGAGCTGTGATAGGATGGCCTTGCTGTCGCACAAGGCACCCAGAATTCTCCACTTCTTCTTTAAAAATGCTTGAGACGATTAGAAGTGAACAAACATTAACCCTGAAAATATCGAAAAGCAGAGCAGAATGATTTGATTGGTTTGAAATTTCAGTGCCCGGTCTAAAAAATCATGTCCTTATTTTAATACTAACTTGAAGAAAAAAACGTCTTCTGGTGCATGTGGATCAATATCATTGTCATACATGCTGACTTCTTGTGAAATATAGAGCTGAGTTTGGACTGGTTACATGCAGCAGTAAACAGCATGATTTGAATTAAATCATTCTGTCATTTACAGCTGTCTTGAGTCGTGGATCTGGTCCCAGACTGCTTTGCACACCTGCTGACCAGTAATATTAATGTATAACATAAGGAACTTTAACTGGTATTATCAATAGCTTTACACTGATCAGTGAGGTTGTAACTGTAAGGCATTCCTTGTTTATGAATTGGAAGTTTATTGTTACTGAACCGTTTTAGAACATAATTATACATTTTTATTTCACCGAGACGTGAAGTTTAGTGCTACTTATGTGATCATCTGATTTCAAACACAATTCTGGATGGAAATTTACGCATAAATACATTTCTGCACCAACTTTAAGCTGTGTATGAAAATAATAAACGTGTTGAATGTATCACTCAAGTAAATGAAGAATCAATCTTTTTTCTTTTAAAAAAAAATTGTCTGCAGTGACAAATATGTTTAACCTGCAAGTTCAGCATTACCCGTGTTACACAAGGAAATAGATTACAAGAATATGGTTTGTTCACTGGGGGTTATGTATATAAAATGACACTAGAAATTAATTCTTCGGTCTTTTTTTTTTTTGTATGGGTGAAACGTTCACATTATATTAGAACTTTCTCCGTTCAGATATCGGGAACAGAAACAACGTGTGTGTTGGCCATGGCCTGCTCATGATAAGGTTACCAAGAAGCCAGAATGGCGTTTGGTAAAGATTTGCAAGTGTTCCTGTAGTTAAATAAATTGTGTGTTAGATCAAGTATTAATCTTTCATATCATTATGACACTGAATATTTTATTACATGTCAGTAATATCAAAGTTATGCAACACTAGCCGAGATACTCGGCGTTGCTGGTAAGAAACCTATCATTGGATCAGTATCATTATTATAATGAATTTACTTCAAACATTTTTCCGAATCCTGCCCGCTTCCGTGGTTGCATTGTAACCTTTTGGTATTGTTTAAACTTATGACTGTCACGTTTACTTCCATCACACTAGGAGTCTGTACATTTCGGTGTGCGCATGGGTAATTTGTATCATGAGCGTCATAAGCAGTATAAATACGGACGGGAAAAGCCAGGAGTTTTAGTCATGTAAGCGCCTTGGAAAAGGTCTGGCTGTGCTGTGAAAACTGTCCTCGCTCAACACAGTACAAATATATACCCTCAAGTTTTATTCGTCCATCGCAAACAACATTATTTTTAAGGAATTTGGGTGAAAATCGCACATTTCTAGGTTTTATGGTTACCACGGAGTGCTCGGTGTAAGTTTTGCAACTCGAGTTTATTGTTAATCTGTTTGAAGTAAAATCAGCTTGGGGCGACCCAGAAGAATTTTGAACATTATGAAAATCTGAAACTATAAAGAAATTATTTCCAGGTCTCCATAGTCCCACAGATCAGCCTACTCTTATTTCAAACTCTGTGTTGTGATATCATGTAGTCAGTAGTTTTGAAATGGCATGCCACAAGGAACGCCAAGAACACCGTTCTCGAATGGCATACACGATTGGATTTGACGTTCAACTCTGGCGCCCATTAAAAATATTGAGGATTTCTGGTGTCTTATGTATTTACAACAAACCTTTTGTTGGCAGTTCAGTTTTACTTAGCTTAGGTTAGATGACTCCGGCGCTTTGCATAGTATGTGGTCACTTTTGCCGCTTGCACTATGCCTTATTTTTTAAAGAGCCCCGAATTCTGCATTCGACATCTACATGCATTTGGTCAGAAAGTGCGTAAAAAAGTTTTATGAACTTTTAAGATATACCAGTAACCGTCCCGTTCTCCGAACGGTAAAGGACAAATGTACCACTTGGAAATGGCCACGTTCTAATTTTAAACGCTGGCGTATTATTTACTGAAGTCTGTTTGGCTATGCTAATGATTCACTAATGAGTTGTTTTTTTTCCTAGCTCATGTACGAAAAAGAAAGTAGTGAGGAGTAAAGCCAAATAAAGAGCAATGGTGTCGTGTTCACTGCCCCTGTCCAACCAAAAAAAAAAAAAAAAGAAAGTTTGGCCCTCTTCTGAATTAAAATCCAACTGACAGTAATTAGTGGTGACTTCAGTTCATGGGCTTTTGTGTTTGTGAAAAAGAAAGAATCGGGGGCTATAATAACGACACAGAGCAAGCAAAAAAGAAAAAAAAATACTTCCCCATCAATTCAAATTCTCAAATCTAAAACGAGACACTCTGCAGGTCGATACGAAGGCACTTTCAAAGTTCCACCCAAATCCAGCTGAACCATAATGATCTGCGGTAGGCTTTGTTAGATTTTTCGTCTTTTTAAAAAATTCCAAATGTAAAGTTCTTAGCCGTTGCTGCTTTTATTTTTCCGGGAAAATCAATGATTGCAAGTGTTATGTTTTGTTTTATTGAAAGAAAAAAACATTCTCATTAGAATTTTGAAATAATATTTCAATGTTGCAGAGTTTCAGCATGCGGTGTTCGCCGAGGGCTCTTTGCTTTAAGTTCTTGAAAAAAAGAAAAACGCGCTGTTTTCAGACTCTCCCACTGTCTTATTCTTCCTCTAGGTCAGTAATTCTCGGATTTGATCGACTCTTTGTTCTCCTCCATTAACGAAGAACAAGAAAATCAATATGTATTGCAGAAAGAAAAATAAAATGTCTGGAAATATTGTTCAGATACCATTGTTATTTTTGTTTAACGTTTTTTGTTGCTATGCTACAGCGGGATGCCCATGGCGAAAGACGACACAGAAAATGCCATCCCGAGATATAAAGTGTTTTGTCCTTGTATTTCTGGCGTTAAAGTATCTGGTATTCTCATGAATATTTATGACTATTTATTGTGTTGAAGCAAGACACAAATGCTTAAGATTCCTTTGTATCCAAGAGAATGCAGCGCCGCCCTTAAAACATTTATTACATGGGAAGTGTCAGTCTTTATCATTGAGTGTTATAGTCTAATATTCTTCCTAAGTTTATGATATGGTTGTTGTGAGAGAGTCTCCGTTCCATCAGATAACCCTGCGTATGTGTCTTAACCGATAAATCTTGTAGAAGTCTCACGTATCAGTCAACGCATGAGTAAATGGGCCAGGAATATCGAATAAAGGTGGAAGGAGCCCACATGGAGGAATTTGCTCGAATAAACTGGCAGTGGCATGGCATGGTCTGTTGAGAAAGATTTTACTTTCATGCCCGTGTGAAAAAGTGTGCAGTTTGGGTAATTCAGACACGACTCTGTATCTTCGAAACACTGCATCGGGTGATTAACTTATTGATCAACTCCGCAGTGAATCGAATTCTATTGCTTTTGTTCTGATGTCAATAAACGTTTTACTGTTTGCGTGGGAACTGAAACAAATTTTTCTCCTCTAGTTTTAATTCAGGTATCTCTTGTTTGGTGTTGCTATCCAAACCTGCCATATTTGTTTTGGGCTTGGAAAACCACGTCAACTGGCCTAACCAGACTTGACTATGCATGCTCTGGAAATCTCTAGGGCAGTTCGCGTGATGCCATGTAAAATTTAAAGCATTTTGTTAGGGAGTTGTTTTTCTGTAACCAAGGGACGCAGTTTTTAGACTGAACACAAACACGTCTAGCCCAGATTTTATTTTAGATTGATTTCAACATAGGGTGAAATAGCTTCGTTCAAGTCACTCTAAAATTGTAGGAATAATTAAGAGAAAAAAAGTGGTTCTCTTGTGTTTGAAGTTGAACTGTCAGAAATTTTCATTTTACCTTTTTCAGTGTCTGGCGGTGTGGGAAACGGAAGTAAGTGTATACATCGATAAAACTAGACCATGATATTGAATGGGTTTCAGTACACAATGGATCTTCATCGTCATCTAAAAGAGGATGAATTGTCACTTGTTAGACACCAAGTTTCATCTGGAGTCGCTAACCACTGATTTGTGTTCCTCTTAATGATTAATGTTTCTCAGAGGGACGGTGTGTTGGGTACGATTTCGTGAAGAAAGCTTTTGAAATGGATCTGTTTTATCTCATTTTTTGCTACTGAAGAAGAAAAAAATAAGGGTGAGAGGAAACAAAGTATTAAGATCATTTTCAAGTACTTGTATTGAAAAAGTACAGATGGGACAAATACTAAAGGACAGAGAAATAAAGTCGGATATCCAGGAATGCATGCTAGTGATACTCTGAATACTCCTGTAAGTGGCCGACCGTTCTTGATATTTTATCGCCAAGAAAACTTTTCACGTTTTTAAATTTTGTTTTTGTTTTTTTGCCCCAATTATACCGTGGAGTATTGTGAGCATTTATAATAATGGATAGCATTTATATAGCGCATATCCATTTAAAATGCTCTGTGCGCTTTACAGAAGCAACATGTCAACCACAGAGCAGAATGGAGCGCCTGCGAAGCACTCAACACACTACACTGCTTCTTTCTCTCTCCTTGTCTCGCTCACTCTCTCTCTCTCTCTCTGTCAGAGCAAATTGTAACGCAGCCTGTTAGGCGCAGTTCACAACTCACAACTCACAACAGTTCACAACTCACAACTCAAATAATATTTGAATATTTATTATTAATAACAATTATATTTAATAATGAATAATAAATTTTGTTGTTGTTGGTGGGGGGATGATATGGATAAATTTTAATTTATTAATTTCAATTTTGCCCGGGCAGCGGCCTGTACGGCCTACTCTTTACGATTTCCAACTGCCAAGGTATCTTTAACGTGCACACGGGCCCTCCGAATTTTTTCGTCCTCATCCGAGAAGACTAGGTACTAGATCCTACCCCCCAATACGACCAGGGACTTGAAAATATGAGAAAAATCCAATTTCCAACATGCCTGCACTGCCCGGGTTTTGAACCCGGGACCCTTGGCATGAGAGGCGAGCACCTTGCCTCTAGACCACCTTATAAGGGAACCGACACCATTGTATTCCCATTGTAGTTGAGGAAATATTGCCTCAATTTCGCCTTCGTTCGGTTTGTTGTCTTGTTATTACTAGCCCACCAGTGCAAGATAAATCTTGCAAATTTTCCATGTACCAAGTCCAGCTGTATGTACAACTTTTCGTTCAAGGTCGCATTTGTAATGTCACTTGGATTCGATGCAAAGACTAACAGATCACTCTGTTATACCATAATTTCTTGCTGAATACACAGATGTGATAAAGTTGACTTTCTGCCGGCAATGAGTAAACAGTGACGTAAAGCGCAATTTTCCGGTCACGCTTTCCAGTTCTATCCGATAAGAATGCGCCTGATTTTGTGGCTCAAATAATTTTAATATAACAGTAGAGATTGATTTTTGTTCAAAACCAATATGTCCACGTAACTCTTCGTCAAAAATTGATGCAATGCACCAAGTTTCATAATTTTTGATGGCGTAGTCGCGAAGTTTTAGCTGCTTACAGGTCTACCCTCTAGCTCAGTTATAGTAAGATTATGATAATCACTGTTGCTGTAACAGCTGGTCAGCGTCTGCAGCCTGAATCAGAGGTTTCATGTATCACCATGTTTGTATGAGAAAGACAGGGAAACGCGTAATAATACATTATCACTATCAACAACGTGTAAATTTGGTATTGGAGAAGGTGTTGTGGTGATGGAAAGAAAACACTGTCATATTGTATATGAAGACAGCAGGGCGCTTCTGTGAGTGTCACCGTGTTCATTTTATTTTCTTTTAATTATTGGATCGGCTGTAAGGTAATAATTTGGCGACGGCACCACTTTATAAAGCGCGTCATTGCAAATATCGCAAAAGGACAAAAATGTAAAGAGATAAAAGGTCACAAAATAGATTTGTAATGTTTACATAGTAACAATTCCTATCATTTTCACGAGTACTTTCGTCGGCAGAAAAGAAGTTTTATCTCAGCCATACAAAATTCCCATTTATTTTAATGTTATGATAACACGCGAGAATGGGCCAAGGACAGCAATAAAACATTTATATTAGTTTCCTAAATCAAGATTCTGCCCTTGCATTATCGCTTTTACAATAATGCCAAGTACCGACTTGGCAGTTTGAACGTTGATAAGGTAGAGATATTGACATACTCTTCCGTACAGACTTTCACAATATACGAATGGCCATCTCACAATCTATGTCTATATCAAAATATATCGAACGGCTTGCCGACAAATCGGTCACCATTGAATATCTTTTGCTGTTAAAGTAAAACAACCATAGTAAGCTGTGTTCATTGGAACATTTAAGTTTACTTTTCGTTCACCTTGTCTGAATGCTTTATACCTCTCTCTCTGTGGTCTGTTTCCTCAAGTACAGGTTTCCATTTTCTGCTCAACTTTCAGAGAACCCTGTGCAGCAGAAACATGCTTTGTATTTAATGTCTCTTGACGCTTTTTTCATGACTTTCTTCAGAACGCGGCACATTTTATATACCGTTGTGCTCATTTTTTTTTTTTTTTTTATAGTTCCTGAATATTGGGGATCATGTACCATTTTCTCTTCTTCTGCCGCCTGTCTCGCTGCAAAAATGCCAGTCGTTTTGGGCTTTGCACTCTCTGTCTCTCCTGTCCTCCCCTCTCACCGCCACACACATTTTTTTCCACTAGCAAAAATAATATGCGAACATAAATATTTATATTATATGCACGCCTGAAAGTACTCGTTGCCGCATCACAGCTTCAGTGATAATAAGTTCGCTCGCCTTGAACTTCTTCTCAGAGGAGAACGGCACTGTTTGTACAATTTGCAGGTAAAACATTAACTACCGCTTTATGTAGTTCAGAGTTTCTGAAGAACTTTATCTGAAAAGAATCAAGTTGAGGTTGATCTTTCGTGGGATGATTGGAACCAAGAAGTTATAGTCCATTATTTATTATTGATGTTGATCGCCCACCGATCAAGAACGTCGGCCTGTTGAGGTTATGGCACTGGGGCAATGCGTGGTGTGTGTCAGATTTCACGTGACTGGCTACACCTTAAGGATATTTTGCCAAGAAGGGTCCGAAAACAACAAGAACATACGCAGTGGAGAGGAAACAGTTGCCAATTTGACCAGTGCAGTGAATACATTCTGGCACAGCTGCAAAACCCAGACTGACGGAGCTCCCCATATATAGGAGTTTGATATTTCTGTTGAAAAACTGAGTGAACGTGAATTATATTATATTTTACAGAATGTAGCTTTTGCTTGTCGTGGTCTACGACTGATAAATTAACTGGCGCATGGGAGTGTGTATGAGCAAATGGAAAGGTTTCACTATCGAGGACATTGAAGAACGCATATTATTTTTCATTATCCCTTTGAGCCCTGGTCACGAGATTCAGATGACATCGCTAACGTATTGCTAGCACTGAAAATAGTGTTTCGCGGTGTTAATTAAGCGATTTTCTAGATCATACATGACGACGTGAATATTGTCTGACAGCCCTGGCTCACGTCTCTAAATGACGAAATGAAATTCTGCAATGTACACAGGAGAGGGAGGTGTAGAAATCAGCCGCCTTTCACCAAGTACAACCAGTGAACGACGGCCGGTACAGCGAGCAGTGATTATTAAGACATTTAAGACTTCGACTGTTCATTGAACAGACCCAGAGTCAACAGGACCGGCCGGCGTAATTCCTCATATCAAGGATTGGGTGCCATACCAAACATTCTCGCAGTAGCAGTGGAATTATTCAGGGAGTGGGTCGTTTCCCGCTGTCCTTGTGTGCAGTTTTAGTGGGTGTCTAATTTCATGGATTTTAGTACTACCGGTATATTCCAGAGTGATTATAATTATAGCGGCATCTGTTTGCTTCTGCTTTGCAATCGTTGTTTTTTTGTTTGTTTTGTTTTGTTTTAAAATTGGGATGGTTTTATGTGGCAGAATAAATTTACCTGATATCTTGATATTACTGTTGTCAACAACCATTCAGAATATTTTGCAACACATTCAGAAATGTCGGATTAACCAACTGCATCATGTAGCCAAGAAAGTAACTAATCTGAACAAAGTGACTGACTGACGAAAACAACAAAATTAACACTTATTTAACTTGACCTAACAATTATTGAGAAGATAATACTATTTCCTGTTAGATAGGATAATAATATGCCTTTGAAATCTCTATTCAGCTCCTGAGTTCTACGACGCGTCGGCACGATAACGGCCACTTTGCGCCGTTCACGGTCTTTCTTGGTTTGTTTGGTATTCAGATGTTCATCAATTTAATGTTCACACATGTGTATAGAATTTAATAGTTCCGCATAAACTTTATTATATTGGTGAAATTCTCCAAAGTTGTTTTGTATACGTCTGAAAAGAATATTGTAAATATGTTTAAAACGTTTTTAAATCAAGTTGTAGATCTTAGTCTCTTTCAGAAAGGACAGGTCTGACTGTGGATCTACGTCAGAAAATAATTCTTTCATGGATCCGCAGGCATGGTGCCTTCATTGGATATGTAGAAATCTACACATTCAGTTAAAATATGCTGTATTGATAATTGGCAGTTGCATGCCACACATTCAGGGGGATTATCACCCTAGAGTAAAAAAAAAAAAAAAACGGCGTGTGCGGTGGGTAAGACCCATAGGGAGGCTACCAAGAACAATTTCATCTCTCGTTTCTTTCAGAGGTATGAGCTCGAAGTTGATTTCGGACAAAATGTATTTTATTCGTTCTTTGTTCATCCCATCTTTCCTGCCATCTTGATTTCATGAATTTATTAACAGCGGGTTTAAAATCGGTGTGCGGTATTTTCAGGTGTTCTGGCGGACGCCTTTGTGTTTCTGTGGCCAAGCTGTCTGCTGCTTCATTTGCCCTGTTGCCGGTATGGCCAGGGATCCAACAGAGAACAGTTTCGTATTCCCTGTTGAAGAGAGTCTGAGGACGTTGTAACCATTTATTGATATCATGGATTTTTGTATTTGAAGCTAGTTGGTTTTTTTTTTAGAACTTGGCGGCAAGTGAATCATACAAAATAATAAATCCTCCGGGTTGGGAATTGGATATAAGGCAAAGTTGACTGCATAAATTTCAGCGATAAAAATAGAGGTTGAGGCTTGAGGCTGGGGCATTCGGTTATGCCACTTGAATTTGAGAATGCGGACGGAGCGTCACTGGTTAGTGGTCTTTGGGGCCGTCTTCGTACAAGTGCCTGTGATCAGGATGTTTATTGGCCAGTTCCCTATACATTTACTTGCAAAGTTTCTGACATGCTGTTGTTCATCGGACATGCCGCAAAATTAAAATAGTGTTTGATTTATGTGTCAACCATGGTGGGATGGCAAGAAATGGGTCATCTTCCATTGTCGGGTTTCAGACTTTGCGAACAGGCACAATCCTAAGGCAAAAAGGAGGGGCGATACCTGGAGAAGTCTTTTAGTTTCAAAATTTTGAATGTATGTTGGGTTGAAGACGAAATGGTAAGCGGAATTGTCTGGATGTGAAGACTATTTTAATCCATACTGAATCGAGAGCCTGTCCCTTCCGTAATGTAGGCATGAGGAAAATGCAAAGTATTTAATGTAAGTCTAAACTCAGTTAGAAAGGGGAATCTGTAGACAATTCCATCATTACTGGGAATTTTAAAGGGTTCGGTCAACCGATTGGTGGTTTGGATAGGTTATTTCTATGTGCTTGCCATTGTGTTACGTTGTGAATGGGCTCATTGGTTTGTTCTAAAACACTCATGTCCATTTACTTAGTGTGGCTGTGGATTCAGTTTACCTCGCCAGGTGACAAACGGATTTTGATAGGACCTCTTTCACACTGTTCCGCACCATTAAGCCGTGTTTTATATAACTAAATCCCATTCTGACATCACAGAGAGCTTCAGTGTAAAGAGGACGGTGTCGATATAGCAAAGCCACCCGCCCGTTTCTTACACCCACTGTTTTTGGTAGCGCATATGACACGTAGAAATGGATGATCTTAAACCGTTTTGCACTGGCCATTTTATTGATAGTGCAACCGGGATGTAGCACTCATTCTTTCTTCAATCATTATAAGAAAACTGATTTGGGCGACCTGTCATTTTGAAACAAAATTTCCAGGGAATCACATGGAAGAGCTCTATATTTGCTCGCTACTTGTACATTGTAAACGTCTTCGTTACAAGTTTGATTTATATGAAAAACAAAGTGGAAATTAATGTTATTCAGAGGGGCGAAACAGAACATTTCAGGGCGATGCTCAGTATGCGTGAGATGAAATGTATCAGTAAATAAATAAGTACTGACAAAGGAGTTGCCAAACAATGTGATTAATCGGACTTGGGTCATTCAAGCAGCATAGGGTAAAGACCTGTGAATGGTGTAGGTGTTTCGGGTTTATTGACACGCCAGTGAAGCTATGCACTGGACCATACCATCCTCATTTCCTGGTACTGTAACACAGAACCATTGTAACATTTTTGTATTTGGATAACGGTAAATGTTTCCTCGGTGTGGTGCATGATTTCAGTTCCAAGGTTGGTCATTGCATGGTTGTACATTTTTTTCTAATGTGAAATATCTTCATAGGACGGAGGAGGGTTCGCAGTTTGGTTCCCTGTTTTAAAAATCCTTAAGAATAATATTTCACTTTGCTCAGTGGTGTAGAGCACCTTCATAAAATGAATTAGTGATTGTTGTCGAATGAAAGCACCACATTATCTCAGGTTAGAATATCGAATATAAACGTCGTTTTCAACTTGACAATAAATGGCTGTGGAACAGGTAAGTAGAGTTTAACGTATGGCCAAGGATTAAATTGCTATAGTTTAATGAATGGCTTAGGAACAGATAGATATAGCTGAATCAGATTGTCAGACCTGGCAGGTAATTGAAACCACTTGTCCACAGTTTACACTGAGGCCATAAGACTGAGCGGAGATTTAGTTGTAAGGTGTCTCCATTGTTTACAATTAAGGTTTGGCTGACAGAGAAAGCAGGAAGTCGAGTGCTGTGGATTGACCCCAAAAGATCCCATATTTGTTCACTACTTCTACATCATTAATCTTTACGTCTTGTCCCCCTCGAAATCCGGACAAAAAGCTGCTCTTATTGGCATTCCCAACCGTATAAGAGTGAGTACCCATTAAGTAGCCCAGGGCCCGGGTTCGATTTTCGCTTTGGTACCGACGCATTGGGGTTTTTATCAACATCATAAATCACTGATGTGGAGAACTAGTCGATATCGATATCAGGGATACGGAGGCAATAGCTGACACGGTAGTGAAACATTCACATCGGTATCATTTTGACTTACATGAGAACTCAGAGCATTCGTATAATCTACTTATTTTGCTCTCATACTTGAACAAGGATGTGAAGTCTTAGTATTTTTACTTATTCATGTGGTCCCGAATAGTGCGGTATTTTGATATTAATGAACATATGTGCTAACGGACTTCAACTTCATTCTTCATATACATCAAGTAGTGCCCTTTGGCTTAGCTTTCTGTATGATGTATGTAATTATAAACATATTTGCCCATAGATCGCTCATCAACAACAAAATCTGTTTAGTTCGCCAGCATTCCCAGCGCTGTTTCGTTTTGGGATAGCTGAGCAAAATACACATGCAGCTTGTTCTCGTTTATGCACATGTTCAAGGAAATATAAGGCAGGATTAAGTGGCAGCTTAGAAAATAAGGAAGGCCATGCACAGGATCTACAGGTGAATTCCTGAAGAATTAAATTATCACAGGAAGTTAGATTTAGCCTCTTGTCCCAATTCCTGGGTACATAAATAATGTTACTATCATTTAAACTGTTCTGACTGTAATAAAGGCTTTGAACTGGCGCTGAAAATGAAGGCCGGTGGCGCACTAGAAGTCTGTTTGACGTTGGTTTTACCCAGACTTGAATTTCCCTGAAATCAACCAGGGAGACAGACTTGTTACGGTGTCGTCGGGGCACGATATCCCGCATAATCCATAGCTTACACTAAAACCGAACCAAAACAGAATTGACTCAGTGCGCTACCAGTCTTACGTCTGATCATAAGTGAAATCTCCCGCCATGAAACTCTGTCACGACTCACTAGTACCAAATGTAGCGAAAAACAAGTTGTCTGGGGTCGGTTTTCGTACTAATAGAATAATTTAATCATCTGTTTCCCGTGTCTTATGGAACGAGACATTTAAAAAAAAATTTCTTAGCTACTAAATTTGGTAAATAGTTTAAACGATTTGCTATAATGTATTGTTCTCCGTGAACTGATAAAGCAATGAAGGAGTAACTAGTTTCAGGTTTTTTACCAGGACTCATTGTGTGTCTTCAGTGACAAAACATTATTCTAGACATTGTGTTGTGTGGAAAAATTATTTATCAGAAGCCTGTGTGGAAACTGAAGGACAATCGTCGCGACAGGAATTGTGTTGAGCGCTAAAGCTATTTCTGTGGAAATAATTGCATTTTTATAATGAGCAAAAGGAGTGTGAAACCGTACAATGTCCCCAACTCCAGCTCAACAGACGTGGAAAAACTGGCCTTGGATCGAATGGATTCGGCCATCACACAGGTGCAGTATTTTTGTCCGTTGTGTTGGCATGGGCGTTTGTATTATTTGTCTGTCTGTGTATGTGTATCTATGTATGTGTGTATTTGTGTGTGCAAATACATTTTTCACGGCATATTGCTATGTATGAAGCCATAGCGTGACCTGTTTGTAAGTTTATATCATAATTAATCGGTAAATGCATGCTTGTATCAGGCGTGACCCGTGTCTTTAGAAGAACCTCTAATGTGTCGATATATTTGTAATATGTTAACTTTATGTGAAGTGTTTCCCGAGACGTGGATGTGTCCATTTATCCGACATAGCCACCCATGATCCAATATTTGTGTAAATGTCAGTTCATGTAACTCTGACGTGGTTTACGCATTTCTTTTCTTTGGAACAGTTGATGCTGCAGTGTTTTGGAAAGCAAACATGTGTCTAACATGGTCTCATAGCGTAGTCACATAATTTACCGTGTAATTTTATGTGCACCAAAAATACATCTAAGCTAAACATAAAGTAAACAACAACAAGATTTTGGCACTGCAATATTTTTTACGCACATTTGAAGCTGACGTTCATTCTCTTTTGAAATTGCCATCTTTTCATCTTTGTTCCAAGCGTTGAGTACAGAAATGTTGTACTGCCCTTACAGCCATGTTGAATAGTGCTGCTGTTGCTGCTGCTGCTGCTGCTGCTGGTAATTGAGCTGTGGATGTGCTCTGCTCGTCACCGTTGTGGCCAGTAAAACGACGGACGTCCTATCATGAGATACAGAATCAGCACGTAGCGAGGCGCAGTCAGACTTTTGTTTTAGCGACCCGCGGCAGCATGAAGAAAACAGTTTCTGAAAGGATGTTTTGTACATGCTACTCATCTTATGGTAAATGAGAATATTGATGCTGGAGTTGATGGTTTGCATCAAGAAAACGATGGATGCTAGTAACCAGTTTAAGTTTGCATATCGCCCAATGATGTTCAGCTCTGGTTCCAGGGCTCTTGCCATTGTGAAACCAACCATGGGCACAGAGCATATTACGTATATTACAGATATAACCAGAATGATTTTGACTAATCGTTTCTCCCTAACGGGAAGTCCTGAGGTATCTGAACCTCTCTGACTGCCGCTCTGAGCTGTGACCTTGTGGCGCCATTTGGAGCTCCCATGAAGTTTGAAGATGATGACCATAGTACAGATGATGACGATGGCGAAGGCGCTGACCATGAGGATGTTGGTAATAGTGAATGTAACACTTTGAATATCCGTCGCATCCTCGGTGTAACGCACTCCAAGGAGGGTCTGGTTTCTTTCAGGGTAAAATTTCCAGTCGAAGTAGGTTGTGTAGTAGATAGGGAATACAGTCAAGAGCATCAGCAAAAAGATGCCGACGTTAAAGCCAACTGCAAGTTTGCTGGTTATCATCATTTTTACCCTCAGAGGTTTGATGATACTCAGACATCGCTCAAGGTTGATGAACGCTGTAATCCAGCCGGTGACACGGGTGAAATAGAAGTGGGGGAATCCCCCAGTCAGTGTCTGTATCTCGATGGGCTCAAAGGGAATTCCCGAATCTCTGAACCAAGGGTTAACACATATGTTGAACCATTGTAGCGATAGAAGAGCTCCAA
Source organism: Onchidella celtica (assembly GCA_963931925.1). NCBI lineage: Eukaryota > Metazoa > Mollusca > Gastropoda > Systellommatophora > Onchidiidae > Onchidella > Onchidella celtica. The sequence continues at coordinate 45,226,099 of OZ007571.1, forward strand.
TGTCTCCCACTGCCAAAGCAGTCAGACTCACATTGATGGAATTGTTACGTCCGGCTCTGGAATGACATGGCATGAGAAGAATTGCTATTATTATGTGGCCAAACTTTACAGTATGATCAGCGCGGCTAAAGATTTAAAACCTAATGATTTATGCCAACATGTCCACGGGAAATCAAGTAAACCAAGACAGCCGCCTGACTTACCTGTGCTATACATAAAAGTGGACAATATGAATTTAGCTAATTGTAAAGTCACTCCAGAGTTGCAGATGGAGATACCCTTTCTTTGCAGTTGCAAATATGACTAGCAATATTTACTAGCAGATAAAATGATACTGGTTTTTAGCCCTTCAGAGTGTCAACAACCATCAGAAGCACCACCAGTGGCATATTTCATCACCATTGTTGCCGCCCGCTAGAAACACTAGAATTATCATGCTTACAAGTTTTTGGTCATCAACAAAAATAAAATTTATACATAATTAATAGAGAAAGCGACCACATGTACAACAGCCAGCAATACCTGCCAAAGATGATAACGTTAATGATATTGCCGATAATGCCGAGAAGGCCGAGAAGACTGCCCACAATCATGTTGTTCAGCACCAACGTTATCAGTCGTAACTTGTCACTTACAAGAGGTTCATCGTCGCTACTTCCAACGGCGTCCTTGGCAACCGAAGCCGCCATAGAGGTGTTAGAAAGCACCTTAGTCACTGTGGTTGTCACGTCCATCACGCTCCAGAGGATGGTGTCGTACTGTTGTCTTGTCTTGCTAAATGTGGCAACGACTCTTCACTTTCAAATAATGAATTGCCAGAGTTCAAGTCATATCGTTTCTAATATCAGAAATAAAGACCACACTCCTCCGGACCTGAAAGTATTGGCAGTAACGATTAGTGGATTGCAACACTCTATTGCTCAAGGCAAATGAGGAAAGCGAACGTGGAGGTTTAGGTGTGAGGTACAATTTGTCTTATCCAGGGATCGGGTTTATTTTTACTGTATTGCAGTGCAAAGTTTATTTGTTTTTCCACATGATTAAGACCGCGTCCTTTTCTCAGCAGATTTTTTTTTTGTACATCGCCCTTCACAAAATCTAGGACTTAATTTGCGTTCATCTGCATTCTGACATGGCAGAGGATCTGAATATCTTGGTCTTGCAGAATTGCTGTCGTCTAGACCATTCCTACATGTAGCATACACAGAGGCTTAGAAAACATAATTTACCACCTATTGTTGAGATTGGCACAGGGCCCCGGGCAAACCTGTCCCCAGCCTATGTAGGATCACGGTTTAAAATCCTTCGGCTTCAACCGCCCCCCCCCCCCCCACTCCCCGCACCTTCAGCTCGGGCCTTTAAAAAAAAAAAAAATGTTGCTTCGTTACTTGGATACTAAATGGCGAACTGTTAAGAACTGTAGTGCTCATTTTTTTTATTTGTGTATAGGCAGATGGATTGATTCAAAACAGGCTTGAGAGTCCAAACTGCAGTCGATGCGCTTAAAACAGTTCGGCTGTCAAAAGACTTTGTAAGATGTTTGTTTACCAATTTACTGGCATTCAATGTGGATATTAGTTGATAAAAAGTTTCATGCAGCCCTTGTTAGCGTCTGCTGCTCGAGTCGCCCATTGGTAAACATTTAACAGTTCGAATCGGTAAATTTTGAAATTAGGTGATCGGTTATTTGCACGATATTGTAGTAAGATATACGCTTCAAAGACAACGGGTTAAATCGGGCGTACTAACAGTGCAAAGTGAAGCCTGTCAAACCCCCCCCAGTGCTGGTGACACACTGTAAGAGTTCTGATTTTTGTAACATAATATATCAGAAGGTATAGGTTGGACTAAATTGCTAAGAAACATTTAACACAATAATAATTTTGGATACGTTCGAAATGATTAATATTAAAGTTAACATATTTTGTATTTTACACTACAGACGTTATTCTAAAACCTGTGAAACAAAATCGAGGTTCACATGTTAAGCTGTGCCTATGGTACACGATTCATTTGTCCAGTATATGATTCTGCTGTTTTTATTAGAGCAAAAAAGAAAATCAACATTAAAGTTAGCACCGGTGACAGCTGGTACAAAAGTCGATAATCATTTGGCTGGCCCGAACATGAAATCGAACAAGTGTGAAGGACCGATTTTTGCGAGAGAATAGTTGCAACGTATTTCTTTTCTTAATCACATTTTTAGTTTGAATAACTATAGACTTGAAATATTGTACTCCCCGAATAAATAGCAAAACAAATAAACAAACATAGTTCTTTCAAGGTGTTTGTGAAATTTAAAAAAAAAAAAAAAAGCTGTTATCTGCAAGTGTGCGAATGCACTTGTCGTTTCGTGATAGGGCCGGCAATTGTAATTTCCAAGAACTGCGCACAACTTTGGATGAAAGATACACACCAGTGCCTAGTCTGTAACACTGAATCAGATGAGTGTTCGGAACACCGTGAAAGGATTTAAATCCGTTGACCGCAAGTTCTCTCTAGCGTACATTATTATCCAGCGCGGCAGACATGAGTTGAGTGGGTTGGTTTGTTCGGAGCTCGTCAAATCCACTCTCAGCATTCCCAGCCGTTGGAGATAACTATTGGCCATTCATTGTCGCCCCTTGATGTACAAGTTAAATTGATGTCTAACTCATCACGTGGTAGAACGCGGTGAAGATGTAGACATCACAACCAACTCGTAGAAATAACTACGCCAACCACCGCCTGCCATCTCATTGAGTTTCATTTGCTGCAAGTTTTTTTTTTTTTTTTGTAAGATGATTTATCTCACTGAAAGATGATTGTGTCAGCGTAACAGATTGTAACATGCTGCCTGATAGATTGCTTCCTGGCCTTGTCCACAGTTCCAGGCAGCTTTCCGCCTCCCCCCCCCCCCCCCCCCCTTTTTGTTTGTTTATTTTGCGTTTGCTGTATCTTTCTGCCTTACTAGTTTCCATTTGAATTGTCGTTTATTGGTTGAACAATGCTGTATTTGGCGTGTGAAGTGGAAACAGTGATACCTGCGTATTTGAAAGGAAAATTAATGCCATTTCCTGAGCTGTCAGTGAAAATAAACGTGACGTTTTCAAATGGAAAACAAACAAAACTGCATTACCGGCTGTTTCTGGAAATGACCGTGAAATTCACCTGCACCTGGGTACTAGATTAGATATGATATTGGGACTGTTGATGTACCGTCCATTTTTCTGCAATTCTCATTTTCCAGTGGACAATTTGTTTCAGGTGACTGCGTCTCCGCCGAAAAAAAAATACAAATATTTCATGATATTTTTGGGTAGCCAGCGACATGTAAATTGGATTATTGTGTTCACGAGAAAAAACATCCGAGCGAGAACAGATGAAAACAATTCTGTTTCTGAACACGGATAGCTGTCCCACCAACAGCGGTGATAGAATTACAGGGAAGTCTAGGTAGATCTGTGGTGGATGTTTCAGTCTCTTGAAATCAATGAATGGCAGGATTCTGATAACCAAGTAGCGGACAAGGAGTATAAATTCATATTATTATTATGATGCCTCAGATGCAGTTGAACAAATACAGCAATGCCCCTGCCACCGTTTTGGAATATAATGCATAAAAATCTAACGCAGTTAAAGTAATACATGTATACCTAGATCTCTTTAGTACACCTCAGGATCTCTTATGAAACCGTATAGGTCCGTACAACTGTATTTATAACAACTCTTTTTTGTTAAATATTCTATGGCCCCCCTAGAGGAGTTATGATTTTCTCTTGATTAAGGAGGAGTGCAGCATTTCAAACATTTATTTATATATTACTTTGTATCACTTTATATAACTAAAGATGGACGAGGAATACATTTCAAATAATACATTTATAAAAAAATATGTAGGTACTTAATTTCTAGACACACGACAGTTTTTCCTGCAGCACTGTGCATTAGAAGTCCGATACAACTTCACTTAAAACGTCTGCAGAACATCCAGTGCACTTTTTAAATAAGTGAAGAAATGAGAAAATATAAAGAGAAGCTTTTTAGAATTTAAACGGGAAGAGTCTGAACGTAGTCGTCATCAATGTGAAACTCCTTGATCTTGTATTTAGAACACACAGCATGCTTCTGACGAGCACTAACAAAGACACCAAGGGAATACATCCATCATGGCGGGGAATTAATGTTCCATCTCACTCTTACGGTTTATCTCCCCTTTATTTGTACCAGTATAGAGGCTATTTATCATGCCTGGACCCTCATTATCTTCGTTTCAGCTTTTCTCGCCCCCCCCCCCCTTTTACATTTATCATCAGCGGCGTATCTTGGGCGTGCAGTAATTGAGGACTAGGAAGAGAAAATACAGGAGAAAAAGCGTGATTGAAAGATGAAGCTTTTTTGCAATGAAAAAGAAATAGCGTGGTAAAAGTGATATTTCTGTGCGGCGAGAAGGAATATAGTCTGTTACCTTTATATAGTGGAGCAAAAGCATGATCTCTTTAAAGCGGTGGCATCAGTAGTGATTTGTACAGCCTCAAGGGCATGAGCAGCAAACATACTCTTTTGTTGTAGGAAAGTTTGAATCCACAACTAAGCATGGAACGTTTCACTAATCGGCGGGAGAGACGTTATAGAAGTCAGTAAGTCAGTTTGACCAAAGATTCTAGAATTGACAAGATAAGATAGCTAGCGCTTTTATCGTGTACAGATTTCGCACCGCCACCTACCGGCAAACGCGCAGAAGTCATGAAAAGTGCCGTATTTTACAAAGCCAATCAGGGAAAATATTGAATTTTGTTCACTGTTCAGCTATCGCCATAGGCTTTGATTGACGTCACTTATTGTGGAATTATAACCTCAATCGATGTGGGAAAACTCTGGCTATTTTTTCTTCTTTTTTTTTTTTTTAGTCGCAGTAATACTGTCGCCGTTTTGCATAAAAAATTTACCAATATTATCAAGCGTTCTTTTAATACTACTTGATGAAGTTCCCGGGATAACCCTATGAACCCACCGTTCCCCCTCTCTCTCTCTTTTTGGCCTAGAAAGCTTCCCATAATTATTCTACAGTCTTACTACAGGCTCCATGCGCTCCAGAGCACTACGCACTCATTTGTTATTGGGAAATTGTGCGCGCGGAAGTGAACGCTTATCGATACATCGTTTCCGGTGCAGTGAGCTTACTACTGGGAGCCAAAACAAAGATCATTGTATTTTACTTTCTTGCGTCTTTTAATTTAAAAATACCTGAAACTTGAATCAACACAATCGGTCGATACAAACGCGATTGGACTGGATTAGTTGACACTTAAGAAAATTAAGCTTATAATTTTTGAAACTGTCATTTAGGCTGTAGAGTGGAGCAAAAAAAAGGGGCAAAATTGCACTAAAATGAATTACTTCCACCACTATTTTTTTTTTTATAATACTAGATGAACTTCCCGGCATTATCCGCTACAAACCTGTAAACCCACTGTTCTATATCTCTCTCTTTTGGGTCTACAAAGATTTCCACATTCTACAGTCTTATATTACAGATTTCATGCGCACCAGAGCACTACGCACTCATTTCTGGTAGGGAAATTGCGCGCACCGAGTTGAACGCGTATTAATGCGTCGTTTCCGGTGCGGTGGGCTTACTACCGGGAGCCAAAACAGAGGTCATTGTATTTTACATTTTTACAACTTTTTCTTTAAAAATACTTAACTCAAATCAACACAATCGGTCGATACAAAAGCGATTGGGCTGGATTAGTTGACACTTTGGAAAATTAACTTTATCATTGTTGAATCTGTCATTTAGGCTGTACCGTCGAGCAAAAAAAGGGGCGAAATTGCACTACAATGAATTACTCCCGCCACTATTTTTTTTAATATAATACTAGATGAAGTTCCCGTCATTATCCGGGATAAACCTGTGAACCCACCATTCTATCTCTCTCTCTCTCTCTCTCTTTTGGGTCTACAAAGCTTCCCATAATCTAGTCTCACTACTAATTGCATGCGCTCCAGAGCACTACTCACTCATTTCTGATAGGGAAACTGTGCGCACGGAAGTGAACGCGTATTAACATCATTTCTGGTGCGATGAGCTTACTACAGGGAGCCAAAACAAAGATCATTGTATTTTACATTTTTACAACTTTTATTTGAAAACACCTGAAACTTGAATCAACACAATCGGTTGATACAAAAGCGATTGAACCGGATTAGTTGACACTTAAGAAAATTAATTTTATAATATTTCAAACTGTCGTGTAGGCTGTAGCGTCGAGCAAAAAAAGGGGCTAAATTGCACCACAATGAACTACTCCCACCACTATTTTTTTTTAATAATAAGACTAGATGAAGTTCCCGGCATTAGCCGGGATAAACCTGTGAACCCATCTCTCTCTCTCTCTTTTTGGTTTAGAAAGCTTCCCATATTCTACAGACTTACTACAGATCTCATGCGCACCAGAGCGCACTCATTTCTAGTAGGGAAATTGCCCCCACCGAACTGAACGCGTATTAATACATCGTTGTCGGTGCGGTGGGCTTCCTACAGTGGCTACAGGGAGCCAAAACAAAGATCATTGTATTTTATATGTTTACAACTTTTTATTTAAAAGTACCTGAAACTTGAAGGAACACAATCGGTCGATATAAAAGCGATTGGACTGGATTAGTTGACACTTTAGAAAATTAATTTTATAATTTTTTAAAATGCCATTTAGGCTGTTGAGTCGAGCAAAAAAAGGGCCAAAATTACACCACAATGAATTACCCCCTCCACTATTTTTTTTTTTTTTTACTAGTAGAGTGCCCGCGATTTCGCGGGCAAAAAGACTCAGTTAAAATGGTAAAGGCAGGAAGAAAGAGAGTAAAAGCACAACATGTTATCTTGAATACTGAACTCACCAAACATTTCTACTGGATCAGTGCTGCATGATACACCACATTATCCGTGTGGCAGGGTATATATACTCTCACGAACGGATTGATGTCATGAAGAATTGTGGATATTTTGGTGACAATGTTCTGTTGTAGGTGACTGAACCAGTGGAGTCTGTTTTCAATTTCATTTTGGGTGTCATGAATGTAAAGTTGTGAAAATTTAGGGTGATGATGGCTTGGTTGTATCTGTCCGATTCTGTGGCATACCGCACCGTTTATACGAAATGAGTACACTCCAGCTGGCAACACATCTTCATTGACGCCTAGAGATGCAAATGCAAATGAAGAATTGTAAGAACGAATACGCTGTCGAAAATTTTTGGATTCTTCACTGTCTCCTGTAAAGTAAAAGAGCTTCATAAGTTCCTCAGGGAGAGGCTGGAGAGGGGGAAGCATAACCTGGCCATTAGCACAGCACATTGAACTACTTTCATCCTTCCACAACTTTGCTGTGCAAAACTGACATGGCCTTGTCATTGCTCCGAGATGATTAAGTTCTACGTGCTCATGATCTGCATCGCCATCGGGGTCTTTGTCTGGATCTAAAACACGTGGTTCCAGAATGTGTGGATCTAGATCTAGATCTAGATCTACTACATGATGCGGCTCTACAGGCTCACCTTGATTTAGAGCTACATCTGGGTCTTGAGGTGGATCTAAATGTAAATTATTGACAGAATAACGTAGTCGGCGTCTTTTTCGCGTTTGCTCTGCTCTGGTGGGCATTTTGGCACTCTACACTCGTAGCATGGTTTGGACTGGCCGCCTCGTTTATCGACAGGAAGTTTGCAAGAAATTGGGATTGTCCACATTTGGCAGTGTGCTACGATGATTTTGGTTTTGTTTTTTTTGTTCTTGTTGTTGTGGGTTGCGATTCTTGATTACTTATTTATTTTTGTAACGGGGATATTTATACAGGAAATTTTGATCGAATAGTTTTTGTTTGTCTATTTCTTCGATGCAAATATTAGGGGTTTTGAATTTTTTTTTTTTTCTTGGTTGCAAATATGACTGGTCAGCGAATAAATCTGGGTTTATCAAAGGGAGCCAAAAAGAGGGTCCTTGCATTTCACATTTTTACATATTTTTAAAAAGACTGTCTGAAACTTGAATAAACTCAATGGATCAATACCAAAGCGATTGCACTGGATTATAAGCCACTTGCGAAAATTAACTTCATAATTTTTGAAACTTTCATTTAGGCTGCAGCTTTGAGCAAAAAAAGGGCTAAAATTGTACCACAATGCATTACTCCCGCCACTATTTTTTTTTATAATAGATGAAGTTCCCGTCATTATCCGGGATAAACCTGTGAACCCATCTCTCTCTTTTTGGTCTAGAAAGCTTCCCATAATTATTATACAGTCTTACTACAGATTTCATGCGCACCAGGGCACTACGCACTCGGTAGGGAAATTACGCACACCGAACTAAACGCATATTAATACATTGTTTCCGGTGCGGTGGGCTTACTACAGGGAGCCAAAACAAAGATCATTGTATTTTACATTTTTACAACTTTTCATTTAAAAATACCTGAAACTTGAATCAACACAGTCGGTCGATACAAAAGCGATTGGACTGAATTAGTTGACACTTTAGAAAATTAATTTTATAATATTTCAAACTGTCGTGTAGGCTGTAGCGTCGAGCAAAAAAATGGTCAAAATTGCACCACAATGAATTACTCCCACCACTATTTTTTTTATAAAAAGATAAGAAGATGCGCCATGGGCCCCGCCCCCCGATCAGCGCGCAAATTGTGTGCACGATTTTTTATGTGGCGCGAAGAAGACAGTGTCTCATTTTATCGTTTATAGTATCTTTGGTATGACCAGAGAGTATAGATATATAGAGAGAGTTCACTTCCGCCAAATCGCGAAACTAGGTCTCTGCGGTAAACAAGAAACTGAAGAATTGAAATAGACCTTCTTCACCAAAGATAGTGTGCATATCTGTTTACCGTGGCTTGTTCATATTTTTGGGCTGATTGTCTTTTTGCCAAACATGCTTTGAAGTCTTGAAGGACTTTTTTATATATGTAATTATTATGTTTAAATGTATATAGGACAAGGAATACATTTCAAATACGGCATGCAATTTCTTTAACCTCTCCTGTAAAATTAATTCCTTCGCACTTGCACGGTTTCTTGATCGGGCTAGCGCGCTCTACTTTAAATCACCCTTTCTGCGACAAAACGGTGGACTTTGTCACTAGTTTAGATGCCTTCACACCAAAATATGACGCCCCACCAATAATTTACACTAAACCGGTCCCATGGGGAATATTACCACTCCATACACGGCAGACTTCTAAACTTCTGCATTGAAGTCATACCAGAGAGTATAGATCATATTGGTTGATTTGCACTGCGAGTCACGGGAGGCTCTGCGAAACCACTGTTAGCATGGAGCGGAAAGTAGGTCGCTGCGGTAAACAATAGCCGTTTGTGCATTTCCACGGGGCGTAGGAGCTTAGAGACGATAGTTTTTTTTTTATAATAGATAACATCTGATTTGACATCACAAGCTTAATTGTGTCATCAGATTATATTGTAATGTCGCTTCGTAGAAGTTTTGGTAGGTGTGCTGTACTTCTATAAACATCGGTTTGCCGGCAACATAATTAGTGCATCCATTTGCATTGTATAGCCACATTGCAATTTTTATCTGTATTGTTGCACCCCATGTCAAGACACTTTATTTGCATTAAAAAGAAACAAACAAACAAACAAAAACAAACTCAACCAAATAAACAGACGCATGAAAGCTTGTATAAATTTTGGAGGAGGAGTGGAGATGGAATTGTTTTTGATAGATGACGAAGAAATTGAAATATTTCAAGCATCGGTTCAGAGCGAGGTGCATGGCCTTTGTTAGAGCGTTTATGTAAATACAACAATTTCTTTTTACTGAGACCGATTGGTGTTGCAGCAAATATTAGTGCAAACAGTACCCTTTCATAGATTCTTGTTATTGTTTGACCAATGGGGATACCGTAGAATGGCGTTATACAGAGAAAATGTAAAGACGCCCCTTCGAGAATGGGGAAATAAGCTAAGTTTCTGCGGTAATTCCCAGGAGTATGGGCATCTCAGCGCCTGTGCTGGCCGTCCCTTCATTGATCATATTCAATGCCGAAACTTTTTTGAGATCTTGGTCTCTTTTCATGACATTGATTATAATGGCAACGTTTGGAAACGGAACTTAATGTGGTTGTGGAATTTCATCACAGCGTAAAAGGCATTATCCCACGCGAGAAATTTGATGTTTTTTTCACCGTCCGTTGGATAGGAAAATCATCACGTTTCAGCCTTCTAGGCTTATTGGTACCTCTGCTTGTATCATTGTATGCTTATTTGCATTTGCGATCAATTGTCTTTCAATTGTGATTCCACTGACGCAAATTCCATATTCACCGATGAACTCAGATTCTACCCAGAAAGAAAAATTGGTTGTCTCGTGTGTGTACGGTCATCAGTGAAGGGTTTCAAAAATGGGATAATTGATATTAGATTCTTAGGGTACCCTTTAAACTCACCCACCCGATTCTCTGCCATCGATGGGCAGATGGAGATTTTTGATGTTACTGAAAGCTGAACAGCCTAGGTTTGGAACAGCTCCAATGAGATTGTCTCACACCCGTGAGTGTTACTTAAACATTGGTCAGCACCCGTGCAGCTGTTGCAGATTTTCAGTTGATGACAACAAATCGACATTGTTCTGCTGCCCGATGATCCGAAAAACAAGTACGTGTGAACTTGACAATGTATTGTACACAATCGAGATAATGCATTTTCAGGATGAGTTATCAAACAACAAGCCCTAATGCTCAAATCAAACCAGTACGGTATCTATTTCGTAAATACTTGAAATGGTAATGTTACCAGCAGTTGCATCCGTATTGATACTGATACAGTCAGGGCACACAGAAACGCAAAATAATACTGTTACAGTTGTTGTAACACTTAACAATTCTACAGGCAAAGATAATACTAGCGGGCAAAGTGATAAAAGTGGTATTGTCTGGACAAGATTACAAAATCAGAAAAGCATGACGCTGTGGCCATAGCGTGTTATGGGTATTCACAAAGTCACTGAACAGTCTTTAACTTTCACCTCCATTAGGATATTTACCATCTGCTTTGACAGTGGTTGTACTCACCAACCAGGGCAAGCCCTTTAATAGATGTCAAACAAAATACTTTTCTGGAAATTCTTCCATTGTTCTCATCTGTCCCATTTCTCGACGAATAATTTTTGTAAAGGATTTCAAGGATTACTCTGTTAGGGGACAAGGTGGTCTAGAGGCAAGGTGCTCGCCTCTCATGCCAAGGGTCCCGGGTTCTAAAACCGGGCAGTGCAGGCATGTTGGAAATTGGATTTTTCTCATATTTTCAAGTCCCTGGTCCTATTGGGGGGTAGGATCGAGTACCTAGTCTTCTCGGATAAGGACGAAAAAATTCGGAGGGCCCGTGTGCACGTTGCGCACGTTAAAGATACCTTGGCAGTTGGAAATCGTAAAGAGCAGGCCGAAAGGCCGCTGCCCGGGCAAAATTGAAATTGAAATTAATAGATTAAGATTTATCCATATCATCCCCCCTCCCCCACCAGCAACAACAAAAATTTATTATTATTCATTATTAAATATATATTGTTATTAATAAATTTTCAAATATTATGTGAGTTGTAAACTGATGTGAGTTGTGAACTGCTGTGAGTTGTGAACTGTTGTGAATTGTGATCTGCGCCTAACAGGCTTCGTTACAATTTGCTCCAAGATAGAGAGAGAGAGTGAGTGAGACAGCGAGAGAGAAAGAAGCAGTGCAGTGTGTTTAGCGCCTCGCAGGCAGCTCCATTCTGCTCTGTGGTTGACATGAGATTGTGTGCATATTATGTACAATTAGAATGTGGGAGTGAATGCGTTTGTAAAGTAGTAAATAAGTTCTGTAAAGCGCTTAGAGCCTGTGGAACAGGGTTAAGCGCTATATAAATGCCATTTATTATTATTATTGTAATCTCAGGTTCATCTCACAGTAAATACGTTCAAAATCGCTTGTTTTGATATTGAAATAGATGGCCGTTGAGTGATGCGTAAATAGTTTGTCAAGCATGTTATTGCAATTTATAGGATAGACCCGAGGCCGTTTTTGTATTTGATGTTGAAAAACGAGTGGGCTGTCCCAGTTCCTGACTTTATGAAACTTTATAACCCCACTGCACCAGTACATTTGACAACTAAAATTAGCGTTCAGACATACAGTCCCTTACATACTAGATAATGGTGCCACAGAGCAAATAGTATTGTGGGACGTTAGCTAATTTAGTGATAGTGAGGCCCGTCCAGTTCATTCAGTTGTATAGATTTTGTTCAACCTTCTGTGTTTGTTTGCGGATTTGATCAGTTTTTCTCACTGACTCATGATGTGGTGGCTGTTCGCGATGTCCTATTTCACATCGCCGAGTTTATCGTTTGTCAACGATGTCAAGGAAAATGACGGTATGGGAGCAAACTATGTGGCTGCCTTTGTTGATAAAGTGATTTAGTCCAAAAGCAATGTTGGACCGATCTGAAAATAACCTAAATACCTTTGATGTGTTTGGTCTAGCTCTGTGGTTTGCGGTAATTTAACTGCGTACTCGTTACTATTATTGTTTGTAATCACTGAAGTCGCTCAGGGGAAATAAATCGTGCTGATGCTTGTTTTGTCAGGTTGATTTGAAATTACCCTCTTGAATTGACTTATTATTCATTTAGATTAAAAGTGTCCAGAAACTTGTGGCGTTGAGAAATTTCAATCTTAAGTCTGTTGTCTCCGTTAATTGCCATGGTGTGCGGCATTAAAGATCACGTTTTAATGGAAACGTATCGATTCGAGAGAAGATGTGAATGTTTTTATTTCATCGATCGTGCCCACAGGTTTTCTTAAATTTATCTGCCCTTTGCCTTCCTGTTATCTGCGGCATTAAATAATAATACTTATATTGCGTGACCTGAGAATAAAAAGGGTCTGTATGACATAATATACATTAATTCAGTGGCAAATAGCATCTTGTTACTTTCGGGTCACATTGTAGTTTTGAAAACCTTTGTATAATCAGTTAACAGCAAACCGAGAGAGAGAGAGAGGAGGGGGGGGGCAGGCAGAGAGAGAGAGAGAGAGAGGAGGGGAGGAGACAGGCAGAGAGAGAGAGGCACAGACACACACACACACACACACACACACACACACACACACACACACACAGAGGGAGGGGGTATAAAAGTAACTCTGTCAAACGGATTCCTGTCACATCGTTGTATTGTAACCACTCTGAACATGTAAATTACATAAACTTATTTTCGAAAGTCTATGGGAAAAGTCTGTTAGACAACCACTCTGTCGTTCAGTTCATCCCTGCTTTTGGGCCCAGTGAGCGAAACTTAAGTAGCTTAAGTAGAGACAGTAGCTTCGATTTCGTTTCGCTTTCGGCAGTATCGCCGGCGAGCCGAAATGTCAAAAACCTTTAGAGCGCATAATACTCCCGATTTCGTCTCGTTTCGTTTTCACCGAGACTCACGTCTTTCCGCGAAATTGTCGAAAGCGAAACGAAACCGAAGCCACGGTGTCTGGGCTTTTCGTTCTTTCAAGTTCTGTAAAGTATTTTTTTTTTTTTATAATCTCAAGAATGTCCCAGATGTCAGGTTTGTTACACTTTCGCGCGCCATTCAATTTTTTTGATATTAATGGTCACCAAGGATCTTTGTAGTCATACGTAGTTGCTGTTTTTTTGTCCTTTGAAGTTGGACCTCATGTTATGTTCATTATAATGCAGATAGAAGTGTCAATGGTGTTGACCGCTTATACAATAAATGTTTTAAAAAAAATGTCGATACATTTGTTCGAAATATTTGGCTGGCACTATCATGAAACCACACAAGTGTGAAGGATCTAATTTTATAAGAAAGGAGAGAGAGAGAGAGATGTGTTTTGGAAATATAAATATATTCCTTTATATATTTTTTACAATGTTTAATCAGTAGAACAAACAAAATTCCACAAGTTCTTATAAAGAATAGTTGACCCCCCCCCCCACACACACACTAAAAAAAAAAGGTAGACATCTTCTGATGTGCGAACCAGCAGATGGCAAGGGCATGCACAATATTCTTCAAGGATAATTCTGTTATCAGGCTTTGGGAAGAGCAAATCTCTCGGTTATGTTGATTTAAAGAGATTCCCTAATTTCAAGCCAGACGTTTGGACTTGTCGTTCATCCTACAAAATGATAAAACGCATTGCAGACTGATCAACCCAGAGGCAGAGATGTACCATTCCTAGATCTTCAGAACGTTGGTGATTGCATCGTGGGAAGTGGAGGTATTGAGGTTATGCTGGTTCTGATAGAGGATTCAGTGTTAGTAATAAACATATCCCACGATAATTCCCGGGCCATAGTGGTAGAACTTACACTTACACCGGGAAGATGGTTCGCTTACAGTTGCAGTCAGCAGCTTGTAGTACGGTTGAGAGAGAGAGAGACAGACAGACAGAAAGATAGATAGACAAAATATTCCGGAGAATTTAAACAACAAACATTTAATCACATTTATTCAGACATCCAAGACTTCAGTGCGTGTGGTCTCACCAGTCGATGGTACATCGAAAAAAAAGGGAGGGGGTAAGGAGTGGGGAAATGTAAGCAGACATTCAAAATGATTACTTTTCCCCTTCTCCCCCCTCATCTCACCCCCCCCCCCAAAAACGCCGACCGGCGCTGCACTGTGGCGACGATGTGCCTGCTCCAGTTGTAACTAGGTGCAATGACACAAAGGCAAATTTCCCGAATGGGATTAAAGTACTTTACAAATACAAATACAATTATCTCTGTTGTAATGCATTGATTTGTAACTTGTAAATTACAATGTGCAGTTCCATGATAATGGCCAGAGATTCTTTAATGCTTATTTAAGTACAGACGAAAGTCAAAGCTGGACAGTTGAAATTTGATTACATCATGAAGAATTTCCTTCCTGTCTCTTTCACAGTTATGTGATCTCCACGTGTACAAAGTACCATCGGAGCTGTGGCGTGAGAGCTTCAACAACATCCTCAATAGTGTGGTCACTGAGACAGTTTCTGTGGGCATTATCAGGTAGCAACTTTGTTGAGCTGTCTTCTTTCTGTCTGCCTGTCTGACTCTTCTTTCTATTGTGTTGTCGAAGATGTGTAATTTAGACATACAGCTGAGGAGTTTCAAGCCGGGAGCAGAATGGAAAAGAAAGGGGGTGGAGAGAATCTCTCAGGTGCCCAGAGTTTCAGGTAATGGACACGTTCTCAGTTATTTCACAGTAGTATCTTGTAATGTATGAGTGTATTTCTCTCCCGCGCAGGTGTCTGTAATAGAGAGGCAGAGGGAGAGAGACAGACAGAGAGAGAGAGAAATGGGTGTAATAATAATAGTTCCAATGTAACTAATAATTAGTTCAGCGTACACCTATGCCGGGAATGTTCGGGAGTTATGAGAGAAATGATCTTCACCCTGCAGGTTTTCATATTATTTCCCCCAACCACCCTTGCTACATGGACCCTGCTCTCCATCACCTTCCACTCTTTCCAGCACCGGAATCAATAAGTTTGTTTCATACCAGGAACGAATATCAGTAATCGATGCATCGACCTCAATACGTTTGAACAGCAAGGGCGTTAACCAGAGCTGGATCTGTCAGGCTGGTATCGAGGGGTTATGCATATCGTTGGTAATTGAAGCGTGAGGCGTTTGTTTGTTAAGTTGGGAGCCAACAAAGAAATGACGTATGTTTTCCTTCCTTTCTTTCCTTTTGTTGTTTGTCTCCACTGGCATTTCGAACAGAAACAGTGCATCAGTCTGTGCCGTGTTAGCTGTTATTTATTTGCGGCACTGCGCCCTGATGAGCTGTCAAAAGTAAAACATTTTCATCGCTGTAAAGGTTGGTCATTTTAGATGGGGATCTCCTAAGGAAGTCAAAGACTATTACAGGTGTATGATAGCTCATGTTCGTTTTGGGTGGCTAATTGACTCAAGCCTTTCTAGAGTCTGTCTTTGGAGCAGACACGGGCAACCAACAGCCCGCGGACCGGGTCTGGCCCAAATAATTTTATTTGGCTGGTTCTCGAAATTGCTAGAAAAGTACGTTGCTGTGCTTTAAAAAAAAAAAAAAAGAAGACAAAGATGATAACTATAACAGACAGTAAGAGAGAGAGAGAGAAAGAGAGAGAGATGCTGTAATTCACTCACTTATTCACTCACTTTCTCACGCAGTCACTCAACCATTAAATCACTCACTCACAGGACACATACACACGTTTTTTGCGTAACAAGTCAGCCATCAGAAGCTACGCTGAGTAACAGCGTTTGTACCTCACTGTACTTTACTTAATCTGAATTCTAGAGATGGTGCCATATGTTTGGTGCCTCTTTACTTCAAGTGTTTGACCCACGCCGGTACCAGACAGAGCTGGTTGACATTCTGGTAACATTAGAAACCCAGGCCCTCCAGTAGCAAATATTATGCTAATGGTCGATGCGCTCGAGATGGTCAAAACAGTGGACTTAAGTCTGTAATATTTGATGGTCCAACACCGCGGTGACTCCGACATAGTTATCGTTCCAACCGGTGGCGTACAAGGCCAAGCACCAGATTAATAATTATAAGAGTGAAATAGAGGTGGGGTAGGATTGACTGATTTCATGAACAAATCACGAGCTAAGGTGTAAGGTTTCTTCAAAATGGCACCCGAATTAGAGAGAGAGAGAGAGAGAGAGAGAGAGAGAGAGAGAGAGAGAGAGAGAGAGAGAGAGAGAGAGAGAGAGACAGAGAGAGAGACAGAGAGAGAGAGAGACAGAGACCTAAAAAGACACACAGAGAGAGAGAGAGAGAGAGATAGTTAGGGCAGAGAAATGATTACAACAGTGAACATATACCTTTGAGATGGATGACCAGGGTTGATCAATGCAATTTGTTTGTAAGGAAAGGGATAGAAATTAGACACCTTCTGGAAGCCACTGGCAGATACCACCAGTTAATTTATTGACCGAGACTGTCAAGGAAGGACGAAGCCATGGAAATATATGGAGAACAGGAGCCCACAAATAGGGATCTGCAGAGGACACGAAGACCTTAAAATGAGGCCGAGGATTTTGGCGAGAAGTCCCGAGTGACCTTTGTTCCTGGAGAAATAAAGGGACATGATAAGTTAAAGCAAGGTTCTTCAGTATTAAAATGTATTTTGAGCCTGTGGCTTTTCAATAGCTGGACAATAAATTCGATTAAGCTACTAGGATTCTCAGAGAGAAGGATTGAAACGCTTTTGCTCCTGATCTGATGAATGATCCAGCGAAACTCAATTCTCAGAGAAAAGGAAAGAAAAACTTACTCTGTGTTGTTTAATTAATCAGCCAGTGGAACTGTATCGCTATTGTTGTCCCGTAAAGGTGATGAACAAAACGGTATAGAATAGATACATAGCATTGGACATGGATATCTTCTGAATACGGCACACATTCAAACATGTATTAGCAAACCCATCTCTTGCTGCTAACTGCACAGATTATAGACTTTAATGCTGTATTTTCCTTTGCCTGATGTGCTACATGAAGCCCATACCCATATTCTCTCGCTCCAGCGCTCTGATTTTGTTTGAAATTGATCATGAGTGTTACATCTGTTTTGTTTTAAATGTATTTGTGTATGGATATGTTTATTATACAATTATAATTATATAATTACTGACTGAAAGTGAAAGTAATTCTATGTATCACCGTCCAAGTTGAAACCCCCAAACTAGCCAGGGTACATATTTAATACCATAATCATCTCACTTATTCTACCAAAGTCCTGGAAAACGTCGACTTCACAACCTTGCGAGATTGCCACGTTATCTCATTGAATTACCGCCTTGAGTGTCTGCCATTTATCGTTTACAGTGTGTAGGGTTCTCCCATCCAAATGGTCCCAGCGATTACTAAGATCTCCTTGAATGTGGGGCTTTGGATGTGTTGTGGAAGTAAGCATGCCATTTTGTAGGCAGAACGAAAACTTAAAGCAAAATATCCTTCGAGGCTAAAGATTTGCATTTTATCAGCAATGTGGCCCATTTCTTTCAACCGCATAAATCTTAACATGAAGTGTGGCGTTTACATACTTACTGCAGGAAACATGCCACAAATTTCGGAGAAACCCCATTTCAGTTTGTCAGGGTTCTTCAGTGCAGTGTGCTATTTATGTATATTTACTCCAGAATGAACAACTTTGCACTGGTGGAACTGGGAGTGAAAATATAAGCATTGCATGTAAAACCACTCGATGCCACTTTATGGGCTTATAGTGTTTGTAGGAAAGATAGTTTCCCTAAAGCCTGGCTCAGAGTGGCGTACTAGGGACTTGGGTTAAAGCATTTCTAGAGAGAGAAAGAGAGAGAGAGAGAGAGAGCAAATCGAAATACATAAATACATCTGCAACACAACCGATTTGCCACGCATGCACAACAGCACCGAAAGTCCAAAGAATGCTGAACAGCATTCAGAAAATACCGTTTTCTTTATATGACGCTTTAACAAGGTTGTCAACATTGTAATACCAATAGACAAAAGAAACTGATGCTAGATTCACGCCTGTTACGCACTGTAAGTTCTTCGTTACAGCGTCCAGGTCTCGATAAAAACTAATCTTCCGTTTTCGTTGTTCAATATTTCATTAACCGGCTCTCCGTTTGATGTGCTTTCATTTCGCCGCTGGGCTGGTCTTTGTGTATTCAGAGGAAATGCCGTTGACATAGGACGTGAGTTGTCACGAACAGCATCTCTCCTTTTAAAAAAGAGCAACTACCTCAATATTAAAAACGTTGCAGCATAGCCTACGGGCAAACACTACAATCACAGCGATAAAATGAGTTCATTAACACGCAACATTCAAAACGGCCAGGGTTGGTTGTTTTGGTGGCAAGAAAAAAGTACCCAAAGGCTGACGTAACGGGAAGGCAAAAAGAGGTCCGTGCAAGCGAGCTTGTCACTTATTGTAATAATAAATGCTGGTGGAACTACAGAACCATGGCTAGACCTGCCAACTGTCCCTGATTTGAGAATGTCCTGGATTTAGATGGTTTGTTGCGAGGGACGTGAGAAATAAAATGCACATCATACTAACATCTATGCAGTT
Source organism: Onchidella celtica (assembly GCA_963931925.1). Taxonomy (NCBI): domain Eukaryota; kingdom Metazoa; phylum Mollusca; class Gastropoda; order Systellommatophora; family Onchidiidae; genus Onchidella; species Onchidella celtica. Next base: position 45,245,192 of record OZ007571.1, read on the forward strand.
CATCATTTGTCTCACTAAGTATGTTACAGAGTGTTATATTAATTGTGTTTTCATGTCTCTCACTCTCTGGCAGTCATAAGTGACTGATACACCTCGGATATGTTTAATGCGCTTGGGAGAATCTTTAATTAAAGTAGTCATATAGTTGGCAGAGCTGCACTTCGGAAAACAAGGAACAGCCCCCCCCCCCCCCCCCCGTAGGGGCAAAAGAAATGAGCCATCAAACACAACAATGTCGACAATTGATGACATACACACACACAAAAATAACAACAACAAAAGACACTCGTAGCCTTATCACAGATATCAACGAATTCACTGACGAGGACAACAACAATCAAAACAACCAACTTTAGCAGCAACAGAAATAAGCACGCCACGCCAGCCCACTGACAAAACCACACACGCATGTCGACTACATACATTATGCCCGTGAGTAGGAGGGAAATAACTTGTAAGAGTCAATGTATTATCGATAAATCAAAGCCCAAAAGTATCAGGCACCAGGATTATCGAGCCCGCTGTCACCAGAGCAGACCTCGTCTGTCAGGCCATGTGCCCTGTGGAACAATGATCGGCCAGGCCACTAATTATATACACTCATTTGAGCATTGTCCCAACAGAACTTTAGATAGAACTTGGGTTATAAAGACGTCGAGGCTTATTAAGAAAAGCCTTTGCGGGAACAAAGTTGGGCCCAAGCTCCATTATTATATGATGTCTAATGGGCGTGTCTTTGTTATTTTGCCCCGAACTAATAAGTGTGTTCGTGAAACTATACACTAGAGAGCGCGGTGTATTAAAGTGAGAAGGCCTCGCCATTTTATTGGACTTGTTATAATAATGTCAAACCGTGGCCTTCGTAACTACATGGCCAAACACAGCGGGCGCGTGACGTCACAGCAAGCGGCGATGCTCGGCTTTCGGCAGAGGTGTTTTGATAACCTGATATCAGTGTACCAACGTAATGTGTACCGTACCGGTACTTGTGTTGTCGTATTACTCAAAGCAAGATGTAGCATGCATGTGCCTTAAGATGAAAGAATGTTTACACTGTAGATCGGCAAGTCTTAAAATTCGACCACTAAAAAGTGACTACTACTATTAATTATTATTTAAAACGGAATAGATCAACGGGAAGCCAAGGCTTAGAGTTTGTCCGACGACTTACTTTACTTATCTACCATTATAGACACCAATATTGCTAGCCTGAGTAGGTTGATGATAATATTATTATCTTAAGCAGCATACCGATATATTTAATAAGGAAATATCGACAATCATCAGTGGTAGCACAGACATAACAACTGAAATAAATGCCAGAATAGGAAAGGCGGCCACAGCTTTTGGCAAACTCTCAAAAAGGGTGTGGAACAATAGCAAGCTGACCATCAAAACAAAGGTACTCGTGTACCAAACTTGCGTCCTAAGCACCCTGCTGTATGGCTCAGAGACATGGACCACCTACTCCAAACATGAAAGATCCCTCAACTCCTTCCACCTGCGCTGCCTACGCAAAATTCTCAAGATCAAGTGGCAAGACAGGATCTCAAATATCGAAGTTCTGAGCCGAGCCAACATTCCATCAACTCAGGCTCTCCTAGGCAAAAAAAGACTGCGGTGGCTTGGACATCTCCACCGTATGGAAAATGATCGCATCCCCAGACAAATTCTCTACGGGGAACTTGCTACTGGCAACCGACCCAGAGGTAGGCCACATCTGCGATTCAAAGACACTTGCAAGGTCACGATGAAAGCATTCAACATCGACCCCAATGAATGGGAGAACCTTGCAAATGATCGAAGCAGATGGAGACAAAAATTGCGCAGTGGCACGCTCGCAATAGACTTCAAGGCAAAAGAAACATACCTGACAAAACGACAGAGGCGGAATGAAAACACTCGCCAAAGTGAACCCAAAAGACTGACCTGCAATCACTGCCATCGCACTCTCGGGTCAAACATTGGTAGAATAAGCCACGAGAGAAGCTGTCAGTCAAAGTGAAAGTGAATATTCTAGCTGCTAAGACCGTCTGTAAAGACGCTAAAGGCCATATATATATATACATATATCGACATAATAATAGATTAGGCCACTGTTGTATTTTAATACATGTATAATGTGTTCACCACTCCTATATCTTTCGTGTCTGTAAGGAAAGAAACGAGAAAAATAGGGAAAGGAGAGAGAGAGAGAGAGAGAGAGCACATGCACACTTGATAGACAGGAGAAAAGACAGATGGTGAGAGGAAACTTGCAAACATGAACAGTCTAAGATGCTTTACCTTAGCTGGACATAAGGAGCTGCTCAGACGGATAGAACTAAATCCTTTTGGTGAACGTCTTCACTTTTCTTGAAGTATTTGCAGATGATGCCTGGTCACAGAAGCTTTTAGAATAATTGTTCAGGAAAATATTTACCACTGGTTTGATACATTTGGCAGCCACCTCTCCATAAAGAACCCCGCATTCTTCACATTTTCCTTGACATAATTCCATATCCATAACTCTTCGCAGGGACAATTGCAAAAGAATTATTCTGTGGTTTGTGGTCTGCAGAAATTTATTCTCACTGTCATCTTTTCCAACCAGAACTTGAAAAACTTTGAAAGCTTCTGTAATAATTGACACGGCAAGATCAGACGGCCACACTAAACCTCCTCTGTCTAGAGCAGACAAATAGGTGTAACAATCATCAGTCCCCTCCACAAGTAGCGTTTTGTCTAGTCTTAACTCGTTCTTGCAGTCGTCACAGTTGGTGCGCGGCAGTACTTTGGAGACTGCATAACCTGACACAAATACTAAAGCTTTTTGTTGTTCCTCTGTTAATTCGACGTTCTCACAGTCGGGGATCAATGGCAGAAACTCTATATACTGTTGAGCTGAAGAATCTTTCAGTTGGGTAACTGTTTCCTCCAGAGGTTCAGTGACATCTTTGAGTGTTAAAGTCCCTTTGGACGCTGAAACCAGTTTTAGGACGCTAATTAGCTTGAGCTTTTTTTCTCCTTCAAGTAACTGTTGGACCGACACGTGGAAGTTACATCCACTCATTTGTCTGTACTGACTAAATCTAAATTCAAGGTTGTCAGTTTGGAACTTGCCAAGTAAAATATATTTGAACTTTTTTTTATCTAACAGGTAGGAAGAAATTTCTTGTAAGCCTCTCAGTGTATGATCCAGAGCAGTCATTGTCTCGTTCGATATAGTGCCTTCTCTTGGTTTCAGATTTAACTTCTGCCACTCCTGAAGCCATTCAACTGCTTTCTTCATATACTGCATGTTCATATCAGAGATGGAGGTTATAACTTTAAAGTCGTCATTCCTGAGTCTCTTAGCTTTGTATGGATGTTTAACATTAACTATGTTCCACAGACGTAGAATTATGTCTAGAAATTCTCTAGTGCCTCGTGTATCTTCCTGCCAGTGCTTCTCAAAATGCTGTAAGGCAAAAAATATTTCGTTGATCAAAAACTTTAAGCATCAATTTGACGTTCTGCTTTTCAGTAGCTGTTGGATACAAAGCCTTTTGGTTCAGTGCCGGTGCCAGTTTTAGTGCAGACGACTTTTCAGCAGAATACAACTTTCTTAAATGAGAAAATGATGCTTTCATAATTTCAGTACAGGCAGAACTTTCAAATGAAGGAAACTGGAATGTTTTCTCCACATCTTTCTGAGCAAGCCAGTTATTTCTGATACATTTAAATATATGCACAGTATCAAACAGAAAGAACAATTTCTCAGAACTGCTGAAGGGATTCTGTGTAGAAAGCTTCAGTTCTCCTCCACACATTTTGGTAAATGCATTACGATTTACTCTGTTGTTGTCTGAGATCACGCATACAACAGAATATCCTATACTGTGGAGCAATTTCAGAACCTCAAGAAGCATGTCGTACAACAAATCAGTGGTCAAAGTTTTGACAGGAACAATTCCCACAACATCTTTACTTTTGCATAACAGGGATGATACCATGAAAACTTGAGCTGTGCTGGCTTCTTGAGACAGAGAATTTGAGGCTGTGCCTTCCAGTTTTCCCTCTTTGTAGGATACTTGGTGCGCGACATGAATTTCGTCTAACATTAAAATTACCATTCTCTCTCCCTCATTCAAACTTTGACACTTTTGCTTCAAATATTCCCCGTGAACGCTTCCATCTGTCAATCCGCTTCCAATAGTAAATACTGATGAAAGTCTCTTCAAATATGAAGTATGTGGTAGAGTTAAATGAGAGTTTCTTAACATAGAATAGGTTCTAGGGGCTGCTGCAAAAATTTGAAAAGCCCAAAGCAGTGTTTCAGATGAGTATCGTCTCACCGGAGAAGTCAATAGCTTTAACTGTTCCACCAAAAAGGAAAGTTTGTCTTTCAGTGGTAAAACCTGGTCTTCGCTGTGTTCATCAGTTTCTTCTGCTGGTTCGTCTAAGCACAAATTCTGCAAGCCATCAACAAAAACTTGAATTTGCTGTTTGACATCCATCTCTTTGGCGCTGGCACTGGCGAAGTGTGATAGCATTGTATCAAACTGTGACCAGGATGTGAGGATAAGGGGAGATTGCTGACCAAAGAGCCATTTCAAAGATGTGTTTGGAACTTGAACAATACCTGTATTCTCTTGTGTGAAAATCTCTACGTGCATGTCAGAATGTACTCTTATTGCCGAAACTAAAGCTGGCTTGCTGCTAAGTAAATCTTGTAAATTGTAAAAACTCCAGTATGGACTTTCCTTTTCGTCGGATAAATTGGTGCTGGTAGTGGCATGTTTTTCAACATTGTTGTGTAGCCTATAAATCCAGACGGTCCCTGATACATGACTGTTTAGACTGTTACCAAAATCCGAAAAAGTATCTATTTTGTCACTTTCTAACCAATCAGAAAATGATTCCTCATCTCTTTGCTGGGCCTCCCTATGCCTTTCCTCCGGTGTTTTTCTTTTTGGAGCTGGTTCGTCAGACAAATACGATGGACAATTTGGAAAAATTGACGGGTAAGCATCATCCCTAAGTTTTGGTTTTGATCTTTGCACCGTCAAAACACTTCCGTCTGGTCTTGTAACAGAATCAGATCGGATGAGGAACTGATCACTAAAGTGTTTAGCACACACAACAGACTGAGATGTAGGAGTAAAGTCAGCTCTAGGAATTTTACTTAGCCATAGATCTCGCCTTGTCGATTCAGTCGGGAATTTAAACACAGAAACTTTCTCACCATCGTCGTAATTTCCTCTACAACCTGGAACACAGCACTTTCTAGGCATTTTCACATTGAATATTGTGGTGTCGTGCGTGGGTTTTTTAGAATATTACAGAATAACGTAAGTCCTTCTGTATGGTATACAGAGTTGACATTTAATCGACACACATAAGTCTATATACGGATATGAAAGTTACTGTCACTGTATAGGTATACGTTATACACAGAAATAATTTCACATATAAATGAACACTGTACAGATAGGCATAGCACAGGTACACGTCTACTACACCGACTCCCAGGCATCCTACATATATAGTCAAACAAGAACAAAGACGGACAACGAACTTGCTTTCTCACGATGTACAACGACCCTAGGACAGGTGGAGAGGAGACAAAGACAAGGTTAACTGTTAGGAGGGTACTGACCACATAAATATGCCAGTGTCACTGTGTGTGCGGTCTCCAAGACGTGAGAAGACGTGAGACCGACACAACAAATATCCAATCTTGAGAATAACAATAAGTCTAATAAATCCACACAAAGACAAGAAACAGCAGTCAACACACAAGCATTGTTATAGTGCCGGTATTCAAACTTTGTTTCCTGTAGCCTTGGCCTAGAGAGCGCAGCCTTGAGACGGTACCGCCGCATCCCGTGACGTCACTTACCTGCATGTCGGCATTGTGTTTGGCCATGTAGTTACGAAGGCCACGGTCAAACCTGGCATCTGATTCTTTCCTATCAGGTCAAGGAGTTTCCTCTACAAGGCGATATTTGTTATTTTTTCCTCGTTTTAATAGGGATAGAATTTTTTTTTTAATGCATTTTTTTTTTTACCAATAATGATTAATTGTTTACAATGTCAATGCCAAATTCAGATTTGAAGTTAACAGTAATATCTGAGGTATTTTCTTAATTGTGTTTAGATATTTTCTAAGCTAGATTTAAGCAAGATTTGGACTCTGGCAGAAAGATCGGCAGTGAGGGCTGAAATCTTAACGGCATCGGGGATGAATTTTGGAGGCGGAAGGTGGGGGGCCGGGGGGGGGGGGGGAATCATAGCCATATTTTATCCCATCATGTCCCGAGTCGGTATGAGGGAGCGGAGGAAGATGGGGGGGGGGGCATAAGCGGCTATGCTGCCAAGGTGAGGACCCCGTGCATGAATGAGCGCGGAGGCAGATGAAGCAACCTGGTGTGATGTCTTTCTTTAAATAAATAAATAAATAAATAATTTGTATTATTTAAAAAACCGAGTGTTGCCATGGTCTGTTTGTGTCTGTATGTGTGGGGGGGTTGGGGGGTGAGGGGGGCTGGGTGTGATACTCGGTTCAGTGATGAACTACAATAGTTTTGCTTCTCGAATTCTGTTGTAAAAAATTAATCTTTTTCAGTTTCTTGACTTTTGAGGAACTGGTTATTTGTTTTCCTTCTCCATTCCCTCCGGTTTCCTTTGTCTTGTTTTCCTTTGTTGGGCTCTCCGGCTGACCCTGATTTATCTCCTAGTTTGTTTGCTGATGTTGACTGATTAGTTCATTTGAAATCCGGAAATCTGTCGTGGGCGAATTTTACGTCTTGTGATTCACGTGTCACCGCGTATCTGCAGCCAAGAGATGCACTGAAACAACAAGTATCTGTATTCGGCATAGATTTTAAAAAGCTTACAGAAGGCTTACATGGGAGCCTGATGCAAAAGAAGACATTGAAGAAGAAAATGAGAAAGAAAACATAACAAGAAAAGAGAAGAGCAAATGCCTAAGGCAGCGATCCTTCAGGAACAAGGATCTCTGCGCTGCACCGGCTGATGAGACGATAACACTTCAGTTGCTGAGTCAAAGTTTCAACATTGCCACTCCTTACAATGCTAAATCTGTCCAACGCAGTCAACATTATGTGGTCAGGTTTTGATTCTGTCATAGTATGCAACTAGCTGAGCGTTGCTGAGCTTATATTATCATAATGCCTTCATTTTAGCACAGTGAACGTTGCGCAAAAAAACAAAAAAAATCACGATTAATCATGAGATCACCAGACTAGCTTGTTTGGCAGCTGATAGAACGCTGATGGTGCGAAATGGATTTACAAGTTTGAATCGAAAGTCGTTAACGGAGTGTTGTTAGAATATTCATTTATTAGTAAACTTATATTGCAAATATATCTGGTAAAACATGGAGCGAAGTGGCCTCCTTTCATAAAAATAAACTTAAACTGCGGATGCTGAAAAAAAAACAACAAAAGGCTAAAGAATTCTAGTAGCATTCCAACATTAAGGCGACAACATTTATCGGTATCTAAGTGAAAATTTATGAATATGCGCTGAGTGCCCTAGAGACTTATTTGTTGTGGTATTATCCAAGATCAGTGCCGGAGGCTCCAGGCGGAAGACTTTTAACGTTACCAAGTGATTAAAGTGATTCGGCGCTTGCGCTCGAAGATTGCTTTGTTGGACACTTTCGGAAGTTCAAACCTCTGATTAAAATCTTTGGAAACCATTTGAAGTGCCTGTAAACAAATGGAGCTTTTCACCTGTGGTGAATATAACACATTTGAAAAGGTACACTTGTTCCACTTTCTTTTTCATCCCATGAATGGCTTGAAAGGGAATACGCTTTCATGCCATGGTTGATCGACTGGCAGCCGAGATGCAAATGATGCCCTGTATAACAATATTGTGGATTTTGTATTAGCTTATGATGTCAGATGACTCTTTATGACACTGGGCCCTCGAGTGAATTAGCATGAAGTGTTGGTATTCTTCCTTACAGTGTTTGTTATTCTGCCTTATTTGTTGTTGTCATAAAAAAAAAACAGTGGTTCATGTGAAATAATAGTTTAGATTTTACTTTAGAAATCGTTGCATTTGCTGTGCATGCTGATTGAATGCTGATTGATTCCGTCCACGGCAACTGTATAATCAGTATGATATCCTATGATTCAGGCTTAGGAATTGTGTCTGCTCTAAAAGTAAGCGTAACCCTAAGATTAAATATTCAGGTGTGATATACAGTCGTTTCATGGCGTAAGGGATTATCACAAGTGGTAATCGATAGCAAAGATTTGACGGGAGTGGCACTGATTTGAGCTGAAACAGTTTTATTTATCAACAGCAATACGCGTACCCAAGGGTTTGAGCCTATTTGTTTCTGGATCATTAATACAGAAGGCTATATTCTCATTCATGTTTGTCACTCTCTTTCTTTCTCTCTCTCTCTCTCTCTCTCTCTCCCTCTCTAGCGCATACATTCATACACACACACACACACAAGAGAGAGAGAGAGAGGGGGGGGGGTGGGGTTGGAAGTTATATTGAAACAATTTACAAAAAATTAAAGGAGATGATACTGATAGCAGTCTAGAAATTATCAAACTTCATCGACGTTGGGGACCATTGTTGTTGTTCGTTTGTTTTTTTCATCAGTGTTTGAAATTTAAATAGATCCAGTTCAGTGATCTGAAAACGAAGTTGTTGATCGTCGGCTTATGTAATATGTAATATCATTCCTCATTTGAAAGCGCCCACGGCTAATGTAATTCCATTGTGTTTATCCCGCCCCCACATGTACACAGAGTTCCCATAGACATCCGTCTGGTGGACATCCGAGAAGAGATTGTACAGCAGCTTCAGTTAGATGATCTCCTGCCCAGAGACTTCGTGTTTCTCAGGAGCGTGGGCAGAAGCTTGACCAGGGTAAGTTCACCTGTTCTTCGTTCATCGATATTATACCAAACTATGCATGTTTACCACGCACAAACCTGTTTTCTGCATCACTGTACGTACAGCACTTGAGAAACATGAGACAGTAATATAGGGAGGTGATCGAAATCCTACCATCCAGCTTTCATTCATGTTTTTGTGATAAACATGTATGTCACTTGTCCTTTCTGCCCCCCCCCCCCCCCCCGCCAATCAAAGAAGCTTACCCTATTGGACAATCATAAAATCTTAGCTTCAGGTACAAACACAACTCCGCCAGGCTGTATTGCGGTTATATATGTCATGAATAGATAATAATAATAGTTCGTCCATCAGGTATGATGATGACCTTAACAACACCAGAGGAATAAAGAACAGAAATTGTTGAGAATTTCAACACATGGACAATAAAGAGAACTAAAGGACACAGAGGACAGAATGGAAAGACTGTTCTTTCATGACTTATGGCTTCTCATGTGACTGATAAGTCCTATTTTTGCCCTGCAGACCCTTCCGCATAAATGGCAAGAGTGCTCCGTTGGTTCAGTCCCACTGGGCCTTTTCTTGCGCCGTTCTCTTTTTTTGATAGCCTGCTGGACTCTGTCAGCTTCCCATGCTTTGCTGCCTCTGGTAAGGGCCGCCCTCCAATTTGCACGATCAAGCGAGAGCTTTTCCCACTCACTCACATCAATGGCAAAGGCCTTCAGTGATTGCTTGAGAGTGTCTTTGTAACGTCTCTTTGGGGCCCCAACATTCCTCGTTCCATTGGAGAGCTCAGAGAAGAAGATTTGCTTAGGGAGTCTGGAGTCGGGCATTCTGACAACATGTCCTGCCCAACGTAGCTGAATTTTTTTCAGGTGGCAGAAGATGCTCAATTCCTTGGCACGATTGAGGACCTCAGTGTCTGGAATTTTATCCTGCCATTTGATCCTTAGGATCTTTCTAAGGCAGGCCAGATGAAAGTGATTTAGCTTTCTGGCATGCGATTGGTACACTGTCCAGGTTTCAGCCCCATAGAGTAGGGCGGGAAGGACCACAGCATTGTACACTTTCAGCTTAGTGTCTGTGCGAATGCCGGCAACATCCCATACTCTCTTTCGAAGCCTGCCAAATGCAGAGCTGGCTTTGCTGATTCTTGAGAGAATTTCAGTATCAACACGAGCCGCGGAAGACAGTGTACTGCCAAGATAGGTGAAGTTCTCCGACACCTTCAGAAGACTGTCATGGACTTTGATATTTGGGGTCACAGGATACTTGTCGTCTGGAGTAGGCTGATGGAGCACTTCCGTCTTCTTTGTGCTTATTGTGAGGCCAAAGTTGTCACAGGCACTAGAGAACTTATCAACACAGTTTTGCATGCTATCCTCATCGTGTGCCAGAAGTGCACAATCATCAGCAAATAGTAGGTCACAGACTTGAGTACTTTTGGTTTTGGTTTTTGCCTGAAGTCTCCTGAGGTTGAATAGACTGCCATCAATTCGGTACTTGATGCTTACCCCTTGATGAGGAGAGCTAAAGGCTGAATAGATAGATATTGGGAACAATGCTATTATGTGTGTAAGACTTTGCTTTGTTCTCTCTCTCTTTCTCTCTCTCTCCCCGCCCTCCCTCCCTCTCTCGCTCTCTCTTTCTCTCTTTCTCTCACTCTCTCTCTTTCTCTCTCTCTCTCTCTTTCTCTCTCTCTCTCTCTTTTAACAGCGATTGGCAGAGGAAGTGAGTTCAGCATTGTAATTCCCAGTTCTTAGTGGTGAAGTTTTTTGTCTTTTTTTCTTTTTGCCACCATTTGGCTGGTTATGTTAGGCCGTAAATCCGATGTTTAATTGTTACAACACCTTGCCCTTGCCACCCGACGTCTTTGATCTCAGCTCGAATTGCTATCGATTGCATTAATTGTATGGTGAATGCCACTGATTCCTGCAGATGTCAAATGTTCCAAGGCAATAGAGATGTTTTACATTCCACAAAGTCTTGAAGAGATCCTTGGCCTGGAATGAATCCATCTTCTCAGTCTCCCATTGATATTATTATTTTTATGTCGACCGTAATGCAGTAAGAAACAAAATTTTACATTCACGAAAATGATATTTCTGAAAGGCATTGCCATTAGTACAGTCATGAGAAAAGCACCAGTTTTAATATTTAATTTACACTCCAATTTATAATTGAATAGATGCACAGTGACAGATGCAGGCAAGGTTGTGTTCAGAAAATATACGGCCCAGAATTCTTTTTTTACTTTCCACGAGGCGGACAGTCATGTCGAATTGGAGTAAATAGTGAGAATACGATAGCGTGTTTCACTCACAAAATACACAGTAAGGTATCTTGACAAAGTGATCATGCTTTATGGGCAGATGACAAAAGATGGTGATTTCCCCACCCCCTTTTTTTTCGGTACTAGTGAGGCAGTTAGTGATACCATATGTATGGCCGATTCATGTTATTTTATTTTCAAGAGATTATTATTTTTATGTCATCCCCCACCCTACAAAATTAGCAAATTTATTTCCACTTTGTCTTGTTTTGACACAGCATGTTTAGCTCATTTCTTTCTCCTGTTTGTCTGAACTTATGGGTCTGGTGGCCACCGAATTATAATTTATTATCCCGAGAACCGTGCCATGCGCGGTGCCTTAGTAGGTTTATGGCTGATTAGCTGTTCATTTGACATGCTTTACTGAGCACTGCTACATGTTTGGTGAAATGTAACACCAGGGCTTTGATCTGTTGCGAGGTAGTGTAGGACCTGAGATAATTATCAGTATTGTTTTCTTCTCTTCCCGCTTTTATCCTGCAACCCCCGGCCCTCCGTTTGACCTTCATACCAGGCTGTTAGATACTGACAAATGCAGTAGTTTAATGATGCCTCAGTGGAAATATAACAGAGGTAGCAGGTAGACAAACAGTTGGACTGGAGTGACAGATTTGCTTGATAACTTGACTGTGCAAGAAGGTGAATCAGTGAGGTTTACATTCAAAAAGGAGTTCACACATGCACTGTAGTTTATTCATTAACCTGAAAGATAAGGGGTGGTTACAAAATTTATTACATCCATTACTAACTGTACCTCAGAAAAACAACTGCAAAAAAACATTGATGGAGCAGTTATGGTTGCCCACATATAGAGCAATTATTATTGCTCATGATGACCTTTATCACTGCAGAAAAACCACCCACCTTTCAGCCACTGCAAAGCTGAGCTCACTAATTTCTTTGGATGAACGTGTAACAAATTATTAAATCCATTTTAGAGATTGGCTTTGGTGAATGGTAATTTTTCGCCAGGTTTTTCGGCAGTTATATCAAGAAGGTGTTTACATTAATAGATTAACAATATTATATTATGTAATAGGTCACAAAATAGTTGGTGGGGACGAAATTGACCTGTGTTACTGATTTAATTTTTACATGTTTTTCAGTTGCGAGGCAAGCAAGAATATCAGTTGAAGGCCAAACATTTTCTACCTCCAGTGGTGAGTAAATTGATGACATTGTCATAGATACGTGGACAATCAGATGCAGTAAAGATGGTGGTAATGATAGCAATGACTTTACATGAAAAGCGTCTAAGAAGTTCCCATGTCACACAGAAATACCTTCACAGAATAAATTAATCAAAGGAAAAGGTCTTAAATGTGACAGGGCCAGTAGAACAAGTTGAGAATTTGGGAAATATTGATAATCTTCTGAAAGATTTTGATGACATGTTCCAATATAATTTTCTGTGACTTTGTATGATACCTCACATTTAGCATGTTCAGAAAGAGTCAATAAATGAGGAGTTTTACTTGAGCATGCAAACTTATCAACCCTTTTGCAAAATTTTAGAAACATGTTTAAAAAGTTATTTGATTTTGAAAGAAATGAATGAGGTAATCGTGGAGTGGTTAGTAATCCTTACATTCTGTATTGCTGCAACACTTGTTGGGAAAGGCAGAGTTAATTATTGAGGTCAGCATGGAAAGCTGGCATGACCTTTGTATGGTTGGAAAAACTTGAAAATGCATTTGGTCAAAGAATCTTTGGTAAAGACAAAAATATATAAACTATATGTTATTATATTATCTCCATCATAGCAACCATAGATAATTTAACAATGGCTTATCAAGATGTTGGTCTTGTTACAAAGTTAAGTTCCCTAAAGAAAAAAGCCATCTAAAGTGGAAAATATGAAAGGTGCACCCTTCAAGGATGCTTTTACAATGAGTCACTGACCACTAAAGTTGTTCATGTTATCCAGTATAGTTATTTCAGTGCTGGTAAATTGTTGTTATATTGTACTAATAGATTGCATTACGGAAATAAAAATCCTTATATACTTTACATTATACTAGGCATATGCTCCAGAACTGTATATATTAGAGGCTACACCAGAGATCAGGGATGCCTTGGCAATTAGTGACAGATCTTCACAGTCTCCACCTTTATCCAGGCGGACCTCCCCATCCCACAGAGGTTATCCACCCAATACATACCGCAATGGCTATCCCGGTGAGTTGATAATATTGATGGACAAAGAATCTCACATTAGTAGACAGAGAACCTCACATTGCATGTGTAGTTTGCGGGTTTGCTGACAAGAAGTCTCACATTTTGAATTTTCAGCACAAAGTTGATTTGTTTGTTTGTTTTACACCTAGCATAGCCTTTACAATTTAGTCCAATGGCAGAATTATACCATCTTTTCATAATTAAGTTTATAAATACTTGAGTATGGGTCAATTTTCACACTGAAAGGCACATTACTTCTGGTGTTCTCCTCTTGAAGATGTGGTAATGTCCCTTGTGTCCTAGTCATAATTGGCAGCTTACATGTAGTAGTAAGCTTTCAGTTCACAAGTATCAACATGTACATTTCATCATTTGGACAGTCAGAATTCACCATTTCATTTGCTGTTGCTCTTAGTTTGTTAGTTTATCTAGTTCTTTGTTCTATTTTGTCCGGGTATGTCACAACTCACCAGCTTAGGACGTGCGTATTGAACTGAACAAAAAAGCTGCAGATTCTTGATTGTACATCTTAGACAGCTTGTCCCTTAGAATGACAGGGTTCTAACTCCCTTCTATCAACTTTTGAGAAACTAAGGATTGAAGTTTCATGTGATCATAGCTTTTGGAGCAAAGAATTTTGTTGTTTTTAGTAATACACATCAAGTCTGCTTGATACTTTGACACACAATGGAGAAGGCCCGTAGAAATAGTGTGTAGTGTGTAACTCAGTTCAGCCAAAAAGTGGAAATAGAACCTTGTCATTCTAAGAGGATGAGCTGTTGCATGAACAATCTTATGCATAGGCATGGGTTTAGAGTATATTGGAGTAGATCTATATACTGGTATATATCTGAAAAGTATTCTGAGCTAAACAAGACTGTGTTTGTGAAACTGTGTGACTGGCATGCACATTAACATTGTCACAAATCCCCGACTGGGAGATGCGATGGTTATAACAAGACAACAATCACGAACGAACAAGTATAACACTTAACAGAACAACCCATCAGACTCACACATTTATTAAACATAAATATAAAGATAAGGATAACAGTGCAATTACATACATACATTATATTCTTCAAGTTAACTGCCGTCCACGGCCTTCTTCCGTAAACACACTTCCTCGGGTCCACAACCCGGTAATTACTCTAAAGACACCTCGGCCTCAGCCTCTCCACTCAGGGTCTTAATGACAGACTAATATTCTTTCACACCACAGTCTCTCAATAGCGCCTCCCTATGGCAATACACCTTAGCCTCCTATACACTTCACGTGGCCATAGCACGTTAATACTTCAATTCACATGAATATCTCATTCGCACAGTACTACATCCATGTCACAGTAATACATCTTAATAGCACATTCACGATCATATATACATCCCTGTCTGTGGCCAGACTGCCACGACTCATGTGCCTCTACTGTCCTGCACCGACAGCTTCACTTCTGGCCTATGTGTGGCCTTCGGCCCTATGCTGGCCTATCCCCTGTGCTCACCGTAGGCGGCTCTTCGGCCCGACCCCGGCACCTACAAAAATAACATTACATTGGTATAATACCATACCATTTCTAATCACTTCACCCCTCATTACAACTCATGAAGCGTACACACAATAGTTCACATTTCACTCACCAAACATCTTACGGTAACACCTCCACCGTATCACACCCTACTCACTCTCGCTACAAATCCATGAAGCTAACTTCCATCTATCGCTCATGGCGCACATTGCTATATACAGTATCAAGGACTTCCACATTCCTCACATATACTTATTTACATCATGGTCGTAGACGAATATAATACATCAATCATAATTATCAATCATCGTTCCACCTACCAGTCATCACTGGAAAACACTGTCACAATCTCCCGACTGTTCTCACTCACGTCCGTCCCCTGGGACCTTCTAACTTGCAGTGATAGTAGTACAGCGCTCTCGCCTCATGCAGACCCCCCCCACTCACAACATGCACGCTTTTCATTACCCGTGGGCCGTGGGTTAACTTTACTCGACCCCCTTCCCCCGTAACTACTGATCCCAGCTCACCTGCTCGTGACAAACATCACATATTTATGTTCATAAAATTTAGAATGGCTGCTTTTTTGTAAGACATTTACGCATGTAATGTTTTCATATATGTGAGTGTGCATGAGAAAACCCACAATATGTCGCAAACATGACATTTTGAGTTCTATACACATAATAAAAGACAAGACATTTCTGATAAATTGGAGTCAGTGACTCCCCTAAAACAAGATTTTGAGAAAACGGCATTTAATCCTATAAGTGGCAATAGCTAATTGACCCATTAATATTGGAGTGATTGCTGTTAGGAGACCGTAGTCTAATAAGTAAGCCGTTATAGAGATCAAAGTGAGTAGTGTTCACTGCTCGTCTACAGTTTACCCTGTAACATGCCACGGTCCTCTAAACAACAACCAAGTTGGAAGTTTGTGTTTGACCCATATTTTCACTTCAAAGCCGTTTTTCTCAAAATCAGCTTTGCCGACTTATTGTGGGTTTTCTCATGCACACTCACATATATATATTGATGACAGGCATTGTCAAGATATATATTAGTAATCTATAAAGTTGTGCAAAATAAGGAAAAGCACACAACTCAAAAAAAAAAAGGGGGGGGGGGGTGTAAACAAACAGACAAGGAAAACATGAAAACCATACACATACCTTGAAAGGGGGAGGGGTATGTAATTAGGAAGGGGGAGGGGTATGTAATTAGGAAGGGGGAGGGGTATGTAATTAGGAAGGGGGAGGGGTATGTAATTAGGAAGGGGGAGGGGTATGTAATTAGAAAGGGGGAGGGGTATGTAATTAGGAAGGGGGAGGGGTATGTAATTAGGAAGGGGGAGGGGTATGTAATTAGAAAGGGGGAGGGGTATGTAATTAGAAAGGGGGAGGGGTATGTAATTAGAAAGGGGGAGGGGTGTGTAATTAGGAAGGGGGAGGGGTGTGTAATTAGGAATGGGGAGGGGTATGTAATTAGAAAGGGGGAGGGGTGTGTAATTAGGAAGGGGGAGGGGTATGTAATTAGGAAGGGGGAGGGGTATGTAATTAGAAAGGGGGAGGGGTGTGTAATTAGGAAGGGGGAGGGGTATGTAATTAGGAAGGGGGAGGGGTATGTAATTAGAAAGGGGGAGGGGTATGTAATTAGAAAGGGGGAGGGGTATGTAATTAGGAAGGGGGAGGGGTGTGTAATTAGGAAGGGGGAGGGGTATGTAATTAGGAAGGGGGAGGGGTATGTAATTAGAAAGGGGGAGGGGTATGTAATTAGAAAGGGGGAGGGGTATGTAATTAGAAAGGGGGAGGGGTATGTAATTAGAAAGGGGGAGGGGTATGTAATTAGAAAGGGGGAGGGGTATGTAATTAGGAAGGGGGAGGGGTATGTAATTAGAAAGGGGGAGGGGTATGTAATTAGAAAGGGGGAGGGGTATGTAATTAGAAAGGGGGAGGGGTATGTAATTAGGAAGGGGGAGGGGTATGTAATTAGGAAGGGGGAGGGGTATGTGGAAGGGGGAGGGGTATGTAATTAGGAAGGGGGAGGGGTATGTAATTAGGAAGGGGGGGTATGTAATTAGGAAGGGGGAGGGGTATGTAATTAGGAAGGGGGAGGGGTATGTAATTAGGAAGGGGGAGGGGTATGTAATTAGGAAGGGGGAGGGGTATGTAATTAGGAAGGGGGGTATGTAATTAGGAAGGGGGAGGGGTATGTAATTAGGAAGGGGGAGGGGTATGTAATTAGGAAGGGGGAGGGGTGTGTAATTAGGAAGGGGGAGGGGTATGTAATTAGGAAGGGTGAGGGGTATGTAATTAGGAAGGGGGAGGGGTATGTAATTAGGAAGGGGGAGGGGTATGTAATTAGGAAGGGGGAGGGGTGTGTAATTAGGAAGGGGGAGGGGTATGTAATTAGGAAGGGGGAGGGGTGTGTAATTAGGAAGGTTAAAGAAGCATCAATCTAAAGGAGGTGGAGGGGAGGGGGGATACATTTAACACAGCCATGGTTTAGTATCATTCTTTCTCTGTGAACTGCATACTTTCTTCTAGGGGTGCTGTATCTTAGTATATGATAGTATATGATGTGGATTTACCATATGATAGGATTATCGTGCTCTGCTAATAAAGTTTACCATTATGAATGAGCTGCTGCTCAACTTTTTTCTCTTTCTGCCAATTACCGGTTAGAAAAACCACATCAAGGCTTGCTTTGCTCACATACGTAGATATACTATACAATCTAAACACATCAAACAAAATTTGGGACTGGATGACCAGAACTGTTGAGCTTCCCCAAAGTTTGGAATATTTCCCTGTCCAGTAAAAAAATGTTTCTAAATTAGTTATTGAGCTTTATTTTATCTCCCTTATTTCCCATCACAGTTCACGGTATGCCCCTCTCCCCACCACCCACACCACCCCCTGCATTCAATAGGACCATTTATTGGGTTTATAGGGGCATTATTTTCCTGAATTTCATTCTTTACCCACATTATATTTCTCTTTGCACTGTCAGAGAATGTAGCTGTCGAGCTGGATTCAGCATTGGCCTGTTACCTAAGTCAGTCATCTCTTGATATTAAGTCAGTCTTAATATAAGTTTTATTGAAAATGAGTTCCTTTCCAAAGAAGTTGACTTCACAGGTGACCCAGGTTGGCAGGTTGAAAGTACCAGATGTAGCTGACGTTAATACGGTATGTCCTGATGCACAAAATAAATCAGTATCTCACTCTGTTTAATGCTAATCCTGGAAGACTTCTCTCATTTCAATGGGTTCTCACAAAATACGAAACGTTCAAAGTATAGTTGTTGCATTTTTGTATTTGTATTTAGATTCCATTAAATGTCAGCAGTATGGGAAGATTTCACATTGTAGACTCAGTGAAAGTGAGACTTTTACTTGTACTTTAATAACATATGGCAGGGTCCACATGGCATTTACCATGATTAGTGCTCCAATATAAAGCTCCAAGAAATTGATACCACACTTGTTCCTCTGATCAGTTTTCTAATTTGTAGTGATCAGCTGTCATTTTGATGGAAAATAAGCAATGTAACATACAAAGTTTTGTAATACTTGTTTTAATACAGTTCTGGTTCTTAATTGCAGATTTTCACCAGCATGCTATGTTCTGTAATATGAACTTTGTCAAAAAAAATTTTGTTTAAAGAGTGGTATATCATGTAATAGAAATGAAACTTTAATTGATGATAATATTAGTTTTTTTTAAAACATGATTTGCAGAGTCTTGATAAGGTACATAAAAAATTCAGTTCATTAAAAATATAGTCTGGCTTATCACAAAGGGTAATTTGTCAACTTGGCTTGATAGACATCAACCCATTGATTTGATGAATCTTATACCCTCTATTAAATGTAATAGTGTGGCCTGGAAGCCTGTTTATTTCATTTCCCTTCCTGTTTCCAGCTCGATATTTCATACTTTGACCCTCTCTTTTGTAGTTTTTTTGTTTTGTTTTGTTTTGGGTAGGTCTTTATGCAACTAACTGAACTTGTTTAGTCAGTGGTCATGCTCCCTTTCTATGGTACTTAGTTTAAAGACCGTTTGACAAGAACAAACTGATTACTCACTAAACTCCATTTCTTGTAATATTTGATCTAGAATAATTTAACAACAACAAAAAACGAACATCAAAATAAATGCTGAAATGGCTGAGGTATTTGAAACAGATGAAATGTTCAGTCTCTCCAGTTCCATTTTTTTCTGTCAAGCATCATAAATCAGTAACTGTGTGTCTTAGAAAGACCTTAATGGTAAAAAAAGAAAGTTGTAATGTTGGATGAACTACGAGTGGCTAATCTGGTTACTGCGTGGGTTCAATAGTAACTCCCTTAAGGATACACAGGATTAACAAACACAGGGTTCTGCTGGCAATCTTATTTATTCAAAAGACTAACAAAGGTATCGCTACCAAAAGGCATAGGGAAAACCCTATCAAGAAAAGGAAAATGAAGCCCAGAAAAAGAAGCCCAACCAGCCATAAGCTGGAACAAGAGAAAAAGACAAAAATATGATTAGGATATAATGACAACATTAATCAGGCAATCAATGGTGGACATACATAGTAATAGTATTAAGTATTAAATCAAACAACAACAACATAATATAGAATTTAAGCAATAACCAACTGGATATGTATGCATGGAATAAAATAGCGCTAAGGTTAATGAATAACAACTACAAGTGGCTATATCATATACACAAGGAGTTTCCTAGTACACTGGCAACATAAACTAATGTACTAATCAAAGTATGAAGGATATAACAAATGAAGGGGCAAGAACACAATAGTTTCGCTCCACTGAGCCGGTGTACAGCACATCCAGAGTGGCCATTCCATAAAATAATAACGCAGTGGCCAACATGGCCCACTGACCGTCCATAACACAGACGCTGCATCCCAATGCAGGCCATCCTCATAGGCCCACTCCCATTATTAGTACTAACCCGCCCCAGGGCTATTGTATTGGTTACTTCCCTTCCCAATCGATACTGAAGGGTCATGCCCTTTGACCTTAGCCGCGGAGCTATGCCGCCAGGCTAACATGTGTATGACACACCACTAGATACATAAAGTAATGTGTACATTCCTTAAAATGAAACTGTCCTTCACACACTTACGAAACTCATAGAAGCATAATACATCTGGATAACCATAATACATGCACATGATATATATATATATATGTCGGCGAGACTCATTGCAACATGTGTAGACTCACTGAAACATTGTTCATCCACCGCCGCACATAGAACAATCCTGGGGCTCACCCATGTGAGGCCCAACTAATATTATACATCTCCAATACATGTAATTAATTACACATCTTAAACACTAAACACGCAATCACAATCACACTGCTCTCTATAGCATAGTGGTACTGGCAAGGTACACAAATACCCGTAATACAATCAAGTGTATAGTGCCGCTCGCTATAACATAAGCCGTCCACATTAACATGTCAGGAAATCCTCACTGCCTACCACAACAAGGCAATGCTACACATACACTATATATATGCACACAAGCAAATCGTGATAGCTTGGTTAGCGAGCCATCATCATCATCTAGCACCGCAAACGTTAACTTTGACAATAAAGTCACAATATCAAGACACTGCACTGCACCGCGCATCTTACACGTCTAATGACAATGGCAATTACCGTTGAGCCGGACTCATAATAGTCTCTGTAGATCAGCATTCTCTACGCGGCATCCAAGAAAGGCGGGGGGGGGGGGGTGCGCAAATTAAAGTCACTTCTAATATAATAGTCTCCAACTTACCCAAAGTTTCTCCCGGTCCTGTGCTACCGCTTCGTGCCTTATGGGGCGGGGTGGCGATGGCAAGCGTCGGCAAGCCTCTGAGCTGCTACGGGCCCGGGTTGCTCTTCTGGGTTCACTGTGCTGTCGGCTCTTGTCTCTGCGTCTTTGATGGAGTGTGCTGACCACTCGAACTCGCATCTTATTTATGAGCCAGCGCGGACGTCCCAGAGAGCTATTACGTAGCCAGTATTTGGACGAGTGAAAGGTTCGGACGTGGAGTCCAGCCCGACAATAAAACTGGTTAGGGTCCTAACACAATCGAATTTACAGTACGGTAAAAAGGGTGCACACAAAGGTCAATTAGGTATCCCAGTAAACTGCAGAAATTACTCTAACGTCCCCTCCAGCAATAATTGAATAAATTTGACCCAGGTTGGAATTATCGGGGATAACATGCGTCTAACTCATAGTTTACTTTAAATCCGAGACCCTCTTATTAATTATTTCAATAGGATATGTGCATCAAAGTACAACAAAATTGGTACCATTATAAAGTAGAAACTTGCTGCTAAAATTCTAACTGACTACTTATACCAGAAACCCGGTAATAGTTTTAATATAAATTTTCAAAGTGTCAGGACTAACAACATTCGACAATTTTGTGCGGGATACTTTCGTCCATTAATACGACGTATCTCCATTGATAACAAACGTTATCATGAGTACCTATTTTGTACCGATAGGGTATTGTCTACTCTCAAAAATGAATTCGGGTTCCCGTCTTTCTGTCGGTGGATAACAACGAAGGAGCGAGTTGTAGGAAACTTAAAGCCATGATATAAGAGTTGGAAGCCCGGTGGTCAACATTTCCAACTGACCAATCAAAATGCGCGCTTTTCACCGTGATGTGAATAACGGGTCCCGCGCTAGTATTACAAGGGAAATAATCCAATTAATGGTACTCGGCCAAGTGTCCATAAACTACTATGAGTGGCCGTCCCTCACTCACGCACTAGAGTTACCATGAAAGCACATTAAAAATAGAAAGTCGTTCATCCTCTCACAGTAAGATTTCAGTTTCTGTCATGTTTCACAGTATCAAGATAATTTGTTCTGCGCAGTGTCCAATTAGTGACTCCAAGCCACTCTCCAATTCAGAGATGCATTCAAGAAACACGGCAATTTCAGTGCTATAAATCAACAATTGGATGATTAATCTTTTTGAGCATTGCTTCTTTTGGAATCACAAGGGGAATATATTCAGATTTGTTATTGCTATAGGCAAATACTTGAACTTAAACCATTTTCTATAGACAAAAAAAAGTAGGCAGCTTTTCAAAATTGATAATGAGAGTTTAAAATCTGCAAGTGTTAATAATACTGCTAAAATGACATTGCTGCATTGCTAAAGAAAATGAAATGAACCGTAATAAACTCATACTTAGTGCTTTGAATGTATCTCCATCTGTATAGAAGACACACAGTTACTGAATCGATCTTGTATATTTTACTTATCAATTTCTTTGCTTTACTCCTCTTAGAACTCACCAAGTTAACTCAATCAACACTTTATTAATTGCTTGTCTGCATGCTGACAGCCTGACTTAACCTGTGTACTTGCCCAGCCCACAACTAGTAGTTTGTCACCTGATCTGCTTCCAACTTCGCCGACTTTGTTTCACTGGCTAAGTTGTTTTTGTTTTTTTTCAGTCAAATGGCAGAAAAATTTTAATTCTTCAGAATTCAACAATTTTCCAATTTGCCATTCATTTGAATACAACAGTATATTTGCATTTGGTAAACAGTGAAGGAATCAGGTTTTTCTAATTTATTGTCTGTTAAATGTGAGAAAGATGTGTCTCAATCATTTTCAGAAAACAGTCTTCAGAGAATACATTGATTTAAAATGATTTCTTTTTTTGGATATAGCTTATTTTTTCTTTTAATTTAAATAATTTAAAGTAGCTACAAACAGACTCTTTTGATTTTAATATTTTGTAACAGAATTATAAAGTTGATATTTTGACTTGTATCAGTATTATGTAAACTTAGCTTTATTGTTTTTAATAGAAATAAAATACAAGGCTAAGAAAAATGGTTCTGAGATAGGACATTTTACTGACAGCTGTGAATGCCTTCTTGTCCAATTATGCCTTTCCAGGTGACTCGGATACTGAGAGGGATCACAAATCTTATCAACCTGCCTCTCCTGCTAATAAATATAAACCCCTCCCACAAATAGATGCTGTATCTAGTAGAAGTAGAGACCCTTACAATCAAAACCAGTCACTGGGCAGAAACCCCTATGATCAGAACCAGTCCCCGGGCAGAGACCCTTATAATCGAAACCAACCTTATGGCAGGGACCCCTATAACAGAAACCAATCCCCGGGCAGAGACCCCTATAACAGAAACCAATCCCCTGGGAGAGATCCCTACAATAGAGACGAATCTTCTAGAAGGGACCCCTACAGTCGTAATGCTGATCCCCACAATGATCCATACAATTCACATGCAGACAATAAAAATGACTGCCACACACAGCAACAAAACAAACCACCCGATGGACATTATTCAGAAAAAGCAGTCAAAGATTGGGATGAACAGCCGGAAAACAAACAAGCTGTTGCGGTCTATCATGCGGCTGTTCATCCCACTCGAGATCGAAACCCTTCCCCACATAAACAAAGCCCTCCTCGGTCAGCAGAGAAAGGTAGAGACCGCCGACATGATGATGACTCTGGTGTTGCAGGCTTGACCCCTGAAGATGACTACAACAGACGAAACAAGGAAGAATATGACAACTTGAGGTGAAGTTTGTGTTTTTATTATTTCTGAATTGACAGTTGTCAAATCTTACATAGTTATGCATGTTCTTACAGTTGGTCAGTCTTCTTATCCCAGCTCATTATATTTCTGAATGAAAAAATACAGGACTGAACATACAATCATGCCAGCTACCAGTGTCACAGATGCAAGCTCTTTGATGTGTGATAATTTCGTCTAGTGAAATATAACAAATCTACAATAGTGTCAGTTGTACTGTTACTGCTGTATAGTGTTACGTTGATTGTAAAGTCTTGTTTTGGGAGTTTTTATGTTTTTTGGCGTTTACTCCACCTTTTCTTGTATTTTCCATGTTTTTGTTTCTTCGGTGCCCCCCCCCCCCCCCCCCAGCTGTTTTTGTCGAGTGTTGCAGAAATTAAAGAGATAGGGCCAAAAGCAAGAGAAATAAGCTTATTGAGTTGTCAAAAGTGATAGGATAGTGTGTGGGTGCCTTACTGTACTTAGGTATGGAATGGTCTTGTATTAGTGCCTTGTTTGCAAAATGACTCGGAAATGAATGAAATCTGTTTTGGTAAATGACTTGGCAATCGGTCTCAGGAAATCTGTGGCTCTCTAACCTTCCATTTGCCATATTTTTAAAAATTCTATTTCAGTGTTTCTTTAATTGAATTATACAACAGTGTCTTGTGACATCAGATTTTAAGAAAGAGAAAAAAATGTATTAGTCTTAGACTTATCTTTGTCTTTGCATCACATTTAAAGTCTTTGAACTTCTTTCAAAATATTCATTATGGATCTCAACTACTGCAGTCCATGTCACCTTCACCTACAGATTTTTGTTGTCATCAAAATTTGCTGGCTTCAGTGTTTTCAGTGCTTGTGATTTTAGGACCATCACGGCACCCTAACAACTGTTAAGCATTGATGATGCAGAGGCTGGACGAGTTGAACATTACAAGTATTTGGGCATACTTATGCACCACAATCTAGATTGGCAGACACATATTTCAAATATCCATTCAAGAGTCAGTCAGAGAGTGTACTTCCTGTGCAAGTTTAGATCCTTTGATGTTGATAAAACACTGCTTTTTTTGTTGTTGTGTAAAGCCACCATCAACAGCTTTGTAACTTATTGTATTTCAATGCCGGAGAAAGTGACAAGAACAAACTGAACAACACAGCCATAAAAAGAACAAACAACATGACAGACATGGCATTTTTCAGTTTTGACTGTCTGTACTCAATTTAATGCTTGTGTGAAGAAATTTATGTCTATCTTAAATGAAAGCCACGACCCCCTGTTTGATCAAATTTCTAAATCATCCAGGAGCAACAGAATAATACACATCAAAGCAAACAGAGAAAGTTACAGAAAATCATTTTTGCTCTCTGCAATTCATCTCAACAAGAGACACTAGCTAGATATGTGCCATATTTTACCAAGGTTCTATGTCATGTCACTTCATGTAACAAGCCTGTTATTGAGTTATGATATGTTTATGTAATGATGCATTAAATGTGTGTACCGTGTGTGTGCTCTTAAATGCTCTTGAATTTCCATCATGGGATAATAAAGTGATTCTTATCTTGTATTGATATTCAGGAAGCAGCAAGACATGCAACCAGGCAGAGATTCTGAAAGATTTATGTTAGACAATGAGACAGAAGAGGAAAGAAGGAGAAGATTAGAAGATTTGGAGAGACAAAATTACATGGATTCTCAGCGATGGAATGCTGATCAGGTTTGATTGTGCTGTGCAATATTCACTTTGTTGATTGGATATTTTACCTTAACCAACTTGATCTATGGATGTTGTATACCCAGTGATTTTGCACCATGCCTCAATCATAATTTATCTGAAATGTTTTATGTTGTTTGGAATGTATTTAATTGTCACGTATTGTTTTCAATGCATTAATGTTTGTTTTCTATTGTCCTATTTGTTCTTTGAAAGCTTGCCTCTCATCAGCTGTAATGCCACATGAAATAATCCGCGTCCACTCACTGGCTGACCACATATGTGATCGAGCCCTCCTAACCTCAAAAAAAGTCGCATTTTTTTCAGTTTTGAGTTAAGGATATCACCACAAAGTATGAAATCCCGTCTTTAATTTGGTATGAAAATTATTGTAATGCTCCTTTTTATCGCAAAGTTATGGCTCTTTAAAGACACCTACCCCCTAGTTAAAAACAGGAGTAACTTCCGAGAAAATCACCATGAAAGATGGAGGAGTGATGTTCGCTCTCTGCGAGATGGGTGGCCTTACTATCTCCCTAACAGCGGGTACATGTAATTATTTTATGTACGGCTTTGAAATTTTGCATGTCTGTGACAATAGGTTTATTGATTTTGATGTTATCGGGAGTTCAATGAACCCCGTTACTGCTGTGATATTCGATGTCAAAGGCAAACTTAAAGGCATGAAAAGCAATATTTATCATATTTAGAAGCTGATTTGAGACCTAATATTTTCACAGAATGTAGAAAATTGTTGAACTTTAAGTATCGACCAAAATAAAAAAATCATCAAAAAATTGGATTTCTGTTTCATCACAGTTTTCTTCATTTGGTCCAGTGTGACTTCCGTTGAGGTTAGTGGGACTTCCTCAAATATGTCCTCGTACTTATGGTCTTGTATGCAGACCCCTTTCTTGCACACATAGCTGTGTACACAGACAATGATATATGATAATTTGTTTTTTCCGTTAAACTAAAAACTCAGAGGCTGTTAATTATCTCATTTGTTAGCAATGTTACTGCTGCATTTCATCTTAATGTGCGGTTTCACAATTCTGATCGTTTGATTAAAATGCTAAGTTTGGGTTGATATAAATGCAGTCCTTTACCAAAATATCAAATTGTCAGCAGGGAAAAAATGAATAAAAACCAAAAAAATTCATCTTGGATTACATATTTAAGGATTTAAGTCATTCTGCATCATAAATGTATATATATAAGTAAATGAAGTGAATGGACTATTGAAGTGAAAGTTTAATATTCCAGCAGTCATAGATTTACTGAAAAATATGTTGTGAAATGAAGAAATGGTCATGCCCTCTGCATTCCTATTGATCCTTGCAAATATGGATGATCTCAGACACAAAGTGAGGAAGAAAAAGCTGAATAAGTGTGAGCAAACTGAGATAAATGTTTTGATCAGTATGCATTTTCTTTGTATTTCTATAATATTTTGTGGTGATGTGTTTTTTTACACACCAAGTTAGAGTGAGGTCCTGTTGCTCTGTTTCAATAAAAAAAGAAAACAAAAGAAAATTCAGGACTAAATGATTTGTGCCGGAGACCCAGGTTATATTACAAGTGAAACCAAAATATTTGGCATACTGTTCATTTCTGTGGTGTGAGTTTTGTCCACAATGTTGCACTGACTTCCTGCCCTCAGAGTTCTATTTCGCAGCTCCAGTATCTGAAACAAGTTTTCATGATTTCAGCCTCTGTCAGCTGCTACTTGCACAACTTCACCTCTGTGTCATTTTTGTTGGGCACAATTTTTGTTTTACTATTTTCCACTCCTGTAGGAGGATAGAAGGCGACAAGCTGATGAGGACCGAAGAAGGAAAGAAGAAGTAGAGAAGAGGAGGAAAGAAGAACAAGAGAAAATGGCAAGAGAAGAAGAAGATCAAAAGAGGCGAGAAGAAATTGAAAAACAAAGTAGAAATGAAGTGGAAAGAAGAAAAAGAGAGGAGGCAGCTGAAAGGAGAAGACAGAGAGAAGAACAGGAAAAACGGGAAGAGGAGGAGAGACTCAAGAAACTAAAAGAAGTTAGTCTTTTTCAGCAGGAGTTCCTTTGTCACTGTGTAGTATAAGTGAATAAATATGTCTGGTCAGGCATTCATTTTTGTTATTTACAATAAACCTACTACAAGAATAAATTTCAGTTTAACGTCTGTCTTAACTTCCATAACAGCTGAATTTTTAGCTGCAAAAATCAATGCAAAAGAAGAAAGGTGTCACTTTAAATTGGAGCAGAGTAAGACTTGTATGAAATGGCACTTTATGAGCAGATTCACACTAGTAAATTTGGGAATGAAATAATTTACCTGTTTTGATGAAATGATAAAAGAGAAGAAGTAAAAGTTTTCACAAACGGATTATTAAGGATTTGCCTTCAAGAGTAATTCATTCAGAAAGCAAAGTCATAGAAAGAAGATCATGTGGAGAAGTTGCAAACATCAGTGAATGCCAGAATTGGCTCAACTTTACATTTCACAGTGGAGATTACTTCTTTAACACTTTTTTGTGTCAATGTGTCACTCTTTGATCACTGAGCAAAGATCTTGACAAGTTTTGTGTCTGAGAAAAAGATAAAGAATAACATTTTGATTCTTAATTATTATTTTTTGACAGAAAATTTTGACTGTGAATTGAAATATCAGAATTTTTCGATCATGTAATAGGCCACATGTCTGATGTGGGCTCCATGTATGTCAGCCATTTCCCTGCAGTTTGGAAATACTTTAATTACAAAAACATGATTATGCTGTAGTGTATTTCCAAACTGCATGGGGTCTTACATTGCATTTTGCACTCACACACTGCTTTGATTTTGTATTACAAGCTGTGTTACAAGTGCGTCATGTTGCCATTTAACACTGTTGTCAATTTCATTGTGCATTGCACTTTCTTTCTCAGGCTTATTGAAGTAGGCCCCTGAAGAACTATAAATTATGCTTTCACCATACATGTATTATAATATATAAACTAAACCACAAGACAGATTACAAGATGTTTAAATTATACATTCAACATGGAATAATTGGATAAGCCATGATGCAACAGCTCTGTTTTCATTTTGCAGAAAGTCTTTAGTTCAGGTAAATTAAAATTATTCATAGCACACATGGCTTGAAAGTCACGTTTAGCAAATTCATGTATTTTAGGAGTGCATGTTACATGTAGTTGTTAAATATTTGCATAATTGCAAGCGTATGAAAAATTTTGTCAAAAAAATCCTTCTTGCCTTGATGTAGGATGCGAATAGATTCTCATCACCTGAAGCACGTCAAGATTCCCCTTCAGAGATGGAGTCAGTGAACAGGGATACAGAATCTGCAAGGCAACGAAGACGAGATGAAAGTGAGTTTCAGTGTTTCACTAATTTCTGTCAAGTCTTGAAGAACCACAATTTACCAGCGCTAATGAGGCAGCTACCACACAAAGGACAGTAGGAGAACACCCCTGGAGACAATTGACCAGGGATTAGACTCTTCTTGTTTTTCTCAAAGAAATTCTGTTACTTTGACTGAAATTTAATCAGCAAGACCTTTAGTTTGATAACCTTGATATAATATTGCCCTGTATGCATTTTCTACGCCACTGTACATTTGTACCACTTTATAAAACTCTGAAACTTAATATAAAAAAGGAAGTGGAATTTTGGAATTTTGAAATTTTTCATATCAGGATTTTCAGTATTTTATTTACCATCAGCGCTAACTCTGTTTGCATTATCAATCGCACAGAAAATCAGCTCCTCAAAGACATAGAAGATGCAAGGGGGGCCAGACAAAATCAAGAGAAGGAGAGAGAAGAGCTGGTGAAGAAAGCCAAACAAATGCAGCATAAAACAACAAATCGAAGAAATGAAGGTTAGCTGTGAACCACAAAGTTTATAGTTCCCGAGAATATTTAGTTCATTTTATTTTAGGGTGTACTTTCCTTCCGAAAATTTCAGCCATGACTTGACACTCACATGATTTTGAGAAGATTTACTGTGGAGAGAGGGATCTCTATCTGTGTTCATGCCTATATGCGTTCACATTAAAGGTGAAAAATAATTTTGTAGTTTTTATTTCAATATATTTATTTTCTGGTAAATGGATAACAGTGGTTTTCAGTAATCTTTGCATTTGAAATATATTAGAGATATTTTGTCCTGTTTCTGCAGTGGAGAAGGTCCTAGTTTTGTTTTATTGTCTGAAATTGGAATTGTGTTTGTGAGATACAATTGATTGATTACAGCAGTTATGCACAGTAAGCAGATCTGGATTGTAAAAAGTAAGCAACAGCAGTTGAAGTGAAGGACACATGGGGAACTATTGCAACGGAATGAAATATATTTTTGTCAAATAATGCAGCCCGAGACATGTGGAAAAAGAAGTATTTTGAAGAGAAGAAAAAGACAGCACCGTTGGAGGAGAACAGCAACCGGCTGAGGAATGAACTGGATGCTCTGCATAGGAGACTTATGAACACACTAGAAGGGCGGAAGGAGAAGAACCTTAAACTGATAGATACCAAGCCCTCTGAGAAAGTAAGTATACCATTTGAAAGATACAAAACGCTCAAAATATAGAACTTATACTGTCTGGCTGTAAGTAAAGATGTGTATTTTCAAGGAGTCTTGTGAAGTATATTTGGGCCCACAGCACTCTCGTTTCCTGCATGTGATGTGACATTCTACCAGAGAGAACTCCTCTTTTATGATAGATAGCACAAACAATTGCAATGTCAAAAAACTATTTAACTGTATTAAATTAAATATTAAAAGTGTTACAGAAGAAAAGATGATTAGTAAAGAACAAATGCCAGCCAAGTGTGGCAGTCTGCTACATCGTATAGTATTGTAACTATCAAAGGTAATCCAATAGCATTAAGATAAGATGCAATTACAAACAATTCTCAGCATCAGTGCAAGTAATTCAGATGATTAGAGAGTTAATTTCTTGTGTGAGGATTACTCATAACCAGCAAATTTATTTCACGTCAAACAACAGTTGACGTATACAATTTTTTAAATGAAATTATGGAATTACATTTCTGGAGAGCAGAGTTAATGATAACAGTGTATATGACTGAACTCTGTGACTTACTGTTATCATCAAGCTCTGACTAATGTTTTGTTGAGATTATTTATTATAAATGTGCCTATTTTCCATAGTGATTTAATTTTTAAGGCAAACAAATGTGGAATTTTTCCACGAAAATTTGCCTGAAATATTTTTCTCCTAATTTCTGTGTTGTGACACAGAACAACTACGTCATTCAATGCACTAAATTGCAACATGAGATTGAGGATGTGCAACGAAGAGTGGAAAATGCTAGAATGAAGCTCACATCAGAAATGAAGGTAAGATGTTTATTTCTTGTATTAGTTTAGTGTCTGACAGAAATGAGAAAACAATATCATGCATCCATTGCTTCACGAGCAATAGATCTTGAAGTATTGCAGGTCATTTTTGCCAGAAGGCCGAAAGGCCATTAAATTGCCTCAAAACTGAGAGAGGTAAGATGTTTTCGTTTTTCAGTGTGAGTGACCTTTCTATCATATTGCATTGTTGCTTTAAAGTAAACACCAGGCAAAGCCATAAATGGTCTGCTGCATTATGTACAGAATCTTTGCGTTTCCGCTAATCTTTGTTTTTTGGGGTTTTTTTTGCTTTGCTTTCTTTCACTTTTCTTGAGCTTCCCATATTCATAAGATATACATTCAGCATAAACATGTATGTACCAAGTAAGCTTAAGTGTGAAAATGATGAAATATAAAAACCGCAGAAAAACTGTGGGATCGCAGCAAGGCTTAAAGCAAAGACAAAAATAGAACCATCTACTGTGAGATGCGCAGAGTAGGTCAAATGTCATCTTTTCTAAGCAAAGACTCTGTGAGGGTCTTGATCTCATCGTTTATATTTTCTCGCTTAGATTACTGCAATTCCCTTCTTGCGAACTTATCCAATGAAACTTTAAACAGACTGCAACGATTTCAAAACCAAGCTGCTAGAATTGTCTTAAAGAAGAAAAAGAGTGGACACATTACCCCCATGCTTATTAAACTGCACTGGTTACCAGTTAAGTTGCGAATCCAGTCCAAAATAGCAGTTCTGTGTTACAAGTGCATAAACAAAACTGCACCACCTTACCTTTCCACTCTGGTAGAGCCCTACTCACCACCTCGTTCTTTAAGATCAGGCGATCAGGGCCTTCTTAAGATTTTTAACTGCAAGTCAAAGAAACTAGGAGGCAGAGCATTTACACACTGTGCCCCGCACATCTGGAACTCACTGCCAAACTCATTGCGGGAAGTATCTACCGAGTCAAAATTCAAAACTGGTCTAAAAACCCACCTTTTTAAAAAACACTTTCAGTTGTGAAGTTTCATTCCCAATCCATTTATTTTCTCATTTCACTTTAATTTTGCTGTTTTATCATTTAATTTCTGTCTTATAGTATGTTATGTGTGTGTATAGACTATGTATACAATGTATGTGTAGCAGAGAGAGAGAGGGTGAGAGAGAGAGCGTGAGAGAGAGAGAGTGAGTTGCAGATGGAGAGAACACGACTTTCTGTAAAGCGCCTAGAGCAAACAGTTTGGATTGGGCGCTATATAAATGATCTTCATTATTATTATTATTATTATTAAAAATTAGCAAAAAGAAAAAGTTGTATGTAGTAAAGCCTCCCTTAAGAAACAATACCCAAACAATACAACGAAACAATAACTAAAAGGGAAGACAGAAAATGGCCAGTATTTCAGCAGCAGCCTTTTTTCAAGGGGGAAAAAAAATTGGAAAAATTGAATCGATAAAACAATCGAACAGTAAAGAAATAGAATGTGAAATATATATAGAATCTTAATAGAATATGTCTACTTAGTTGCGAGTTCTAGCTTCTATTGCAGCACCATCAAATAATGTTAATGGGGCCTATTTTTGCGTGGTTGGGTATTTGGGCCTGATGATTTATGCTGGAGGAAATGAGCAATGGACAGTGTAATTAAAAAGTGATGGGAGAAAAAGTACAGAACGGTAATTGGGGAAGAATAAAAATGTAGCTATATTTAGCACAATATGAAAAAACGAGATTGAAATACTGTCCTGGTTTTAAAACTTGAGAAATTATTATTATTGTCCATATGATTTGTAAAGGCGTATGCTGAGACTTAAGAAATACATCAATAAGTTATAAGACAAATTAAAAGAAAAAAGGTTTTCACTTTGAGGGATTGGCAGTGTAGATAGACCTCTTGGTTTATGTGTTCTTTTTTCATGAGTACTACATTATCCAAATTATGTGCATGCAATTTCTAACCTCACAGTAACATCACCCTGTGCTACTAACTGTGTTATGCACTAACAATAGTTGCAGTGGAGTTAGAATGTACATAAAAAATATCTCTATGAAATACACTCTTTCCTTTCATTCGGATATCTGATCATGCTTTACTAGCCTTGACGTGGGAACAATCTGCATTATAACCAAGTTAAAGTAAACGATTCTCAATTAAATCAATTTTGTCAAGCCTAGATACCAGCTTTGGGCGCTCATTCTTTAGTGTTGGAAGTACGAGCATAAGAAACAAAAAATATAGATCCATGCCTGGATTAATGAAAATTAAATTTTCTTTCTTTCACTGGTAATGTGAACTAATTTTCCAAACAAATGAGATTGCAAATTACAGAAGGAAACAAACTTTCGAAAATTCATAATAAAGATACATGTCAACAAAAAAGAAAAAATTACACACCGTTTTGTGAAATAATGGTACATGGATTTCTTTTATTTTCAAAGACTTTGAGATAATACAGTGGAGTTAGTGACACTCCCCTTCAATAGTTCAGCAGCCTGCATGATTAGTAGAACTGTAGATCTTCTGTTCAGGAATGACAGTGTGGAGACAGTGTCGTCTCTTCTCATTATCTGAGTCTCTCATTCTTCTGGCAAAGAGGTAGTCCTTTATATTGTTTCTTCCGTTTCCTGCCAGGTTAACATTTTAGTTAAAGTTGAGAGGCCGCCTGGCAACACTTCACATCGAAGCCTACCAGAAACATTTTAACCACTGTTCCCAGAGGTACTGTCTCACATTTCTGCATTGGATTTCCTTTAAACTGACCTTTCTGGTTAATCAAAGTTGGTCCCAAACAAAATAACCTCAGTAAAGATCCTCCTGGTATTTGGCATTTTATTTTCTTCTTGTTTATGTTGTTAACATTATTAATTGAATCCATTATTGGCATAGCTGAACTACTCTACAGACCAACTGCTAGTAGAACTAACCATCAGTTTAATGTATGTTTTCACACAGAAACTATCCAAAGTATATGCATAAAAGAATATTTAAAAAACACAGAAAGTCTGTGGGGTCACCGCAGGTCTCGAAGCAAAGTAAAAATATAGCAAAAAGAAAAGGTTGTATAGAAAAGATTTATTATTTCTTATGCAAGATTTTGCAACATACAAGCTTTTCTTTTTGCCATATTAATACTATGTATGAAAGAATGTAGGTGATGATGTTTGTGGGACAATATATAAATAAGTTAAGAAAATTTAATACAAAATGAATATTTTGATGTTGCATGGCATTATCTTTTTCATAGATCAATTTGTATCTTGTCATCAATGTTGCTAGGCAAAATTGCTGAACTAAATGTGCAGTTCAGTTCAATTTAAGGTTTCATCAATGATGAAGTCAAAATTGGGCAAAAAGAAAAGGTTGTATGTTGCAAAGCCCCGCGTGAGAAATAAAACCCAAACAATACAATTTTGACTTTGCTTAAATAGCCCTGCTGCGACCCCACAGTTTTTCTGTGGTTTTTATGATATTTCGTGAATTCATCAATGATGGTTGCATAATTATGAGAATGAAATCAGTCAATGAAATTAAAAGCCATGGAAATACAAGGTAAACAGTGAGTGGATAATTAAAAAGGCATCAATCTTGTTGAACATGAGTATTGTACTTCTGTTTTTATGATTGGTAATATTAATAAGAAGAGAAGTAAAACTTTTCCTAAAATCAAATAACTGATCTATGTTGTGGTTAATTGTGAAGTCACACTAAATGATAGGACCATGTATGCTTGGTAGAATGTGGGATTTTTAAAAAATTGTGTGCACATTCTTATCAAATCAGCTATACAAAAATGTGCTGAAATTTCAAAATTCGTCATCATTTGTTAAACGAAAATTCAAATGGTTTGAGAGTGTTAAATTCCTATTCAAAATGCTTGGAATAGACTATATCAGATACTTTCATTTTCCTGCTACATTCCACTGCATACTATTTTATTTAAATCACAGCACATATATAATTATTCTTCGGAGTTTTGTAAAATGATGCTATAAATTTATAATGCATGTGAAAACTGTGACACATTTGTCCACATTTGGAAATAAATTTCTTAATTAGTGTATTTGGCTCTATTTTTGAAAAATGTGATGACTTCTTTTGCTAAAGTAAAAATTCATCTTATGTTTTATATCGATATGATTTTCTCAGAATAATGTTTCAGAAGGCAACATGAAACACTAATTTGAAGTCACTTGGCAAAGTGTGTGGGTTCTGATACATATCTATGGATTCTTTTAATATTTTCTGTGCACTTATTCATTCTTACAGTAACTTGTTTCCACACTTATGTTTCTGTGTCTTACAGAATTTAGCTGACTCTATTGATTTCACCAAGTGCCTCCATTCTCACTGTTTAAAATTCTTTTCTTAATTATCTGGCAGCAGGTTTTTGAAGTGTTGTAATTCTGTTGTGTTCAACAAATTCACATATTTTGATTGTAGGATTGTAACCAGTTTGCTTATAAAGTGTTTGGTGTTTGGAATGTGTGATTCATTTTCATTTAAACCACAGGTGATTATTGATGTTGTATGGCATTTCTTAAATTTGCAATTTTGTTTTTTACCCATAAGAATATCAAATTAAAGAGGCATTTGTAATGACATACAAGGTGAATAGAAGTGTATGTTTTCTACAACAGTGTCCCAACATTTATACTGTTGGAGCATCAAATGCACTTCCATTTTCTGCCAGCAGAAATAGCAACTGATATCATTTGTTACCTGCCTTGCCAAACAGTTCATTTAATGTGAATTCTGCATTTATGAACAAGAGGAACAGAGGTATTAAACTGATAATTATCTTGAGAGCTGTGAAGAAAACTAATAAGGAATTTCTTTCCTTTTCCTCAGCAAATGGTATAGGGAAACTAAACTGTTATATATTTTGTAAAAGTGCATAATTAGTTCATTTTCTTTGATAACTACAAAGCAAAACAGAGTTTATTTTAAGCTGTAGGCTATTGGTGGATGCTCTTGGTATTGACTTATCCCATTGTTTCAAAACATAAAGTCCTGAATTATCCCTATATCCCTGCGTCTCCCTGCTGCAATGATTTCTGACCCTCATATTCATTTTTTGTTTGTTTATTTGTAAAGGTTTACTCCTGCTTTATTGCATATCCCCTCATTATATCATTTTATGATGGGGAAAGTGCCTTCAGTGCTTCTATTTTTTCCCCCTGATAATTAGAGCATTCTTGCAAATTAGCAATGTTTGTGAGACATATGAATCAAAAGTGTAAATCTTTGGCTGTGTAAAATATTATTAATTTTTTCTCAGTCAAAGTGTAATGGGTGAATTTTGAAATTCCAGGAAAATAAGAAGCAATGTCTTATCACATCGTTTCAAGTAATTTAACAGGAGTTTACTTTTTGAAATAGGAGATCACATCTTTTTTTAAAACAAAATAATGGATGCACATTGAAGGTAGAAGTTATGTGAATATGTTATGTGTGTATTTTACTATTTAGCATTAAGCTCAGAACAATTAACATCTGTGCTAAAGCAAAATAACATTGGATTGTTTATACTGGGACAGAAGAATTTACTTTTAGGTACATCTGAATTACCATTATCATAATGTGAGAAGCCATAATGGGATGCAGGAGTATTTTCATACTATTTATATCATACAGTGATATCCTCATTAAATTAAAGATGTGATCAAAGTGATATTTTGTCTGTCAAATATTGTCATTATTTTCATTGAAACTATTAACACTTTTTCAACACCTCATCTCTTTCAAGCACAACTGAGAGCAGCAAATGTAATCAAATATAGCCTTTTCCCCCTCTTATCAAAATGGCATTTGAAAATAATATGTCTAAGCAAAACACACATAATGATGTATGTCACCTGTCACCTGTCGGCTTCATCGTCATCGATGTTAGCTGCTACAGTGGATGTCACGACAAAATCTCCTCCACCCAATCCTGTCCTTAGCTTTCCTAGTTAGTTCACTTATTTCCAGCTGGCTGACTTTCTTGATGTTATCGTGATTATATGTAATGGGTGGTCTTCCTTGTTTTCTCTTTGTTTCTGTCTTTCCTTGAAGGATTGATATCATAAGGGCCGTGCTTTTGTTTCGGGCCGCGTGGCCGATGTATGCAAGTCTTCTTTTATTTATTTCAGGTGTTATTCTTCTGGTGGTGCCAAGCTGTTCTAAGATGCTTGTATTTGTTCTCCTTTCTGTCCAACTTATTCTGAGTAGCCTTCTGTAAAGCCACATTTCAGCTGCCTCCAATCTTGTTATGTCTGCCTTTTTGAGTGTCCAGGCTTCACAACCATATAGTAGGACTGGCCAGATCAAGCACTTAAGTATGTTCACTTTGAGGTCCGTTGGTGTGCCTCTATCCTTCCAAATGTTGTTTAGTTGAACCATTTTGTGTTTTGCCATTCCTATCCTTGTTTTTATGTCCTTTGAGCAGCTTCCATCTTGCGATTTATGTGATCCTAGGTATTTGAAATCAGTCACTTTTTCTAGTGCT
This sequence comes from Onchidella celtica, assembly GCA_963931925.1. Classification (NCBI taxonomy): domain Eukaryota; kingdom Metazoa; phylum Mollusca; class Gastropoda; order Systellommatophora; family Onchidiidae; genus Onchidella; species Onchidella celtica. Next base: position 45,282,246 of record OZ007571.1, read on the forward strand.
GTTTTGTTTACTAGTATCTCCTGGTGTTCATGGTGCCCTGTTCCAGTATGCATGACTTTCGTTTTCTTAGCATTTAGGTGTAGGCCTGCTGTCTTGCCCGCTTCATCCACTCTGTGCAACACTCTTTTCATGCTGGTGATGTTATCTGACATAAGAGCTGTGTCATCAGCGTAGCGAAGGTTTGTGATGTTTCGGCCTCCGATCTTTATTCCCATATCTTCTATGTCTGCGTTTCTCATGATCTGCTCAGTATAAATATTGAAAAGATGAGGTGAAAGTATGCAACCCTGTCTAACTCCTTTCTCGATGTTGAAATATGGACAGTTCTCATTGTTCCATCTAATCATTGCCTTTTGTTCATGGTATAGTGCAGCGATGAGGGTCACAAGGTGTTTCGGGAATCCCATCTTAATCATTATATCGAACAGGTGATGGTGCCTAACGCTGTCGAACACTTTGCTGTAGTCTATGAACGTGATGAAGGCTTCGTTTCCATTGCTTCTTATCTGTTCAATCATTATTTGTAGTATGAAGAGCATGTCAGCGGTTCCTCTGTTGGTCCTGTAACCAGCTTGACATTCTGATAGTTCCTCTTCTACCTTTGATTTCATTCTGTTGAGTATGATGATGAGCAGGATTTTGCTGGTGTGACTGATGAGGGCGATGGTTCTATAATTTCCACAATCTTTGACATTGCTGCTTTTGTATAGCATGACGAATTCTTGTAGCTTCCAGTCTGTTGGCCATTCATTTGTCAGCCAAATTTTGCAGATCATTTGGTGGAGTGCTTTTATTCCTGATTCGCTGGTATGTTTCAGGAGTTCACCTGGTATGTTGTCTAATCCAGGGGATTTTCCATTCTTTATTTGTTTTATTGCAGCCTGTACTTCCTCCAAGAGAGGTTCTGGTTCTTTATCTATCTGTTGTGAGTCTGGTTGTTGGAGGTCCCTCGGGTCTGGTCTGATGTTGTCCGCAAACAGCATCTTGCCGTATTCGTGCCATCTTGAGAGCACATCTTTTGTGTTTGTCAGTGTTGTGCCTTCTTTGTTGTTCAGACTCAAGTTCTGTGGTTGGAAATCCCTCTTTTTTACTTTTCTTATTTGTTCAAACATTTCTTTTGACTTTCTTTGTGTATTACATTCTGTTATGTTTGCACACTCTCTTTCTAACCATGCATTCTTGTCTCTTCTGATCTTTGTTTGGATTTCCTTCTTCAGTGCATGATATTCATCTTGTTTACTAAGTTTTCTGGCTTTGCTCTTTCTTTTTGCAAGCTCTATCACTTCTTCACTGATGTATGGTTTGGGAGTTTTCCTCGTTCTTTTCCCGAGTTTCGATTCAGCTGTTTCACTCCAAATTCTTTTCATGTATGTATACATCACTAAAATGTTACTTTTATTCTCACTCTAACAGTACAGTCCAAATATCAAAAGGTGATGAAATAAAAGAGATTATGGACCTTCCGGTTCCTGTCAGTCCATGGCTGTTATCTTTTATGTGTGGTTCTTGAACCATATGAACCACACCAGAAACTTCTAAATTTATAAATATTTATAAAATTGTTTTTAGATAAGTTTTCCTGCACTCCCCTTGTGCGCTGGCGCCGTATGCACCTCATCAGCATTCATGAAATTGCAATAATTTGCGCATGGCTCTGGATTTGGTGTAAAAGAAATGAACACTAAATTCATAATAATATGAGGTCTGCTGTGTCGCCTGTGTTGTTCTCGTTGTCTGCGCTGTCTAACGTACCTGGTCGTGTTTCTCCCAATGCTTCGTCTTTTAGGAGGCATTCTCGAGCTACGCCTTTAAGGAGGCATGACGGCATGGTAGTGATCACAACACAATCAGATTTCGACAACGGAAGTGGAAAATTATGTAGGCGGAAGTGGGCTATTATTAGAAACATACATCAATATCTTATTGATCGTAAATTTCGGATCAAACACTCTCGTGAATTTAGTCTTTAATTATAACCGCATTTACCGATTAACTCAGAAATAACAAATGGTTTTGTTTGTGTATAGCGATAGGAACAATGTTCGCTATCCCATAATTCTTTGTGCCAAATTTCAGGTCGGTGCGTTATGTAGTTTCCGAGTCCATAGGACTATTAGGGGTTTTGTTGTAGCTTTATTATATAGATATATAGATATATAGATATGTATGCCTTATGTTGTCATATGTCATTCATTTGTCAGTTATAGATTCATTTGCTGCATCACTTTGCCTCTGAAAGCAATAACATTCACATACTGTTTGTACAAAGTTGAAAAGATTGGATGTGAGGGGACAAGGTGGTCTAGAGGCAAGGTGCTCGCCTCTCATGCCAAGGGTCCCGGGTTCTAAACCCGGGCAGTGCAGGCATGTTGGAAAGTGGATTTTTCTCATATTTTCAAGTCCCTGGTCCTATTGGGGGATAGGATCGAGTAGTTCTTGGAAATTGGATTTTTCTCATATTTTCAAGTCCCTGGTCCTATTGGGGGGTAGGATCGAGTACCTAGTCTTCTCGGATAAGGACGAAAAAATTCGGAGGGCCCGTGTGCACGTTGCGCACGTTAAAGATACCTTGGCAGTTGGAAATCGTAAAGAGCAGGCCGAAAGGCCGCTGCCCGGGCAAAATTGAAATTAATAGATTAAAATTTATCCATATCATCTCCCCCCCCCCCCCCCCCCTGCGCCAGAACAAGAAATAATAAAACAAGTAAAGTGAGGTGTAAATGCCAAGGGCAGCGAACCTCCTAAAATAAAGACCTCAAATAAAAAAAGATTGGATGTTTTTTTTTCTGTGTTGTAATTATGAATTTAATTAACACAAGCTACGAAGGTGCAGACATACAGAGATACCATAGTGATCACAATATTCATCCTCAGAAACTCACTGGTTCTTAGGTTTCTTGTTAAGAATAAAGAGCAATGGTGTAAAATGCCATTTTCAAAGAACTGTAGGCATCACTTCTAAAATCTAAAACTTTGTTAAAATGTATAACTTATTTAAAAAAGCAACACATGGCTGCAGGTTGTTGTTCACATAGTGAGATTTGAAACTTGTTTTTAAAAAATACCAAGGCAATTGAATGTTTTCAGTATTACTTGCATTGCATAATTATTTTGTTAGGGCCAATCCAAATAGAAGTTAGCTGTAGTGTAAATTCAACTCTAGCCGTGTGTATTCATAACATGGCCTGTCCAATGAAACTCAGTCTTGTTTTCATTGTAGCATGACCTTATAGTTCCAGTGTTACCCACAATATTGATTATGGACCTGTAAGAACAAAACAGAGTGTATATGTACATTTTCATTTGTAAAGTATGATAAATTTTCCAGGATTATCTTATAAAGCTTTGATTAGAATGTGATGTCTGTTACACATGACCTAATCATGTCCCACAGCTCCGAGCCCAAGCACAAACAGAGATGAAGGCAGTGAAAGCTGAAGCCATGCAGAATCGACTTGCTCTGAAAATGGCAAGACAAGGGAACATTGGCATGATGGGAACAGCCAAATAGCACAGCCCCTACAATCTGCAGTCAGGCAAAAACATCTATCCTGAAAAGCGTCCATGAACAGGGCAACCAAAATGAGATGTGGGACAAATAATTTTGGTCTTTCAAAAGTTGTGGATTCTTAGGGCAACCTGTATTGATTATATTATGCTTAGTCAATTTCTGACAAAATGCAGCCTTATAGAGGCTGGTTAATATACATGTATCAGTAGATAACGGTTAAACCAAAATCGGCGGGACCACAGGTTTGTTTTCGGTTTAGACAGAGTTTCGGTTTAGCGATAGGAGGCTTGAAAAATGCCAGCTTCAAGAGAGGCAGCCCAAATCACTACCATAGAGGATAAATAATGTAAGTGCACAGGCTAAACAGACTCAACGCGTCCTCGCATGCTCTGTGTTTTTTTACATAGAATGAAAGTGGGTGATTGGTCAAGCCTAGGCACACTCGAAGCATGGCTATGCGTGTGAATGTGGATTATCTCTCAGAACAGGGAGACATGCGTGTGGACGGAAAGTACACTCCTTACTGTTACCGTAAACGATGCCATGAAATGCGCTTTCCGCAATAACTAGGGTTGTCTTTCTGATGTCACACATTTTACATGAAAGAAGGTCACTCGCGATGGGCCAAACCTAACGTATCCTGCCGTCTGATTTCGGACACGTGAGGTTATAGGCCTCCCTTCTCTCCCCCTATCCCTGTAGTGCTTCCGCTCCCCTGTAGGCCTATTCTACCTGACAGAGCGAAGCATTCTCTGCTTTTATTTCTTGGGGGGGGGGGGGGTGTAGTGGGGTGATACAGTGACTTGGCTCGATCTATGGCAAATCACAGTGGTCTAGCCACTGAATCCAGCAATTTTCTTTTCGGTTTACATTCATAGGGTTATTTCGGTTTAGCCCTAGTTTGTTAACAAAGATAAAGAGGGAAAAAATCGGGGATTCTTATTTTCCTTCGGTTTAGCGCTACTTTCGGTTTAACTGTTCTCCACTGTATATCCCAAATTTTATCTTTAAAGTCAAGGAAGGTGTCAATAAGTATAACTTCTTCCTATGTTTTATTTTAAAATTTGTACAATTCTTCACCTAGAAACTGGTCATATTCTGTACAAAATGGTATAATTTAGCACTGATCTCTTTTTGGTATTTGAAAATCAGAACAGCGCAGATGATAAAAACACTGATCCTTTTATTGGTCTTATTCAATTTAAATGACTGCCTAATTTCTGAAAAAAAATGTGTTTAAATGTCATCAACACATTCAAAATAAATGGATATTGTCTATTACTAATTTTGTTTTATAACGGGAAATTTCCACTAGAGGTGCTTAAATCATTTCAAGATAATAATGATGTGTTAATGTCCGAATGTCCATGGATTTTCAATTTCACTGTTGTTCATGCACTAACTGCCAATTTTCTTTTTGTCAAACAAGCGACATACTTTCATGGAATTTTTTAGGCTTATTAATCATCTTGTCCAAACACGATTGGCATTATAATAAATTCTATGGTTCCTCTCAGGACGGAAAGTTCTAATGATAAATAATTTGCTTTGAAGCCTCAAAGATTTGAAGCAAGTAAAATAGAAGAAAAGTATCTGATATAATAACAGAGTAAAAGAGGTATTTTCAGACAGCTCTTCTCATGGATCTTGTTTGCAGTACACTTGACTTTTATCAAACATCAATAGAATCAATGATTTGACAACATTATATGTTTGTTACTGTATCATTTTTATTAATACCTGTTATGTTATATATAGGGCCATCCATAAAGTAGGTAGTCCAAACTGATTTTTACTTTTTATCATATCCCACAAGTTAATTGTTGAATCTGATGAAGCTTGTTTTTCCAAGAATTTTGTTACCAAATTTATTATTCTGGCTTAAAGGCTTTGAAAGTCTGAGTTATTTCAAATATGTGCGCTACAACGGCGCGATGTGCTGTGACCTTTTGTTATGAGGGGGTCAATTCGGTATGAGCAGCTCAGAGCTAAAACGGCAAGGCTATGCCCTTTTCAAGCTATAAAAACACATTATACAATACAAAAGGAAGTATATTCTGTCAGAGGAAGGGCTGAACTTTATTTTGATGTAGGAGACATGCAGTTTCACATAAATACACAGCAGTACTAGCCTTGTAATTTTGGCCTAAAATTATACCAAAACGGGATTTTGCCCCTTTAGCGGGGCAGTTTGGACTACCTGCAGAATTAAATGTGCATGCTTTACAAATGACCCCTAATTACAGTTTATATGTGTGGAAACAAGTTTGTAACAGTGGAGGACAAAAAAAACCCACTATATTGTCATAAAATTTTGATTGAATTTCCTCTTCTTTTTTTTTAAATCAGTCATGGAATTTGCTGAATTTAAACTGTTTGATGTACAATATAAATGATATAATATGATCTTCAGAACTGATGCACTTTGTTTGTATAAATATCACCAGACATGGATATGGGTGAATCCTTCAGTGACCTATGGCATCTAGCACAAAATTGTTTATGGTTTGATTGTACTTTCCAGCTGAGGAACCAAGCCCAGGGTGAACTGCGGGCTTTGAGGGCAGAACTGACACAGAAGAAAGTCAACCAAGACATGTCAAGACAACATCAGCTTGCAGCATTAATCCCTCATGGCAGAAGTGAGACAGGAGACAAAGAAAATAATCCGCCAGTACAAATGTATGCCAACAACCCTAAAGCTTCATTAGATGGCTTTTGATACCTGTGAATATCTTAGTTAGATTTCTGCATTGTTTATGATGATGCCCTTTGTCAAAGAAATTTTTGAGGATGATTCAGAGAAAAGGATAGACCATTGTTGTATCGATCTACAGGTTCTTGTCATTCTCAGCAGTTTACTATTATACAATACACCAGTGAAATTAAAACTCAAGATAGAGGAGATTTCTCTCAACACTCTCAATCCGAGAGGGAGTTTGATTTATTCTGGGCTTAAAGCTTGATGAGTCATTAGTGCTAAAAGACACGAGTTCCACATGAAATTGATTAAAAAATCTACCATGTTTAATTTTGCAGTTTATGATGGTCAGTGTAATTCACTAAATCAGAGCTGTATGATTCTTATTTGGGCAGTGCTCAGTGCTGATACTTTTATACTAATGGCCTGTGAAAGAGAAAAATCTTTCTTTCCTGTGATATAGATTGTCTATAACATTCAGGGAGTGTGATTCATCTTGATGTTGGTCACACAAGAAAGAAAAAAGAATGAAATTTCAATATTTTACTTGTAGGGAGGTCTAAGAAAAGTATAAATAATATTTTATATCTGCATTTAACATAAATCAGAACCATTTTTCTCTTTGAACTCAGCTGATATGTGTGGTAACAAGCACAGCAACTTTGATTAAACAATTACTGAAATACCTGTCTGTTTAAAGTTTTCTGACCAAAGATGCAGAAAACATTATATAGATCTATGAACATGCACAATGCAATATAACTGAATGTTCAACTAGAGTTAAGTATTTTTGGTAATTTTATTCTGTGTGTAACAGTTTAATGTCACACTTTACGCACAATAGTTTTATTTGTTCCTTCCACAGCTGTATGCAGAAAATGTTGAAAAATGACTCTATCCTCATAAAGTTTCACTGTGATAATGTAAGGTCCCCTTAAAGTTAAAGATTTCTGCAACAAATAACTTTATATCATTTTAATATACCTGTTGCCTTTGAGTTACAAATTATTGTTGTTCTGAGATTTCAACTCTGTTATGTTTTGGAGATGTATGTAATGTATATATATTATACATCCACAAGCTGTGAAAACAAATGATGTGAGGATAGTCAAAAGATTGTGCATAAAGAATCCAATTCAAGTTGAAGCTGTTACTGTTATGATGGTAAACAGTCCAGGCTCAAGTGAAATGTAAATTGTCTTGGATGCCACAGGCATTGTTCTCATTGTATAACAGTTCACTTGCAATTTCATACAAGTTGTGCTTAAGCACTTAGAGGTTTTCAGGTGAATCTTTTGAATGTGTTTTGAATTTATGTATTTCGTTGCCAGATCTTAACTTCTGCGGTTTATGTATAATGGTGCTTGTCCACAGGACAGGAATTCCTGATAAGAAAATATAGGTTCAAGACTTACAACATTTAGAATGGTTTACGGTATCAAAAGAGAAAAAGTACAGTGAAAGTTTCAGGTTATTTCCTCAAAACAGGTTTAAAGGACTTACAAGAAATGAATTTAAAGTATTTTACTAGCATAAGTAGTGCAGACAGCAAGCACATAAAAATGATAATATGTGTGCCAGCTGGTGCCATAAATTATGTTTTACATGATTTAATGTATAAATATGCCACGCATAGTTGAAATAATTGTACCGTCTACAAGTGACAGGGATTTAAAATAGACCAAGTGACAGGGATTTAAAATAGACGTCTTCCTTGGAAAATTTAGAAAGGTATGCCTTCAATGCTGGCTCCTACTAACCAGAAGAAAAAGATCTAATGTGATTACCATCACTGCACCTTAGACATCCGAGTCATGAGCATTGAAATGGAAAGTAACCGAAAACTAATGTAGGCCTACTACCACCCAGAAGGAATTAAGAGTCATGGAGTCTTACTTAAAGTCCTCGGTTGTGCTCCATAAATTAATATTAACAGTTTACTTGGTATGACAAAGTGCAAAACTGAGCCCACAGGCAAACACACTTTATTTGACATGTGAATAAATGAAATTTTAATAAAAATAATAGTTTACATTTCTAATCTGTGACTAGCTTCAACCGAGTGCATTATTATTAAGCACAGCTGGTAACAACCAGTTGCCAAATTGCCCCTTGGGAGATGATGGCTTAAGTACCATTGCTATTGGTTTGAGAAGGGAATTTTTGTTTTTTTTTTTGGTTGTTTTTTTTTGAGTTAATGTGACTTTTGGAACATGTGATAAAGTATTATTAAATCTCGGCTCATTGGTTCATTAATCCAAGACCTCCAGAATTGTGTCAACTAATTTTCTCCAAAGTTGGCACTTGGACAATAACACATTCAACGTATGAAGTTTTGTTTTTTATTTCTAAACAGAGTCAATGGGGCAGTAACACAGAGGGCGGGTAGATTCAAGGTTGGTAACTGTAGCTGTATTGTTTATACAGTACTTCAGGTTTTAGATCTTTTACAGATCTACATTCATAGGAGGCTACTCATATCACAAATAGTGCTCTTTTACATACATTTTTGTTTGGGGAAACGAGGTCTGTCTGAATGACTTTATTACATGCGCTCAATCTGTGCAAGAACTACTCTTCTATAATTTTTAATGTGATAATTATGAATAATTTTCTTTTTTTTTTTGAAAATCTTGCTATTTTGGGGGTTGATTCAGGTTCTTGTAGCCATTGTTCACTTGGAAGGGAAAAGTCCATTGAAAGCAGAAAAGAAACTCCACATTGTAAATGTTATTGTATCCATTGTGTTGAACAAATTATATATTTGGCCTTTTGTAATATTGCTGTCCATGTAATTCATATTTTATTACAGCAGTTTTGAATTGATTATGAAATAAATAGTTATTTAATTTTGATAAAATATGTCTTTCAAGTTTTTTTTTTAATTAGTTTGTTCTTGAATGTATTTGCAGGAGAACAATAGTTGATGCTGTCGCTTTTATTATGCTGATGCATGTTGAGAGCAAAGGTTAGGATGGAAGAAACAGCTTGTCGTTTGTAATGGAAATAGTAATGAGGTCACTCAAAAACTCTTTATCAGATGATGATTGTGTAGTTATCGAATGATGATTATGTAGTAATTATTGAATGATGATTTTGTAGTTATCAAATGATGATTCCGTAGTTATCGAATGATGATTATGTCCACCTCAAAAGTGATGATTGCAAGCTGTTTCTGAGGTTTGGGGTGAATCCCTTGAGTATTTTCCGGGCTGGGTAAATTAATATGTTTGGCCATTTTGTAAAAACTAGCCGACCTGCGCGCGCAAGATAAATCTTGCTAATTTTTCTTGTGTCAAGCCCAACTGTATACATGTAGATCTAAGGCGCATTATACACTTGGATCTTATGCAAAGACAAATAAATCTTTTTGTTACACCACAATTCCTTGCAGAATTCACTGATGTGATAAAACGATTTTCGGACGGAAACGTGTAAATACTGCACTTGCAAAGAGGCGGAAATGACGAAATTGACGGAAGTACATTATCACCTCGTATTCGCAATCATGAATTGATAACTGACAATTATAACTGAATTTCTGGGAAAAGTAAAGAGTTTCGGGAAAAAATGAGCTCGACACGTACAGGCTTAATAAATTTTACATACATGTGCCAAGTTTCATTTCTCTACGTGGCGTAGTAAAAAAGCCTTTGCGGTCGCAAAGTTGGGCCCAAGCTCCATTATTATATGATTCTGGTCATGACGTAGGCTGGTAAATAGGGGGGAGATTTGGAGCCAAGTATAAAAAGCATGGAAAGGGGATTAAAATGGCCAAAATTAAATTATAAGCACAGCTTCATAGATATAGATTATACAAATTGAAAAAAAAAAATACATGTTTATATATTATGACTATGGGTTTAGCGCGTTAAGCACCATTTTCATGAAATCAGAAATATATGTGCAGGAGATGACACCTTCATAAGAGTTATATGACATGACATGAAAAATTCCACAAAAAACGATATACCGGTGTAACAGGCCAAAATATACCCCCCGCCCAGACTATACCCGGGGTTAAACTGGCCTAGCCCAGAGTAGTTTGAAAACAGCCCCCTGAGCTGCTGACAGCCGAATGCTCCGCAGACCGGATTCTGGCGTGGAGATCATCAGGAGAGAATGCGTCGCTGTTTCGGGCTCTACCTCTCTACAGCTATTTTAATGACGCACCGAGCCCCCTCACTGATGTGAGGTCTCCTTGCCAGTTCGACTGTGTGCCTCTACTGTCAACCGTCAGGACTCATTCCAGGTGGTATCCTCTCTCTTCAACCAGATCCAATGGCTTGCTCTTTCTACGGTCTTTTGTAGATCTTTCCTCATGGCATTTCCTTTCTTTGGGCCAAGTCCAGCCACTCTCATCCACCTGCTGACGCTGTCTGCAATGAAGCCTCTACACCCGACCTCGACTGGGAAATGCGATACCTTCCATCCCGCCTCCGCGCACTCTTCGACAAGAGCTTCGTAGCGGCTCTCCTTCCTCTCGTGTGCTGCCTTGATATTATCTTCATAAGGCACCGTCAGCTCTACCAGATGTACCTCTTTCTCTTCTTCGCTCCATAACACCAGGTCAGGCTTCTTTGTTGTTGGAATGGGAAAAAATTTCTTGCTGCCTTCTAGATCTGCAGACACTTCCCATTGGCCACCACTTTCGTCAGCAAGGGCTTTGCTTGTCTTCTCTCTTTCAGGCACCTTACTTCCTTGCAGCACGAACGTGATCTTTCTCAGTCCGTGGTCCTGCGATTTAGGAGCGTACTTTCCCTCATTCACCTGCTCCTTTGCTGTCTTTGTGAGAATCTTGAGCACCTCATTGTGCCTCCACGTGTATCTGTTTAGCGCTAAGTGGCAGTTTGAGAGGATATGGTTCATGGTTCCTAGCTTTCCGCACCTGCACTTGTCATCTTCCTGGGCCTTCCATCTGACCAGGTTCACCGGTGAAGGCAGAACGTCGTAGGTAGCCCGAAGAAGGAAGCTCAGCCTTGAAGTATTCCACTTCCATACCTCACTCCACCCAATCTTTCTTTCCACTACATGCTCCTCCCAACTCGTCACTTGTCCTTGCTGAGCACACTGAACTAGATGAACTTCCCGCCGCTCTGCCTCCATCTTTCGCACCTGCCCTGCTGCAGCTGATCTTCTCTCCTTCTGTGACATTTTCCCAAAGGGCTTGAAGTCACCACTACCCAGCCCCAGCCTGTCTGCCTGTGCAGGGCCAACAATGTCGCCATGCTTCAACACAGAGATGACCTCATCAGCCGCGTCCTCCGCCCTCCATTTTCTTGCCGTTCTGACATCCGGTGGGTTGTCGCTGATCTTATGGTCCTTCGACTCCCTCAGCATCATCACCGTCCTGATCTTTCCTGCCTTGTAGATCTCCACGATTGAAGTGAGTGGCACCTGGAGCGCGCCTTTCTGCCTGTACAGGGCTGATGTGTTAATTATTCGTGATAGGCCTAGCCACTTTCTGATGAAGTTGTTACACGCTCTCTCTATCATTTCAACTCTTGACAAGGCGACTTCGTACATTGTCAGTGGCCATGCAAGCCGCGGGTATAGGGCGAACTTAAGACACCATATCTTGTACTTTCCTGGCAGCCTAGTCTTGTCAATGGCTTTCAGGCCATCCTCTGCTTGTTTCATGATAGCCACGCCACGGCTCTTGTCATTCAGTGCTCCCGCATACCATCGGCCTAAACTCTTAACAGGCTCATCTTTCACTGTGGGTATCTTCTCCCCCGCGATCGTGAATTTCTGTTGCTTCTGCTTTCCTTTGTGCAAGGTCAGGCTCCTGGACTTCTTGGCTTTGAATTTCATCCTCGACCACGTTACCAGCTCATCCAGCCGCGCCAAGACCGTCTGCATTATGTCCGCATCTTTTGTCAGCAGAGTCACATCATCCATGAATGCCTTCTTCGGTGCTCTTACTTCTGCCTCTTCTTCACTTAAGCCTGCTGACCTCAAGAGCATCTCCATCACTAGGATGAACCAGATGACCGAAATCGTGCAGCCAGCTGCTATACCGATCTCCAAACGGTGCCACTCGGTTGTGAATTCTTCTGTTGAGAATCGCATCTGGAATTTGCTGTAGTACTCGTTCATGATGTCTTGCACCTTGCGCGGGATGTAGAAGAATTCCATTGCTTTCATCAGCAGTTTGTGGGGTACTGACCCATAGGCATTCGCCAGATCCAACCAGACCACGTTCAGGTTACTTTTGGCTTTCTTGGCATCCTGAATTGCCTCCCAAATCGTGAAAGCATGCTCAATGCAGCCCGGCATCCCTGGCACTCCTGCTTTCTGGACGCTTTCGTCCACGTAGCCATTGCCCTGCAAATAAGCAACAACCCTCCTCGCAAGTATACCCATGAAGATCTTGCACGTCACATTGATGATGGAGATAGGGCGAAATTGTCCGATGCTTTCTGCATCCTGTTCCTTCGGTAGGTATACACCTTCCGCTTTGCACCAGTCGTCGACAAGCTCCTTATCATCCCACAGGTCCCTCAGCAATACGTACAGAATGTGTCTTAGTTCGCCGCAATACTTAAAAACCCTGTAGGACACTCCATCGCCCCCGGGTGCGCTTTTGGCTCTTGCTCTTTTGACAAAATCGTCCACTTCCTTCTCAGTGAACGGTCCCAGTCGGAAGCTCACGCCAGGGGCGGTCGGTCGCTTCAGGCCTCTCATGTCCGGTAGCGGCTCATTACTTTTGGGATCGCTGTATGTCTGCCTGACGTGAGCATCCAGCTCCTCTTTTGTGCAAGTCAGCTTCCCGCTTCGTGCTTCTGTGAATAACTTCTTGGCTGCCTCATAAGGGTTTTTCAAAAACTGCTCCCGTGCTCTTTTGCGTTCCTTTCGCCTGCTGCACCTTCTTTCTTGCCTCTGCAGGTCTCTGCTCCTCTTTTTTAGGTCTTCATACAAGATTTTCAGGCCTTCTTCCTGGTCTGTTGGTGCACTTTTTCTCTGCTTCTGCAGGTCCCTTTTCTGTTTTCTGATTTGCGCCAGAGCTCTCTGCCTTCTACTCGGCCCTCCCGCCTTCGCCGGTGTTTTCTTCTTACTCTCGCAGCTGTCAAACTCTTCCATTGCTGTCTCGTAGATGATGTTTGCAAACAGACCTAACATCTCTTTGGCATCTCCTATGCTGGCCTTCTTCTTGGATTCTTTCAGGTTCTCTTTGACTTTCTTTTCCAGTATTTTGTATTTGTCCTTCTTGTTGGCAGCAGGCCACAGAATTCTCGGCTTTCTTGACCCTGGTTCCTGGGTTGTCGGATCTGCACCGACCTGGACCTGGACAGAAGAAGAGTTGACCGAAGCACTAATCTCTCCGCTGTGGTTTTCATCCTGGGATGATTTGCTTCGCGTCTTACGATCTGTCGATCCGCACTGTCTTCTCTCCCTCAAACAGGCTCTCCCTTGATGCACTCTCATTCCCCGCCAAGTGCCGAAACTCCTGCCGCACTGCCCGCAAAGAATATACCCCAGTCTGGGCTAGGCCAGTTTATACTCCGGGGTTACTTTGGGCTAGGCCAGACTATACCCCCCCAGTCCAGATTATACCCCCTACTTTTTTTAAAAAAACAAGTCAAGACCACAGTTTATTTCAGCCTGTTCTTCATCACTGTCATCAGCTATCATATTAATACAAACATGAACACATTCTTGACACCAACAAGTCAGAATGCAATTTAGAGAAAATAATTGTAACACTGGTTACGGGTAAACCGAGCGGGTCTCTCTCTATCTATAGCTATCTAATCTGACACCAAATAATGTAACACAGGACGAGACGAGCGGGGCTCTCTACACAGTCAAACATACAAACAAAACTATCAGGTTTTGAGAGGACAACAATTTTATTAGAAAAAGAAAAGAAAAAAACAAATCAAATAATAAACACAGTACAATAAACAAGACAATAGACAATACAATAAACCACAATAAACCACAATAAACCACAATAAACCCAATAAACACAATAAACCACAATAAACCACAATAAACCCAATAAACCCAACCGATAGGCGCGGTGAACTAACCAAATGAATTCACACTTGAACTACATCATCAGAGCTGGCACTTCACAAATCTTGAAATATAAATTATACAACTTCTTTTACTTTTATGTTAGTCTGGACACAATGACACGTCCTGCTGTCTTGAAGACTTGGGTGGAACTGACTGACCCACGCTATCATCTAAGCGTCACCCAAACACGCGCAACCCATTCACTCCTTACAGTTCACTAAGTGCAAATTCTAAGAAAACATTAAAACAAATAAAAACATTTTTAAAGACCACCATCTTGCTCGTGTATGTTCCAAATACACTATCTTAAGGAAATATTACTTAACAAGATAAAAACTAAACAAAACTTACAATGTAGTGATACATAACAAGGTTCTACTTCTGGCACCAGGGATGGTCACTTAAATTGACCAATCCTGGACAATACAGACCACGCTAAGACTATGATTTAAAATTGGCGCAGTGAGTACACCAGTTGGCAATGTTACTCAACACCTGCATGACTCATCTCAGTGCGTGATAAACAATAAGGGGAGATTGTCTATGGTTTCTGTGTGGTTACTTCCCCTTGACCACGTCTAGTGGTCCAGCTGATCAAAATAACGGGTTTATCTCCCTTTCACTACAATGAGCTACGTTCTCAGCCCTGTAATGGTTCACCCCATTACAATTCACCCCCTTCAAGTTGTGTCGACCGTCCCGTGTCGACAAATCAGCTCTACTTAGCACTTATATAGAGTGACCACAAGTGGTCTCTCACTGGCCAATTATCAATAAGTTCACAAGATACAAAACATATCATACATTTAAGGCAAAAAAAGAGAAACATTCACAGAAAAATACCATGCACATCTATAAAATTCAAAGCAATAGCCAACAAAAATAAGAAATCTTAGCCGCAATGCTAATAAAGCAGGCCTTAGCACTATAAAGCCCTACAAAATTTTGCCGATTGTCTATGAGACACTCATCATTCTGAAATTACAATTTCCAAATTCCCCTTTTTTTTTCAAGTAGACCACTGCATTGCCCACGACACTTAAAAATTGTATAAGTAAAACTCAGGCTTTAAATCTCATCCAGCCACAAGAAACAACCACTCGGTTGTTATTCTTATTCTTACTTTCTGCCTCAGTCATTATTTGACAATCCCTGTCAAACACTACCTGTTTCCTTGGTACCCATTGTAACTGGCCATGCACTTCAACTCTACAAGTTACATGCCAGTACAACCACTATCTCAAATGGGAATAGAAAATAATAGAACATAATGGCAATATTATTTGAATCCAAAATGATCAAATTACATATTATCCCAAAAGAATTCATAATAAAATGACAAAGGTTATTAAACCCCACCAAGGAAACACCATGTAGACTAGCTACATCAAAACCATAAATTCAACATTATAATTCAAACTGAGAAATAACAACATTGCTAGGACATAAATACGACAAACTGACTTAGCACCTGTAGATCTCCAGATGCAAACACATGCATAGTATCAATACCTAATTCATAAACTACACTCAATTCTCTGTGCTTTACTGTCTCTGGATGATGGAATTGCACTATCTGTCAGTTGGATTATCATTATGTTTTTATTTTATTTTTTCTGTGTGTTCTTTTCTGGCCTTTTCTCTCTATATCATTGTAACAAAAAATACAATGCATGTTTTACTCATGGCCAACCAACTATCAAAATAATAATAATAATAATAATAATATCATCAACGCACACGAGTGAAATTAATGCTGAAATCTAATCATGTCAGTTTGAATGGATACTCAACTCTTTTGTATATCAATGTATTTTAATGCATGTTTGTTCCTTCTAAAATGATAGGTTATTTGTAGAAAGATATACATTTCATGTACATTACGGTTCAAGACACTGGATTAGTTTGCAAGGCTTTTGAAAGATTGAACCTATGTGTTATAGTGAATAAGGGTATGTCACTCGCGAGTGAAATAATAGTAATAATAAAAAAAGACCTTGTCTGTCTTTATCTTCCTAAGCTTAACACTTCCCTTGCCAAGGGATTTAACAACTGTGTATTTGTACACAAAAAAATATTTAAAATGACTTCATTTTTATGAGTCCGTTAATTATTTCATCCATTGGGACTAAGTGTATGTCAGTGCCAAACAAACAGTACCGTGCAAATTTTACTCAATGGCAACCAACTTCAAAAACAACTACAACGTGCCAACGAACGTGAGTGAAACTAATCCAGTGCCTTAAACCATGAGCTACATAAAATGTATACATTTCTACAAATACGCTATCAAAGAATTTATTAACAAGACATGTTCATGCAACATGATCCATCGAATTTTTGCCATAACA
This sequence comes from Onchidella celtica, assembly GCA_963931925.1. Classification (NCBI taxonomy): domain Eukaryota; kingdom Metazoa; phylum Mollusca; class Gastropoda; order Systellommatophora; family Onchidiidae; genus Onchidella; species Onchidella celtica. Next base: position 45,298,834 of record OZ007571.1, read on the forward strand.
TACTGTAATTACTTTCTGCAATGCACTGTTGTCTCAGTGGATTTAATATGTCATTTTACATGACTATCAAAGCTACTTCGCAAAAGCTTTCAGTCCAGTTCTACTTGAATAGTTGAAAAGATTTAACACATTTTTTTTTACGTGTACTTGGTACATACACACATACATTATTGCTGCTTATAGATGATGTGTAGGTCATTTTTATATTCCCTCTTATCTTTGTATTATTCCAAGATGATGATGATTCTGATATTGATTATATTCTCTTTATTTTCAAGAGAATAAGATGATTTGGTGTTCTTATTGTTATTATTGTATATTACTGGTTGGCTTTCTGTAACGTTTCAAGTGGATCTGGACAGGTTAAATTCATTATGTGAAACAATTTTAGTATGTATTTAGTTTGGTGTGAAGTATTTAATGTCTGCTGGATGATGGAATTCCATCATCTGCCAGTTCAGTTGTTAAAATGTTGTTGTTTTTTTTCTCTATGTATTCTTTCCTGGCCTTTCTCTCTGCATCAGTGTAACTTTGTATGTAGATCTAATTGTTCCGACATATCAAGCACATTTCTGATTTTCAAAAATTAAAATAAGATTCAGATAACTTTACACTTATGGGTCTTATAATTAGTTCATACCTTGCCACTAAGTATATATGTTACTTGTTAGTGGTGCCGAACAAAAAGATTACAATACATGTTTAACTCATGGACAACTAATTATAAAAAAACCAAAACAATAATAATACCAACGGACACAAGTAAAATTAGTGTTAAAGTTTAATCATATCAGTTTCAATGGATTTTCAATGCTTTTTAAGCATGTTTATTTCCTTTTAAATGTATCATAATTTACAAGAGTCAAAAATGTATGCTTCAATATGATATCTGATGACAGTGATAATGGACAATTCAAACTAAAGTTGAAATAAACTGCGGTCTTGACTTGTTTAAAAAAAAAAGTAGGGGGTATAATCTGGACTAGGGGGGTATAGACTGGCCTAGCCCAAAGTAAACCCCGGGGTATAAACTGGCCTAGCCCAGAATATACCCCGGGGGATATTCTGGGCTAGGCCAGTTTAACCCCGGGTATAGTCTGGCGGGGGTATAATCTGGCCTGCTACAGCGGTATTCAAAGGTAACAGTCCATGAAGATCGTCTGTATTTTACAAACATGTCAAATGCCAAACTACTTTTTTTGACTAAAATCGACAAATCCAAAGGGGAATCCCCTTAATATTGTAAATTGTAGATCTACAAGTAAAATAATGACCTATAATCGAGATTCTACACTAGCCTAGAATTTATACGTCGAGAAGTCAAATTCTAGATCTAGATCTACAGGTTAGGTAGAAGCTAAGATTCAACTCAACTTGTGAGTGTGAGATCTATGAAAGGATCTCATCTTTCTTGATGTTAGGCCTAGACCTAGACTTTAAAACACATTTAGTAGAACTTAGCTTGGGTAGCTTCTAGATTTAGATTTACCAATTCACTATCGACATGTATATTAGGAGGGCGGCTCCTACTAGCTGTTTGACAAATTTTGTAAGAGGTAGGCCTATAACAAATGCACATTTTAACACTTGTTTACAATGTTTTGAGGCACTTATCAAGCTGTTCCAGATTCAAATAACTCCTTACTTTAGCCGCAAATGTTTAAAACGTCAAATTTCTCAGTTGTGCAAAAATCGGAGTTACAACAAACAAGCACTAAGGTCACAATGTGAGGGAGTCTCTCACGCAGAATATTTGAAGTATTCTGAGACGGATGATCTATGGTCAAGCTGGAGTTGACAGAATCACTGCTGCATTTTTAAATGAGGTACCTCAAGTCTGAAAACAATTTACTGTCATTTAGAAAATTGTTGATGGCCATCATATCATGCATTTATAGGCCTAATGTCACTTGCCATCCCCTCTTTATGGCTGTGCGTTTGATTTACTCGAATTCTCATCAATCCATATTAGAAAACTGGTCTGAATATTAGGTGGTAAATGAAATAATATAATCCTAATGTTGGATGAACTACGAGTGGCTAATGTGGTTACTGCGTGGGTTCAATAGTAACTCCCTTAAGGATACACAGGATTAACAAACACAGGGTTCTGCTGGCAATCTTATTTATTGATAAATGCCTCAACATAAAGGTATCACTACCAAACAAAAAAGGCATAGGAGAACCCTACCAAGCAAAAAAAAAGCCCAACCAGCCATAAGCTGGAACAAGAGAAAAAGACAAAAATATGATTAGGATATAACGACAACAATCAGGTAATCAATGGTGGACATACATAGTAATAGTATTAAGTATTAAATCAAACAACAACAACATAATATAGAATTTAAGCAATAACCAACTGCATATGTATGCATGGAATAAAATAGCGCTAAGGTTAATGAATAACAACTACAAGTGGCTATATCATATACACAAGGAGTTTCCTAGTACACTGGCAACATAAACTAATGTACTAATCAAAGTATGAAGGACATAACAAATGAAGGGGCAAGAACACAATAGTTTCGCTCCACTGAGCCGGTGTACAGCACATCCAGAGTGGCCATTCCATAAAATAATAACGCAGTGGCCAACATGGCCCACTGACCGTCCATAACACAGACGCTGCATCCCAATGCAGGCCATCCTCATAGGCCCACTCCCATTATTAGTACTAACCCGCCCCAGGGCTATTGTATTGGTTACTTCCCTTCCCAATCGATACTGAAGGGTCATGCCCTTTGACCTTAGCCGCGGAGCTATGCCGCCAGGCTAACAACAACATGCGCATGACACACCACTGCACTATTCATAAAGTAGTGTGTACATTCCTTAAAATGAAACTGTCCCTCACACACTTACGAAACTCATAGAAGCATAATACATCTGGATAACTATAATACATGCGCATGATATATATATATATATGTCGTAATACAATCAAGTGTATAGTGCCGCTCGCTATAACATAAGCCATCCACATCAACATGTCAGGAAAGCCTCACTGCCTACCACAACAAGGCAATGCTACACATACACTATATATATATATGCACACAGGCCAATCGTGATAGCTTGGTTAGCGAGCCATCATTATCATCTAGCACCGCAAACGTTAACTTTGACAATAAAGTCACAATATCAAGACACTGCACTGCACCGCGCATCTTACACGTCTAATGACAATGGCAATTACCGTTGAGCCGGACTCATAATAGTCTCTGTAGATCAGCATTCTCTACGCGGCATCCCCGAAAGGGGGGGGAGGTGCGCAAATTAAAGTCACTTCTAATATAATAGTCTCCAACTTACCCAAAGTCTCTCTGCTACTGGCGCAACTGGACTAGGCCATGTTTTGGGCGAGGCGCGCCACGGCAGGCCGCCGCCGGTCTATTGTACTGCAAGGCCCACTTGTGCTTCCTATTGTTGCGGCGTCTTTGATGGAGTCTACTGACCACTCGAACTGGCATCATCTTTATGAGCCAGCGCGGACGTCCGAGAGGGCTATTATGTAGTCCAGTGTTGGACAAGTGAAAGTCTCGGACATTGAGTCCAGCCGAACAACAGAACCGGTTAGGGTCCTAACACAATCGAATTTACAGTACGGTTAAAAGGGTGCACACAAAAGTCAATTAGGTATCCCAGTAAACTGCAGAAATTACTCTAACTGCCATTATAACAGGGGACCTCCAGAAATAATTGAATAAATTTGACCCAGGTTGGATTTATCGGGGATAACATGCGTCTAACTCGTGGTTTACTTTAAATCCGAGATCCTCTTATTAATTATTTCAATAGGATATGTGCATCAAAGTACAACAAAATTGGTACCATTATAAAGTAGAAACTTGCTGCTAAAATTCTAACTGACTACTTATACCAGAAACCCGGTAATAGTTTTAATATAAATTTTCAAGGTGTCAGGACTAACAACATTTGCCAGATTTGTGTGGGATATTTCAGTCCATTAATATGACGTATCTCCGTTGATAACAACCGTTATCATAAATACCTATATTGTACCGATAGGGTATTGCCTACTCTCAACAATGAATTCGGGTTCCCGTCTTTCTGTCGGTGGATAACAACGGAGGAGCGAGTTGTAAGAAACTTAAAGCCATGATATAAGAGTTGGAAGCCTGGTGGTCAACATTTCCAACTGACCAATCAAAATGCGCGCTTTTCACCGTGATGTGAATAGCGGGTCCCGCGCTACTATTACAAGGGAAATAATCCAATTAATGGTACTCGGGGGACAAGGTGGTCTAGAGGCAAGGTGCTCGCCTCTCATGCCAAGGGTCCCGGGTTCTAAACCCGGGCAGTGCAGGCATGTTGGAAAGTGGATTTTTCTCATATTTTCAAGTCCCTGGTCCTATTGGGGGATAGGATCGAGTAGTTCTTGGAAATTGGATTTTTCTCATATTTTCAAGTCCCTGGTCCTATTGGGGGGTAGGATCGAGTACCTAGTCTTCTCGGATAAGGACGAAAAAATTCGGAGGGCCCGTGTGCACGTTGCGCACGTTAAAGATACCTTGGCAGTTGGAAATCGTAAAGAGCAGGCCGAAAGGCCGCTGCCCGGGCAAAATTGAAATTAATAGATTAAAAATTTATCCATATCATCTCCCCCCCCCCCCCCCCCCCCGCCAGAACAAGAAATAATAAAACAAGTAAAGTGAGGTGTAAATGCCAAGGGCAGCGAACCTCCTAAAATAAAGACCTCAAATCATTAATGGTACTCGGCCAAGTGCCCATAAACTACTATGAGTGGCCGTCCCTGGATCTTGAGTTGATGTTGGAGGGCGTTGGTCTTCGTGGCTCCCTGGTTCCTATGGGGTGGGGCAGGGGTTGGCTGGCTGGCTGGGCTTCAAACTAAAAATTTCCATGGCTGGGTTTTCTACACTACAAACTAACCCTTCTGTGTATCCCACTTCTTGACACCAGAAAATGTTGGATGAACTGCTTTCGTAACTTCTGTTTTGGCTGTGCAACTTATTATTCTCAGCCCGGACATCTGGCACAGTACATTAATGTCTGATGTCAATTGATGCTCAGTGATGAATATGAGTAGGCTACTGAGGGAAAAAAAAGTTAAGAGAGGTGTGCTTACAATTACATTTGCTTTGGGTAGCTATGTAAGCAATTAAAAAGGCCCATTATGAAGAGCTAGCACAGTAGGTGATAGAGGCAAGGATGAAATTCATATGTGAAATAGACTTAATACTGATAGTGTAGCTGTTCCTCAGTCAGTCAGTGTTAACTATGAAGATATATAGGCCTATTATATTTTTAAAAAAATAGATCTAGAGTTTGTAAAACAGGACAAAAGACTAAGTCTGTTGATCTGATAGTCTGCTGAGACAGAGATAATCAGAAACAAAGTAGCATTTACAAGATCTTGCAAATAATGCTGACCAGAGGAAACTGATAATAATTTAATTAACCAACATAATTGCAAAATTCTGGGAAAATTCCAAGCACTATTTACAAGAAGAGATCTGTCTTTTTAGTGTGATCCTGATTATAGATAAATTATAATTGTGCTCTAGTGTTTGCAGTCCTCTGAAAGGTAAGGATTCGTGTTTTCGAAACATACCAAAGCAGCATAAAATGTCCATAATCTTTTTTATACCTCTGATGCTATGGTGGGTAGGACTGAACTCCAGGTTCTTTTTGGGATAGCAAAATTCAGAAGTCATGCACGCTCATTGTGGATATTAAGGCTGCCACATGTATTCTTTGCCATCTGGAAATTGAAAAGAGAATGCTGTTTGGACCATTGCTCAGGCAAATGTATCTATTCTACTCTATAGTAATCACTTGCAGAAAGTTTTTTTGAAGATTTTATTGTTTAGAGAAAAATTTACCTGTATTTTATCGAATGGAAATTATTAATTTATTCATTTATTTCAGATTCGTCAAAGAAATGGGTGGAATAACAACCCAACTGCACAACAGTTTCGGGCTTCAGTTCGCACACTCATGATTCAGAATGATGTGAAAGCATCCGAGTTTGCTAATTGCCTTCAACTGGATGGCACAGAGGAGTTGCAGTTGGACTGTTTTCTTTTGAAGGCACCGGCAAAACCCCAAAACCTGCCTGATTTCTCACAGGATGACATGTTTGCTGCTGCGGTTGACAGGCTTGAGTCCACCTTTACACTCCCGGATAATGAGTGGAGATACTCATGCTTGACCTACACAGCAGGATTTGTGTGCGCACGTCTGATTCCAAAAATAAAATGTTCAGATTGCAGGGCCGCCTTGACATGTGCGGAAACTCCGGAAGATATTCGTTTCTCCTTTCTGAGGAGAAGAGATCAGGGCGGTCTTGTATGCCCTTCCGACGGTGTTGTGCAGCTTTTGTTGGCAACAGAAAAAGCATTCAGGGTTGTGATGCCTAGCCCAGATGTCATGCAGACCTTGCCACACAAGAAATTCATTGATGTCCAGATTCAAAACCTCGTCCTCACATATGTAAAGGAGAAATATTTTGATCTATTCCCATCTCTGCGGGATCATTTCTATGACCACGAGATGATTGTAGAGGAGGACCACATCACTAGCCTCATCAAAAGTGTGGCATCTTACTACTTGCGGATGAGACTCTTTAAGGCTGGCAAATTGCACCAACAGAGAATGATCCTTGGAGGCAAAGCAGCCAAGAGGATGAAACTGAACAAGTTGGTACTGTTTAGTGGACAGTAGTTTTTTTTTTGTGCTGCTCCTCATCCCCGTCTTGGAATACATGAACACCGGTGGTGAGTACAATTTTATGTATTTATTGTTTCTTGGTTCCTTGTTAAACCTGAATAGAAAATTACTCTATATGTAGACTTGCAATTTCTCTTGCGACCCGAGTTATTAGTGTTACAAAAGTGAATGTTTCATTTAACGTCCTCAAGAGATGTAGACTATCCTTACTGTGAAACATACGACGGCGTGTGGAGTTTGCTTTTTTAACAGGATGTATATGTGTTACCTCTCCTCCTTCCATCAAACTGTTTACTGATTTCCATCTTTCCTTCTGTACCTCTTCTTCTTTCTTTCAAGAAATACTGTGTCCCGTGGGTGTGTCGTCCCCATACATTCTTCACGTTTGACTGATATTCAGTTGGATTAACTGATAATAAGGCTCTCGGTCTCATTCCTTTCTCCATTATTGAAATGTTGCTTTTTTTGAATGGGTGACTGTGGACATCAAAATCATGAGTCGCTAGCTGGTCAAACCATTGTTTTTTAAACATCACTGTGCGTCGTTTTGTTTTGTTTTTTGGTGGGGCGAGGTGGGTTGTATAGCCCATTGAATGCATATGCGGTATGTATTTTAATTGAATTCCGCCAAGATTAACATTGTAGATGTAGATAATTTTTCAACATTTATTTTTTTTTTTTTTTTTTTTTGAAGGTCGATATACATAGCACTATGAAAGTATAAAGCTGTCTCATAATGAGTTGTTTCAATGCTCAAAAACTTCTGAAGAGCATTTAGAACAGTGATTTGTATATTATTGTCTCGCAAACTCACACATGGTAAACCCCCTCCCCCCCCCCCCCTCTCCCGAAAACAAAAAACAACGCACGCCCGCAACATTACTGCTATACTCCTTGGCTGGCACGACTGTACAGCATCGGCGAGCTTCAGGCTTAGCGTAATGGCGGCCTCGTTTTCAATTCGTTGCGTGGGCCGCTGGCTGGCTCAGCGATCTAGTGTACTATATCTATGTTTCCAACTGACCAATCAAAATGCGCGCTTTTCACCGTGATGTGAATAGCGGGTCCCGCGCTACTATTACAAGGGAAATAATCCAATTAATGGTACTCGGCCAAGTGCCCATAAACTACTATGAGTGGCCGTCCCTCACTCACGCACTAGACTTACCATGAAAGCACATATTAAAAATAGAAAATCGTTCATCCTCTCACACTAATATTTCATGGGTTTGTCACTGAATACAAAGTCCAGCTAACATACGGGTAGATCCAGAGTATTCCAATTCAACCCTTAAATAAGACAAAGCTTCATGTTTACAGCTGGCTTTGGTAATTCAGTCAGATGTACCCTAAATTTTCCTGCATCAGTCACCTTTGTCATAACACACTAGTGCGCTGTGTTTTTAGGAATATATTTTACTGTTAGGTATAGGGTTAGGTTTTGGTGACACTGCATAGGAAGTAGCCTAGCACTGAACCAGCCAGCACCCCTATGTCAATTTAACATAGATTTGAATAGGATTTCTGCAGGGTTGGTAGGATTACCATAAGGGCTGGTTCCCTACATCAAACTGACGTTGGCACAATGTCAGCACAATGTCACAACCAACAGATACAAAGGAATGATGTCATTTTTATGTGCTAACTTGACGCCAATCCCACAAGTCCAATTTACGTAGGGCTGAGCACATTACTGGCTGGGGATTAATTTCAATAAAATGCATGCTATCTGGCCATTAGTATATATTATATATTGTCACCTTTCCATAAAACTGTAGTGATTGGTTTTGGCTACTTTTCAGGAGAAGCAAAAAAACTTTTATTTCAGCACAGCTGGTCTGGTGACGATTATTTGCTATTTGATTATGTTTTTTGTTTGTTTGTTTAGGAGTCTAGGAGCAAGATCGTTCGATGTGGCTTTGAATGTAGCTTTGAGTGTACTTGGACATATATTATATTAAATAAATCGAACTTTAGAGTTACTACAGTCTTGGGGAATGGTGACGATATGTATGGGATTAGAACAGTCAACCAGGCCAGATAAACCATTTTTTTTTCAATGAGTTTGCTTACTGTTTTGAGCCAGGAGGGCATTTGCCTGAGAGGAGACACATTTGCCATGGAGCAAACAATGATGGAGGTCAGGATTGAAGCAGCACATAGAACACCACTAGAAAGAGAGAGATATAAATATGCAGCTATAAAATATGTATGGGTGAAGATACACTGCAACGACATAAAAAATGCTAAGGGCATCAAGTGCTGAATTTTAGTAGTGGCAAATTTGTCCTCCATTGAGTTTAAGTTGACTTTTAGTGGATAAATTAGTTGACTTTGATATGCTGCTGTGTAGAAATTCCGACCTTCCAGACAGAAGTTTCTCAGTCACTTTGACATTTTGAGTGGAAGTAATTATGTCTTTAAAATTAGGGGAGCCTTATTTCCTCAAAATTTCATGTTTATGAATATGAGATATTTCTTTCTAAAATCTTTCTGTCAATCAATCGTATTAGTCGATTGAATTTAAGTGTCGAGTTTTCCAAAGTCTCATGATAATGATATTAAAAAGCAAAGTTTTACAAAATTCCATTCAATCAAAATACAAAACATGAGGCTTGACACACACATACACAAAAAGAAAGGGATCTAATGTTGGATGAACTACGAGTGGCTAATGTGGTTACTGCGTGGGTTCAATAGTAACTCCCTTAAGGATACACAGGATTAACAAACACAGGGTTCTGCTGGCAATCTTATTTATTCAAAAAGCCTAACAAAGGTATCACTACCAAACAAAAAGGCATAGGAGAACCCTACCAAGCAAAAAAAAAGCCCAACCAGCCATAAGCTGGAACAAGAGAAAAAGACAAAAATTTGATTAGGATATAATGACAACATTAATCAGGCAATCAATGGTGGACATACATAGTAATAGTATTAAGTATTAAATCAAACAACAACATAATACAGAATTTAAGCAATAACCAACTGCATATGTATGCATGGAATAAAATAGCGCTAAGGTTAATGAATAACAACTACAAGTGGCTATATCATACACACAAGGAGTTTCCTAGTACACTGGCAACATAAACTAATGTACTAATCAAAGTATGAAGGGCATAACAAATGAAGGGGCAAGAACACAATAGTTTCGCTCCACTGAGCCGGTGTACAGCACATCCAGAGTGGCCATTCCATTTAATAACGCAGTGGCCAACATGGCCCACTGACCGTCCATAACACAGACGCTGCATCCCAATGCAGGCCATCCTCATAGGCCCACTCCCATCATTAGTACTAACCCGCCCCAGGGCTATTGTATTGGTTACTTCCCTTCCCAATCGATACTGAAGGGTCATGCCCTTTGACCTTAGCCGCGTATGACACACCACTAGATACATAAAGTAATGTGTACATTCCTTAAAATGAAACTGTCCTTCACACACTTACGAAACTCATAGAAGCATAATACATCTGGATAACTATAATACATGCACATGATATATATATATATGTCGGCGAGACTCATTGCAACATGTGTAAACTCACTGAAACATTGTTCATCCACCGCCGCACATAGAACAATCCTGGGGCTCACCCATGTGAGGCCCAACTAATATTATACATCTCCAATACATGTAATTAATTACACATCTTAAACACTAAACACGCAATCACAATCACACTGCTCTCTATAGCATAGTGGTACTGGCAAGGTACACAAATACCCGTAATACAATCAAGTGTATAGTGCCGCTCGCTATAACATAAGCCATCCACATCAACATGTCAGGAAATCCTCACTGCCTACCACAACAAGGCAATGCTACACATACACTATATATATGCACACAGGCCAATCGTGATAGCTTGGTTAGCGAGCCATCATTATCATCTAGCACCGCAAACGTTAACTTTGACAATAAAGTCACAATATCAAGACACTGCACTGCACCGTGCATCTTACACGTCTAATGACAATGGCAATTACCGTTGAGCCGGACTCATAATAGTCTCTGTAGATCAGCATTCTCTACGCGGCATCCAAGAAAGGCGGGGGGGGGGGGGTGCGCAAATTAAAGTCACTTCTAATATAATAGTCTCCAACTTACCCAAAGTCTTTCTGCTACTGGCGCAACTGGACTAGGCCATGTTTTGGGCGAGGCGCGCCACGGCAGGCCGCCGCCGGTCTATTGTACTGCAAGGTCCACTTGTGCTTCCTATTGTTGCGGCGTCTTTGATGGAGTCTGCTTGACCACTCTAACTGGCCCCATCTTTATGAGCCAGCGCGGACGTCCGAGAGGGCTATTATGTAGTCCAGTGTTGGACAAGTGAAAGGCTCGGACATTGGGTCCAGCCGAACAACAGAACCGGTTAGGGTCCTAACACAATCGAATTTACAGTACGGTTAAAAGGGTGCACACAAAAGTCAATTAGGTATCCCAGTAAACTGCAGAAATTACTCTGCAAGGGGACCTCCAGCAATAATTGAATAAATTTGACCCAGGTTGGATTTATCGGGGATAACATGCGTCTAACTCGTGGTTTACTTTAAATCCGAGGTCCTCTTATTAATTATTTCAATAGGACATGTGCATCAAAGTACAACGAAATTAGTACCATTAAAAAGTAGAAACTTGCTGCTAAAATTCTAACTGACTACTTATACCAGAAACCCGGTAATAGTTTTAATATAAATTTTCAAAGTGTCAGGACTAACAACATTGGACAAATTTGTGCGGGATACTTTCGTCCATTAATACGACGTATCTCCATTGATACCAAACGTTATCATGAGTACCTATTTTGTACCGATAGGGTATTGCCTACTCTCAACAATGAATTCGGGTTCCCGTCTTTCTGTCGGCGGATAACAACGAATGAGCGAGTTGTAAGAAACTTAAAGCCATGATATAAGAGCTGGAAGCCCGGTGGTCAAAATTTCCAATTGACCAATCAAAGTGCGCGCTTTTCACCGTGATGTGAATAACGGGTCCCGCGCTAGTATCACAAGGGAAATAATCCAATTAATGGTACTTGGCCAAGTGCCCATAAACTACTATGAGTGGCCGTCCCTCACTCACGCACTAGAGTTACCATGAGAGCACATTAAAAATAGAAAGTCGTTCATCCTCTCACACTAAGAAGGCAAACAAAATTCATAATCATTTGGACTATGTCACAAAACTTTTTTTTTTTTAATACCAAGGGAAATAATCATAAAATCAGGTAAAGCCTGTGAATGAGCAGTCACTGAGTTATAGTATGGTCACAACCGAGGACTTTAAGTAAGACTCCATGACTCTTAATTCCTTCTGGGTGGTAGTAGGCCTACATTAGTTTTCGGTTACTTTCCATTTCAATGATGGCTTAAGTACCAAAAGTTGTCATTTTTGAGATCGTATACAAATCTGTAGTTCTCTGCTCCTTGGCCCAGACTTTTATTTAATTTTGCCCGGGCAGCGGCCTGTTATTTTCGATTTCCAGCTGCCAAGGTATCTTTAACGTGCACACGGGCCCTCCGAGTTTTTCATCCTACCTCCCATACGATCAGGGACAGGAAAATTGAGAAAAATCCCAAAACATGCCTGCACCGGCAGGGATTTGAACTCGGTACCTTCAGCATGAGAGGCGAGCACATTGCCTCTAGACCATGGTGTCCCTAAGGCAAGGTGTAAAATAAATACGGTATCTGTATCTGATTTGGCACTTTATATGGTCGGATAACAACATTAGAGATGTACCGGTAATTAAAGTAAGAAACAAATTTTAAAAATTTATGGGAACGATTTAAAAAAATAAAACAGCACAAATCAAAGCATAACCTGCCACTAATTAGCATATCAGTATGCTCGTTTTAAATTAATAACTGCGAAGATTTCATGTTCTGCTTGAAAACGAGTAAGATGAAGTTAATGGTTTAAAACATGAATATATTTCATATTAAAAATTTTAGCTATTCCATCAGGATCTCTCGGTCACACCCTCAACTAACGTCCATGCCAACTCACTGGTAGTTTATCATTATGACATCTGATTGCACAACAAACATTTCTCACCACCATTGGGTTGACTTTGGTAATTCCAAGGCAGTTGGTCTAGTGTTGTTTTTAGTGAAATGCATAAAGCAATCAGGAGAATTGCACCTGGAGAACAGAGGGATACATGGATGGATGGATGAATGGATGGATGGAAGGACGGATGGCGGACGTACGATTGGACAGATGGGTGGGTGGGTGGATGGATGGATGAATGAATGGATAGGTGGGTAGATGGATGGATGGATGAATAGATAGATAGGTGGGTAGATGGATGGATGGATGAATAGATAGGTGGGTGGGTGGACGTGTGGATGGATAGATGCAAGGGTGGATGGATAGATTAATGAAGGAATAGGTGGATGACATCTGTTAATAATTTCGCTTTCAGAGACACGTGTACACATGTACTGTATTAGTTTTTGTACCCTTTTTACTTAAAACTGAATCAGTGACCCAGCCACACTTTTAAAGTTGAATCTGCTGGCATCATGAAGACAGCTGGCAAGAGACGGGCATTAATTACTGCCGGCCTCGTCACAAATAATCATTCTCAGGGTGAATTATATTTGGTCATCCGAAATGTAAACTGCACATCGTCACTGATCTCATGGGATGACAGTTTTACTTGGATTTAAGTGGAAAGTTTTCTACAGGGGTACATTTATGCTATCCGAATTCAAGAAGTGGAAAACCACACCTCTCTTCTTTCTGTACATGATGATGGCTGAAAGTTTAATATGACTTCACAGGTTTGCTCTGCCATCGGGAATTGCGTGACACCAGGGATGCAACATACACAGACAGAAATGGACATTTGCCAGCTGATGTTTCCAGGAGGTAGCAAGACAGCTGACAACCCTGACTGTAAATGGTTGATGATTGTGTACCTGCAAGATAACGAAAATCATTAGCTGTGCACACTGTTTTGACATATCAATCTTAACTTGGTACATTTCATTTACATCACAGATATAAACTAACAAGCACCCCAAGAAGGCAAACAAAATTCATCATAAATTAGCTGTTGGACCAGGCCACCAAATTTAGGTCGTTGTTTTTTTTTTGTGATATACCAAGGGAAACAATCATAAAATCCAGTAATGCCTCTATATATCTACATGTATAATGAATTAAGCAGTCACAGCCAGTACGGTATTTTGATAGCTATTTTCGGGATCACATACAAATCCATAGTTCACTGTTTCTTGGCCCAGAATTCATATTATGTTATGAAACGGTGTAAAGTTAAGTCAACATGATGTACCAAATCCTGTCTCTGTTTCAGCAGTTCATATGGTCAAATAATAACGTTAGATGTGGATCTGAATAGGTAAAAAAAAATGTAATGAAACAACAGTAAACATTTCAAAAATTCAAACAAAAAACAGAGAGAAAATAAGATCATAAACTGCCATTAATTAGTATGAAAGACGAGCCATTTTAGGTAGATCTATTAAATGACTGCAAAATTGTAGCAGTTAAAAAAATGTTAAAATTCAGAGGACCACGATTGAAGTTTCAAGACAAGTAAAACCAAAACTGTCATGATGTCCACATACCACTATGTGAACGATTTAAAAAATAAAACAGCACAAATCAAGGCATAACATGCCACTAATTAGCATATCAGTATGCCCGTTTTAAATTGATAATTGTATCACCAATCTTACTATCATTGCCTTTCTCACCCTGGATCAGGGTATAGGCCACCAACAAACACTTTCCATCCCTCTCTATCATGGGCCAGCCTCTTTACATTATTCCAAGTCTTTCCGCTTCGTTGCACATCATTTTCTCTGGCTCTTCTCCACGTTCCGCGCGGCCTTCCTCTTGATCTCTTGCCCTTGGGATTCCAATCCAATACCTTCTTCGTGATGCTGTTTCCTGGCCTCCTGAGAGTGTGGCCGATCCATCTCCATCGCCTCCTACCAATTTCCTCTCTGACTGGGCTCTGTCTTGTTCTTTTCCATACAATTTCATTGCTCACCTTGTCTGTCCATCTGATCTTAAGCAGCTTCCTCAAACATCTGTTGATGAAAACTTGGATTCTCTTTATGCAGGCCTGGGACGCATTCCAAGTCTCACATCCATACAACAGGACTGACTTCACGTTCGAGTTGAATATCCTCAGCTTTGTTTTTAGAGATATATCCTTGGTTCTCCAAATCTTGCTTAAGGACGTGAAAGCTGCCTGTGCCTTTCCAATTCGTGCTTTGACTTCTGCCTCTGTTCCTCCCTTATTGTTAATGATACTACCAAGATAGCAGAAGGACTCTACATCTTCCAGTGGTTGATCTCCTACTCTGACTTGTGCGCTTGGGGGTGCAACAATTTTTAGGACCTTCGACTTCGCAGGATGTATCCTCAATCCAATAGATTCTGAAATTTTGTTTAGAGCTGTAGTCTTTGCTTGCATATGGTCGTGTGTGTGCGACAATAGTGCCAAGTCATCTGCAAAATCTAGATCGTCCAGCTGTGTCCATGGGGTCCATTGTATGCCATTTCTTCCTCCACTGGTGGTTTCTTTCATAAGCCAATCAATCACCAGGACAAACAGAAATGGGGACAGCAAACAACCCTGCCTAACACCAGTCTTGATATCAAAGCTGTCAGTAAGCTCGCCATCGTGTACGACTCTGCAACTTGTCCCCTCGTACATGCTCTTGATAAGGTTCACCATTTTCTCTGGGATTCCATAATGTCTCAATATTCTCCACAGTGTTTCTCTATCGATGCTATCAAAGGCCTTCTCGTAGTCAAGGAAGTTCACTATCAGTTGGGAGTTCCATTCTAGCGACTGCTCTACTATGATTCTCAGCGTGGCGATCTGGTCGGTGGTTGATCGATTACTCCTGAAACCAGCTTGCTCCTCACGAAGTTTTGGGTCTGTTGCATTCTGTATTCGCTTGAGGATAATCCGGTTGAAAACCTTTCCTGGGATGGAGAGAAGTGTGATTCCTCTGTAGTTACTACAATTGCTGAGGTCCCCTTTTTTTGGAAGCTTCACGAGGTGTCCTTCCTTCCAGTCCTTTGGAAACTTGCCTCCGATCCAAATCCTCGAGAATAGTGAGTGCAGACCCTCTGCAGCCCCAGCAGCATCTGCCTTCAGCGCCTCTGGTGGGATCTGATCTGGTCCAGCTGCCTTGCCTCGATTTAACTGCTTTATGGCATCATTAATCTCTGCTTTAGTCGGAGGGTCGCAACTGATCGGTAAATCATTTCTTGCGGGTAGAATGTCAGGTGGGTTGCTTGGTGGAGGTCTGTTCAAGAGGCTGTTAAAATGTTCTATCCATCTTTTTGCCTGAGCTTCCTTTCCAAAAATAGCCTTCCTGTTGTAATCCTTGACAGGAACTTCAGGTTTTCCATATTTTCCAGCAAGAGTCTTTGTAGTCTGGTAGAGGATCCTCATGTGTCCTCCTGTTGCTGCCTTCTCTGCTTTCTCTGCTAACATTCCTATGAACTCCTCTTTGTCTTTTTTAATTGATTTTTTGACCTCTTTAGCTGATGCTCGGTACTCTTCCTGGTTACCAACTCTTGAGCTTCTTGTACGACTTGCATTTACCTGTTCTTTTAGGTCTCTTCTTATCCTTATCAAGTCCAGTGATTTTTGACTGATCCATTCCTTGTGTTCCACTTTCTTTTCCCCAAGAACATCCTGACATGTCGATGTAAATACTCCTTTTACCTTAGCCCAGTGAGTCTCCAAATCTACTGTCTCTTCGAGGTCAACAAGGGGTTTGAATCTATTCCTCAGTGTCAGCTGGAACTCTTCCTTCTTGTCTCCATCCAGAAGGCTCACTTGAAACTTTCTCCTCTTTGTTCCTGCTCTGGTACCTTGTTTCTTGAGGCGGAGTTTGAGTCTTGCCAGCAGCATGTGATGGTCAGATCCAACATCAGCTCCTCTCTGTACTATGACATCCTCCAGTGAGCGTCTGAATCGTCGGGTGATGCAAAAGTGGTCAATCTGGTTTTCAGTTACTCCATCCGGTGAAATCCAAGTGGCCTTATGGATCCTCTTGTGTGGGAATACTGAACCTCCAATCACATAGCTGTTAAATGCGCAGAAACTTGCAAACCGCTCTCCATTCTCATTCATTTGTCCCAAAGCATTGCACCCCATAATGTCCTCATACCCTGTATTGTCCTGTCCTATCTTGGCATTGGCGTCTCCCATTATAATGTTCACATCTTTTCTTGGCAATGTGTCAACTATTTCCTGAAGCTGGTTGTAGAAATCGTCCTTGTCCTCATCGGTTGCTTCATTTGTTGGGGCGTATATCTGCACAATGTTCATGTTGATGTTCTTGTTCTTTGTAGTAAATGATGCCAATATAATTCTCCTTCCGTAGGGTTCCCATCCCCTCAGTGACCTCTGGGCGTGCTTGCTCAAGATGATCGCTACTCCTTCTGTATGCTTTTTGTCCTCCCTTCCAGAATACAAAATCTTTTCCCCAGAATTAAGTTGTTTCAGTCCGGACTGTATCCAGCGGGTCTCGCTAACTCCAAGTATGTGCAGTCTGTATCGCCTCATCTCCATTGTAACCTGGGCACTCTTTCCTGCTTCATACATGGAGCGGACATTCCACGACGCAATCCGGAGTGACTTGTTTGATGAAGGAGCAGTCAGGCCAGTGGAGTCCTTTCGGCTTTGTCCATTGTCCTTCATTGAATCTACAGGTGCAGATGCTCCCCCTTCTCCCAAGATAAAAGACTGATTTAAAGTATTTGCTTGTGTTTCTGTAACTGGTTTATTTTTACAGGGTGGGTAGTTGGCCCACCGCCAACTGGCTCTTCTCGGGAGACCAGGACCTTTGCACCTTTAGTCGCCTCTTACGACACGCAGTATCACGACCATATGCCCCTCTGCTACCCCCCCCCCCACCCCATGCACGGCCACTCCTAGAGTCGCATCCTTGTGGGGATCCGTATACATGTACTCGAAGTATACCCCGCAGTTTGGAAAATGAACTATAGTGGAGGGCGTTGGTTTCGCTCCGGGAATAGCGGAACATGGATGCGCAGAAAAAAAAAGGGGGGGGGGTTAACTGCACTTTAGCCCACGCCCTTATGGGATGGACATCTCCCCATTCTCTGCTCACCTCAACCGCACTTCACCTCGGACATATAGACCTGAGGGAATATAGACCTGAGGAAACATAGACCTGAGGGAAAATTGAGGGAACATAGAGCCGAATTGAGGGAACATAGACCTGAGGGAACGTAGACCTGAGGGAACATAGAGCTGACCCCAGGTAGCCTACTGCAGGAAGATGGAGTCGGCACTTGAGTAAAGTGCGGCGCCATTGCTTCGTCCGCCATTTCCCCCGGGTCTGGGCGGATTCAATACGGTATTCCGCGTGTCAGTGGATAAGATAAGATAAGATGACTTTATTATCCTGTTTCCAGGAAATTTTTTGTCACAGCATCAGTAACAGTACAACAGCAAATAAGACGTCTTTAACGCATACCACACACAAGCACATTGCTCACACAACATTACCAACAAGTAAGAACATTGCTCACGCACACAAAAACACACACACTGTAAGAACAATCCATTTGGAAAAACTACAACAGCATAAATTATTACATCAGGAAACACTGCTACTTCGAATTGCGGATGGCAAAAAAGATCGTCTATAGCGCTCTGTTTGTTTTTAAATACAGTATTCGTCCACTTCTTTGGGATCGGACTATCTGATGGAACAAGGGGTGTGAGCAATCATTTAGAACTGATTTTAGTTTCTGTTTGCACGAATGTACAAATAACTCATCAAAGTTCACGTATTCACTGTTAGTTAGATGGCAAGCTTTTTTGATAATAGAGTTGTTAATTTTGTTCTTGTCTTGCTCTTTTGCATTTCCTCCCCAGGCTGTAATACAAAATAGAATGATACTCTGGATAGTTGATTTATAAAACATCTGAATGAGTGTTTTATCTACATTAAAGGATCTAAGTTTCCTCAAGAAATACATACGTTTGTTTGCCTTTGCGTGAACTGAGGTGGTATGAGAGTGCCAGTCGAGTTTAGAGTCAACATGGATTCCCAGATATTTATAAGACTCGACTCTATCAACACTTTGATTATAAATTTTAAGTGGTGGAAGTGATGTTACAGTTGTTCTGAAATCAATTACCATTTCCTTTGTTTTCTTTGCATTTAATAATAAGAAGTGATCTTCACACCACTGGATAAACCATTGTATAGTATTAAAATAAGCGTCTTCATGAGTTGGTGCAGAAATCAATCCCTGTATGGTGGTATCATCTGCAAACTTTATCAATGGGATATTTGCATGCTTACTTCTGCACTGGCTTGTATAGGTAGTAAAAAGGGCAGGTGACAACACGCAGCCCTGGGGGGGGGGGGCGCCTGTATTGATGGAAATATTAGATGACATGTAATAACGTGTGTCACTGTCAGTACCCTTGTGGCTGTTACGTGCCTTTAATTTGACATACTGGGGTCGATGGATAAGAAAGTCTAAAATCCATGCCACAAGATTTTTGTTCACCCGCACATTTAAAAGTTGTGAAACAAGTAAATGAGGTTGGATCGTATTGAAGGCACTTGAAAAATCAACGAATAGCACCCTGGCATAGATCTTGGGTGAGTCAATATGTTTATAAATATTGTCTAAAAAGTAAAGTATGGCATCATCAACACCTCTCTGTTCACGGTAGGCAAACTGCATTAATTTGATCAGCGGAGAGGCAGAAAACTGCACGTTTTACGAATCTATAAATGAGACATTCATATTGCTAGACTGGAACTCAAAACAATGCCCAAAATCATGAAGTTTGAAGAAGGAAGCGGCAACCGGAACTACTCTATTTACTATTATCATTTCCGGACGTACTTTTCTAGTTTGGCACTTTTGTGCGGGCCCAATTTGTATACTTTTCCCCCTAATTTCCAGTTTTCCGACTATACGAGTTCTTATCAGACCAGTTTTCCATTGCTCCTACCACGTATAAAAAATCCGACCTATTTCCCACTTTCTGACTTCCATGGACACCCTTTATGATATTACTTTTACAACGTCAGAATAAAGAATAAAATAAAACAAAATTAAAAACGAAGAAAGTAAGTGAAATTTCGAGTCTCCTGTTGGTTGGTAATCTCATCAAAAAACAGAACATGGAGACAGCGCAGATTTGCGTTTGTGGTTTACGTCTCAGTGTGGACAAAATCTGACCTCAAGAGGGATCCGAAAAGGACAGAGAATAAGAGGATATGTTACTAAAATCTCTCTAAAGGCGAGGTCAAACTATAATTTGAACAGACTGAAATACATTGCATGCTCAGTTATTCTGCATTCCCAGCCAAAATCCACTGTCAGTCGATATTTTGGCCTAGATCACAGATGTGTATTATTTGAGTATTGGGCTTGGGTGACTGGGGTTAGAATTTCAGTTTAAATTCCATTCCCGTCTCAAATGGAAATCTCAGATTAGAGCAAATTAAGGATTTCCAACGGGTGTCACTCAGTAGGGACATCATGGGGATAAGACTAATAGGATAGCGCATGAGCAAGGGAATGCAAAGTATGAGATGTCCAAAGGGGGCTGGGTCCGGTCTATCTAATGTCCCTCGGCATTTATAATTAGAATCTGTCTAATTACAGAGGTTGTTCAAGAGCGGCCCAAATGTCATCTCTGACACAGTCTCATTACATTGAAAAGACGTAATCGGCCTGCTCCCCATCCACAATCTTAACTCGAGAAAAAAGGAAAGTGCCCGATAATTCTTTAAGATTATTTGAGATAGTTTGAAAGACAGGTTAATGACGTACGACTGCCCTGAGAAATCCCCTCCATTCCTGAAAAAAAAAAAAGAAAAAGGGTTAAACTTCCACAGTGACCACCTCAACCTGAGCATTAAAAATAGAAAAGCTCACTTTAAGAGAACAGACTTATTTGTCAAGTGATTACTACTCGGGAAATTTTAAGAAAGGGAAAAAAAAAGTGGCACGGGGACTCCAGCACACACTACCCTACCTAGCACAGATGTGCCATGTGACTATGTGGTTGCGAGAGCACTTTTCCCATGACATGGACGATCCTAAGTCTAATACTTAAGATCTAAGGAAGTAGTTTCTAATACGTATGTTTTGTCCAAACCGGCCTACCCCCGACCAAACTCCACCCTAACTCTCAGTCCCTCAGTAGCGCCTTAAGGGAGGAAACTCGCCAGACCCTAAGCTTTACAGACTAGTTGGGCATGACTAGCCGTGCGAGTACCTTGGTCGACCGTCGACCTCGACGCTACTCAATAAATTTTGGTTTTTCTTATATGACACACAATCCTCACATTGTCTGCCGTTATGGGTTTGACCTCATTATGCATAAACTCATATATTAAATCAATCCCTTTATCAACACTACTGAAAACATCTTGTTTTAATTCAAACCTTTATGCTTATTAATATTTTTAAAGATGAATGTCTCTCGATACGGCAAAGCTTCATATTTTGCATTTTTAGAAAGACTTTACCCCCATCACATGATTACCGTTCTTTGCCCTTGACATAATCTTAGTTTTTCCTATAAAACAGAAGGAGAGTCGATACTATTTATTTATTCGATTACAAATGATATCATTGAATATGACAACAAAATCAATGTCTATTTTTGGAAAGTTCTCCTGTGTGTTCACCACTGTCCTTGTAATAACATTTTCCTAATGACAATCAGCAGCTCCCCTTTTTTCCGTACATGTATTTTAAATTTTGTTTTGAATCTAGAGAAGTCTTCAGAATGACTTCATGTCAGATCCCTAATATGAAAATGAATTCATTATTAAGTGAACTAAAAGCGATGTCGAAATTAACATGGGGGGGGGGGGGGGGTAAGCAACCTTATCCCTTAACACTTTCAACTCATTGACCTTTAGAATTGGAAACAAGATATAGATGAACCCAAGAAATATAACAGAATGTCAAGAGAATTGATGCTGCAGTTGTCAACTCGGACTTGACAGTAGGTGTGCATTCAGTGAATAAGAATGAATCAAAAAAAATCTTACAGAACAAATATATGACCCCAAACTCAAATGATACCGCCGGGCCTGATAACAAACATCAATAATGAGAATTATAAAAATACAAGGAATTTGTCAGTTGGATATAGAAATAAAACAAAAAATGACAAGTCTGCAAAAGGTTCTCGGCATCCATCAAATCTATAAACTTGCCACTTATAGGATACGGATTTGAGTGAAATTTTGAAGGTGCCTACCTTTCAGCCTACTGAAGGTTCTTTTGTTTAATTTTAAGATTTGAAATAGTGTGGAAATATTATCTTTGCATTTGCTTCGTGTCTCTACTTTTGCCTAGATCCCTTATTTTTCACAAACACTGAACCCCATGATGCTATAACTTCCTGCTTAAGCTAGAAGAACCATGCTGAGTCGACACGTAAAGATAGTGGATAATGATTCTTCTTTGGATGGCTCAAATTGATTCGGATCAGTGGCTCGAGTGATTCGTTTGAATTGAATCAGTCCATAAGCCAGTAGTGGCATGAGTGAATCATGATTCAAAACATTCCAACAGGGATAAACACTGATTTGTTTCTGAACGTGGGGTGACGAGTTTGATCCATGCATTATTCCCTCATATTAGTCCCTCGTCAAATCTGTTCCACTGGCTCCTTCGCGCAATGGGCCTGAAGTGAAAGGCAAATGAAAGGTGATTTGAAACATGGTTCAGATCATTTTTGATTCATTGGCTGATTCGTTCGGTGGTGATTCGACAATTCAAATCGCAAGAAATCGACTCGGTGATTCAAACCGTGCCCATCAATACATTGCATGCCATGATGCGCACAGGATACAAGTAACAAAGTGCTCTGCTAATATTAGGCCTGCTTTCTTTCAGTTTCATCAATTGTCTACATAATAGACCACTTCCCCTTCATGTGGCTGGCATGTGGTTGGCATGGAAAAGAGATGTTATGTGTGTGATTGTGGGGTGGGCTATTTTAGACAATTTTAAAAATTTATCTGTCTCGCTGAATATGTGGATGGTCCTATACATCTCAGCGCCTATTATAACACAGTTTTTTTGTACAGATTCTTTTCTGTTTGAAGTGGTACCTCTTCTCTGTACGTTTGCAGAACATGAAAAAAGTACAAAACACCAAAATGGACACTAAAGTTCACCTGTGCTGACATTAACACTCATTTCATGTCCAAAAGCGTATTCAGATCTAATATTCATACTTACATGGTCCACAACTTCAATCATGTCCACACATTCATAATGATTGAAAGTTTGCTTAAATTTCTATAGGCCAATACTATTAAATGATTGAAAAGGAGTTGCTTGAAAATTTAAACTGTAAATAAAAAACAAACAAAAAACTGGCAGTTTTTTTCAACTTCTCACAATCCATAATATTTATCATATTTCTTGCTTGCCAGAAAAGTGCACAGCAAGTCAACTTTATCTTCATCAAAATCTCGTCCATCCCTAGTCTCTCTATGATGAATGTAACAATGTCTGTTTACCCAAATTATTCAAAATCATATTTGCTTGCTAGTTTTTTTGAGAATTTGTGCGTATTATTATGTCCATCGCAACCTGTATCAACGGAATGAACATATATTGTTTATCTGAAATACCCTAATTAACCTGTTACATCCCAAATGACAGTTGATCTGAATATGATATGAAGATTAAATGAAGAGAATCAATTCAGTGTGACAGTACATGCCAACTGCTCATAAACTCTTTTATTACTTAGGCTTCATTCTATATTTAAGTTTTAATCACAGTGCTTCCTCGTTTCAATTCTAATTTCTGGTTATCAAAAGTATATTGCAGGGGGGCTTTGCCCGACACAAGCCATTTTGTTAAATTTCATTTAATTTTGGTGTTATTTGGTAGCCTATGCCAAAAAGGTGAGAAATTGTTGATGAGCGCAGCACAAAATTTTCAAAACCGAATTTCTCGCAACAGTGAGTTTCACGGTTCGCTCCTGTGTCATACAGAGAAGTTAAGTTTTCGACTTTTCGTTGTACAGCTGTTGATATGTATTCACCCTTTAACACTGGGGAATAAATCTTAAAAATGGATGATGTGGCCAAAAAGGACTGTTCCAGATTTTAACTCGCCACACACATTTGCGCAACATTACAGCATTACGTTGTAGGAATTCGTAGCAGCGACTCGCTTGCTAATAAAAATGTATCAACATGAAATATGCCATGTGTGGTTATTATGTGAAGAATAATTTGGGCTTTTGGTGGTATACGCAATACTTAAACAGTGTAGTCTTACTGCCATTATAAGACTACAACGACATGCCAGGTTGGAACTCCCGAATACGACACAGTGTCTGCAATGCTTACCTTGTCTCAAAATCTAATCCATACCCAAATTCTAGTTACCATTAAATCAAAATTACCTAGTGTCACGTGGCAAATTTTCGTGAACTGATCCTAATTCATTCTCCCTTTAAAGTAAGTATCAAACCAAGCAAGCAGACCAACGACCAACGGACACATGGAGTGAATTTTCAAATGAAACACGTTATTTATTGCACGATGAGTTTCATAGTGGCTTCTACCAAATATACCCACTCATACAAGAGGCAAAATGTACAATTAAAGAAAAAAACAAATAAAGACAAGCAAAAATTCCTATCGAGGACATGGCGATTTTTCCCGAACCCCTTTCTTTCTATAACTTAACTAATGATACTTAAAAAGTCCTGGTCAACAGCTGTTCTCCTCGTTGATACTTTCACGTCTCCATGGTTCGAACGATAATCTTCAATCGACAATCTTCAATCGACAATCTTCAATCGACAATCTTCAAACGACAATCTTCAAACGACAATCTTTAGGGTTCCAACGATTCATGAGGCGCTTCACTCACGCCCTCATGGGTAGATTGTCTCGAAGGGTATCCATTCCTTCTTCAAGACCTCCAGGATTCAAATGACATTCTTTAAACAACAAGCTTCAAACGACAATCTTCAGGGTTCCAACGATTCATGAGGCGCTTCTTTCACGCCCTCATGAGTAGATTGTCTCGAAGGGTATCCATTCCTTCTTCAAGACCTCCAGCCTTCAAATGACATTCTTCAAACGACAAGCTTCAAGCCAGGTTTCAGGGTTCCAACGATTCATGAGGCGATTCACCCACGCCCTCATAACAAGAAAATCAACACAATGGTCCCCAGGATCACACAGATCGCCATTTCGCGCATCCCAAACTCTGGAGGGGGAACGAACTTCATACTAAAAGAAAATTAACACAATGGTTCTCCACGATCACACAGATCGCCATTTCGTGCAGCCGAACTCTGGAGGGGGAAACGAGCGTGGTGAGCCTTTCTACCTATTTATACCCGGGAGGGTTTTGCACACGGTACCACTTTTAAAGCGAGTCGTGTCAATCTTTTCACGCTCGTAAACACGTTTTTTTATCATGCTTTGCTTCCCCCCCCCCCCTACTAAGCTCACCCCCCTAGACCCGTGGCACAAAAGGCCACCGACCTTACTTACGCTCGTCAACAACTTTAAAATCCCCTTCTCCCTTACTGAGTTTACCCCCTCTACACTCGTGGCGTACAAAGCCATCAACTTTACTCGTGACACTAGCGACATAACATTTACACAGGTAGGTCTAATATTCGTGTGTATTTACTGATAAATAAGCTTTGGAGACACCCGAAGCGTTGTTTCCGTTCCAGAAGCTAATTGGAGACAATTTTTTATTTAAATAGTAGAATGCAAATTAAACAGCAATGCTGGTTGGTCAAATCAGGGGATAACGAAACAATTCTTTTATTATTGTTTCAGCAGTCACTGTTCCAAGCTATATAGGGTATGCTAAACGTCGCCTTTAACCCAGATAATAACCTAATGTCAATCCAACGTAGATTACCGTAAGGGAGGTTTTTCCTACATTAAACCGACGTCGGTGGGATGTAGTACTCCGCGGATCTATGTAAGAACTATATCAGTCTTATGTGCAAACTCGACGTCAGTCCTACCCCTTGGATTTCCGTAAGGTTGCTGGTTGGGGAAGGACTGACATGAACTAAGCCGGAAATTCAGTAGCATAAAACAACAACAAAGAAAAAAGGTAAATTTGATTATGTTATTAATATATATTTTCTTTGACACTTTAGATGAAACGTGCACAAGTCACAACTAATCCACTCAAATAAGTAGACATTCTTAAATATTATACCATTATATCTATTTGACGAGATTTCGGGGAGGGTGTAATGGGGATGGATGACGACTTCCACTTAACATTAAGTTAATTGGCATATTGTCAAAACTGATACATGTATTTAGAGTGCTCCCCCCGCCCCCCCCCCCCGCCCTTTACAAATAAAAAATGTAGGCCAACATTTCATTGAAAAAAAATAAGCTCGAGTTATCTTTCTACAAATAAACAACCTGCAAAGGTAATCATTCATTAAGTACCGTATTCACTATTTCAAGCTGGAAAACCACACTCACCCTTGATTGTAGCTAAAGCTGTGGGATCTACAACTCCAGAACCCTTGGAAAGGGGTTTTTAATGCATTTAGTGTAGGCGTACATCCAGCGGCTAGAAATCTTTGAAAATGACACTGCCTTAAACATTTGTATAAAATTTATTTTAGAGCGGAAACAAGTTTATTTTGTTTACAAATTCACAAACAGCAAGCGCAAACCGTTATTTTCCTCGGTTTTGAAGAGTGGGATTGGGGACGAAGTGCACTTTTTTGTTGTCATTTCATGAGAAAAAAAAAAAACTTGACCCAAATCGGGGAACACAAAGCGGCACATCTTCCATGTGACCTGTGTTACATCTGAATACCGGGTTTTCACCTTGCTATCTTCCAGAACAAATCATTAAATGAGAAGTTTATCATTTAAACGTTTTGGCAATAAAAAAAAGAGGCCACCGTCCAAGTTTTTATATTTAATTAAAAAACTTAAAAGTAAGATCTAAGTCAACATGGTGCTTAAACTTGGTGTTAAATTCATAAAAAGTGATTCTCTAGTTTAAGTAACATTTTCTGGAATTTCTGTGCATGTAGTCCAAGAATTTCACCTAAATGTTTATGGTTATGATCTGTCTCAATAAAAATTGCTAGAGAAAAACTATATGATGTAGAGTGTGATGTGTGTTTAATAAAACCAGTGATGTCTACTGGATTTTTTGTTGTCCAAACCTAGGTCAGTAATAGAATTTTATTTTTATTTTTACATTGTCAAAATGTCAGTGTAATGATCTAAGAAGGAGCAAACAATTGATCACATCAGTTACTTGTTATTAAACGTAAAACTGCATATTATATCACATTGAATATTATTTTTTCCTTCTCAGTATGAGAAATCCGGTTTGTTTTCTCCTTCGGATAACATTTTCTTGCCAATAAACCATTTTAGAATTTAAACCAAGGATTTTTTATTTCATATTTTAACTTCCATATTTTCTCATACAGGTTGACATTTCATGGAATGGGTTTGAAGCAAGAGTGAGTCACTGAATGCCTCCGTGCTCGTGAGCACTGGGGAATGTGTGAGTTCGTGAGTTCATTTAGAGTTAGTGAGTGAATGAACGTAGAAATGCGCGAGGAATGTTTGGGGGACTGACGAAAGCAGGGCAGATCATGGCTTGCTTGACAAATTAATTGTAAAAACAAACAATCTGGCAAATACAACAGCAGTTTGGTGTCCGTGTTGTAAAACTCTGTTATATTTTAGGTTTGAGAACTTACCCATCCAGCTTCCTTACATCAAACCGATGTAGATTTGCATAGGATTTTGGTAAGGTTGGTAGGATTACCGTAGGAGCAGATTTCATTCATCAAACCAACGCCGGTTGGATATATCCAGAGGATATACGTAGGAAATATATGTCTTTCCTATAGGCTATATATGAGCAAGCTCGACATCAATCCTACAGGTCAGCTTTCTATAGGGTTGCTGGCTAAGTAGAGTCGATCAATTTTGTACGACTTTAAGTTTCCTTTAGTCATCTCTAAATGAAGATTGAGCGAAAAATAAAGCAGAGGGCAATGACAGATGCTTTTTAGCATTTCCTGTAAACCATAGTTTGGGCTTTTTTGTTTTTTTCATGACAGCTCAGAACTGTACAGCCATACTCATTATCGACTTGTGGATTTCAGAGCTTCTCTAACATTAGCACTGAACCAAAAAAGTTGGGTTTCGAGACTATCACTACCGTGTGGTGACTTCAGTGGGTGTTCACCGAGCCAGCTTCATTCCTGATGACCGCGATACATAAATGAAGGGATATAACCACGTCGCTGTAAACTGCTGTCTGCGCCAAAAGAACAGTTGCATCCCTTTACCAAGTCTTTCTGTCTTGTGTCAGTTCCTTCTTGCACGGAAGTTAAATTTGGTACATGTATAGATCTGTCTATTATATATTTCAGTAACTTGCAACCTTTGGCATGACTAACTGACCAAACTATACACTGTTCAGGCCTTAAATTTGGCAGGAAGGTGGCAATTGAGATAAGGAAGATGATGGCTGTAATTACAAGTTGTTTACTTCAAGCATGTATTTTTGAAAAATAACAATGTTTATTGCTATGTAACATCTGTATTTTTGCATGTTTGTTTCGTAATAATATATAGTACCGTGCATGTCATAAAAAGTAACCGTATCAAACGTTCAGTTCGGTGCGTAATGTTGTGGTGCGCATGAGTTCTGAAGCAAGATTGTAGTTTATTACTTTTATTATACTAGAGAGAGGAATGTTGGGGTGGGGGGGGGATCACATGATTGTTTATTCCGGGCAATGCCCGGTAGCTCATCTAGTTATATATAATACAGTAAATCACCATAATAACAAGATGATCAAGAGGAACCACTGATGTGTGATTGTTGTGGGTGTCAGTTGTTACTGGAGCTGGCTAGGCCGCCACTTAAATACGGTTCGTGCCAGGGCGGTCAAACTGCCCACACCGTCAAAGAAGAAGATGAGTCTATTGTAGGGCACAAAAGACGTTTATTCAATCATGCACAGCAGATACACCTGCTCTCGACTGGGGGAAGTGACGCAGTCTTATAAAATATATCAATTAACGACAAGACAAGTATAAATAATGTCCCATGGCATAGTTAACAAGAAAAGCATAATATAATATAAACATAAATAATCAGGAGTGGAGATAATAAACGAAACATGAAATTTGCGATATCAGAGAGAGCGAGCGAGAGAGAGAGAGAGAGAGAGAGAGAGAGAGAGAGAGAGAGAGAGAGAGAACAATATTATCTAAAGACATCTAAACATTCTAAACAATATCGTGGTCGTCGATCTAACATAACATTAGCGAGCAAACCGCCTGCTCAGTTAGGCTAATAGTATATTTCAGTATCTAAAACAATTATTATAAACAACATAGCCACAGGACTCTTATATTATGAAAAAGTCTGGTATCATAACTTCCGCAGTCGTATGCTTATGAGGAAAATATATTATTTTTTACAAAGTTATACTCATCGTAAATATCAGATAGCATCTGATATTATTATCTTAAAATCAGCAAGAACAAGTATTAAAGAGCACGTGCCTGTCAAAGAAGAATACGGGTCTATTGTAGGGCACAAAAGACATTTATTCAGTCATACACAGCACATACACCTGCTCTCGTCTGGGGGAAGAGGCGCAGTGCTTGGTGCTTGACAGGCCCGGGGTATTATACCCTTTTCTCGGTAGGCCTACTTGCCCATTCTCCCACGGTCTTGGGGGCGGGTCAGTATAACTGTCCCTCACAGTTCCACACTGTGATTGGAACACGGTTTGCTCTTCTGCACTCCTTCACACAAAATACTGAATACCAAAATGCCACATACCACAACCATACTCATCGCTAGGGAGATGAAAACACAGCGACAAAAGGGCGAAAACACTGAAAGGGAGTGACAGGGGTGTGAAAACATGAATGGAGAACGACTTTTTCAACAGCGCGTATAGATGGGTGTTATTAACTAAAAAAAATGCCTATTTTTTATCAGTGCATTTGATAAAGAATGCTTTCTGGTTTATTATGAATAATCAATACGCCTATTGTCATAATGATTCTTTGGAAAAGGTTTAATATAATAATTTGTGCTTTTAATATAATACAGTGTGTGTAGTCTGTCTTCTTATGAAATGTATTGGTTGGATTTAAGGGGGGATGGGGGGGGGGGGAGAGACATTGGGGGGGGGGGGGGATTTAAGAAAATTTGGGGCATGAAATGATTGAGAGCCACGGCACTAGCCAATATAGACGTACAACCCATGTCGACGTAAAGCGCTGACTGTTACACATCAGTCTTCAACTAACCAGTCGGCATCGCCATGTCAGCCTGGCGTAGATTTTAATAAAGGACCAGATTTCTTCACCTTCTTTCTATTTTTTTGGTGTTTATAATATTCTACCACTCACATTCAATTCACCAAAACAAAAAACATAGTAAAACGTGACAACAGTGAGAAACAGCTGCGAGAGCATTCCACCACTTGAAAGATGGGTTTTAAAATGTTTCTTAAAAATTTCAGTGTTTTGTACATTATTTTAATGCATGCGTATAAAAACACATTGAATTCTTGAGGAATCCACAGCATATTGGAGGCTCTGTGATTTCAGAAGTTGAAAATAGTAACACGATAAATTTTAAAACGTTAGAAATATCTTTCCAAGAGATATTATTTATTTCATGCGGCGGCTGAATCACTGCACAATAGTAGTGTAGGAATGGACGCCATGGGCGCACCTTTTATAATTTTAAAAAATCACAACATTAAAAACATATATTACAAAATTCAACCCTATTAATACATAAAATTGCTATTTTATGGACACCATGGACTCACCTTTTAAAATTTTACCCCCTATCCCACAGTTTGAGAACCAGCAATGTCCCTTTCTAGACCACATAAGCTTTTTCAAAAAAATAAACTCCCAATAAACTCCCAGAGTTTGAGAATCCCTTCTGCAGAAAACGCGACTCTGCACAGCGACAGGTTTTTCCATTTGCCGAAGCAGGAAGATAAATGAAGACTAACTACAACCCTTTGTGTACCAGGATGTTTTTCCATTTTGTCGAAACAGGAAGAAAATAATGAGGAAGATAAATGAATACTAGTGTTTCCCCGGCCAAAGCTCATTTTCTCTTTGTGCTTCGTTGAGGAAAGACTTAACATTTTCAGCGTGTGAATAACTGTGTTAAGACAGTGTATCAACAGGCGACTTAGATAGAGAACTTTTGAAATATTCTACACAAAAAGATTCTTTCATTTTACCAGAGGCAATGGCATCAACGTCACAACATTTTGCACAAGCAATGGATGTTTCTTTATCTCCTGTGACAACTATAAGAGGAATTATAGTAGGAAAAAGCGGATGTGGTAAAACTAACCTGTTATTGAATCTACTTTTAAAAGACGGCTGGCTTGATTACAACCAGTTATTTGTTTTTGGAAAGAGTTTACAACAGCCTGAGTACAAGATTGTAAAAACGGGTTTTGAACAGAATCTACCTAAGGATGTTTTATTTAAATTATTCAGTCAAAAAGATTATTGTATAAAAAAGAACATTTCTCCTTGTCAATTTTTAGAAGAAGTGGGAAAACAAATTAATGTAACCGAGGATGTAGTCAATTGCCAATTTTACAAAAATAGTGATGATGTTCCAGATCCAAATGAGTTAAATTCAGAAGATAAGAATTTAATGATATTTGATGATATTTTATTGGAGAAACAAAACAAATGCGAAGACTATTATTGTAGAGGAAGGCATAACAATGTTGACTGTTTCTACCTAGCTCAAAATTATTTTAAATTACCGAGACAAACAATAAGAGAAAACGCAAATTTTCTCTGTTTATTTAAACAAGACTTGAAAAATCTTCAACATATTTATAATGACCATGTAAGTAATGATATGACACTAGAAGATTTTCAAAAACTCTGTCAAAAATGTTGGGAAAAACCTTACGGATTTCTGGTAATTGATAATTCTAGTGATAAGTATAATGGTAAATATAGATATAAATTTGATTTATTTTACATACCGTGATTTTTATTCTATTAAAATGGATCAGAGTTCTACCTCCGATATTTTAAGAGAAATCGCTAAAAACACAAGATCAAAATTTTCACAGCAAATTGTTGTTAGTAATAATAAAACCACTTTTACGACAGTATTTATGCCTCCTTTAGAATTAGACAGGGATAAACATTATGAAATAGCCTTAATTAATTTAGAAACTTACTATTCTTTCCCCATGTCTATGAGGAAAACAATATGATAGAGTTTTATGATGGTTCAACTTGGCAAAAAGTGTATATACCAAGAGGCGCTTATGAAATTAAAGCTTTAAACACTGCAATTCAAAACCTGATTGGTGATGCTATAAAAATTGAACCAAATATTCAAACTTTAAAATCTGTTATAACAATCAAAAAAGATTATAAAGTAAGTTTTAAAGAAAACAATACCTTAGCTGATTTATTAGGATTTCATCATGAAATATATGAATCGGGAACTCATGAATCTGAAAACATTGTAAACATTCTTAGCGTTAATAGTATTCTAGTTCATTTGAATATCATAAACGGAAGTATAGTTAATGGTACACCCGTTCCGGTTATTTATTCTTTTTTCCCAAATATATCTCCGGGATATAAAATAGTTGAAAAACCTAAAAATCTTGTTTTTCTGCCGATAGCTATGAAAACGATAAATAACTTAGAGGTTAAAATTACAGATCAAAATGATAAACCTTTAAATTTAAGAGGAGAAACTGTCGTCATAAGATTTCATATTAGAGAAATTTAACATCTAAAAATGGCACTATCCAATTTTGATATTTAAAAAGCTGTTAAGGAATCAAAAATTCCCAATTTTAGAGGTGTGTTTTTAAGAACTCAATTACCTGAAAAACCGAGAAGAAAAGAATGTGGAATACTGAACTTAGGTGATGGAACGAAAGGAGGAACTCATTGGGTCGCTTGGTATCGTGACGATTCTCCGAATCTAAGCCTTGGCTGTGACAATGAAAGCCAAGGGCGTGACAAAGTCATTAAATTTTATTTTGACAGTTATGGAATTCAACCTCCTTTAGAAATAATCAAATATCTTAGAGAGAAAAAAGGAGATATTCAATATTCTACTAATCAAGTACAAGATCCTAACACAGTAATTTGTGGGCATTTGTGTTTGTATGTTTTAAAAGAATTATCAGAAGGAAAACGTTTTCAAGAAATTATTAATAGTTTGTATTAAGAAAGCCTATATAAATTTTTTTCTTCAAAATGGTAGATAAGTTTGGCCTTATGCCCAGCGGAGACATTTCATCAACAACTATTATTCCATTTCATAGGTATGCAACCAATCTAGATGATTTAGAAAATGTAGAAGGTTTTAATGAAAATGGAAAGAAAGATGCTATATATTGTTTCAAATTAAATGAAGAAGGTATGTATGTTAGAAATGAAATTGTAGATTCCCCACCTCCTAAATTTATAAGTGAAGTAAAAGATAAACCTGTGAATCTTATAAATGTTGATGGAAAACTTAAAGTTATACCAGCCAAACACTAAAGGAAATAACAAAATGTTACTAAAAGTTTACAACTCTGGTCGAATTATAGGAAGTTTGGTTCCACTTCCTAGATATAGAGAGACAACAGCTTTAAAACGCTATGATGAGGAATATTATCTTTCAAACGGTAAGGATGAGCCACGCACCGTTCTAACTTTTAATTGTGAATTTGAGAATGAAAAAAAGATTCTTGAAGAATTTCCGATAGGTTCAACTTTAATTATTGAAGGTAAAGTTTTAGAATCTTTTGATAACAAATTAGAAATTATGGATGGATTACAAATAAGTTATTCGGAAAATAATTCAAAAGATTTTCGAATAATTGTAAAAAAACAAAAAGATGATTACAAAATCCGAAATAATCTTAATGAATTGACAACCGAAAAAGGAGACGGTGATGTTAGTTTTAAAAATATTCTCATTTACAAAGAGTTTATGATCCATCGCATAAGATTTACACAATTACCAGTAACTTTAGATGAAATAAATTATTTGTAAAAAAATGGATGAACGACGAAGTCGCAGCTTTGCTGATGATATAGAAATTAACATTGATCAACTAGATCTTAGCTCTGATCAACTAGATCTCAGTTCTGATGATGATCTCAACTCTGATCGACGAATTCGCAGATCTGTTAATAAATCTACGAAAATTACTCTGTTTGATAGCCATGCAGTTAACTTAGAAGATTTAAAAAATGTTGAAGGTTTTTTATCTACAGGAGAACTAAATAGTTTATATTGTTTTCAATTAAAGAAGAACGGAATATATAAAAGAGCTGAATTTCCTAAAAAACCCGAATGGGATATTGATATTAAACCAATTAGAGGTGAAATTAATCCACTATATTATAGAAATGATGGTTCAATGGAATTAAAACTTAGGTTTAGCACTTTAGATTATGAAAGAATTAATGGAAAAGGTTATTTTGATGCGAAAAAATCTGAAGAGAAAGGTATAATTCTTTTTAAGTTTTATAATTCTAAAGAGCAAGATCTTTTATTAAGTAATATGGAAAGTATGGTTTTGATTTTCGATGTTTTCAATAAAGAAAAAAATAAAGAATATCTGAGCATTAAAAGAAAAAAACCTTTGATTAGAATTGAACCTAAATCAAAGACTCCTTATATATTGATTAATAAACAATATGCAATTAGTAGAATACGATTTAGTGTTGCACCTGTTACAGATGCTCAAATTAGATATTATTAAAATGGAAGACATTTTGGAAATTAAAGAAGACTTTAAAGTAGATGAAAGTATTGAACAATATGAATACCATGAATACAATCCTATTACCGGTACAAATTTAAACAGCGGAGGAGAAATTAGAGTAAATATTGAATTGCAAGATATTTTTACTCATCCAAGTGAAAGCTATATAATAATTGAAGGTAGACTTACAAAAACAGATGGAACATTATATGCTGCTGATGATAAAATAACTTTATGTAATAATGGCATAATGTATTTGTTTAATTTTATAAAATATCAGTTATCAGGACAAGAAATTGAAAATTTAAATCATCCAGGACGAGGAACAACAATGTTAGGATTACTCAAGTATTCTTCAAATAGACCTAATTCATTGTGGATAAAAGACCAAATTAATAATAATGAAGGTTTTGACACGAGACAAAAGATATTGCTAAAATATCCTGATCCTAAAGGAACATTTTCCTTTTTAATTCCTCTGAAACATATTTTCGGTTTCGCAGAGGATTATGATAAGATTCTTTATGGATTTACTCAACAACTTACTCTGTACAAAAGACCAGATTCAAATATCGCAATTTATAAAGATGATAAAGCTGCCGAAGGAAAAGTTACTCTTGATAAAATCTCATGGTATGTTCCACATGTTTTACCAGCAGATCAACAAAAGTTTGAATTATATAAAATTATTGAATCAAAAGCAAAATTAAATGTTGGTTATAGAAGTAGACAATGTGATTCAATAACAGTTCCTATAGGAACCCAGTTTGCATGGAGGTTATCTGTAAAAGCTTCTCCCGAAAAACCTAGGTGGATCATAATAGCTTTTCAAACAAAAAGTAGATCTGATCAAAAAGAAAATGCAGCGATATTCAATAATCTGGATGTGAGAAATATTAATGTTCAGTTAAATTCTAGGCGTTATCCAGAATCTGATTATCAACTATCATTCCCTAAATTTCAATTCTCTAGAGTATATAATGATGCTGCATCATTTAAATCAAAATTTTATGATATAGATGAATTAGTTAGCAATCCAACTATTACCACTATTGATTATCAAACGCTTTATCCGTTATTTGTTTTCGATGTTTCAAAACAAAGTGAACGGTTAAAAAATAGCATAACTGATATAATGATTAAGGCTACATTTAATAAAAATGTTCCTGCAGATACCACAGCTTATGCTTTAGTTATTTCTGATAAAATAATTTCATTTCAATCTGATGGAAGGAATATGGCAGTTATACAGAGTTAAGCTTTGCTTATCGACGGAGTCGAAGTTAACCTTCTCTACCATTTCATATACAATATTAGTGAAATCGTCAACAGAGTTGCAGTTGTGCTGATCAGAATATGGAAGAGTCTTGATACCATTATCAAGTATATATCGTTTATCATCATAAGGACTTAGAGCTTTCTTATTTATTTCTTTTATGTACATTTCATGTTTATCAGAATTTAGCACATTCATCTTTTTATAATTAATTTCATTATTAAATAAACAATTTTTGTAATCTTCAAATGTAACATCTTTATTAATTGTCGTTTTTGAAATACCTTTTAATTTTTTACATGTCGATTCATCGACAACACAGCCAGGGCTAGAAGCAACTTTATATGTATATGCTTTACTTCTAAGAAAAACTATTTCACTCATAACTTTACCATTTAGTTCATCTTTGAATTTATTAATAACTTTTTTATTTTTAGTTGAATGAAGAAAATGATCTTTTGGATAATCACTTGTGTCTAAATCATCTATTATTTTTTTCATATCTTCATAAACATCTTCAGTTCTGATATTAAGAAAGTATGAATCGGTATCAAATCCAACAACTTCATTAGATTTCCACAGTTCATTAACAACATTGTAATAAAATTGATACATAATCAGTTTGGAATAATCAAGAACACACATTCCTAAATAAATTGGTTTATTAAATTTTATTGATGTTATATTATTAGCAATACCGATTAGGTTTTCATTAAAAATAATTGATTCCTTAAAATTAGGTTTACTTATTAATTTTGTTACTTGTTCTTCATCTGATAATAGTTTTAACTCAATTCGATCTCTTATGTTTTCAAGAGTTTTTCCATAGAAGGAATTATTCATTAATTTCCAAAGATTCTTTTCAAAGTCAGATTTTGACTTAGTTCTTTGATTGGTATTAAAATCAATATATTTTTTTAACCAAGGTTCTTCTTTAAAAGAAATTATTTTGTGAACTTTAGAAATTTCTAATCCAAGGGATTTAAAACATTCCAATAATTTATAATGTATAATATAATTCTTTTTATTTTTTAAATTTAGTATTAATTTTTCTACATTTTCTACTTTTTTGTTTTCTAATTGTAAATAGTATTTTTGCAAATCGCTTAAATCGTCTTCATTTATTTTTAATTTTTCTGGAGCTAAAGGAAATCTTTTGGTGTTTACTTTTGCTTTAACTGTGTAATCAAGATCACATTCGATAATATATCCTCTTCCTTCAGGAACATTTTGTAAAAAACTTTCATCCTCCCATTTAAAATCTCCAACCGGTAGAGGTTCTGACATTCCTGCACCATATAAATTATTTGCATCGAGATACAGTAAATAATTTGATCTCTTTTTGGGATCATAATCTGGTAAATACTTATTATTAGCTTTTACATATCGAGGTCCTAAAACTCCTGAATAACCACCTCTTATTCCCTTCTCAAACATTAGTAGCATATCTAAATCTGATAATAATTCTAGTTTAATTCCTGTATATTTTAATCCACATTGCCAAGTTAATCCAGGAGCAGAGAAACAATAACACGGATCAATTTCATGATTGGTTAGGAAAAATTCTCTAAACTTTTCAAATACATCGGCTAAAAGTAAAACATCTGTTTTTAGATACAAATCATGATAATCTTGTAAAGTTTTACATTCAAAAGTATTCCAAACATTTAGAGCATGTTGGTATTCGTCTTCTGTAATTCCTTCTTTTCTTAAAGTTGAGAAGAAATTTTCTATTGGTGGTAATTGTTTTTCTTTTAATCGATTAATTGAATCAACATATTCATAAGGGTAAACACCTTTTCTTTTGAGTAAATCAACGTTTTGCTGTGGGAAATGTTCTTTCAATCTTGCAAAATCATCCATTGATTTAACAACACCTTCTAAAGAGTTTGATAAAAACCTATAACTATCCAGGAATCTTAATTTTCTGTAATAATTTCCGTATTCAAATGAAATATATTCTTCAGATGTTTTAGCAAGCAATGAAAGTTTATTGTATTTATCTTCATATTTCATTATTTCTTCTATTAAAATATGAAAATCATAACCACTGCCATTGTGAAAAAATACTGGAATTACTTTAGATTGTTCTCCTTCTTTGGTATTACAAGATTGACAAGCAGCTCCTCGATACTTACCATTGTAATGATTGTGTTCTCTTACTTTTTCTTCTTCTGAAAATTCAATATTACAAATATAACAGTTTGTTGCTTTATTAAATTCTTTTTCTTGAGCATAAGTTAATTTAGCTTTAGCTTTTTTATAGTAATTTAGTTTTTTACAGATTTCGTTATAATACATCATAATCATTTCGACAAATTTTTCTTTTGCATCTTCTCCGGTATAAGTATGATAAACGGAAGGACATAAATTATCATAATCGGATTTTATATACATTCCAAAACTAATAGCTTCTTGTTTAAAAAGTTTATTTTCATAAGGTTCATTTGGATTTGGTTGCGTTGTATATATTCTTTTATTACATGATTCAAAATCACAGTAGAAAACTATCGGTAATCTAGATTTGAAATGATGATTTGTAAATTGTAAAATATTATCACCTTCTTTTGGAAGGATTGTCTTACACATTTTGTGATTTAAGCATTTCTCTTTATGGTTATTTAATGTCTCTTCTCTTTTAAATATATTCATACAATTCCTGCAGATGAAAGCTTTGTTTGTGGATTTATCTGCTAATAAACTTTCTAAATTCTTTATAAGACAGTAATGAGTATTTCCATCATCTTCTAAATATAGGAGATCAACAGAGTCTATGCTTTGTTGTTCTAAGATTGGCTTGTTAACTGAGATATAAATTGGATATAGTGAGTATTTATTATCTGGTTTTTCTAATGCAAAAACATTTACACACATATCATTTTGTTTTTCAAATTTAGGAATATCTTTAATTTTAACTGGATATTTAATTCCTTTCATATTGAACCAATCTTCATATTGTTTATATTTTGAAACTCTCTCTTTATTATCATCAGCAGGATACAATTTAGCTAATATAGACCAAAGAAAACATTTATTGTCTTTTTTATTTTGAACATTGATAATATTTTTACTTTTAAACGGATTAGGAATATAAGAAGAACCTCTTAAAGTTTTAGTTTTATAAAGTTTTACATTTGTTTTAATAATTTGATTAAAGACATGTCCAGATCCTCTATCTTGAAATTCAGCAACCCAAGCATCAAACTTTTCCTCAATGGAATCATAAAATTTATTAAACTCATTCATGGAATTTATAGTACCTAATTGTTTTGGATTATAATGTGCTTCAATAATATCAAACGCTAAAGGAGTATTAAATTCAGAAGTTATTATTAATTTAACTTTTACTGTTTTATTGTCTTTAAAATCTTCAACAAGTTTTGTCACTCTTTCCTTAATTAATTTGAAATATCTAGAAGTATTCTTTTCTTTTACATCATCAATAATGGTTTCTTTGATAATATCTTTGAAGATTTTTTCGACCATTTTTTAAGAATTATTTTTAATAGACTTTCTTTTCATAAATTCTCGATATGCTTGTTTATATTTTTCCTTATTTCTTACATAATGTAAATGTTTTTGAAGTTTCATACATTCTTTACATTTTGCTTTATGACCATCTGAACCTTTTCTTTCCTTGTAAAATAAGTCAAGAGGTTTTCGAATAAAACAAGTATTGCAATTCTTCGAGCTTTGCTTGATCAAAATTTTTTCCATTTTATATATATTAAAAATGTCTGAAAATAAAACTTCGTTAATGTCCAAAGATGCATCTTCGCTGATGATCGACGAAGTCGCAGCTTCGCTGATGTATTGTGTAAAATGTAAAAAGCAAACCGATACTATGGAAGGTATTGAATTAGTTAAAACAAAAAATAATAGAAATATGTTAAGAGGCAAATGTGTAATTTGTGGAAGTACTAAAACAAAATTTATACCTGGCATATCCCAAGGGAAAGGAATAGCCAACAAATTAATTAATACATTTCCTTTTGAAATGCATTTGCCGGGTCATAATTTTACAGGACCGGGAACCAATTTAAAAAAACGGTTGAATTCAGATCTCACACCAAAATCTTGGAGTAAACCAATTAATAGAGTTGATGAAGCCGCAATGCATCACGATATTTGTTATTTACAAAATCAAGATACTAAATCCAGAAATGTAGTATGTGATAAAAAGATGATACATTCTTTAGATTCCATTTTAAAACCAACATTAAGAGAAAGAATAGATAGAAATATTGTTGAACCTATTATTAAAATGAAAAAAACTTTTGGAATGGGCGGAAAAAAAAAAGCTCCGACTTCGTCCGCTTTACGAGTGATTTAGCAGAAGAACTTCATAAACCGGTAATGAAAAAATTTAAGAAAAGAAGAGTGATAGTTAATGGAATTGATAAAATATGGGCTGCTGATTTAGTTGACATGTCTGCTTATTCTAAGCAAAACAAAGGATTTAAATATATTCTTGCTGTTATTGATGTTTTCTCAAAATATGGTTGGATGATTCCTTTAAAAAATAAAAGCGGACTAACAGTTGCTGAAGGATTTAAAAAGATATTAAGCAGAGCGGTGATAAACAAGGCTTCGACTCCGTCAAAAAAAAGACATCCGGAAAAATTATGGGTTGATAAAGGAAGTGAATTCTATAATAAACATGTTAAGAGTCTTTTCAAAGAAATCTATTCCACAGAGAATGAAGAGAAAAGTTCTGTAGTGGAAAGATGGAACCGAACAATGAAAGAAAAAATGTTTAAATATTTTACCGCGAATGGTGATCGACTAGGTCGCAGCTCTACGAAATATATAGATGTCTTAGATGATTTGGTAAATGATTATAATAACACCTATCATTCATCAATAAAAATGACTCCTGTTGAAGGAAGTAAAAAAGAAAATGAAATAACCGTGTATAGAAATTTATATGATCGACGAAGTCGCAGCAGCTTTGCTGGCGAGACAAAGAAACAATTATTGCCAAAGCCTAAATTTAAATTAGGTGATAGAGTTAGAATTACAAAGAAGAAAAAATTTTTTGAGAAAGGTTACACACCAAAATGGACAAAAGAAATATTTACAATAGATAAAATTTTATATACATATCCAATTACTTACAAAATAAAAGATTTAGATGATGAAGAAATTATTGGGTCTTTTTATGAAAAGGAATTACAACGAACCAAGTTTTAACGTAACGTAAAGTTCAGCTTTGCTTATCGACTCCGTCGAAGTTGAACGTAACGCGAAGTTGAACGTAACGCGAAGTTGACGTTAAAATTTATTTCTTAAAAATGACATATGAAAAAGTTCAATTAAATATTTCTGATAATCAGAAAGAAAAAATTCAAAGAGCTATGAAAGAGAATCTTCCTGTTACTATTAGAATTACTGCAGAACCGGGAAATGATGTTTTAGCATTAACACAAAGACAAATAACTAAATTGAAAAAATCCTTTAATCAAAATAAAGGAGCTGATATTACTCTAAGTAGAAAACAAATAAAATATAACATGAAAATTGAAGGAGGGTTTCTGGCTGCTCTTGCTAGAATGGCACTCCCATTGTTATCTAAAGTTGTTCCATCAGTAGCAAAAGCCATAGGAATAGGCGGGCTTACGGGTTTAGCAAGTAGTGGTGTTCAAAAATTATTAGGGGACGGATTGTATTTACAAAAAGGTGGATGTCTCTGTCAAATTGAAACTGATGGAAAAGGTTTATATTTAGGAACTGTAAAAGGAAATGGTAATGGGGAGTTTAAAGGAGATGGATTGTATTTAAAACGAGAAGGACAAGTTTATAACGGTAAAGGTTTTTTGAGTGATTTGGTTAAAAGTATTCCGTTTATAAATATGCTGGTGTAACCGAGGTCAGAGACCGTGTTGGTGTAACCAAGAATTGTTTTTGTCAAAAAATTTATTATAAAAATGGAAGCTTCAGATTATAGAATGACAAAAATTCTTGATATTCAAAATTCTCTTGAAAGAACTAAAGAAAACAAAAGAATAACAGTTAAGAAATATGCAAAAGCTTTAAATATAATTGACGGAACTGATGTAACTTTAAAAACTATAGCCATTGGAATGGGAACAACAGGAGTAATACTTTTATCTACAGTGGTTAACATTCCTGTGGCTATTATTATAGAAGGTCTTTCAATAAGTACAGGTTTATTAAGTATAGTTTTAAGATACATAAATAAAAAATTATAACATAAAGCTGATAAACATCAGAAAATCTTATTTTTATTGGAATCAAAACTTAATACAATTCAAACTTTATATTTCTAATGCTCTTGAAGATGGAAAAATTTCAGATGAAGAATTCAAACTTATTTTAGATGAAGAAAAAAAATTTAGAGAAATGAAAAATGCAATAAAAAATAAAAAAGTAAGTGATCCTGAATTAAATATAGATGATCCATTGAAAAAAATAAAAAAACTGGTTTGATTTTTATTCCATTAAAATGTCTTTTTTAAAAATTCAAGATCCTTCGAAGCGTGAAGCTATTGTTAATGAATTTTTACAAACCAAAAAAAATATTCAATTAAGTAACTTAAGCAAAAGAGTAGGAGATATTGAAATGAAAAGAGAATTTTCCAAAGTATTTGCTCCTATCACAGAAAGTACACAAAAAGCAACAGAAGAAACTAAGAAAGAAATACAAAAAATTCCACTTGCTATAGAACAAGGTCAACAATTGAAAATGCCTGCATTACAAGCAATTGCCTCTTCTCCAATACAACAAATTGGTCCGACAGCAGCAACTTATTTAAAGAAATACTTAGGTACAACTAATGCGGATAAAACTTTTGGAATTCATTCTGTAGATGATAAATTTTATATTGGAAATAA
The DNA here is from genome assembly GCA_963931925.1 of Onchidella celtica. NCBI lineage: Eukaryota > Metazoa > Mollusca > Gastropoda > Systellommatophora > Onchidiidae > Onchidella > Onchidella celtica. The sequence goes on from OZ007571.1 coordinate 45,341,522, forward strand.
AGAAATAAAAGTTGATGATGATGATATTATTATTGGAGAAGATAAATATGAAGGAACACCTGGTTTGTGGGAATTAATAACCAGTAGAGATCCTCAAAATTTTTTAGATGAAGACAGAAATAATTATGCACGTATTTTATTTTCTACTAATGCCATAAAACAAAATAATGATCCCAATAATCCAAGACCTAAATCTAGTGGAGGACAGAAATACATGAATATCGTAAAACCGATTTGGGAAAATAAACAATTTTATGATGATGATTCAAGTCAAAGAAGTTTAACTTATTCCGGAACAGGATTTCTTTCTTCAGATCCTAATGCTTTAATACAGAGATTATCATTATTAACAGCTGGTAAAGAAGCAGGAAATACAGGTGTTGTAAATGAAATTGTAAGTATTATAGATGAATTATACAGACAAAAAAGTATTAACACTAATGAGTATAAAAAATTACAGTTAAAAATTGCTATATAAAATGTTGGTAATAAATAAAAACAAAAAAAGAAAATATGTTTATGGAGGATATAGTAATAAATATTATGGATCAGGTTTTTTTGATTCGATAATTTCAGCTGCTACTAGCAAAGTTGCAAAAGAAGTTGTATCAAATGTTGCAAAGAAAACAGCAACTGACTTAGGTCAAAAAGCTGTTAATAAATTTATAGTTGATAAAGTTTTTAAACCAAAAAAAGTAAATAGTTCAAATGTATCTTCGAACACGAACGGAGTTCTATCTCCGAACTCAAAACAAATATTAAATAATTTAATAGGAAGTGGAATTAAATACATTTAAAACTTGAATTTTCTGAGATTCTCAAACTCGGGGGTTTATTTTTTTGAAAAAGCTTATGTGTTTTAAAAGGGACATTGCTGGTTCTCAAACTGTGGGATAGGGGGTAAAATTTTAAAAGGTGAGTCCATGGTGTCCATAAAATAGCAATTTTATGTATTAATAGGGGTTGAATTTTGTAATATATGTTTTTAATGTTGTGATTTTTTTAAATTTTAAAAGGTGAGTCCATGGTGTCCATAAAATAGCAATTTTATGTATTAATAGGGGTTGAATTTTGTAATATATGTTTTTAATGTTGTGATTTTTTTAAATTTTAAAAGGTGAGTCCATGGTGTCCATAAAATAGCAATTTTATGTATTAATAGGGGTTGAATTTTGTAATATATGTTTTTAATGTTGTGATTTTTTTAAATTTTAAAAGGTGAGCCCAAGAGGTCCATTCCTACACTACTCACAATATCATCAGGACTACCGGTACACTGTATAATTTCACATTTAAAACTAAACACCTTACAATACAACTAATCTCTATGCAATTTTCCTATATTGTTTTCTTGTGATATGCCATTACTCCTAAGCTCCATTGTTTTAGAATCTTGTGACCAGCCATTTCGTGCATGCTTGGCCTGTTCTTCTTCAGTCTTGCGTTGCTTGCTGTGAACCCTTTGCCAGTACGCCTTGAAATAAAAGTTGCAGAACAGCAGAATCATGCTGATGTCGTAGAGAAGGGCAGCGAGAGAGAAACCAATTGGGAAGTCACACTGTGTTGTGACGTAAGTGCAGTGGACGAACACCAGAAAGAACTGGGTTTATAACAACAAAAAGGCATGTAGATTAAAGTCTCGAGAGTCAGAGCTTAGCCATCAAATGTTTTGATATTCATATAAAAATTTCGATGTTCAACTTAAAAAAAAAAAAGAAAAAGACGACAATAAAGAATATAACATGTTATGATATCTATACGACTCAACCCCCCCCCCCCCAAAAAAACACACATACACATACACAGAGCGAGGGAAAGTTGTATAAAGGTACAAATATTTTTTAATAGAAAGGGGGGAGGGAAAGAGTGTGTTTGGACGGGTCTGTGGATGTGCGTGTGGACGCGTGTGTTCGTACATGTGTGTGAGAGAGAAATGATGCAGCAACTTCTTACCAGTTGTATTTTGGTGACGTATTTTTTCCACCATAGATAAGGCTGTATGGCCGGGCCTAGCGCTGATAGGCCGTAATAAGTATACATGAACACGTGAACAAGACTGTTGATCAACGGGTGGAAAAATGCTGTGAAGAACATGTAAAAAATAATTATAGATTATACTTAGTATAATTTATCAGAATGGTAAATCATTACCCAGGAATTCCAGTGTTGAAATACACAAACAGCAAACAGGCCTGATCAAAGGGCATGTTCTTGAAGTTGGAGTGGCTTGTGCCAGTTAATTTTTTAACAAAACCAGAAGTCACCTTTAATTATGTGTGAGAACACTGCAGGTAGCTAAACGTTGAGAGCTGATAGTGTTTTAAATATTAGAGCATGTGTATATCTACCAGTTTCATTCTTCTCTGCAAATAAAAACAAAAATTGCTTATTTAGGCCAAAGCTTCAAAAGAGACCAAATGACAGACAGTATAGAAACATAACCCGCCCACAACTAAATCAGTTAATGTCATTCAAACATGGGACCATTGAGGACGAGGTGGGTTTAGGTAGCTCGTGGTGAACACAATTCGTACTTTACTTTTACCACAAAGACATCATTGTCAAAATGAATTGTTTGAACAGTGCCATTTGCAGACATGTATAAGACTGGCGCGGAAGCACCTCCAGGAAGGTTTTTTTTTTTTTTTTTGCTGTTCTTAGTTTGTATGAATGCAACAGTATCAGCTTTAGCAAGCAAGCGTGATTTCTTAACGCCCTAGCGTCCAGGTATTAATTGCATATTATGCAAAACTTCTGAAAAGTGCAAAGCTTATATAAAATACTCAAATACTCTGCAAAAAAACAACAACAAAAAACAAACCCCACAACATAATCTATATTAATCGCGAAAAACGGTTTGTCAATAGGATTGTATTCTGGAAATAGATCAGTGGGTACCAGGTTGGCGTGTTTCAGATATGAACACGGGGCACTAAAGGCATAAGGATTTGAACAAGATTTGGGTCCTTTTCTCTCTCTCTCTCTCTCTCTCTCTCTCTCTCTCCTTCTAGAAATCGACACATAAGATGAAAAACAAGAAGTTGTGTCATAATGCAGACAAAGATCACACTGTAATCATGACAGGCTGTTATTATTCAGTCGTAAGAAAAATCGCAAATGACATCATCTGCCCTACTCACCTGGGCCACCAGGTATGTATCTGACGTTAACCCACCAAATAAATATCATCGTACTGTGGTGATAGACGTGCAGCCCTGTGATCTGGTTGTTTTTCTTGCGTAGGATGAAAAACACCTGAAGAACGGAGGAAGCCAAGAGCTGGCTCTTTAAACTCATACTTTATTAGATGATCCTGTGTCTTATTGAAAGCTTCCATGAATTACCCAGAGTGGGCTTCCACCGAAGTCAGCCAAGCTTTTTCTTCTTCTGCCAAGAGCTGTTCGACATTCTGCTATTTTAATCAGAAACTTTCGCTACACATATTGACAGTGACACGCTGTTCTTGCCACCAGCATAAATGCTGAATCTAGTGAAAATAACAGTAGACGGCGTGATGGGTCGAGACGAGTTAAGGTAGGCTGAGCTGACGTCAGTGGAAAGTAAGACTAGCCAGAAGAATGGAATTCAAAACATAACTTGCGGACAGTGCATTGCTCAGGCTGACGAGGCACGTAACTTTTTTTTTTGTGTCTTTTGAAAAAGCCATTTTCAGAACGATAATGCATTTTGTCCTAAATCATAAGAAACAGTGATTAAAAATTCGTCGAACAATGACGGCGTTCTAATACGTTCGAGAAGGGCTTGTAAATATACGGGGTGGGCCAAAAGTAGGGTTACAGTTAACACTAAGCTTATAATTTATATCTAAAACTGTAACCCTACTTTTGGCCCACCCTGTATATTTTGGAATGTGGTTTCAGGGAATGTTCTTCTCAAATAAAATTGATGTATCCAGCAAAACAGAGTACAGCCGGTCTAATGGAATGTAAATCTGCTTTTGTCATTACTCTCTTGTCGGCCACAATCATTATTTGCGCGCAAAGTCTTTAAATGTGGGATATAATTCTGATGCAATGATTCTAGACCAAGGCCGAGCTAACTTCTTTCTGTGACGAGCCACATCAGCATGGGTCCAGTGTAAAGTGGGCCTCATTCAAAAGGAGGTTCAGCGCTCAACAAATTCTTTGATATGAGAAAAAAACAACTTCTAATGACATAATCCCATAGACCTCCTGAATTTTATATTGTTTATTAAGATAATTATAGTAAAATTAAACTATCCGCACTATCACGTACCCCGGTATAATTATTATTATGTCTCGTTTATATATTTCTTTACTTTCTTGATAATAATATATTTTTGTGAGCAAAGTTGTTTTTTGTTTTTTTTATCAAGCTCTCGCGGGCTGCCGAATTAAAAATTTCCTCAACTCACTCGAGATGAAACTGCTTGGACAGTTAAAAAATTTATAACATTTCTCTGCCCTCGTCAAGACGATCAGTGAGTAGCAACTGATTGAGGCCAACACATAATTATGTATCTTTGATCAGGAATGTCAAAGTAGTCATCTGAACGCCATCAATGACAGCATTATAAAATACGCACAATAAATCTATAGCGCCTAAATAGTGAAACAAGAATTAAATGATATTTTATAATCATTATTCTTTTTTCTTCACTTCAGATAGTAAAACCCTAATATCAGGGCAGGGAGAGCAGGGCACTGCTCTTATTTTATTCAGCGAGCCACAAAATGTTTCATGCTCTGGATCTCTGCTTTACAGGTAAACATAAGCTAAGCAGAAAGAGAATAAAAGGAAACTTACGGTGTCTGCAATTTCTATGAACTTGGAGAAATAATAATACCAGCATATCATAGCCATCTGAAACATAATTTAAGGAAATATCAATCAACTAATCAATGGGTAAAGGGTTATCTAAAAGTACGAACGCTCGGTAATATGAAAATGGACTGAAGAGTTTGTTTATTTGTTGCTGTTTTCCAGCGAATTGAGCTGTTAGATTTTTCATAGAAATCATGTTTCAAATGAAACAGACAAGTGTCAAGAGTAAATAAAATGCAATATCGCGGAAGGCCGCGGGTTGTTTACTTGTCAGGGCCATGAGAAACTGACTGGTGGCCTTGAACGGTCCCCGCGAATTATTGTATGTGAATGGGAAATTACAAAGTTAAAATATTAGATTCACGCTTTTGGGTTTTGATGTTCGTGATTAGAAGTAATGGAGGAGGGGTGAGATAAGGTGAGGATTGCCGACATTGCTAGGTATGACTAGACGTGTTTTGCACGTTAACTGATTAGTGATAGTGCAGAGATTAATACACCAAGATGGAGGTCGGCCAATTAGATTGCCGAACTGATTTAGCAACGGAGTAACCCCGCTGGGTAGTTGGACTAGTATAAAAGAACAAGTAGCATTGAAATTCATTGAGTGCAGACGAGGAGCCAAGCATCGTTCCCGTGATGCATCTTCGGTTGGCCAGTACCTGAACTGTGTTGCACGAAGGCGAGCAGTCCTTGTCATCGGACTGACATAGCGAGAGAGCTGATTGTAGTGACAGAGAGCGCTCTAGAAAGAATTAGAAAAGTCTGGGTGGGCTGACCTAAAGAGTCCACACTGCGCTGTCCTGATTTTCACACCTACAGTTTTAGTAGGTGTGAATAACGGTGACTTATGTTATTCACTCATAGGCATTGAGATAGAGAGAAAACCACAGCTTGGACTCGACGAACGAACATCCCTTATCTTTGAAGAATTGAAGAATTATTGCACGTTGTTATTGAAATGAATAGTGATTGAGTGATTGCATTTATATTATATATTTATACAAGCTGCTTAAATACCTACAAGCCAATTTGTGGCTTCTGTAGGTTTTGAAACGTACTGGGCCATCCCGGCTTTCACAGTGTTCTTATATTAATATATATATGGCCTTTAGCGTCTTTACAGACGGTCTTAGCAGCTAGAATATTCACTTTCACTTTGACTGACAGCTTCTCTCGTGGCTTATTCTACCAATGTTTGACCCGAGAGTGCGATGGCAGTGATTGCAGGTCAGTCTTTTGGGTTCACTTTGGCGAGTGTTTTCATTCCGCCTCTGTCGTTTTGTCAGGTATGTTTCTTTTGCCTTGAAGTCTATTGCGAGCGTGCCACTGCGCAATTTTTGTCTCCATCTGCTTCGATCACTTGCAAGGTTCTCCCATTCATTGGGGTCGATGTTGAATGCTTTCATCGTGACCTTGCAAGTGTCTTTGAATCGCAGATGTGGCCTACCTCTGGGTCGGTTGCCAGTAGCAAGTTCCCCGTAGAGAATTTGTCTGGGGATGCGATCATTTTCCATACGGTGGAGATGTCCAAGCCACCGCAGTCTTTTTTTGCCTAGGAGAGCCTGAGTTGATGGAATGTTGGCTCGGCTCAGAACTTCGATATTTGAGATCCTGTCTTGCCACTTGATCTTGAGAATTTTGCGTAGGCAGCGCAGGTGGAAGGAGTTGAGGGATCTTTCATGTTTGGAGTAGGTGATCCATGTCTCTGAGCCATACAGCAGGGTGCTTAGGACGCAAGTTTGGTACACGAGTACCTTTGTTTTGATGGTCAGCTTGCTATTGTTCCACACCCTTTTTGAGAGTTTGCCAAAAGCTGTGGCCGCCTTTCCTATTCTGGCATTTATTTCAGTTGTTATGTCTGTGCTACCACTGATGGTTGAGCCTAGGTAGCAGAATTTTCCCACTTGCTCCAGAGGAGAGCCATTCAGCATGATTGGGTTGGAGTTTCTCAAGCCTTGTGTCAAAACTACAGTTTTTGAGACACTGATCTTTAGCATGAATTTGTCACAGGCTTTGGCAAGGCTATTGATGAGAGCCTGGAGCGTGGTTTCATCGTGGGCCACGATTGCAGCATCATCTGCGAAGAGGAGCTCTTGTAACATAATATGCTCTGTACGAGATTTTGCTTTTAGTCTGGCAACATTAAAAATGGAGCCGTCCACTCTGGTGTTAATAAGTACTCCACCTGAACATTGACCAAAGGCATTCTTGAGTAGGGCTGCAAAATATATACCAAATAAGGTAGGAGCAAGAACACATCCCTGCTTCACACCGCTGTTTACAGCAAATGAATTGGATGTGCAGCCCTCAAAGTTGACACATGCCCTCATGTCAGTGTGGAAGGATGCAATAAGTTTTAGCAATGTTGGTGGACAGCCTATGGATTTAAGGACTGCATACAGGCCAGATCGGCTTACGGTGTCGAAAGCCTTTGTTAGGTCCACAAAGCATGTTATAAGCGGCCTGTTTTGTTCTTTACATTTTTCTTGGATTTGCCGAAGTGCAAATATCATGTCAATAGTTGATCGTTTGCTTCGAAAGCCACATTGTGTTTCTGGTAAGACTTTTTCCGCCAGTTGTTGAAGGCGGCAGAGGATGACGCGAGCAAAAGCCTTTCCAGTAATGCTGAGGAGGGATATGCCTCGATAGTTGTTGCAGTCGCCTTTGTCTCCTTTGTTCTTGTAAAGTGTGACAATTTTGGCGTCTCTCATATCATGTGGTATCACGCCTTCTTTCCAACACTGCAGTAACAGATTATACAGGTGTGGTAATAGTGGGCCTTTTAGGTCTTTTAATACCTCTGCAGGAATGTTGTCACTTCCTGTGGCTTTTCCAGCAGACAGGTGGTCGATTGCATTGGAAAGCTCGACTAAGGAAGGTTCAGCGTCAAGTTCGCCCATTATTGGCAGTTTTTGGAGGTGTTCCTCAAAATCTGGTGGAATATTTTTCTCAGTTGAATACAACAGAGAGTAATGCTCTACCCACCTATTCAGTTGTTCATTTTTATCTGTGATGGGTTCACCATTTACAGACTTAAGTGGGGCGCTTTTGGTGATGATTGGCCCAAGAGCTACTTTCATCTGACTAAAGGCGGTTTTCATATCTCCCTTTTCATTTGCCTCTTGTATGCTGTTACACAAGTCTGTCCAGTATTTGTTGGCGCAACGTCTTACCTCCAGCTGAAGTTTAGCTTTTGCATTTTTCAAACAAGTTTTTGTACTCTGATTGCAATTTTTGTTATACTCATTGAAAGCAGATTTCTTTTGCTCAATGAGAGGTAGGAGAATTTCGCTGTTCTGGGCTACCCAGTCGTTGTTTGAAACTTTATGCTGTCCAAAAGACTTGATGGCACAGTCATGAATTTTTGAACTGAGAGTGTTCCATGTTTCATCTACCGAGTCACATTGGGTGACATTATCCATGCTTTCAGCAAATAACTTTTCAAATGACTTTCTATTTGATTCATCTCTGATTGCTGTTACATTGATCTTAGGGATTGAAGGGGCTTTTGATCTGTATATTTTCTTGGCCGAAATTTTGATTTTGCTGACTACCAGTGCATGGTCGGTGTCACAGTCAGCACTGTGGAGGGAACGAGTTATTTTTATACAGCCCAAACTCTTCCTCCTTGAGAGAATAAGATCTAATTGATGCCAATGGCCAGACCTGGGATGGCGCCATGATGTTCTTTGGCATCTCTTAAGGTCAAAGTACGTGTTTGTAACACATAATGAGTTTACGGAGCATAGCTCCAGAAGGCGCTGCCCGTTTTCGTTGATGTTGCCAATGCCGAAGTGCCCAATGCACTTTGGCCATGCGGAGTGATCTGCTCCCACTCGAGCGTTAAAGTCACCCAGAATTAGCAGGCCTTCGGTGAGAGGGATGTTGTGGAGAGTCCTCTGCAATGCCTCGTAGAAAATGTCTTTGGTTTCGTCAGAGGAGGTAAGTGTTGGGGCATAGACACAGATAATGTTGGTAAAACCAGACCGGGTGTTCAGTCTGAGTGTCATGATGCGTTCTGACACTCCAATTGGAGTTGCGATCGAATTGATAAGGGAGTTTTTTACGGCGAAGCCCACGCCGTGGATTCTCGGCTGTTCGCTGCTAAGGCCCTGCCAGAAGAAGGTGTAGTTTTCTTCTTTGACTGACCCGGAGTCGGGAAGTCGAGTTTCTTGAAGGGCAGCGATGTCGATGTTTAGTAGCTGAAGTTCTCGATCAATAATTTGGGATTTCCTGATGGAGTCAATATTAGTGAGATCTTGCTGTTGCAAGCCTGGGCGCATTGTTCTGACGTTCCAGGTACCAAGTTTTAGTATTTTTCTGTTTTTGCCAGGTGCACACTTTACGTCAGCTTTTTGACTTTTGGTCTAGCTCCAACCACCTTATGAAGCAGGCTGACGTGGCGGAACAACACCCAACTGCCTGGGGGCTGCCCAGGTTACGGCGGGCGGTAGTTGATCAATGCAGCTGAAAAGCCGCTCCCACCGACAGAGGGGACCCCTGGCGCTCATCCGTACACCAAATGGATTGAGCTTATCACCGGTAACTGCCACCTCCCGTGTTGTGCCCATCCGTAACGGATGGCTGGAGTGTCCTCTCCAAATCGGAAATGGGTGGGCTTATAGAGGAGAGACAGACGCTTGCCAAGCCCGAGCAAACGCCTCCTCGTTTTGCTGCCTTGCCTGGGCTATTTTTAAGAGATGGTGCTTTGCCCAGAGGCACCACCCCTCTCTCTGCCATTCTAGTTAAACCCAAGGGAGAGACCAGGTCAATACATTTGGAACTAGTCCGGCTGCAGGAGATGCTGGAAGCCAGTTTGATGCAGTTCTCCCTGACAACCACCTTCGGGTCTCCACTCCTGATTTTCTGTCTGGGTTTACTCCCATAGCCTTTGCTATCATAGCAACACACAAGGCAGTGTGGTATTTGTATTCAGGGTTACCTTCCCCTAGTCTTCCTCTCTCCCGAGATGACCCACAAGACAGTGGGGGTGACAGTAGCAGGCTGTATTGTGTACTGTCATACAATAGCAGAAAACTCTGGCCTGACATGATATATTAATATACCATTGTAATATTGATTGCAGTAAATTAGATAGATTAGGATAAGTTAGTAATTGGAATTTTTTGCTTTGAACATACCTCTATTGTGATTTGTTTCGTATCTTTATATTTTATGTAATAATATTATGGCCCGGCCGGCCTGACAAACGTATACTTTTGTTTATATAATAATTTCTTGTGTGCTTGTGTGTTTGTGTCCTAGTGTGAGTTAGCTGCCTCTTGTGCAGTCGTTAGATCCCCAAGACTTAACTCTGCTCGTGACAACAAGTAGTGCTACTAGTGCATGCAAAAGCCTCCTAAACTTTCAGAAAATCAAGACAACCAAGCGCATGAAAAGTGTATGTGGAGGGAAGCGGAGGGGTTTAAAAAAAACGCCAAAAATAAAAAATTTAGTGTACCTACTTTATGGACGCCCCCTTAGCATAAATCCAACTTAACCATACAATTGTCCCTACAATGAGAGATATCAGCCAAGAATGAACAATTAACATCTGGTGTAGCCAGGCAACCGGTATCGATGGATAACAAAGTCTTTTTCATGTTTATTGGTGAGGTATATTACCAAAGTTCTATAAAAAAAAATAATTAGCCAAACAAATACGCGAGACAGAGTATAAGCAAGCGAATAAACAAGCAACCAATCAATCAATCAACCAACTAACCAATGAGCAAGGGAGCAAGCAACCTACTAACCATCGAACCTACCAACCAGCCAGTCAACTAATTATTCAACTAAGAAAGTGACAAACAAGCAACCTGCCAGCCAACAACCCAACCAGCCAATCAATCAACCAGTTCTTACCCTGACGGCTAAGGGGTCATTTGAATAGTCCACAGGCTGGCAACCCAGACTGTAGTTAGCAAGATAAGCACACATGAAAAACTGAAAGAAAATCAATAAATTTTAATATGCTTTCGTTCAGTAAACATAGTGCATTACACAAAAGCATACTTGACATTAAAGTGTGCTCTCTGAACCAGAGTATTTTTATGAGATAAGAGCCAGAACTGCTTCATAAAGAATTAATATGAAAGTATCACGTAGACAACCTGTAAACATTATTGGTGTACTTATGTAGGGAATGGATATTTTGGCGCGAGTGTTTTCATCATTGTTGCAAGATCAGTTCTCCATTTATCTTAAACGGGAAGTCGCCAGTTTAATTTCATCAATGTGGAGGTAATGTGATTAAAAAAAAGAGAAAAGCCCACAACATTTAACTGATCAGAGATAATTGGAAATCAAGCTGGTTGCTGGGATATGGCAATGAGCACATACACTGCAAAGATTTAACTGGGATAATAGAAACATTGAAAGACATTTTTACAACTTGCCGAATTTTAACTGAATAAGACGAAAAAGTTTAGGAAAACGGTTACGATGCAAGTTGTAACGAGCTCGAAGATGATTCTCCATTTCACTTTGTCTGCGTTTTTCCGCCCTCCTCTTTTTCTTCATAGTCTCCGCTTTTCTGTAATTTTGCTTCTTTTGCACGTCACAGCTAATTTCTTTTACCTCTTTTTGCAATTTTTCCAAATAATCCAACTTCTGTCTGTCTGTCTCTCTCTCTCTCTCTGTCTCCCACTCTCCCCCATTCCGTCTGTTTTCCCCCTTGTTCTCGTTCCGACTTTCACCATGCCCTTCTATGCCACCGCTTTCTCCATGCCGACAAAATCACCTATTGAAAATTATTATGATAGGCTAAACACGTTAACTGTGCCCCGAGAGTACCTGAAACTCTCAAACCCTACTATAAACCTTCTATTCGCTGCCCGTCAATCTTTGTATAGTGACTTTACTCGTATATAAATTGCAAATCGATCTCTGGGCCCCATTCAGGCAACATTCTTTCCGTACCACATACAATCGTACCTCGTAGGTCATATAGGACGACATAGCCACCAAAGCAAAATTGTAAACTGTTAAACCGTAGCCCAAGTGGACGGGTTTTCTGTCTTTCATTAATTTGGGACCTTTCCATACAATCAGGTAGTAGATAAGTATGGCAATGAGTGCAGGAACAGGACTCTTCACAAACAGCCAGTCTCTCGTCCGTGGATCTAGAGGATGGAATGAATGTTTAGCCAGCGAGCAAGGAAACAACCAATCTACCTCATGAACGGGCGTGTCGATACTTTTGGTGGGTTTGAATAAATTATGAGTACCTTATCGTTGCTTGTGATGAGATCTATAATCTCGCAAAGTGACGTATTGTTAAATGTTGTCTTAAATAGTTCTGAAAAGAAAAACAGAAAGATTTTGGCCACAATTTAAGAAATCTCACTCTCACGAAAACGCTGTCCCGAAGAATGGAAAAAGAAGAAAATGATTGATAACCAGTACACGATGTGGCCGACGCCTTGCTCTGTCACTGGCTCGACCAAATAAACATGCCCTACCAGACAGGACATTACCCATCCTTTGGGCTTGTTCGGGGTAGCTTCTAAAGATTTACAATCGTAAAATTAACGAATATGAAATTCACAGTTATGCTCTATGGTGCTAGTACAAATGTTCGGAGTGGTTTAGTGCGAAGATTTTCAATTTTACTACAGTGCTAAAATCCCTCCAGTTTGCGATGGTAAATCGCATGTGCCAATGGCAGTGCGCATTGAGCAATTAAAAAGCAGATCAAATGAGAAAAGACGTGCGATGTGAATACACTTAGGACGATAGAACTTTCAAAATCCACTCGACAATTTCACGTTCGACATTTTTACGATCGTAAACTTGTCGCAGCCACTCCGAACAATCCTTTACATTTACAACTGTTCAATATTTTATTTTCGTCTTATGCCAAATTAATTTCTCTGGTCTTTCTATGATGCCGTATATCGGTCATCTCTGGGCGCCATAAATATTTTATATCAGACTAGACAAAAGTGAGTCCACAGACTACCGTTACCGTTATTTTTACCTCCGAGACTCATAGCTTGATCATACAAGTCCATAGCGTAAGTCACAGGATCGGACCTGTTGTCAGCAGTGGTAGCCATAACTGTCGCAAACCTGAATACCCACACACCTGGAGAATGAATGAATTTACTCGAGTTAGCACCACTAAACTAGAAATGTTGCTGTTATTATTATTATTATTATTATGGTAACTAGTGGCACTTACAAAACTATGAAGGTACTGCCATTATAATACCGTTAATACTGGTATTACTTCTCCCACTCCCACACCGACTACTACTCCAATTCCATCATTACGTACAAGTTACAACAATATTGACACTGTTATCGGATTCTAACTACAATGACAGTCATCCCAGTCTAATTATTGCTACAATTCAGTACCAGTTGTACAGACGGTCCTTCATGTATAGCAGTAACAATCTGCATTTCCTCTTTACTGAGCAATATAAAGCATTCTAAACATTGTGAGCACTGTCACATTATCAGTTTAACTTCCTGACTGATACAACACTTAAAATCATGTATCACTGTATTGTTTGTTCTCAAATACTTGCATTTACCACTTGCAAAGAAAACACAAAACCCATGCAATTTTTCCATGCCTAATACTTTAAGAATATTGAGCGATTCATTGTGTACACGAACATTTGACACAAAGCACTGACAAGTAAAAAAATCACACTTTACACAGGATAAAGCAGATGGTTGAAAAAAAAAAACAACGTTCTAAATTTCGAACCATTTCGAAGCTTCAAACATATCAATTGAACATCTACAAATGATAGTAGACCGACTGTAGGTACTAAACAATAACAGGAACTGTGTTCAGCACAAAACGATCCACCATCTACGGAATGTTAAGCTCACCTTAAACTCACCACCACTTGACCCTGATATTTACAACAAAATGAAACTGGCAAATCAATGCTGGAATACGAGATCTGACGCTGGCAAGAGTATAAGAAGATCAGCAGTAGATCGTACTAATAAGAATTAATTTGATACATCATTAATGAAGCTGATCACCTAACATGGCCAATCTCATGGTCTCACCTTCCTCAATATACTCGCAAAAACAAGTTTCATAACCAGAGTAACTTCTCAGTAACTCAAACTGGTTCTTCTCCAAAGGCAAGTCTCTTACAAATAATCGATTTAACACACACTCATCGTCCAATCGTGCTATTGAATACACAGGGTACATACTGTAGCCATGATAAGGTCCAAACTAGTATACGAATGGCTTTGGCACATTTACCTGCCACAGCACCGTATTAATATCCGATTACGTAAGCAAGTGGGCGTCTCCCAATGAGCCGGTACCGGCAGTCGTTTCTGTGCACGTTTCCTGCTGAAAGCATCACAAGTTTGGAAATCGGTTTCTTATATCTCTTCTATACTTCAGGTAAGCATTTGCACATTGAACTTAAAATGAACAGAATGAAAAGCTTGTCCCACAAATTTATATAAATATCAATTTCCTCGACAAGGTCGTCCATAAATATGAAATGAAGCCCTAAAATTTTATAAGAATTTGTTTTATTACAAGGGTGAAAAGGGTTTATGGGTTTTCCTTGACGTTTTCTGACGAAATTTTAGGGAAGTTTTGCTATGGTCAAGATTCCCATTCCTCAGCCACTAAGTTAGCCTACCTTGATCGCTTTTTTTGGAAACCTTGCGGGGCAATATCTACTGTTATCACTGAAGCATAACGGCCAGTAATAGAAATAGTAAGTATTGAATGGAACAGGAACTACCCGAGTGAACGGAAATGAATTGTAGTTTGGAAAACAAAAAAGGGAAGAATACAACAGAATCTACTACCATTGTGCATCCAACCGCAACAGCTTTATTCACAGGTCAAACACCGAACGTTGGCTGAATCCTCTTCCTGATACATGTACATGCATTCTTCGTGACTATGCGTTTCTTCGTCCCCTATTATTTATTACCAACATGTATCAACCTCTCGCTTTTTACAACTAACATTCGAAGATAACTGCGATAATAAAAGAAGAACCCCCCCCCCCACACACACACACGCACACGTAGGAGGATATTGTAAATGAGAAGTAACAAGTACTTTTATACACATAACAAAATCTGGACGTTTTTCTCTCAGGAGAATTTGAAACGTTCTTTACTGACCGATTAGCTTCAAATTGCCCCAGCTGTCTGTCTCGCAGGCTGTTCTTGTTTTTCAATTATTAGGTTCAGTTTTATCACAGTGACGTCTGTCCGTCTTACAAATAATAATTTAAAAAGGTACTTGTGCACGAAAATGCGTCTAAGGTTGGGTTAGTGCCAGCGACTTCAGTCATCTTTGTACAATAAATAATTCATTACTAATTCTAATTACGTTTGTTCTCCTCCAGATATTCTCTCTCTCTCTCTCTTTCTCTCTCTCACTCTCTCTCTCTCTCTCTCCCTCTCTCTCCCTCTCTCTCTCTCTCTCTCTCTCTCTCTCTCTCTCTCTCTCTCCCTCTCTCTCTCCCCCCCCCCTCTCTCTTTTCTTTTTTTCTCCCTGCCTGTTTATTTCTTACAGCATTAAAAGTAGTATTTCATATAGCGGAGAAAATATTAGAACTCAATAAAATAAATACAAACCTGATTTATGAAATCATTCCTCAGCTCCTAAATGTGGTAAACTAAGACAGTGAATACACATTCTTAGAGCTCCATACTGTGAGAAGTCAGTGGACCATGGAGCGCATGCCAGCGCCAAAAGCCAAATATATACGTTTATACAAGAAATGATACACAAAGTGCTTATCACAGATCGAAGGTAAACGGGGACATTTTACACATATAACATGCTTAAGGCGCGTACACGTATAAATTATAATGTAAAGAGTGTGTCAGAGGCCTGGGGTGCGGTACACTAGACGTAGCTGCTTGGCACATTTAGCCACAGTTTATCCGCCTAAGCGACTATTCAGCTATTGGAACTCGACGTGTGCAATAGGGAAGACAAACATTCTAGCTTGCAAGTCTTGACACGATATGGGTTTCTCCCACGAGACCATTCATAAAGTGCATAATATACTCGCTTTTGCCAATTTTGACATCCCCCTGGCCAAATCCCCCGTGTACGTTCCGTAATGCTTGGTCTAAACCCCCACACCCTTGTACGGCCGTTATAATGGTGAATGTCCATGATAAAGCCTTGGTATGTTTTAAAACTTCAAGCGGCATTTTGTATGGATTGTCTGGTTGTTTCATTAGATACATGACTTTTATATGATCCAAAACTTAATTTCCAGAATAAAATACAAACAAAACTAAACATCTTAATTCAGTACTATAACCGAATAGCGCAGGAACTCTTCCCTGACCCCCCACCCCCCCAGTACATTTTTCAGTGATATGTTGAGGGCACCCCTACCCAAACCAAGCGTACATACTTTACGGATGGTTCCCAGCGGAAAAAACATTGTCAGAATACGAATTTTACAGGGCAGGGATGCCTTAGTTAACCCACAAGAGACTACGTAACTTACAGAAGAAAATGGCCGGATATAACTATTTCATTAAATTCCCAGCAAATGCTCAGCGAAGATAAACTCAAAATGACGACAATAATTATTTACATTGATTTCTCGATAAAAATTATTATGGTAGGTCTATGCCACGACCTCATCAAATAGCGTAGCGAGATGAATATTTCTTTAATGTTTTAAACGCTTGCAAATGGACTAAAAAGATAAAAACAGCCAGGAAATCTTCATAAAATCACATAATGCCATTTGACGAGTATTTTAGGTCAGCGGAAGAGCATTGTTTTGTGCCAATCAAGCAGCTTCATCATGACAGCGTCTAGAACCATATCAGAATCACTATATTATTATAATGTGTTTTGAATGCGTTTTCTCACCTGAATTCGTCTCTATGAGCGTACAGTAAATTATTTTGAAAACAACAGGAACAACAAAACAAAAATAAACTTAAACAAAAAGCAAGAAGAAGTAAACAAAACATTGAGCAACTGTCAACCACATACACAAACAGACAAAAATTATTGTTGCTGAGCACTTTCTCACGATTTATTTAACATTGTCTGGAGATTGATCATAGATTAATGATCATTAAAGTAGTGGTTGTTGAAACTTGGATATTCAGACGATCTGTTAACAACAGCAGAATTTTCATGTTACATTATGTTTCAATACACAGTGGTAAGAAAACAATAATTTCGTCTTGAACCGAGAAATGTATATTGAAAACAAAATTCTCATTTCCCGTACATGTTTCATCAATAATAACGCATAGCCGTAAGTTACATACAGTTTCATGACTCGAGACAAATATCGTAAGACAAGCAGGCTAACAATCAAACAAGCACAAGTATAAAAGTACATCAGGGTTGAGCAAAACAGTGAACAGTTAGCAATACAAACTAAACTAAATCTAGATTTTTAATGTTCATGCAGAAGAGTAACGATACATTTTGCTTATCATTGATACATTTGCAATTGTCCTTTCAATCTAATCCAATTGTTTAAAGCAGCTATGTTGTCAGATTTTCTGTCTTTCTTTTTAAATTTGTTATAAATAGCAAAGTATCAGTCAACAGAACTGTTAAATGTAACTGCAGTAACAATAACGACAAACCAACAAAATGAACAAACAACACAGGTGACAACATTGTATTAGCCATGTTGCGTGGGTTACATTCTCTCTCTTTCTCTTCCTCCTCTTTTCTCTCTGACCTTTTTCTATGTTGTATGTAAGAAAAGGCTTCATAGCCGTTCCTCTTACCCCCCCCCCATACCCACTAACCCCCCAGCCCCCCCCCCCCCACGTATGACATTCATTCTTCATGTGATTTTGCTTTTTGAGCGCCATTTGAAAATTGTTTTCCGTTGCTTCCATGTCCCGATCCGTTACGGTAGCTCTTGGTAATTTGTTGTTGTTGCAGTTTGAGGCCTGACTCCTCCCTTTTCCTTTCACGGTAGTAATAATTGGTGAACAACACAATCATGCTGATGGCGTAGAACACTGCGTAGACAACGAACCAAAATGGTATGCAGTCTTGCCGTGTCAGACACTGACAGGAATGGACCATAACAATTGCAAACTGGGTCTGTAATCAGAAATGTATATATGTATAATATAAAATAAATACATGCAACTGAGTCTATATTTCTTATAATAACTAAACCATTGCTAGTACGTGGAGCAAGTGCCTCGCTGGGAAAGACAGAAGCAACCAGTGAATCAGGCGTGGGCGTCCAGAGTTGGAAAGCACAGAGCAGATTCTGTCTGACAACACCAGCAACAAAAACTTCCAGAACCCCGACCACCTAGGTCATTGCAGATTCCAGATGGGTCTATACTATTATGTTATAGATACATACATGGCTTTGCACAGACAATTTTCACCCTTAAAATTAAGGGGTAACCTTCAATTTTCCTAGTATGACTTGTGTGACGCTGACAATATTATGTCATCTTCACGCCTTTGGAAGTGAGTGACTCTCAAAAACGGGTCTGGGACTCAACTGTCCATGTCAGCAAAGGTAGTAACTAACGTGGTGGTGCCATCACAAATCGCCAAACAGTGAGACCAGCGTCTCCATAAATAGGTGTGACCAGATTCAGCATGGCATTTACCACTGCTACCACCCCACTTCTCTCCCCGCGACCCCCCCACCCCCATCTCTCCCGTTTCCCTCCAGTGACGATTATCACTATTACTATCACAATACTCATCACCATCACGATCATAGTTACTACCATCCTGACAATAAGCATCATTATGAAGGATATTTCAATCACCACCACTTTCACCATCACAGTTCCACAACAGTGATATCTTTATATCATTACGATCACCGCCATGGATAATTAAAACTATCAAACTCAACATTACAACTGCGGCTATACGACAACTATCATATGTAAATAAAAAGGCTAGGTATATTTGGGCAGAATACGGCCTAAATAGCAAAGAACCCTGGTTCCGGGTTATTTGGGCCGATAGTGCGAGTTTGCAGTTTGCACTCTTCTGGCTTGTTGTCCTGAAAACACAAAATTTGTGTCCGTACAATATTGCCTACAGATAGCGTCAATTACCACCGCTTTTTGCGGTGGCCATTGACGGTACGTCGACCGCCAATGGCTACCTCAGCCCCTTTTCGCCTGATTAGTCAATCTGACAACCGCCCATTGATACAAACTGACTAGACCCTCACGCCCTCAGGTCCATCTGACCATTTCAATGCACACTTGAATCGACAATGGACACCGTATTCCGCGGTGACAATTGACACGCCTTTGTCTAAAATACCTTTGGCCCAAATAGCACAGCACCGGGTTGTAGAGGCCGTATTTGGCCTAAATGTACACTTTCAAATAAAAATACAACTGCGAACATAAAAATCACTTTTTCACCAGCATCCATCCTCCCTAAAACATACGTATAATTTTTCACTTACTTCAAATCATGACCATGCTGCAAAGAAAACATGTTTCAGTTCAAAGGCATAACTATGGTTAATTCTCATCACCCGCACCAACACGAATGTTTTTCGACCTGCACAAAATTCACATCACATTCAGCAACCACTTTCACCATCAAAACTGTGTCTTCTACTCACCAATTGTATCTTAGTGACGTATTTCTTCCACCACAAATAAGGCCTCACTTTCGGGCCAAGGGCCGACAGGCCGTAGTAGGAGTACATAATCACATGTACAAAGCTATTTACCATGGCATGGAAAGTGACTGAAGATTCGGAAAAATAATATACAATTTACAAATCAAAATGAGACAAGTGCAGCCATCAGCAAAACAACAACAACAACAACAGAAAACACAGATATAATGCTGAGACAAATTCATCTGTTTTAATGGGCCATATAAATAGCAAGAGAGAGACAGACAGACAGACAAACAGACAGATATACAGACAGAGAAAGACAAAGACAGAGAGAGAGAGAGGGGGAGAGATAGAAAGAAAGAAAGAGAGAGAGAGAGGGAAAATGATTTCAACAGTAGAGACAACATACGAGAACAATTGCGGTTTTTAACAACTCAGAGTTTACAAAGAAACTGAAAACTAACACTGTGAAAGTTTCGGGGAGTCACAATTGTCATTGCTTCGGCCATTCTCCACTCGGCTCCAGTTTGGCGAGTATTATTATACTATTCCAGCATTTGGTAAACGAAGTGTTTATCCGTCGATACTGACGGATAAAATTTTCCCTAGGATTTTTTTTATCCGTCAACATAATTTCTGTATTTGCGAGTCATCTCCCCTGATTTGAACCCTTTCTCCGTCTTCCTCCCCTGTTCCTTACGAGCGTACATCCCGATGCGATCAACGTTCATAATCATATTGGGCGAGTGTTGAAAACTACATGTATATTGAAATTGGAGAGACTTGGAATTTTATTGATTTAATGGATACACGAAGGTTCAGGTCTAATCCGTTGATATGGGGTTCTTGGTTTGGTCATAATTATTTAGTAAGACTTTTCTCACAAGTAGTCAGGGTTCTCAATAGCGTAGTTGTTAGCATCCCTGCCCGTCAGTCAGATGGCAGCGGTTCAATTCTCAGCACGGCAGCTTTTTTTTTTTTTTTGTCACGTCTTTTTATTATATAAGGTAAAGGCCGCCCTTATCCGTCAACATTATCGACGGATACTGCGCAGGTTTATCCGTCAACATTAGCGACGGATACTGCCCAGGTTTATCCGTCAACATTATCGACGGATACTGCCCAGGTTTGTACGGCAACACTATCGGCACTATTGACGAATGACAAACAACAATAACAACAAACAAACTGGATTTATTCCTAATGTTATTGGATTTTTAAAAATTACCAAAGACACTGATTATTGTCAACATTATCGGTGGATACTTGGGTTTATCCGGGAACACTATCGGCACTATTAACGAATGACAAACAACAACAACAACAACAAACAAACATGCAAACTGGATTTATTCCTAATGTTATTGGATTAAAAAAAAATTACCAAATAGACTGATTACTGATAAAAAGACTTCTATTTAAGAAAAAAAAACAACACCCTACCCCGCTGAGAATCGAACCACTGTACCCCCGATTGGCAGGTCGATACAAAAAAAAAAAAAATGAATTTCTTCCGTCATTGTTATTGGATTAAAAAAAAAAATTGATGCCTAATAAAAAGACATGACAAAAAAAAAAAAAAAGCTGCTGTGCTGAGAATTGAACCGCTGCCATCTGACTGACGGGCAGAGATGCTAACAACTACGCTATTGAGAACCTTGACTACTTGTGAGAAAAGTCTTACTAAATAATTATGACCAAACCAAGAACCCCCATATCAACGGATTAGACCTGAACCTTCGTGTATCCATTAAATCAATAAAATTCCAAGTCTCTCCAATTTCAATATACATGTAGTTTTCAACACTCGCCCAATATGATTATGAACGTTGATCGCATCGGGATGTACGCTCGTAAGGAACAGGGGAGGAAGACGGAGAAAGGGTTCAAATCAGGGGAGATGACTCGCAAATACAGAAATTATGTTGGCGGATAAAAAAAATCCTAGGGAAAATTTTATCCGTCAGTATCGACGGATAAACACTTCGTTTGGTAAATTGAATTTCCTCCACTGGAGGCAACTCTGTATAGATGCAAATGACAAAGATTTCCATGAAGAGTTGCCTTTCCTGCATTTTTGCCTTTTCCCTTCCCCCCCCCCCCCCCCCCCTAAATGACAAAGTAGGTCAGAATAAATCCCTATGATAGGGTAAATGACAAAGTAGGCCAGAATAAATCCCTGTGGTATGAGGGTGAGTAGCGAGAATCACCTGCTCCAGTGTGATTGTTGTACTATAGTCCGTTCACCGCGGCGTGATCACGGTTTAGTTGGATTTTCTCAGCTATTACGAAATACAGCATCCTGAATTTTTTCATGCAATCTTACATTTATCATGACCCTACAAATCTTGAATTTGAAGTCTCTGCACGGCACCGTTCTTTCAAAGAGGCGAATTCCTTTGATCTTTTCTTTGTTTCAATTGAATAGGCCCCAAACTTATAAATAATTACAGTATACGCGTGTTCCAACATGATCTGTCACTTCTCGTTTCCCTGTAGTTGATCTAAATTCCTAAATATAGTAACAATCTGTGGTGAATTGCAGTGGCGTAGCATCACGTTAGGGACTTGAGGTTTGCTTTACACGTAAATGCATTTATTGTTCCTTTCCTGTAAGATAAAGCTCCTACAGATTCATTATCAATTGAAAACAGCCTTCTAGTTATGTTAAACGGTAACATCCTGTGAAAGATAAAGTTTGTAAAGTAGCTAGGCTTTCCAATCTGTATTAAGTTGTGAGAAATAATACATATCGAGATAAAAATATGGCCAGCCTTTCCCCTCTGAGTCCCTGTCATTGCAAGAGCATGGCCTTGTGGGTACAATGATCAGGCTGCGGACTTGGGACAACCTTAGGCCCAATAGAAAGGTTAGCCCTAACAAGGTGTTTTTTTTTGTTGTTTTATTTCAAAACAGGCAAGCACTTTTCGCTGTTTTTTAATGTTTTATGTCGCTTTCTGAGTCGGATGTCTCCATTGGATTGATGACGATATTCGGTTGAGAAAATGAAAGCCTCGTTTTGCCAGTATTCTTCCTCCAACCGCGATACATGGTCCTCTCACTTGGAGAAAAATTCTGCAGCGACTGTTTTCAATGCTGCATGAGTTAGATTTTGGATGTCTGACAGTTTGAAGGTCTTGTTCTCCAATGTTCCGCATCGTATTGATTTTGATGTTTACATCCACGATGAAAGGAATTCTGAAATTGAAAGATCTCTGACAACGCCTCTGACTCTGTTTTGGGCTACCAGTGAACAATCACGAGAGTTTGCTTTAAAACTCATTTTAATCACGTGCTGTACCACATTTTAGTGTGACTCAAAACCATGTGTTAAATTATTACAGTAAACCACCTAAATGTTTACCCTTGTCGGTGCTCTCTTTATTTATATACCGCAAATAAACAAAGTCGAAAACTACTTGAATAATTCGGGGGCAAAAAATCAGGGTTAGGGTCATCACAAATCTAAGACTTCATGCCAAATTACATTCAAATATCATCTACGGTTGCAACGCTACGAGCAGTTTTCTGTGAGCATGCCTCGGTGAACGGACTATACATTTGCACTCAGATTTGAGCAAAACTTGGGTACATAAGAATATTTGCTTCAGGACAAGACGACCGCGCTACTATATGCAAAGTGATAATCCTCGAGAGTTAGCTTCGGGCTAAAATTAAGAGTGTCCTTCATTCCTAAACTCTGATCTACATAAATATGCTAACCATTATGCAAACATCTTCCCGAGTTGTCCATTTGAAACATGTTAATGTGACCTTATTACAGACGACAGCCAGCCCGAGACCTGTATCTATTTTCATGTCATGACCAATCCATGAACGCATTATTAGACCATTGGCCATCCCCCGCTGTGAAACTGAAATCAGGACGATCTATTCATTAAGATGGGTATGGTGACAAACGCGTTGCTAATTATAACGGCAACAAAAGAGAATCTTTTGACCCAAGCTACAAGACGTCTTTGATAAACCTGACTTACAATGGATGGAAGTAAAAATATTCCTATGCTAGGCCTATCTGAGTTTGACAACACATTTCTGAGGTTCCGGACCTGTGGTGAATTTACCCCCCCCCCCCCCCCCCCAGTTGGTGAAACATCTGATTCTGGGTTTGTACATACTGACTCCCCGTTGCTTTCATGTGGTTGAAGTGAACAATTACTGAACAAAGCGGATGCTTAGGTCTTTTGTCCAAAAGTAGCCACAGACAAAGGTCGGGAACCCCTGAGATATTTTAACTGTTATTAAACAGCATTGTCTGCATTCTGTTGGGACATGGCAACTGAAAGACACAAACACACACAAATTAAATGTCTAGATCTTCATAGACGTTGCTAAAGCAATAAATTTTGGTTTTCAGAAAAGTTAGTAGATAATTCTTCTACTCACTTTTCAGGTCACCCACAACAATGAAAATTGTTCTTGTACATGTAAAGGGCTTTGTAAGTAGACTAGGCGACCCTAACAACTTTCTCTATTAGATCGCTGCCCGTACATTACAAGCCCCAGTTAGTTCATAAATCGTTGTGCAAAAGTGAACACAACGAACCAAACATTTTCATAGCATTTTTTCCCCCACTGTTAGAGGCGAAGGAGAAAAAAATTGAAGATTGCATCTATAATCTATAATTTAAACGAGTTGCAAATCTTACGCCAAGAATTCTGAGATAACAACAAAACCTAGGAACATGCCGCTTTCACCTAAAGTCCTTAAAAATAATGTAGTTTGATATGGACGAATAAAATTTTATATCTGTATTATGCCCAGCAACGATAAATTTCCAAGTTAAGCTATACTTTTTCCGCGCCTCCGTTTTATCTAACGTTCCTACTGTTTTCTGTCCTGTCTAAAGTGTACAGAAGTGCAACAGAAATTGCTTTATTCCAGTTTTAAAAAACAAAAAAAAACAGCACACATCTATAGAAATGTGCAGAATTCGGAAGATCTGAAGTAAAGTTGTACAATCATAATCCAAAAACAGGTTTATCCCGAACAACGCCGGACGCCCCAACAAGTAGGAAATAGATCTAAAACGATAGAACAATGTTAAGTTTTAAGAACCTGTCGATAGCCATTCATATTATGGGTGAAAAATGCGACATATAAATGTCAAACTTATGCCACCCGGCAACTGACGGTTCAATGCATTCCTTAACATGAGGGCTATCAGATAATAATATAGACAAAGAAATGCACGAATAGGGAAACGTAATAATCCAACAGAATCATATCTGTCATAAGTCACCAAATGACAGGGAAAGGAACAGTTTTTGCTTGTTATCTCAAGAGTATCAAAAATGACTTATGCCATTTAGCGAACAGCAGTGACGATATACAAGATTAGCTTACCTGCACCCCCGGCTATAAAGTTTACAGCCATCCACCAATTGAAAAGCATTGTACTGTGGTGGTAGACGTGTAGGACGGTAACCTGGTTGTTCTTCTTGCGCAAAATGAAGAAGATCTGCTCCGGTCAAAGTTATAGAAAAATACAATGAAGACTAAATCAACAAGCGAGTTAAGATTTGATCAAACATTAACATACACACAGCGAGCGAGCGAGAGAGAGAGAGAGAGAGAGGAGAGAGAGAGAGAGAGAGAGAGAGAGAGAGAGAGAGAGAGAGAGAGAGAGAGAGAGAGAGAGAGAGAGAGAGAGAGAGGCAGAGACAGACATACAGACAGAAACACAAACACACACAGACAGACAGGCAGGCAGAAAGAGACAGAGAGAGGGAGAGAGAGAGAGAGAGAGAAATTAAAACAAACCTCATATAGAACCCAAAGGATCAGGAAAAAATGTTCAAATACTTCTCATTATATTCGTAATACTTGCTGCCCTTGTATTACTATTATAATTCAAAGATTGTGCTTAGATGTTTAGATAGATAGATAGACAGACAGACAGACAGACAGACAGTCAAACAGACAGACAGACAAACAGACACAGAGATAGATAGATAGATAGATAGATAGATAGATAGATAGATAGATAGATAGATAGATAGATAGATAGATAGATAGATAGATAGATAGATAGATAGATAGATAGATAGATAGATAGATAGATAGATAGATAGATAGATAGATAGATAGATAGATAGATAGATAGGTAGATAGGTAGATAGGTAGATAGATAGATAAACACATACTGTATCAAATGTTTCTAGATATTTGGAAATGTAGTACCACCAACACACATTTGCCACCTGAAAAACAGCAAGAAAGCAATATTAACGTGAATTAAAATTCAGATGAATGCCGAGAGACGATAAAGATAGAATCCGATGATGGTGATGGTGGTGGTGATGGTGGTGGTGTGGTGGTGGTGGTGGAGAAGAAGCTTGAGGGCGGAAGGGAAGAAGTAGAAAACCATAAATTTTAATATAACTAGTAGTTTCATCGATTCGCACTTTACATATTAATTAAAGTCCCTAGCCTAAAATCTCTAAAATATATTTTAAAATGTCTATCTCTGTCTTAAAAATAATTGTTTGACCGAATTTATGCCATTTGACACACAAATGTAGATGAAAGATGTGGGGTGGTTAAGGCATGAGTTCTTTTGATCACGGCTTACTTTCATGGCTAAGGGAGTTTTTGAATAATCTACTGGCTGGCACCTCAGGGTATATCCTGCCAGGTATGAGCTCATGAAGAACTGGAAAAAGAGCAGATAAAAAGAAAAATTGATATAATATAGTAGTATTTCATTTTGAAAACATACAATGTTCATGTTGTTCCTGACAGTTATAATTGTCATACCAAATGATACCATGTATAGTAATGTCAGTAATACTATCCACCCATCAATCCATCCATCCATCCATCCATCCATCCATCCCACTTTAGGATTTTCATTCCAGCATTCACCCTGCCTCATAAACCATGTAAGTCGAAAGAACAACTAAAGCGAAATTGTACAGCGCCAGGATGTAGCCCAAATGAAAGGGTTTTCTATCTGCCATTACTTTCGGGCCCTGCCATACGAATAATAAATATAACACAACAGCGGTGACAGCAGGTATGGGACTTGAAACAAAGAGCCAGTCTTTGAGCCTTGGGTCTGAAATAAATTACAGTAGTTTGTGTAATGAATTATGAAAACATACTGATTGTCAAAAGATCAAGCAATACATGTACAAAATGAAAACGATACAGAAAGTTTACTCAGTCAGAAGTCTGTGGTTTCTATTAAATGTTTATGGTCTATTATCCCTATGATATTTATGTGAGACTTTACATTTCACACGAGCATTAACATTTTGAACAAAATTAACTTGCCATGTGGGAAACAATCCGTCGTCATGAAGAAAAAAAATGTGGTTTAGTGGAAAATAGGGAATGCATTAGGAATAAAAAGAACAAACAAACAAAAATGATATATTATGTTATCCGAATGTACGTTCCTCCTTGATAGTGTCACGATCACGTGCGTGAAGATGGTCACGACCACGTGTGTGATGAGTACCTAACTTATTTACCTTTCAAACCCAGCTAACAAGCCAAGCAAGCAGACCAGCGATCAACGGACACATGGAGTGAGATTTAAATTAAACGATATTTAATTATAAATGCATGACAAAACTTATGTCAAAACATTCAACTCATGATTATCACATACATAATCACAAAAACAGAGATATTTCAAATTTACTCTTGGGGATCATAGCTATTCTCTATTCCCCGTTTCACATCTAGATCTAACCCCTCTGTCAATAAACTTAATTACGTATACTTAATAGTCTCTGTCAACAGCTGCCCTCCTCGTTGATGCAGTTTCACGTCTCCAGAGTTCACACGATCCTTTCTAGATCTCTAACTTCGACGATAAAAGGGGAAACAGACACCCCTGGCTTCTCACAAATAAGAACACACAGTTCACACCCGCCATCGTAGATTACTAGCTCCTTGAGGGGTTCTCATCATCCCGTCCTCAGGACTCTTCAACTTCTGCAAACACACAGCACACCGACGGTTCACACCCGCCATCGTAAATCACGAGCTCCTGAAGGGTTCCCATCCTATCATCAGGACTTCTCAACTTCTGGTCCCCATGGCACGACCTTCCACTTGTCGCCCGGACCGATAAATTCTTCTTATTGGGAAATAAATGTGAACATCATGGATCCCTCACACACCTAACACTTCTGGTCCCCACTGGCACGACCTTCCACTTGTCGCCCGGACCGATAAATTCTGCGTCTTCCTTTAGGAATGAATAACTTGGGAACCTCATAGATTCCTCACATACATAACACCCCTGGTCCCCATGGCACGACCTTCCACCTGTCGCCCGGACCACTTCTCGCTGCGTCTTCCTTTAGGAATGAATAACTTGGGAACCTCGTGTGTCGAGCTTCTCCTCTACTTATACTCCCGAGGTCTTTGCACACGCGACTACTTTAAAGCGAGTCGTGTGTATCTATCCACGCTCGTCAACAATGTTAAAAACCGTGTTTTCCCCTGCTAAGCTCACCCCCCTTAGACTCGTGGCGCACAAGGCCACCGACCTTCCTCGTGATAGTAATCTTTCATGCTAGTCAACAACTTAAAAACTCCCCTTCTCCCCTACTAAGTTTACCCCCTCTATACTCGTGGCGTACAAGGTCATCAACCTTAATCGTGACAATAGGTCGAAATGTCTTACCTCCTTGTTTAATGATCCATTCGTATAACTCCTTGAGATTTGTGATCAAGCTGGAACTGCTACTTTCAGACATGATGGCTTGAGAACCGAGTGGCGCGTTATTGGCTGTGAGGTTACGTTGGCTGAGCTTGGACGATTTGGAGAGAAATGCTATGCTTCTTTGATGGACTGGTTCCGAGAGGTTTGTGTACGCTTAATCTGGGAAAGGAAATGAGAATGGCATCGTTTTATTGAATGCGAAAAAATCAATAGGGACAATACTATCCCTACAGACGCACTTCCATAATTATTTGGAAAAACTTTCTATTTCACGAACAAAACTACTCTGTGATCTCGCACCAATTCTGATTCATTCTCCTAGGGTATGCACGTGTGCGGGACTTGTCGTGAAGGGAAGTTCGCCACAGCCTAATCGCATGACGGCCTAAAAATTGGCAGCAATCCCACTGAGATAAATAAAATAAGTCATACAAAACGATCAAAGCAGACATAAGCGCCTTTCTCTCCCAAATTCTAGCTTGGTATGAACTCTATCACTCCTGAAAATTTTGTTTCTCTACGAATTACGACAATAGAGGGAATCGGGGAGAGCATCGCAAACCCATATTTATACAGAGATGGATAGGTGTAGATATTTGTTGTCACAACCAGGGGAAAACTGAGTTGAATAAATAACAGTGATTCATAACTATGAAAGAGCTTTTGCCCAGATCGAGTACATGTATATGTATGATGTATTTTATTATATATCTGTACATGTTGACATGCATTCTTGATAATAAAGATTATTGGTGTCTATGTATGTAAGTAGAAATGATGACACGGGATTGTAAGTCACACGTATGGAGTATACGGAGACTGAAACTGGCACACAGTAACGTACATTTTTTTTAATATGTATATAATACATAAATATTTATATGTTACGGGCAAAGTATGAAATCAGGCAAACTAAAGAATGCCGAAAAGGAGACGTCAAAGTATGAAGTATTTAAACATTGCACATGTTTTGCACATTGCATATTTAAACATACACATTGCTTAGGCATTCTATAGAATGCGAAAAGACAATCAGACAAACTACAAAATTTTGCCACCAGTAACAGGCGTTTGACCTTCGACAAATGCTTCAATAGTCATTTCCATGTTAGCTTAACAGAAAAGAAAAACTTTTCATGATTGTATTTTCAGACTCTGCTTAAATAGCTAATTCACCTGCAACAAGTGAATCAATATCTTATTTATTTCATTATAGTGTGCTCTCGCACGTTTTAGTTTCATACTCGTATATTGCTAGATATAATTTCATAATTGTGTTTTCATACTGTGCTTAATTATTCATCTGCAACATGTGAATATGTACATGTAATGTAATATTAAGATTTTTTGTTGTTGTTGTTGTTGTATTTCTTGCTTGATTTTCAACAGTTTCTTTCAATTAAACGACAGAAATAAACCTTTTAATGGCTGTTATTTCATACATTGCCCAGGCGATGCTCGTCATTCTATAATGCCTAGGCATGCTATGTAACAAATCAAAATAAAGGGACTATTTCATACTTTGCCTAAATTTGTCTAGGCATTCTATAGAATGCCCAAATTTCATACTTGGCCGGTAACATATATATACATTTTTAAACAATGCCTAAGTACATATTCAAGGCGAAATCTCAAAAAACATATTCAGCATTCAACGTGCCAGCGTTTTTGAACAATTTTCTATCCACATTCATTTTTCATTCAATTAAGCTTTGCTCCTATTGTTTAGATCTTTGTAATCATCATAAAACATATCGAAACATGAAGCGCATTCAAGTGAATGATTGTCTTTTGCTTAGCATCACTGCCTAAAGTAAACAACATAATCTCTCTTTACTACGTTTAGCGAGTCAAAACAACAATAATCTGAAAAACCGAAATCAAAATGATTCATTGTAGTTTTGACTTTTTCTGTATAAACTTTTTATAAACCAGTAGTGAGGACAATTAGCGAAGTGCGAATCTCTTCGGCAAATCGGACTTCATTCATGATTCGTATGGTACCGTATTTCTGGAACTCAGAAACATTGCTTACTGTGACTTTTTATTTGTGTGAATTGCTAACCACGACAAGTAGCCTGCATAAAGAATAAGCAAAAGCCATCAAAAGAAAAAGGTTATAGATACTGCGTGGCACGCGAAGTTTTTTTATTTCTTTACTCTCACAGATTTTCATTAACAGCGCAGCATGGTCAAAACAAGATAAACTTGCGATTTGAAATAAAAGATGCATTGGTCAGACTCAGATCTACTTCTCTAAACCTCAACCCCCCTCCTCCCCCCCAACCATCACCATCACCAACAACAACAACACCCCCCCCCCCCCCAATGATGATCATGTGAGTAGAATAAGATTATCTGCTTGGATTTATTTGGGGATTTTGCGATGTTGTGAACAAAATTTACCCGATAGTTTTTTTCATCTGATACAGTAGTAGATTCGTCTTATCAGGTTTGCTGAACTCAGTAGGAGTGAAAACTTTTCAAGATTCCTCAGCCGACATATTGCAAAAACGACACGAGGAAAAAAGTATCAAACATAATTAATAAGTGGCATATACCAAAACAATTACTTCTGAAGAAGTCTACTTTGGTTGCCTCCCGTGGGTGTCAAAACAGAACATATATGTTAAAGATCTCGCAATTTGTCAATTTGCAAAACCTGTCTCAAAGCCTGACCATCATTTCCTACCTCCTACTATCCCGATATCCCACCCCCACTGATTCATGTCCAGTAATTATTCGGTCACTAATTAGGTCAGAGGTCAATTCGATGACTATCGCTCAGCACTCAATGTAATGATCTGACACTTCTCGTGATGACGAAAGACGTTAGCGGGAGGCGTGGATGCCAAATCTCCCTGGTGATTTTGAAACGTTCCTTTATAACATTATTACATTTAAGCATCCATGACTTTTCACAATGGAACAAAAATGCTTTCATGTTTCACCAAGAAAAGATGAAAAAAAAAAACACGCAAAAAACGTGCGGATAAATTTTAGTGTTTCCCACAGTTTCCTACTACTGCAGACATGTTGTTGTTGTTGTTGTTTGTTTCTTATTTTAAATAATTAGGTTAAAGTAATATTTTTGTACAAAGCTCAAAGAAGCAAATCAGGCTACAGTCTAACAACTAAAAGTCAGTTCCATGAGATTTGGTGCGAAATGTGAGCCCATGCAAAGCTTCAAATAATAATCCCAACAGTTTTCGAGAAAATCGATGTTGACCCCTCTCATCCTAAAAACGACGCACTATGTTAAGCAATGGGATATGTAATTAAACATGCCCATGTCATCTCTGTCTCCACTTTACAGTTAGGTTATTGCAGTTTGTCTCAATTTGCCACTGGAATAAACATTTTTGTCTCAGATTTGCAGGACTAATTTCCAATTTTTCTATGGGGCTAAGTACACGACTTGCAGCATTGTCGCATATGGGGGCATGGAGGTCAATTGTATATTATCTGTAAAATATCAGTTTTACTATCACTTTAACTGTAGTACATGTAATTAGTACCGTACATTTGGCATGTTAGAATGCACACAGGTGTAGCAGGCCAGATTATACCCCCGCCA
Organism: Onchidella celtica; assembly: GCA_963931925.1. Taxonomy (NCBI): domain Eukaryota; kingdom Metazoa; phylum Mollusca; class Gastropoda; order Systellommatophora; family Onchidiidae; genus Onchidella; species Onchidella celtica. Next base: position 45,373,198 of record OZ007571.1, read on the forward strand.
GACTATACCCGGGGTTAAACTGGCCTAGCCCAGAATATACCCCGGGGTATATTCTGGGCTAGGCCAGTTTATACCCCGGGGTATACTTTGGGCTAGGCCAGACTATACCCCCCCCCCCCCCAGTCCAGATTATACCTCCTGCATTTTTTTTTTTTTAAACAAGCCAAGACCACCGTTTATTTCAACTTTAGTTTAAATTGTTCATTATCACTGTCATCAGGTATCAAATTGGAGCATATATTCTTGACTCTTGTAAATTATGATACATTTCAGAGGAAATAAACATGCATTAAAAAGCATTGATACACAAAAGGTTTGAAAATCCATTCAAATTGATATGACTAGACTTTAACACTAATTTTACTTGTGCCCGTTGGTACTATTATTGTGTTTTTTTTTCTATAATTAGTTGTCCATGAGTTAAACATATATTGTATTTTTTTGTTGTTTAGCACCACTGACATATACATGTACTTAGTGGCAAGGTATGAAATACTTATAAGACTCATAAGTGTAAAGCCATATGAATTTTATTTTAATTTTTGAAAATCAGAAATGTGCTTGATATGCCAGAACTATTATATCTACATTTAAAGTTACAATAATGCAGAGAGAAAAGGCCGTGAAAGAACACACAGAGAAAACAACAACAACGACATTTTAATAACCCAACTGACATATGGTGCAATTCCACCATCCAGCATACATTAAATACTTCACACGAAACTAAATATGTACTAAAGTTTTTTCACATCATGAACTTAAGGGGCCGTTCAAATATGATATCACGCCTGGAGGGGGGGGGGAGGGGGGGGTCTGGCAAAAATGTGAGGAAGTGTGAGGAAGGGGGGGGGGTCTCATGGAAAAGTGATATCACACCTTTTAGCCTACTTCAGTGTATTAGAAATAGATTGAAAACTAAGATTTTTAAAACATTTCAAACTAACTTTCATTTGCTCGCGTGTAAGTATATTTAGAATCTAGGTTATTTGTGCAGTTGTTGTATGTCAATTTCCATTTGAATACCTACAGTACAGCTATTTCTTTTTCTTCTTTAATACATTCCATGCTCCCCATTGCCTACAAGTCTAGATTAGATCTAGATCTTTCCTTCCAGATTATCACAAATATCTAGGCAATTAGAGAGTTCATATACTTATAGTTATATAGGCCTATAGACTATGGCAAAATCCTGTTGTATGTTGTGATTTCTTAGGAATTTGTTTTTAAAGATATAGATCTAGCAAAGTGTCTAGGTAGTAGGTAGGCCCAAAAAAGTGTTGGCACTCTTAGTTTCTTTTACAACTAAATATAGTTGAAATCATGCGCGGGCCATTTGTATTAGATGAATAATTTTTTTGCATTTCTTGTATTTTGTCAGCTTTTGCCTATTGTCTCTAAATAAATAGTCTCAGCTATTTCTATGCCAAATATGCCTTTGTATCTTTAATTTATCAATGCATTTTACTATTCCGAAGTAGTCTAAGATTTAACGTATAATGTCTTATATATTGTCAAATGTGTGATATCACAGGGGGGGGGGGGGGGGGCTGGCAAAAATGTGAGGAAGTGTGAGAAGGGGGGGGGGGGTCTGAAAATCCCCCCAAAAAGTGTGATATCATATTTGAACAGCCCCTAACCTGTCCAGATCCACTTGAAACGTTACAGAATGCTAACCAGTAACATACAGTAATAAAAATAAAAACACAAAATCATCTTATTTACTCTTGAAAATAAAGAGAATATAATCAATATCAGAATCATCATCATCATCATCTTGGAATACTATAAAGATAAGAGGGAATGTAAAAAATGACCTACACATCATTCTAGAATCTATAAGCAGCAAACCATGTGTATCAACTACATGTATTATATGTAAAACATGTGTTAAACCTTTTCAACTATTCAAGTAGAACTGGACAGAAAGCTTTATTAAAGGGGGTTGGATAGTCGTGAAAACTGACAGATTAAATCCACTGAGACAACAGTGCACTGTAGAAAGTAATTACAGTATGTTACGGCAAAAAATTCGATGGATGATGTTGCGTTAATATTTCTTGTTAGTAAATTCGTTGATAGCTTATTTGTTGAAATGTATACATTTCATGCAGCTCATAGTTTAAGGCACTGGATTAGTTTGCAGGGCATTAGAAGAATTGCAGTTATGTATTTTAATGAATAAAGGCTTGTCACTTGCGGGTGAAATAAAATCTTAAAAACTTAATGTTGTATCCTTGAATATTTTGCTTGATGATAGTATAATCTGGACTGGTGGAATATAGTTTGGCCTAAAGACCACAGGTTATTTCAATCATAGTTTAATTCATTTTTTTATCACTGTCAACGGCCACCATAGTAATACATACAGACATACATTCTTGACTTCCGTAAATCATAATACAATTCAGAGGAAAAGAACATGCATTATTATGTATTGATATGATATGGGGTGAATATCCATTCAAACTGATATGATTCAACTTTAACCCTCATTTCACTCAAGTTCTTTGTCATGTTGTAGTTGTTTTTGTAGTTGGTTGCCCATGAGTAAAATTTGCACTGTATTGTTTGTCTGGCACTGACATACAGTTAGTCGCAATGGACGAAATAATTAACAGACTCCTAAAAATGAAGTCATTTTAGAGATTTTTTGTGTGCAAATACACAGTTGTTCAATCCCTTGGCAAGGGACGTGTCAAGCTTAGGCAGGTAAAGACGGACAAGATCTTTTTTTTTTTTTTTCTCGCGAGTGACATACCCTTATTCACTATAACACATAAGTTCAATCTTTCAAATGCCTTGCAAACTAATCCAGTGTCTTAATCCATAAGGTACATGAAATGTATATCTTTCTACAAATAAGCTATCAAAGAATACTATTCACTAACAAGAAATTCTGTTAATGCAACATGATCCATCGAATTTTGCCTTAACATGCTATTGATCTAATTACTTTTTAAAATACATGCACTACGTTTGTCTCAGTGGACTTGCTCTGTCAGTCTACACAACTGCCAAGGCTATTTCACTAAAGCTTTCCGTCCAGTTCCACTTGAATAGTTGAAATATGTAGTTGATACACACATATTGCTGCTTATAGATTCTAGAATGATTTGTAGGCCTACACTGCCGTTTTTACACTCCCTCTTATCTCTTTGCATTATTCCAAGATGATGATGACGATGATTCTGATATTGATATTTCTCTTTATTTTCAAGACTAAATAAGATGATTTCGTGTTCTTATTGTGATTATTGTATATTACTGGCTAGCATTCTGGTAACGTTTCAAGTGGATCTGGACAGTGGAGTTCATCAGGCGAAAAAAAATATAGTGCCTATTTAGTTTTATTTGAAGTGGATGATGGAATTGCACCATCTGTCAGTTGGGTTATTAATATGTTTTTATTATTTTTTTCTATGTGTGTTGTTTTCTGGCCTTTTCTCTCTGCATCATTGTAACAAAAAATACAATGCATGTTTTACTCATGGCCAACCAATTATCAAAATATAATAATAATAATAATAATAATAATAAAAACATGAGTGAAATGAATGCCGAAGTCTAATCATATCAGTTTGAATGGATACTCAACCCTTTTGTATATCAGTGCATTTTAATGCATGTTTGTTTCCTCTAAAATGTATCATGATTAACAGAAGTCAAGAATGTATGTATGTACACCAATTTAAACTAAAGCTGAAATAAACTGTTATTATTATTTCCTCTAATTGTATTCTGATTTATGGGTGTCAAAAATGTGTTCATATATGAAATGAATTAATATATCTGATGACATTGATAAAGAACAGGCTGAAATAAACTGTGGTCTTGACTTGTTTTTGTTTTTTTTAAGTAGGGGGTATAATCTGGACTGGGGGGGGGGGGTATAGTCTGGCCTAGCCCAAAGTAACCCCGGGGTATAAACTGGCCTAGTACCCCGGGGTATATTCTGGGCTAGGCCAGTTTAACCCCGGGTATAGTCTGGGCGGGGGGTATATTTTGGCCTGTTACACCGGCAACAGTTTTGACTACTGTTCACAAAGGATTTTCTGACAAATTATTGCCCTTGTCCAGTCTATCTCCACCACTATCTCCACCATCACCATTTTTACCTTCAACACCGCCGTGAATAGCCACATCGCAATCAACACCAAAATCATCATTGTCTACACCCTACATTACTATTAGCTGTGGACATACCTATTTGCTTTTACTGAAGTTTTCAGTACCCTTTGCTGACATGATGACCTAATTGTTTAACGCCCATTGAATGCAAACTGTGCATTCTAATTGACACCGCCCGTAAGATATGATTGATGTATGGAGCATACATGTTTGAATTGTGGTTTAAATCTTGAAGTTGTTGCAGGATAGATGCTAGTCAATCAATCAGTTTAGCAGTATTTGAAAGTGAAACATAGCTATCCACAAAAGAAAATGGCAACAATGAGAAAAATTCGTTTGTTTTAATGAGCCATGTAAAGATGTAAAGAGTGAGAGAAAGAAAGAGAGGGGAGAGTGGAGAGAGAGAAAAGAGAGAGAGAAGGAGAGAAGAGAGAGAGAGAGAGAGAGAGAAAGAGAGAGAGAGAGAGAGAGAGAGAGAGAGAGAGAGAGAGAGAGAGAGAGAGAGAGAGAGTTAAACGGCAACTCGACCAACTAGATGGATGGTAACGTGACGACAATGAGTTTCAGTGAGATCCAAATGCAGCAGAACACTAGAACACATGTGTCTCGAAATCACGGATCTCACGAACAAAGACTTCTGTTCCGAATTTATTTCTCAATAATTCTTTGCAGTTATGTCACGCGAACCTCAAACTGTGACACGGATTGGTCGAACTGGTTTACCTGCTGCGAGGGTAATCCAAGTAACCTCAAATTTGACGCCAGTGAATGGCTGTTGTTAGGAGAGAGTATAGTATGTTACACAGAAACCTATGTTGAACAGTGAACACAACTCTGTAGCTTCTCTATTTGGCATTGTGATTAGACTACGTTTCCCTAAAAACATTCCATTTGAATTCTTTGTTCAGTTAAAGTTTCTCCATTCGGCACCACTTACAAACTGCCCTTGCCTTACTGTGGCACCCCCAAAATGAACAAAACCAACAAAAAGGAAACGGGCTCAGGCATAGTTAAGGTCGCATGCCGTTGTGTGCAGGCATCTCTCTCTCTCTCTCTCTCTCTCTCTCTCTCTCTCTCTCTCTCTCTCTCTCTCTCTCTCTCTCTCTCTCTCTCGTAGTCTTGTGGACCGTTTGGGGCGCCACAGGTAATCTGGCAACCAGCATCTTCCAATCCTCTCGGTTTTCTGACCACCTGATTGTATCGCTCAACCTCAAGCCCGTCCATTCTGGGATATTGTCCTCCCATTTCTTCCTCTGTCTGCCTCTCCTTCTCCCTCCTTGCACTGTGCCTTGCAGGCAATCAGTGATGATTTCATGACATGGCCATACCATTTGAGCTTGCGTCTATTGACCAAGGTCAACAGGTCTTCGTAAGGCCCAACGTCTTGCCTGATTCTCTTCCGAACTTCTCCGTTCGTGCTATGATCTTTGTATGTGCAGGCATAATTATGATCAGCCTTGCATCATCGCTGTCGTCTCGTGAGCGTGTTTTTTGCTTTGTATAGCGTTACTTTTGTTATTCGTGTGTGTGTGTGTGGGGGGGGGGCGCTTTTAAAGGGGATATTATTTACCTCGAATATGCAACATAACACTGTGTGATGATCGTTTCTCGTACTCTACGAAATTCGACGAACGCGAACCAGATGAAGCTACCCTGATGAATTCGAGTTATCCGAGCTCGTGTAATTGGCTAGCGCGCGAGGTCCCACCGGCATTAATTGTCGTGGGGTAACCAACCAAAAAAGTCTGCCGATCGAAGTCGACTTGTCTGTGCCCCGGCTAGGGAAGCACCAGCCACAGTGACTGAAACAGGAGCTACTGAATATTTATTTAATTCAAGAAATGAGTACGGGGTGGGTTTTAGAACTTCAGGAGGTGAAAGAAAACGACAGGCAGGCATTTCACTCCCAACCAATCTTTTGACCTTATCCGTCCCCTTCCCGCCAAATGTTTCTAAGTTAAAAGATAGGAGCATTACATAATGTCGCAGAAGGGGGAGGGGGAAAAAGGGAGCCCCGTGCACGGGAGAGGCCACTCCTGTTGCGACAGAGAGAGAGAGAGAGGGAGAGAGAGAGAAAGTGAGAGAGAGGGAAAGACAGAGTAAAAAGGGGAGAGAGAGAGACAGAGAGACGGGGGATAAAGCGGCGGGGGGGGGGGAGGGGGTTGAATAGGCCTAAAGAGGAGGCAGGTGGACAGGGAAAAGATGGGGGTATATAAAGCCCCCTTTCCATAAAGACTTTCTTGATCTGCAAAAAAAAAAAGCTTTCCGCTAGCTGATTCTAAAGATGTGTTCTCATGTGTACGGAAACGGAAACGACTACGACGTGCGGAAACGACTAAAAAAATCCATCAAGAAGTAAAACAGAGAGGGTGTTCCCATGTGTGCGGAAACGGAAACGACTAAAAAAAAATGTTCGCACTTGGTAGCAATTTTTAGCCGTTGCCGCACTGCCGCAGGCCGGAACTTACGTCATTCACCCTTTTTTTCCCCGCGCTTTTTTTTTTGTACGAACTGAAACCTGGCTCTGTGGGTCAAACAGTGTGGCGGAAACCTTCGTATTGCAAAGATGCCAAGACCGTGGCACATAACAAACAGTGATATGAAGAAGCTCATTTAGCTTGTTAGACAAAACAAGACACTTTTTGACGTGAGGAGGCCAGATCACAAGGACTACCATTTACACAATTAATATATTTGGGAAAGTACAGCAAAGGCGATGGGGAGAAATGATTGGCTGTTGAGTTTGTGCTTTATCCTTTGACTTCACGTTTGTACTAAAGTGTTTTTTGTTTGGTAAAGCTGTAAAGAAACTGCTGCTACGTGAACACAATGATTACCAGCTAAACTGATATCTTAATGTATATATGTAGTAATCATCATCAGTGGGTCACCTCCATAGATATACACTACTGAACTAGATTCCACGCGTCGGTTCGCCAGCCGTCTCTTTCCCTGCTTCCCGGCGCGAGCCGAAATGGTCCGCATTGAAACCCCATCTCACCATCGCGATGTGGGCTGAGCGCTCGATGCTGCCTAGGTAAGGGGTTGAAAAATAGCGGTGATTGTGATTGATTTTGTAGCTTTAATTTGATTGTGATTGCTTTTGTAACTTTCATTTGTATATAGTCACTCAAATACCATTTCCGTACACTATGACATAAAATTGAATAAAATTCCTCGACTGAGAAAAAAACAACTATTCAACCGACACAACTCACCACAACTACAATGTAAAGCCAATGGTGTTAATGTGCATGACACGGTGCAAGAGGGTGGGGTAAGCCCAGAGGGAAGAACGGATGACGAGGATAGATAGATAGATAGATAGATAGATAGATAGATAGATAGATAGATAGATAGATAGATAGATAGATAGATAGATAGATAGATAGATAGATAGATAGATAGATAGGTAAACCTTAGAGAGACAGAGACAGAGACAGAGAGAGACAGTGATAGAAACAGATAGAGAGAGAGAGAGAGACAGATCGGGAGAGAGATATAGAGAGAAAGAGAGAGAGAGAAGCGAGAGAGAGATAAAATAGATAGATAGATAGATAGATAGATAGATAGATAGATAGATAGATAGATAGATAGATAGATAGATAGGATCAAATCAGATCAGCATAGATCTGATCAGATCAGAATAGATCATATTAGATCAGAATAAATCAGAATAGATCAGATCAGAATAGATCAAATCAGAATAGATCAGATCAGATCAGAATATATCAGAATAGATCAGATCAGATCAGAATAGATCAGATCAGATCAGAATAGATCAGATCAGATCAGAATAGATCAGAAGAGATCAGATCAGAATAGTTCAAATCAGAATGGATCGGATCAGATCAGAATAGATCAGAATAGAGAAGATCAGATCAGAATAGATCAGAATAGATCCAAATAGATCAGATCAGAATAGATCAGAATAGATCCAAATAGATCAGATCAGAATAGATCAGAATAGATCAGATCATAATATATCAGAATAGATCCGAATAGATCAGATCAGATCAGAATAGATCAGAATAGATCAGATCAGATCAGAATAGATCAGATCAGATCAGAATAGATCATATTAGATCAGAATAGATCAGATAGAAATAGATAAGATCAGACTAGATCCGAATAGATCAGATAGAAATAGATCAGATCAGAATAGATCCGAATAGATCAGATCAGAATAGATGAGAATATATCAGAATAGATAAGATCAGATAAGAATAGATGAGAATATATCAGAATAGATAAGATCAGATCAGAATAGATCAGAATAGATCCGAATAGATCAGATCAGGTCAGAATAGATCAGATCAGATCAGAATAGATCAGAATATATCAGATCAGAATATATCAAAATAGATCAGATCAGAATAGAAGGATAAAATAAATAGAATAGATAGATAGAATAAATAGAATAGATGGAATAGATAGATAGATAGATAGATAGATAGATAGATAGATAGATAGATAGATAGATAGATAGATAGATAGATAGATAGATAGATAGTACACGGACAGACAGACAGACAGATAAACTTTCTCATAAACAAAGGCCTGCACGCTGCTCCGTTTACAAACACGATGACTCAAATAATGAGTCGTGACCCACCCCAAGATGGCCGCCAGCGCCTTCTAACAATCCCATTCAGTCCCCGGCGTGTCTGGGCATTGGACACCTCACAAACGGCTGTTTTAACACCAACCCTGTTGGTATAAATTTATACTTGGCTAACTGTAGGTCTATGTAGGATTGATTTTATCCATGTCTCACTACCCCCACATTCACTCCGTAACCCTATAGGCCTACACCTTTTACAATCTTGACTTCAACCCCCCCCCCCCCCGAGCTGCCATTAGAATGGTGACTGTCCATGACAAGGCATCACAAAGCCTTGATGTTCTAAAACTTGATAGCATTTTGTATGGACTAGATCTAGACTGTTGTATTTAAGAAACCAGATCTATTATTTAATTCGAGTTTTACAAAATCCAACCACTTAATTTGCTTTTTTCCTCTTTATCCTTTTCAAACAAAATCATTATCATAATTAAAAACTGCACAATCCCCATGCTTTCCCGACATCTCCCCCGCCCCTATGTACAATTTTCACTCGCTGACACTCTCCCATCTCCTTTCCCCTTTACGGCTCGTAGAGCAAGTCTACTCTTTGGATCTCTATTCCAGCAATCCTGAGTTGAGAATATGGAAATACGTGAATACCAAGGACTACTACATATAGTAGTCCTTGGTGAATGATTGCTTTAAGTGTGGAGTCTTTGAGAATTGTGCATTAAAAAAAAAACAAAAGAAAAGAAAAACCTAAAGGCTGATATAAGCTTAAGTGCTGAGATTTTCCAATACAGATTAGAAATCAGAATGATTTGCAATTACATCAATACCAGGCAAAGGCAGGTTCGTTTAAAAAATGGAAAAAAGGGGATGTCTGTAATGAAACAGTTAACATCTGTTGCATTGTTAATCATTGTAATTCTTGTGACAAACAAGATAAGATAAGATAAGATATAACTTCATCACCCTATTGTTAGGAGATTTGTTGTCACACCACCAGTAGTAGAACTACATTGAATGTAACATCAAAGGCACACAGGTCCCTGGCGCATACCGCACACATGCACATTACTCACATGAGGAACATTACTCCCACACAGTCAGAACAATGGATTTGGAAAACTCACAACAGAATATATGCACCGAATTAGGCAACATTACTGCTTCGAATGCTGGATGGCAAAAAAGATCGCCTATAAAGCTTTCTGTTTGTCTTTAAGCACATTGTTCGTCTGCTTCTTTGGGATCGGACTATCTGATGGAACAAAAGGTGGGAGCAATCATTTAAAATTGATTTCAGAACTCTTTCTCAATTTCTCACACATTTTATGCTGCAACATGTTAATTTGGGCGGAGAGCTGGAAGAAAGAATGGAGAAATAATCGTGGACCCACCGCCGGCGCTCTCGGCGACGTTTTTGTTTTCTTTTGATAGGCCTACAACTGTGATGGAGGAATGATATTAAAACGGACCCCTCTTCCCGAAGTAAGAAACTGCATTCGGCTCTGGACGAGACAGATGCCATGGTGGCAGAGAGAGAAAAAATAGCAGACTGCAAAGAACGAATCTCATGACTAGAGAAACAAAAGTGATAATTTCCTTTATTTTGGCCGTTTCCGTTTCCGTACACATGGGAACACAAAAATTTCTTTCCGCACGTCGTTTCCGCACATCATTTTCGTTTCCGTATTCGTTTCCGTACACATGAGAACACATCTTAAGATGCTTTTGACGCGTTAGGGTTTGAGTTTAAGTTTGGGTTTTACAGCGCGTTGGCACGATAACGGCCACTTTTCGCCGTCCACGGTCTATTTTACATTGTCTTTACCTACGCCTATATTTCGTATGAAGAGCAGTCAAGTTTTTAACATAGAATTATAATTTTAACACATTGGTAAAATTCTGAAAAAATTGTTTTGTATAGGCTACATTTGAAAAAAGTTTGTAAAAGAGTATAAAAGTATCAAGTTGTAGGCCTAGCCTAGATCTTAGCCTCTCTCAGAAAGGACAGGATGTGTTGACGTTCATGGGTCCTCAGCCATAGTGCTTTCTTCGGATATGCATGAAGTCTACACATTCAGTTAAAACATGTTTTATTGATAGTTGGCAATTGCACGCCACACAATCGGCCGGGGGGGGGGGGGGTGTATCTCCCCTCCCTCCCCAAGTAAAAAAAAAAAGGGTGTGTGAGGTGGGTATGAACCAGTCTACTAAGAACAATCGACGCGCCCGCACTAGTATCTGCCAGTGCGGGAGGTCCCGTTTAAGTCTTTAATCCACATCTCATACCGAAGCCGAAACAAAACACACTTGACTTGGTTCACCACAAGCCCTAAAAATCCAACTTGAGAAGGAAAAAGCGATAATAATGTAGGCCTATGTCTGACAAATCCCATTCCAAACAATAGCATATTTGGGACACGTATACACTTTCTATCTTTTTCTGATGTATATGAAATACGTAGGCCTTATGGTACAATGTACTGTACTCGAGTGTAATGAGATCGAAGGGCTAGCTGAGATATAAGAGATATAATAATAAAATAATTTTATCTTTCCAACCAGCCCCCACCATATGGGTTGCGGTGAAATTCGGAATCCTGAGCTTCCCCGTTTCCACACTACATAGTGGGGGAACCGGAAATAGAGCCAGGTCTTTCTATTTGTGGTGAAAACGAGAACCAGCAATATGGACAAACTGCAGCCCGTAAAGTTGGCCAAAGTAAGTAAGTTTGTCGAGTTCTGGATGTAAAATTATTATTACCCAAATATAACTAAGGTCAGTGAATGTAGTGTATGTCTACAGACTTGAACAAAGTATGGAAGACCGATATTTTTAAGACAAGTGTTCATCGAAAATAGGTGATGGCCAGTTTGCTCTTATGGAATGCACGTGTGGTCTGCACTGTCTGGATCGTAGCTAGATTCTAGATCTAGATCTAGAGTCTAGATCTAGATCTAGTTCAGTTGAAGAAAAAAAAAGAAATATTATATTGCTTTGATGTGGACAGCATGGTGGTACTGGAGACAGTGGAGTCTAGTTTTACTTCTAGATCTAGACCTAGATCTAGATCTAGACCTAGATCTAGATCTAGATCTAGATCTCTAGATCTAGAATATCTAGAGTCTAGATCTAGATCTAAATCTAAATCCAGAGATTTGACAACCCATGCAATGAAATTCAAGCTAAATACTAATGAGACCTTTTTTGTGACCAGTAGGCCTAGACCCCAGAATGACCATTGACTGGACTGACTGAAGTGCAGCCACCCACATAATTTCTTCAGAATTTATTTTGGCTGCCAGTAGGCTTATTCGACAACACTGTCGGCCGATACTGCCCAGGTTTATCCGCCGATAATGTTAGCGGATACTGCCCAGGTATTGGCAGATACTTCCTGGGCCGCCAGTACTATCAGCATTGTTGCCTGAACTGGCAACATTAGTAATGGCGGTTACTGCCCAGTTTATCCGCTAACATTATCGGAGGATACTGCCACCGTTTATCCGCCAACATTATTGGTGGATACTGCTTGGGTTTATCCACCAAAGCTATCGGCAGATGTTGGGCCACCAACAGTATCGATGGATAAAGGGAAGGTCTTCCGCCAGTCCGTGCCAGTCAAGAAAACACAACTACCCCAGCCCCTATTCGCCTGATTAGTCAATCTGAGTCATTCTGACTACCGCCCATTAATACAAACTGACTAGACCCTCACGCCCCCAGGTCCATCTGACCATTCCATGTGTTATGAGTTTAAATTGATAACAGTGACAATGTGTAACCGTGAGCTTTACTTAATGGCGGTAAAAATTATGGCGCGGACAGGCGGAAGACCTCCTGGATAAAGCGCGGGTTTATCTGCAGGTATTGGTGTTAACTAATTGATTGCACAAAAAAACAAATTAATTCTCTAAATTGGATTTATTCCTTAATAATTTTGGATAAAAAGAAAAAAAAAAACCAAACAAGATTGAATGCTGATAAAAAGACTATAAGTATAAGAAAAAGAACAGAAAAAACCTACACAGCTGAGAATCGAACCACAGTTTCCCGATTGACAGGTGAAGATACAAAAAAGCAAACTGGATTTATTCCCTATTATTGTCCTTGGATGAAAAAAAAAAGATGGATTCCTACATGTAATAAAAAGGCTTTCATAAGCTGAGAAAAAAAGAACTGCCCCTGCTGACAATCAAATCACGGTCCCCTGACCGACAGGCAAAGATACTAACCACTACGCTACTGAGAACGCTGAGTAATTGTGAGAGAATTCTTACTAAATAAGCATGTCTAAACCAAGAAACCCATCTACAGACAAGACCTGAACCTTCCTATGTATCCATTTAACCAATAAAATTCTATTTTAATTCAGAAAAGCCTCTCCAATTTCAATCATGCCACCATTTTAAACACATGTGCAATATGATTTGATTTTATTGTTGGAAGTCGAAAGCTATAGTATAATTCGAGATGCTAAAATTACGAATGACAGAAAGGACGATTTGACCACATGCGAGAGGGCATGCGCAAAAAACTACTAATAGATGTACTTGGACCTCTTTAGTCTTTTAGTCTTGAGTTGCTTATCAATGCAATGCTAGATCGGGCTTTATGTTTGATACACAGTGTCGGAATTAGACCAGATCTTTCGCCATGCCGCCAGGCTATGTCAATAGAAAGCAAAGTAGAGCAAACTCAAGGAAAAGTGAAGATTGTGCGGAGAATATGTTCAGATGTATTGGCTGGAGGAGAAGGGCAGTCACGGAGATTAAATACATACGTAGTAAGTTATAGAGCTAATGTAGATCTAGATCTAGCTTACAACGAATGCTTTGGCATCATGTATTTTTTAAAATAAATTGCTAATATTTCATTCATGTGGAATTTGTTTCGTTCTCCCAGTCCTCTATCATTTCAAGATTGTAAATGGCATGACCCCACATGTTTTTACACAATTTATTTGGCTCTACATGTAGACACAGATTCAATGCATAATTTCAGAATTTTAGCTTTTGTTGTAAAAGTGAATACATGTACAGGCTGTTTATTTATTTCTTTAAAGAAGCAAAGACTGAATGTTCCTGCCCACCGGCGGTGGGGTGGGTGGGAGTAGAAAACTCTGATATCATCGTGAACTGCAAAAAAGTTCAGACAGTTTCGTCAGAGGTCACTGACAGGTCCTATATTTTTATTTGCCAGCATAAATTTTGCATTGCAAGGGATCTCCCCTAATTGAACCCTTATCCGGCCTCCGGAGGCAGCTTTCCCTTTGTTCTGCCCACATACTACACATGCGTTGAGACATTCACACATTGCACACACATTCGCGGCACTGAGAATGATTGCATTGTTTGAAGTTGGAGAGACTTTTCTGTCGTTTGCTGATTTCGAGAAAAGTTAAAAATATATATTAATACGAGCAGGAAAATCTTTGCACAATTACTGATTATAAATCATTATAGAATGGTTCACACGGACAGTTCACATGAAGTGCATTCTACTAAGGGTGAAAGCAGTACATGAAGACAGTGCAGGTATTTTCTTTGTGAATTGAAAGGAAAACGTATGATTCTATTTTGTATTTGAAATGTCAGCAGCGTATCATCACACACACAAGACGATTAAAGAATTTCAGTTAATATCCCATGAAATAAAATAAGTTAGCTTCAAATCCAGTTCCGACATAATCTAAGCTCACATCCACATCCACGAAACGTCACAGAAAGTTTTAGTTTGTTCTGTATGACCCAACAAGTCTCTCTCCTTCCGCGCCCCCCCCGCACAAGGACTACTTTTTCCCCCTGCCATTTAATACATGCAAACTCATGGTATATCAAATATGGCCTGTGGTGCCAAATAAGATAGGGACATTGATGCTGTGGAGCCACCTAATAATTATTATCTATAGTGTAATTTTGCCTAGGTGACTGGTAAAGAGGAAGTCATTTGACCTAGTGCTGTTACAATTATGAATGATGCCCCAAAAACATGTTGAACCCGGACAATACTGAGTATCTCAGTTAGGCCTAGTATTTTGAGAACAATAAATGACTCATTGCAAAATAAGAACAGCCCAAATCTACCTGCCAAAGTATAGTTTTTAAACTGCATATAGCTATTTAAATGTGCAAAACTGAATACTACTCAATGAAGGAAAGTTGTTCGTCACATCGAAGTTGTGTGATATGTCATGTGTACACATTTCTTTCTTTTGCTTCAGTGTATTAGAATTAGTGCCCTTGATTTAACAATGGCCATTGTTTTTGTCAGTGTGCACACGAAAAGTCGGACGCAAACTCATTAATATCGACCATAATGCGCCTTAGCCCACGCCAATACCGATTTTCAGCCTAATTTCTTTATTATTGGTGAAAATGCGACTGTTGGAACAGCCACATGCACTTTTACAGCATGTAATTATCTAAATAGATCCACGAAATAACAGTGTGCACACACGGACAACAAAAACCCTCGAAAAGAAAATAAACTGATTTAAAGTGAAAAAAAACCGATCTTCGCATTTTTATTGCCCAAAATCGAATAGTAAATTCTTTATCTTTATGAAATGATGTGTTTTAAACCTCTAAGATACCATTATTGGTCACAATTTAATTGACAGTTCATAACAGGGTACAAACACAGGTAGATTTGGGCTGTTCTTATTTTGCAGTGACTCAAATATAAGGTAATCATATTTTAAACAAAACTAATGGAACATAAAAATGTGAAAATATAAAATACTGGTGAATAAAGTAACCCAGACTTTATCGGCCAATGCCAATACAGTCCAATACTGTAGGCCAACACCATTAATCATTAATAGTGAATAAAACCAGTTGTTTAATAGCCAACATTAATAAGAGAATAAATCCAATATTGGCAGATAACCCTAGGCAGTATGGTATCTGCTGATATTGGTGATGGATAAACCCAGGCAGTATCTACTGATAAATCATAATATAATGTTGGCAGATAAACCCCGGACAGTGTCCGCCAATAATGTTGGATCATTTCGGTAGTGCACCTCTTGGTACCCTTACCTCGAGCTCCTAAGAAAATCATTTCTTATGCTGAAAATTTCTATGCTTTACAGTTACATGATATCTTGGAATTTCAAGCAATTATTTGAGAATTTCGTTTATTGCAATGAATGAAACATTTGTAGCACATGTAACCTACATGCGTCAAAAGTCTGAAAGAGTTTGATACATTGCTTGTGTGGAAAATATTTTTGCTCACTGAAGTTGATGTATTTGTTAGTTGGCATCAAGTTGGTATCAATTTTGGGAGGAGTTCCATTTGAGTTGCACAATAGGGATTTTACAAAAAGGATGTGATTTCAGGAGCATCCATGTGTGGGGGATCACAGAAGGGACAGTCCCCCCCCCCCCCCCCCCCCCCCCCCCCGCATGCATGCAAGTTAGTCTTCTAGATTGATGTTTTTGTAGTAACTGCTTGGCGTTCATTTTTAGTGGAATTTTCTCTGTTCGAATGTTGATTTGTCATGAAATGTTGAAAGATTTATGAGTTAGATATTCAGATTGCTTCCTGCAGATAATATGTATAAATATATAAGACAAGTGTATACAGGAAAAGTTTAGGGAAGAGAGATGTAATACATACTCTAATTCCACTTTGTGTTCTCTTTTCTTCCACTTCTCTCACATAGGTATTGAAAGTGCTAGGTCGCACTGGATCTCAAGGACAGTGCACACAGGTAGGGTTGGAATATTTTATTCTGTCTGTAGACTGTGTTTACCTGTACCTACTTCATGAAGTTTTTCTTGGTATTTAATTTAGTCCATCTTGCTTAATATTTGTGTTCGACGGAAAGCATATGAATTATAAACTGTATTATAATAATGTGTGCTGTTGTTGCTGGGATCCAAGGGAAAGTGATAACAAGAATAATACAAAGGGCTAGGGTATGTTGTTGTTTTTTTTTAACAAGGCTACCTTAAATTCAAATTTTATTCTTGATTCAAAGAAGTGATTAATATGCACACTTTTATTCTGAGTCACTGGCAGTTTTGGAGAATTGGGACTTCGATACAGAATGCAATGAAAATTAGCATGTTGTTGAAGGGTTAAGGTGTATCAGCAGCTTTAGAAGACAATATTGATGCTATAATATACAGTGCTTCTGCTTAGCTTGACCTCCACTAGGAAAAGATTCCAGCTGCCTCAACCAAATTTTAATTATTGAGTCTGGCAGTTTCTTCTCTTGTTCTTTTATATAATTATATTGTATTGTAAAGGAAAAGCTGGTTATGCTGACCGTCCATTTGATCAACACTTCGGTTTGCTCCGGAGTGCAGAGCTACCAAAGATAGTATTCTGCCTTTGGTTGGTACAGCGCTGCTTGTACATAAAAATGAGACGCACATAAAGAATGGCTGTTATTAGGGGACTGTAGTATTTTACATCTATAGTAACTTTAGATGGGCACCGATCACAGCTTAGTATGTAATTTTTCTCTAATTTGGCTTTGTAATTAGACCATGTTCTAATAAGAATTGTTGGGATGGGTGAGAGTGTGTGAACAGGATGGGTGAGAGTGTGTGAACAGGGTGGGTGAGAGTGTGTGAACAGGATGGGTGAGAGTTGTGAACAGGATGGGTGAGAGTTGTGAACAGGATGGATGAGAGAGTTGTGAACAGGATGGGTGAGAGTTGTGAACAGGGTGGGTGAGAGTGTGTGAACAGGGTGGGTGAGAGTGTGTGAACAGGATGGGTGAGAGTTGTGAACAGGATGGATGAGAGAGTGTGAACAGGATGGGTGAGAGTGTGTGAACAGGGTGGGTGAGAGTGTGTGAACAGGATGGGTGAGAGTTGTGAACAGGATGGATGAGAGAGTGTGAACAGGATGGGTGAGAGAGTGTGAACAGGGTGGGTGAGAGTGTGTGAACAGCAGAGATGTCACATTTCCGGGAATAAAAAATGCTCCGGGAAAACTCCGGGTCGGGATTCCCGGCGAATTTTTTTTTTTTTTTTCAATTCCCGGATGAAAAATGCGAATGATTTTATTACCGAAGTCTGATTTCCGAGTTTCGTCAATCAATGTCCGCCATCTTACCGGCAAGTTTCAGTTTGCTCAAATCACGTTGTTGAGTCTACCATGTATATAGCTGTATATAGTGTAAATAGTGGTGAGTACAAGTGTCATTGTCTTAAGTTTCTCTCTCTCTCTCTCTCTCTCTCTCTCTCTCTCTCTCTCTCTCTCTCTCTCTCTCTCTCTCTCTCTCTCTCTCTGTATATCTTCTTGTAGTTATTTTTCTCTCTGGATGCCTTGTAGGTGCCATTTTAGCAACCATAAATTTTAAAAATGCTTCAGCTTCAGGGGGGCAAAGCCCCCCCTGACCCCCCGCAGGCACACGCGAATGTTCAGGGAATTTTGAATCATGCCTGTGACATCTCTGGAACAGGATGGGTGAGAGTGTGTGAACAGGATGGGTGAGAGTGTGAACAGGGTGGGTGAGAGTGTGTGAACAGGGTGGGTGAGAGTGTGTGGGTGAGAGTGTGTGAACAGGATGGGTGATGGTGTGTGAACAGGGTGGGTGAGAGTATGTGAACAGGGTAGGTGAAGTCAGAAATCGGGGAATAGCTCGAGTGTAGTTCAGAGCTGTAGCTAGACCGTGACTGCATAATTGTAAGGTAACAATTAACATCGCTAGCTGTTACTGTTAGTGTTAAGATGATTGGCAAGGAGAAAAACCCCTTTTCCATTGGCCACTTGCTTTATGAGAAGCGACTGTGGGAAAGACGGCCAGTAAAAATGCTGATAGGCACACAGAAGTGCTTCAGATCAAGTTTATTGTTCCACATTGTCACTCCAGAAGACCTTGTGAACAGGGGAGGTTGGGGAGAATGTTCAAGAGATCCACTGCCGGAACATTGTTACGTTCTTTGGACTCATCTTGGCCTGACACCAGTAATCTCAACAATTGTTTGGTTCCCAGCTATATGTTCAAACTAACTAGAGATCACTGTATGTATCATGCCACTTGGCAACATTGGTCAGGAAGTGCAGAAGTGAAGTAATATTGTAAGTAATATGCTGCTCATGAGATCATATGTTATCCTGTCCATTTCCTTTCCAGGTCCGTGTGGAATTTTTGGATGACTCCAATCGATCCATCATTAGAAACGTCAAGGGACCTGTTCGTGAAGGTGACATCCTCACACTACTGGAGTCCGAAAGAGAAGCAAGAAGATTACGATGAATGTTGAAGATCATTGGTAGGTTATTCAAGAATTTGCAATCTCCTCTACTGCCATTACCTAATTGAAATAGCTTCTCATATCTGCCAAACACTGCTCAGTGCAATTACCAACAGAGAATGGGTGCAGTAAAAAAAAAAAAAAAAGAAGTTTTTTTCATCTGTAGTTAAAGGCATGGCTGTTTGCATTTCAGAACTGTAGCCATTTTTAGTTGATTCTGTAATACACAGTGGTCATTTCTTCCATTATTCACTAATTATGGTGTACTAACTCACTTGAGGGATTGCCTCCCATACATTCGACACAGATCTCATGAGACCTGTCATGTTTCACTCCTAAAAGTATCATTTGACAGCTTTGTGAACCATATTGCATGCTTATTGAACCCACAGCAGTCAGGATCAGGGGAGTTTTAAGTTACCACACAGTCACTCTGCAGTTGGTGAAAATGGTGCACGCAACCACTCAAGCCAAAGCATTTTTGCACAGTGTGAAATACATCTTATTTTATCAAATTTGTGATAGACAGATGTCTGAAGATGAAAATATTCTGGTGTCTGCTTTATTCTATTCAGAATTCTTTCTACTCGTTTGTGCAAACACTTTAATGAGATTGATTTATAAGGTGAGTTAGAATTAATTTTTGAAAATACTGTCAAAATGCTGAATTAAGAGGTGCTCAGAGAAGAAAAAGCTTAGTAGTAAGAAGTGAGATAAAACTGTCCTATAATTCATGCTTATTGATGATGGAACCTGAAGTCAGGGTTAGTGTCAAAAGAGTGACAATGGGGGATGACACAAATATATAATGATCACATAAGAGTGGCCTGTCATAGGAGTAACACTGTAAGATGCTCTTGAACTCACCCTCATCCCACATATACAGCCTTGGCTTCGTTTCATCGGCACACTGTTCAGTGTGTTAATTGAATTGGTTACAATTTCTGACTGACGCAGAATTCAGAGAGATATAACGGGCATTTAATCATCTAGGGCAGTCCTTCCAAATTATGTAAATTTAGGTCTGTTTTGATACATGTGTATCTCATCCTATGAGTACTGTGCAGGACAGCTGCACATTCCAGACTCATGAAGATAAAGTCAAAAGGAAACGTTAATAAAATTTTTGCAAGGGTCATGGAAATCAGCGCATAATTTGGATTTTATGAAATTGACATGGGTTACGTAGGTAAAGAGACAAAGTGCAAACACTCACTGTCATAGATTATAAACTAAAACGACTAAAAGTACTTTTTTGTCTTTATGTTTTGATAATATTTTGCAAAGAGCCAGATGATATTATACATTGGGCTACAGAAGAACCATACCCAAACTTAACACTCTGAAAAGATCTCTCATAATCTGTAGTTCAATCAACAAATTGGGATAGGGTGTCTGTGATAGTGTATATTATATATAATATATATTTTTTTGTCTTTTGCAAAGTTTAATACCTGCAGATTTATTCTTCCATTTCAGATAGCTTGGAAAGGTGGTCAGCCTATCTGAAAGGGATGAAAGGAATGATATGAGGATGGATCTGATCTTTGGAGCTAACAACATATATAAATCTGTCTTGCATTTTGAAATTAAAAGCTACATGATCAGTGTAATCTCATGTTGTCATATTTTGTAGAGTGAAAGCTGAAGATATGAAATGGCAGCACAATGTCAGTTTGATTTGATAGTGTGTCCCAATTTGTGTACTATAGTGTAAGCAGAACAGCCTAAACTTTTCTTGGCATCTTGATGAGCATTTTAGTTTATACTTGGTGTGCCTAACTATTGTATGCCCTTTTAACCATAAACAGCATCAGCAGCAATTTCTCAGAAACCGCCTTTTTGAATTTGTTTAAAATTTTCCAATAGGCTATGAAATTTTGTGAAACTGAAATTTTATTTGTTTGATTATAACCTTATCTTGAGTTTGCTTCTTTGCACTTTGTAGAACATCAGGGATGGGAATTCTCAGGAAATTTCCTGATTTCCAGGTTTTTAAAATCTTTTTTCCACAGTAATTTGGCTTGTTGTCAAATATTAGAATTGGCCTAAGTGTATAAATGTGTGTATTGCGGTCACACAGCGGTTTCAGAGCGGAGCACTTAGTTAATGGCATTCCTCGCCAAGGCCGTCGGTCAGGCAAGTTGTCACAAGTGAAGAAGCAACTAATACTATGACCAACTTTTAAAGTAGCAATTAATTTATATGAATTTTTAAAAACAAAAAAATGAAAAATCCAACCAGAAATTACACACACTTTTCAAAACTTGCTCAAGATTGAATGAATAAGGCAATCACAAAAGGACAGAGAGCAGGTACTGAGCTTTTAATTGATAGCTCACACTTCCAGGTTTTCATGCAAGGTTCAGTGATAGAAAAGCTAACAAAACGGCCAATTTTTAAATTTCGCGGCCTCCGGTAAGGTTTAGCGGCGGCGGTACCTGAGCGCTTGTCAAGACAGGGATCAGCCGGTGATTAATGACCTTCCCGTGGACGAACTAAATGATTGGCTCTGGTAGTGAGAATAAACCGCTGTGGGTCAGTGTTACATCAAAAGTTCAGGAAATTTTTCCGTCAGTTGTTCCTATCCCTGAAAGCATAATCCTGTTTTTATTTTTAAAAAAACAACAACTCTACAGCCCTGAACTGTGTGAAACACTAAAATATATTATGTCCACTTTGAATTGGAAAACAGTGTGTGAGAACTCACCAAACAATGTTTCACACACTAAAGTACACACATACATACATACAGTAATATATGAACGCTTTTTTTGTGGGTAAAAAAAAAAAAAATTCACTTTTAACTGCATCACACTACACAGTAGAGTTGTGGCCTTGCTTTAAAACATGGGACTTATGGCCAATGTGAAACAATTTTAAAAAGCACAAAAGAAAAAAAATCTAAGCCGATGAAAGTATTGTAAGATATTTTATATGACCAGGTGCCAAAAGCTTTAGTCCAGGGAACAGCTACAATCATGCAACATCTGAAAACATTAGGTTGTGTAGAGAGGAGATAATGACTGAAAATTTGGCCATCTTCAGCTTTATAGTAAACATACATACAAGTAGATATATATTATTATGTATACAATACTTATACTGGGGATGAGAGTGGCTCAGTGTTCAAATTACATGTATAGTGTGACATTCTCAACATGCATGAAAATACATATTATTTGACATATTTATTAACCAAGGCTTGAGAATGTGAAAAGCTTTTGGAAATAATAATTAAAAGTGACATCACAAGGACACTATTTCAATCCTCAGTATAAAACAGTGAACTTCTAAATTGTACTTTTTTTGAAAAAGGTCAAGTTTTGGAAGTTTGGTCTTTCAATTTTCAAACGAAAACTGCAGTTTACTAATACCAGGTAATCACTTACTTAACCCAAGAAAATAAACATACTGACAAATTGTTGAAACAATGAATGCAGGGTACAGCGCTGGACCTACTGCATTGTTAAACTGGTTCTCCTAATCGCACCATACAGATGCAGCAATCACACGTGCGTTTTGCAGTGCCTTGCCCCCTCCTGGAGCATGCAGTAAAAGCATAACTCCCAACTTCTGCATAATAATACAAACCCATGTCGTGTGTCTCTCCATACACTCTTTTTCAGAGTTCAAAGCCTGCACTTCAGCTTCCATATAACCCAAGTTCCTAAGCTAATCGTGTCTGTCACGGCCAGGGTGCCTCAGTGAACATCTTTGGGCTGACGATCAATCATTTTTGCAAACACTGATGCTACTGCCATGTTTATTAGTTTTGGGATTTTAAGCACTTGTGACTTACCTCAAAATCGTGCATCTACAGTGAATTACATACTATTAGCAGGTTATCTCACATTGTCAAGACTTCAGGAAATGAATGATAATTGATAATGGTAAAGGTAATCGGTTTCTGGATAATAACAGGCACTAAACACACAATTTAATATACTTACAAATACAATACTGATGCTTGTGATAGCATCTCCTACAAATAAATACACATGTATCTGCCTGCATATTTTTTTGTATTATAATATATTTTTATCAACAGCTGCTGTTTTGAAATTACATAACACATGAAAAACAGTGTAAAAAGGATTAATAGCAAAATCAGATTTAGTGGTAGTGGGAGTAAAAAAAAAAAGCTGTAGCTATAAAAATAAATGGAAGTTCAAAAACACACCTTAAACTAATCATATAGACTACACTTATATTTATACATGTCATGGAGGTACTAATGTTATTAATAGCTCCATGATACATGTATAACAATCTTCAATTCCGAAGAATATGTTAATTGTTATGTAAGAATGTTGTGCCTTCCGTCGTAGCAATAGCTAAGCCTAAAGACCGAAATGTACACCATTATGCAGCTTCACCTCAGCCCATAGCACTTATGTACATAGGTATTCCTTTCCTCGTTCCATCCTACCAAAATATCCTTAGCTAGTGTAAGTTGAAACATGGACTGAACTTAAACAATTTTCATGAAATGGAAATTCAGTCAGTCATTCATGTTGTTAATGTTCAAAACACACGCTATAATATATATACATGTACTGTATTAGTTACACTGCATTTATTTTGACAGAAAAGGTCAAAAATTAAAGAAACGCAGATGGGGCTTTCTTGGGTTTTGCGATGTCTACTGAAATACATACTAAAAAAAAAAAAAAAAACTGCGGAAGAGTTCCCCCAACCTATCGGGTTCTGCGGTACCGGTAGCGCAATGACAATGACATGTCATTGACTAGCATCTGCGGTTATCAGTCGGAGACTATGGGTTCGATCCCAGCCGGAGCTTTTTTTTTTTTTTTTTAAACCGCGCACTGCTCATTATTAGGAATCACTGCTGTTGTTTTTTTCCAAGGATTTTGCAAAATTGATATCGTGGGGAAACTGATCATCACTAGAGTGCTCCAGATTACTTCTTTTTATTTATTCCTGTTCATTGAATGGGACAGTTGTTATTGTTAATTAGACATAAAAATCAAATTTTAAACATGTACGATGTAAATGATTTCTCTTTCTTAGTACAATGCAGTGCAAACTGAATATTTCATCTCTCTGGGATAACTTAGATCTTTTCTGCATTTACTGAAAATACATAGGGGTCTTCTGCTTCAGTTATTTGTCATGTTTGTTTTATTACTTATTTGTTTGCATGGAATATTGCTCTGCCTGATGTTTGTGTGATTTCACACCTGACAAACTTGGGTAATAATTCATCTTTTAAAAAAAAAAGTGTAAAAATTCCTTTTCATTCACAATTGTATACCCTGGAGCAGAGCAACGATGATCAGTGGTGGAAGGAGAAAAAAAAAATTTAGCAGAAAAAAGTCACCTCTTGCGGAGATTCGAACCTAGCTAGAGCAGGTGCTTTGATTATCGATTGCCGTTATTCGAGTATTTATTATAGAGCTCATATACATGTAGTAGAAAAAAAACGGGGATTTAAAATGTTCTCGTTACTGACAAAGGTCTCGTTATTAGCAGTGTCGTTAAACATGATGGTCCACTGTAGTAAAAAAAAAAGTACATGTATTGTGATCTGAAGGAGCTCTTCCTAAATAAAAATCAAAAACCCATTAACGAATAAGATACTTATCTTATTTGCAGACGTCTGCGAATGAGCATAGCCTCAAGCCTTAACGAAAATATGTAGGCCTACATGTAGATAGTACGTATTCTGCATTAACGTTTTTTAAAGTCAGGAACGACGGGGAAGAGCTTTCTGTCACGGGGGAGGGGGGGGGGTACTCTAATATGAATTGTTAAAGTAAAGGGTCGGCGGTCAAAATGTTATGGCGAAGGAGATTGTCTTTTTGTTTCTCGGGGGCCTTAGCCGAAGGCTGTTGGCCCTTACAGGGACATTGTGGGTTTAGGTCTTTATGTTTGAAGGTTCGCTGCCCTTGGCATTTACACCTGACTTTTGTTTTTACTTTTCTTGTTGTGTTAGGGATTCGTTTTTTAGAATTTAGCCCTGGCAAAGGTATCTTTAACTCATTCGCTACAGTAAGCCGAATACTCGGCTCGAGTGGACACTGACTTCCCAACACTGATACCTAAGAGAAGTTCTCGAAATATTGCATCCCATCCCGAATCATTGATTTTCCTTTACTTAAACGTCTAATGTATTAAGTCTTGTGTTTATATTGAGTGAAAGAAAAAAAGTCTTTGAACTACGTCTAAATTTCAGACTGGATAGTGTTGCGAGTTTCCGTCCACACTCACAAAAGTTACCATAGGGAATGAGTTAACGTGCACACGGGCCCTCCGAATGTTTCGGCCTCATCCAAGAAGACTAGGTGCTCGGTCTTACCTACCATAGGATCAGGGGCAGTAAATATGAGAAAAATCCCAAAATTCCAACATGCCTGCACGGATCGGGATTCGAACCCGGTACCTTCGGCATGAGAGGCGAGCACCTTGCCTCTAGCCACCGTGTCCCCGCAGGGGCATTGTTTTCAAGATGGGACTTTTTATAATGCGGCACCGGAAATCCGGAAGTATGCCTTCTCCAATCTCCACAACCAGAGATAGAGAACAGCGGCACTCCACACGTTGATCAATGGTAACTTGATGTTGAGACAAGGCCTGTTATTTGTGGAATCCCCGTGCTGTCGTATAGACTGTCCGTGGCAGTGTACCGGGTGTTGGCCCGCTGATATCTTATCAGCTAGATCAAGATCTAGGCTAGTATTTTCACCTTTTCCCCCCTTTTATCTGAGGCCTACCGTGTCAATGGATTCATCCCATAGATCAAGAACAAGATCTGCGTTTCCCTTTGCCTTTGTATGTCATGTTGTAGGGTGTCAGAAATCATTCCAGCGAAAGGGTAGGCTGGACATTCATGCCAGGATCCACACCGGAGAGGTAAGGCTTACTTGCTTACTTACTAGTTACAAACCTTTTGTTGTTGGCTGATACTGGTAGATCGAGAGTAGAGTTTAGAGTCTATTTCAAGAGTTGTTCTAGATCTAGATCTAGATCTAGACTAGATGGACTTCTGGTACAACCAGGTGGTACTGGTAGACCCCTTTCACACGGCGCGGGTCCCGCGCCCGCACATTTGCGTGGGGTCCACCCGCACCCGCATACCCTTTCACACGGCGCGGGTGAAAATCGCACCCGCACTTAGATCTCTCCAGTTTTTTAATTCTATTTTACACTGTAGGCCTACAGTCGTGAAATATGGACAGTGATCGGTTTCTCCTCCTATATTTTGTATTTGCGACAAAAGAGGAGACATAGATGTACATTATCAGTGTATCCTTTGATTGGCGAAAGAACTTGCTCCACATAACGGGCCTCCCTAGAACTAATAATATTAGCAGTTCTATATCAATATCTGCATCCATACTGTTTCTGCAGAAAAAAAAAAGTCACAATCAAAAGGAAATACGGGATAAAGTGCAGCCAAAGACAAATTCCTGCATACGGTGTACAATTTCAACTTCGCGGTTGCGGGTACCCTAGGGGAACCCGCGCAAACATTTCGCCCGCAAACAAGCACGACCCGCACCCGCGCCGTGTGAAAGGCTCCATTGAAAACCTCAGCCTTAGGTTTGCACGGGTCCCGCACAAAATTGCGGGTGCGGGTTGACCCGCGCCGTGTGAAAGGGGTCGTAGGCTGTCTCTTAATCAGTTTATCACTCAGCCAGTAACAGGCATCCGAAAGTAAGAAAAGTCCGGTAAAACTTAAAGTACAAGGACCACTGATCAGATGAAGATTCCTGATTCTTTGGGCTACTTATTGCGGCGTGGGTGCTAATTTTATTAAATGTCATGCCATGCCCATGCCATAAATCTCTCATTTCTTGGGTGATTAAACTAATGGAAAATCATAAGATTTGCTTGAATTAGTAATAATGCTTGTAATTGTTGCATCCCCATTTGTATAAGATGTGATTCACTCACATCGTCTCGTGCTCAGCAGAAATTTGCTGACAAGAGCACTTAACTTACAATTTGCATGTCTTTCCAGGCTTTGTAATACCTTGTATGGGTTATATGTACAAATACAATATTGTATTGGCCGCCCTTATCCGTCAACATAATCGACGGATACTGCCCAGGTTTATCCGTCAACATTATCGACGGATACTCCCCAGGTTTATACGGCAACACTATCGGCACTATTGACGAATGACAAACAACAACAACAAACAAACTGGATTTATTCCTAATGTTATTGGATTTTAAAAAATTACCAAAGACACTGATTATTGTCAACATTATCGGCGGATACTTGGGTTTATCCGGCAACACTATCGGCACTATTGACGAATGACAAACAACAACAACAACAAACAAACATGCAAACTGGATTTATTCCTAATGTTATTGGATTAAAAAAAATTACCAAATACATTGATTACTGATAAAAAAAGACTTCTATAAGAAAAGAAAAAAAAACACTCTACCCCGCTGACCACTGTACCCCCGATTGGCAGGTAGATACATAAAAAACCAACTGAATTTCTTCCGTCATTGTTCTTGGATAAAAAAAAAAAAAATTGACGCCTGATAAAAAGACCTGACAAAAAAAAAAAAAAAAGCTCCCATGCTGAGATTTGAACCACTGCCATTTGATTGACAGGCAGAGATGCTAACAACTATGCTATTGAGAACTCTGACTACTTGTGAGAAAAGTCTTACTAAATAAGTATGACCAAACCAAGAAACCCATATCAACGGATCAGACCTGAACCTTTGTGTCATCCATTAAATCAATAAAATTCCAAGTCTCTCCAATTTCAATATAGTTTTCAACACTCGCCCAATATGAACGTTAATCGCGCCGGAATGTACGCTCGTATGGAACAAGGGAGGAAGAAGGAGAAAGGGTTCAAATCAGGGGAGATGACTCGCAAATACAGAAATTATGTTGATGGATAAAAAAAATCCTAGGGAAAATTTTATCCGTCGATGTCGTATTGTATTACAAGACAGTTCATGGATTTTTCATGCAAACTGTAATCAGACCAAAAGAACCATACTCCCATAGATTTTCAAAACGCAAGATTAAATTAAACCTGTAGGCCTATTACACAGTATTATTGTCCAGCAGATGTTTTCAAAACACAGAGTCAGAAAGAAGAAGGCTTGAACATCAAGGATTTTACTTTTTAGGGAGTTTTGGTCTGTTTTTCTTAGCAGTTACCAAATTGTGTTTCAGTAAGTGCAAGGCAGGTAGTTGTATTGAATGGTGGACATTTAGTATCATTTACATTTTATGCGATTTGCCTGGTATTTAAGTTTTGTGTTGTAAACCTGTGATGTTTTAAGCCCATTAATTGCTAACCGACGTTGTTTACACAAAGTACAAAATATTTAGGCAAAAATCTTCCATTATTAAGTTATGTTTTGTGCATTGACAGCATTGTCTGCCCATTGTCAAAACTCTTTAATTCCCCAGCGACCATACAAGTGTCATTTTGATGGCTGTGATAGCTCATATGCCAGATCACAGCATCTTTCTAGGCATATTGAGAGAGTTCACACAGAGGGTGCAAAAGATTGCTTGAAAGTCAGGTAAGAATTGGCTTGACAGGGTATAAAAAATGGCTGCCCAGGTTTATCTGCTGATAATGTTGGTGGATACTGCCCAGGTTTATCCGCCGATAATGTTGGCGGATACTGCCACTTTATAAGAAGAAAAAAAAACAAAAACTGCCCTGCTGAGAATCATACCACAGTCCCCCAATTGACAGGTGAAGATACCAAAAAAAAAACTGGATTTATTCCCTATTATTGTTTTTGGATTTAAAAAAAAGAAGATTGATACCTATCAGAAAAGAAAAAAAAAAGCCGTCCTGCTGAGAATTGAACCACGGTCCCCTGACTGACAGGCAAAGATGCTAACCACTACGCTACTGAGAACCCTGAGCAATTGTGAGGCAATTCTTACTAAATAAGCATGACCAAACTAAGAAACCAATATCTGCGGATAAGACCTGAATCTTAGTATGTACCCATTTAATCAAGAGAATTCCATTTTTTATTCAGAAAGCCTCTCCAATCTCAATGATGCCATTGTTTTCAACACGTGCGCAGTACGAATGTTGATTGGGATGAACGGAACAAGGGAGGAAGACAGAGAAGGGTTTGAATCAGGGGAGATCACTCGCAAATACAGAATTTATGTTGGTGGATAAAAAAAATCCAAGGGGAAATTTTATCCGACAGTATCGGTGTATAAACACTTTGACAACAAAATCATATAAGCAGATCCCGCCAAATGGTAAATTTCTTTTCCTTGATAGGCAGTTAAATAGTTTTGTAACATTTGGGCTCTCTGATTTCACCAAAAAAGGCAGTGCTCTAGTGGGTTCATTAACAACTGAAGACGATGAACAGTGTGACATAGCAAGAAAAACAACAACTCAAAGTAGAATAGTAAAAGTATTGTGACACTTCAACTGGGTTGAGATTTTTGGAATCTTTTAAGTTTCTTACATTTACTTGTAATCTTTCACTCATATTGGTAAGTCAGAAATTACAGTTTCTTTGGAACTATTATTTGTCTCTTTTGCAACTTTCTTTGGTTTTATTTAAATAACTTGTCATCTGTCCAGAAGTGACAGTAGTGATACAAACCTTGGCCCTGTAAAGCTTAAGTAATGGTCTTGGGCTCTAACTTTGGTAGATTCTGAGTTAAACACAGACAAGCATAAATACACATATATTGACAACTCCCTTTGATTTACATGTAGATTCAAAAGTTGGTAGAAAAATATGTCCACCATTTTACTGATAAATCTTTTCTCTCAGTGAGTGAAGGCAGGGTAGAGATGAATCCAACAGTGTAAGATGAATTTGAATCTTTGAGAAGGAAGTGTAAGACAAAAGAATACATGTCTAAATTATATAAGATACTAATTACAACAAAAGTAGCCTCAATGACGGTGGGTGAGATTTCAAGTGATTTTCATTATGTTGTAGCCCACTTTGGGAAGGTATGAGGTTTTCGTTAGAAATACTATTGCCAATACTGTAAACAGCACCAAATGCCTATGAAAAATTCGACAAAGGCAGCAAGTATGTCTGCCAGGTAAGTTTTTCAAGAATATTCATTGTGCGATATGTACATGATGAGTTGGCTGCTGGGTGTATTGATATGGCAGCCACAGTGGTTAAGACCAGCTGCCACTCTGCTTCTTGAAAGCATGGGCGAGAGTTGGCTGGAAAATTCTGGCAAGGTGGAATTTTATCTACAGCAGTCCTCATGCCTGATCAGCAATGTTTCATTTGTTTTAGAGAGTACTACTACTAGTACATGTTTATGTTGGGATAGGATATTTGTTTCTGTGGTCAACTGCTTTTAGGGAAAGTAATTTGATTTCACATTCACCCAATCTTGAAACTGACTGGACATGGAAAGGAGACTCAGAAGTGAAGGATGACAGTAATTTCCAAAGTGGTAAGAAAGAGTGGAATAAAGAAATTGAGTACTGCACAGATTATTTGAAGACAGTTATAAGAACTCAGACAAAGTCCTTCGTCTACTATGAAATATGGCAATGTAAACTGGAATAGTGTCACAACTTTACAGGGAAAATTATGACAATGAAACAAATCAGGATGGTTGTGTTGGAAATTGAATAAGCTGGAATCAAAAGGTGGGCTATGAATTTGTGGTTTCCCATATCTTTTGCACCATTTTTCCATTTATTAAGCTTTACTGCTGCTACTTATATACAGCTCATTGTCCGGAGTTATTTTTGTCTGAGCAGATTTGAATTGTGATTGGGGATATTTGGATGTCCTATAATTTGAAAAAGCTTATCTTTCGATCAATCCGAAAGCAAAGCCAGTATGGTTATGGTCATCCTTACTTCCACCAAATTTTTCACATGAATTTTTTCATCACAAGTGCCTGAATTACCTTTACACTGTTATTCCCTAGGTGCCCTGAATGCAGATTGGAGCTGGCAGATAAATCAGGTCTTCAAAGGCATATGAGAGATCTCCATCAAGCGCCCACTTGCAGCAGGTCTTACAAGGTACCTATGATAATAATACTTAATCGACGAAATAGGTATATCATGGCAATGCATCCAAAAGCCAAAGGCATATCATGGTAATGCATCCGAAAGCCAAGGCAAGACGCAGGTAGACATTTAACACAAAAATTTATATTTTGACATGCTGGACAATTTACAGAACACATTTACATTGCTGATTCGAATAATTTGTGTTGAAGTTAAGTCATCATACTGTGAAGAAGATTTAATGCTTTTAAACCAATGATAAAGAAAAAGTGAACCATTTTAACCCTCGTCCTGCGGGAGGCCACTACAGTCAACTACGCTTGAGTTGATGTCGCTGGGGGATAAAAAAAAGATCAACACATCCGTTGCCGACCCGATGGCAAGGGATGTAACCAATGTTAACTTTACATTAAAGGTGGGGGGGGGGGGGGTGTGTGAAACGCATTCAAACTGAAAGCAATGGTCGGTCAGTGCACTACAGTTTCTAATCTTGGTTGGCACGCATAAAATCATAAACTAGACGGCAGGGTGCAATACATGAATTTGGGAAACCCTCTAACGTCTGTGCTTATTAAAACCGTCAGACAACGCTACTGGTCAAGCCCGCCGACCGGATCAGTGACCTCACTCACGGGGGGAATCTTATCTGGGTCACACTGACCCTTGCCGACTTACACACTACCGCTGTGCACGTGGTTTTTATATGGTCGGTAAAAACATTCGCTGCTGTGAATTATTACAGTTAATAATGAATTAACCAACGAAACATTTGTCTGTAAGTCTCTAACCAATGATCTGACTTAGATACTGACACTGACAGCTGTAATTTCTTCAGAACGAAGCATGATACCCCCGAGCGCTAAACAATGGTTTATCCAGATTAGCACTATTATAATGAACCAACGTGGGCATTCGGGGCAAAGGTCATTGCAGAGCTTGTTTCTGATTGGTTCTTAGAACAGACAACTCTAGATGATAGTCAGCTTGGGAGAAAATGAGATGATAATAATGCAAATGTGTTGAACAACAATTCGCATGCCGATGCTACGCCTCTTGATAGTGTGGGGAGAGCCCTTGAATGAAACTGAAAGCTTAGTCTTTGTGATTCCCACCAGTGGTTCACTGTCGTGGGCTGCCAGTCAAAACACCCTCACCTGTGGCTTGACCACAGGACTCTAGACCTGCTCTGGCTTTGGGACTAGCCCATCAGCGTTCCCTTGCTTTTGATGTTGGGTGGTGGTATTTTTTAAGTATGCGTGGGAGGACTGAGAGGGAGGGGCATTGTCCATGACACCGTGTGTAATCGTATGCACCCACGTGGACTCACTACCTGTGTGACTGTGCGTGAGAACAAAGAGAGACCTTACAGCCTATCAGCATGCTGTAGTGCACACATTGCGTCGCCAACGGGGGAGTGTCGGTGGCAGATAATTGAGGTGTCGACTCAATTTCATTGGTCGGACAATCGAGATCAACTCATCCGTTTGGGGTTCAACAATTGGAATAAGAGATGGGACAGGAAATCAAAGTCAACACAGGCGTCGCGATGCTTGAGTTGAAGTCAACGCAACCGTTTTATTTTAATATAAAATATGATGCAACGATGCCGGTTCCACCAAAAAAGATAAACTCAAGAGAAGTTCAACTCATGCGAGTTCAACTCAAGTGAAGTCCACTGGATATTGGGTGAGATGCGCGAGGCCAATATTGTGGCCTACATACTGCAAACCGGGTCCAGCGGGAGGCCAATATATGGTAGGGAAGCGCTGCTCCTCGTGTTTTGTTTATTCGGTTGCCGCGTCTATCATTTTTTTCACGTTTTTTTGCCCACTATTTTTGCATATTGTTATCTATCCCATCATCCCTACTATATCTAACAAAATGGTATCGTCCGATTACGTTTATTACGATGCAACCATTCGTAACTATTCGTCATACACATGTTATAGTACTGACTGTCTGAAGTTCGAACTGGGGAAAATCTTGGAGAAACTCTTACTTTGATGCTGGTTGTCGTCTACATGTGAAATGAAAAGAAAGGGGCCATGTGCGTATTTGAGACGCCAGTCTGTGTCTGTAATTATGAATTCCAATGTAATACCAGGGCATGCTGCATAAGGGCGTCTTGTCTGTAGGTTTTTCATCAGGGAAAACTGGGAGAAAATGACCGACTTTGTTGTTGGTCGTTGTCTTTATTTGATGTGGTAATTAGAGAGATATTGTGTTGCTTTGATTAAACCGCTTTTCAGTACATGCATGTGCTCTATGAGCTGGAAATCAAATCTCTCGCTAAAACTAACATCATAGTACGTGGAAGCTTTCCATAGTAGAGGAGGGAGAAGGCAATGCCACGATACATGTGGTTAGTAAAGTAAGCGCCTGGCTTAAAAAATGATTTGTTCACCTGAATGGCCTGACTTAAGGACAGAAAAAGCGCAGAGGTCTTGGGAAAATGATAAAACATGTGTTAAACGGCATGCAAATCAGATTGACCCGACTGCCGAGGTTATTGGCAACACGTGAACGATCGGCTGACTGGCCACTGGCTATCCCCGCGCGGGGCGTTTGGTGGAAGAGTTCACTCAACGTGGGACGAGGGTTAACACACAACTCCCCCCAGGGCTTATAATCTACTTGGAATTGTCATAAGCAAAATGTTTTGTAGCAATACATTAAACACATAAAAGGAGACTGGAATACACCCAACACAGAAGCAGATCATGTATACAGTGTTTAACATTCTGATCACAATCGGATGATCACATTTGTTAGGTGAAGCATCAACAATTGTTTAACAACCATCATGTACAAAGATTTGGTTTACTGATCAGAGAGCAGCGTGAAAGGCTGTCAGTACCATATCATATGTGATGCACTCAGCTGTAGTCCCAAACATGACATTGTTCCTTATTGTAGATCCAGTTTATCGTAGCTGCACGTTACACCTCCCTCATTAGCTTAGAAACCTGCATCAGATTTAAGTGCCTGTCATTGTCCTTAATCATATTAGCAAAATATGACGGATGTTTGAAAACTTTTGATGTTTTTTTCTGGAAAAATTTCCCATTTGTGATGTTTTTTTAAAATTTTGTTTGTAGGATTGAATTTCTTACACTGGAGAGTATTTATCAGGGTGGTATCAATTATTAATCTATTAGTCTTTGTATTTTCAGTGTCCCGAGGATAATTGTGGTGAAAGCTTTCGCAAGAAAAGACAACTAGTGTTACATAGATTGCAGCATGCAGATCACTTAAGTGTTGCTCTCAAATGCTACAGGTATAATAAAATTTTGGATTCAACTGACATAATTGAAAGGGATAAATGAAGAACTTGGTCACTGAGGAGACTGGAATGTCATGAAACATTGAAAAATATGAAAAAATGTCTACTATCTGTTCTATCTGTACAATAAAAAAGTATTTACCTGGCAGTCTGCAATAATTTATTTATGTTGCTACAACCTGGTGTGTGCCAAAGTGGCTTCTTACTTTAAGTTAGTTGTGGCAAGCTGGAGTCTTTCTAGTACCTGCATACACTATGATGATATGAACTCATATGTGAGTGTGCATGGGAAAACCCGGCATAAGTCGGCAGAGCTGATTTTGAGAAAAACGGATTTGAAGTGAAAATATGGGTCCGACACAAACTTCCAACTTGGCTGTTGTTTAGGGGACCGTGGTATGTTACACAGGGTAAACTGTAGACGAGCAGTGAACACTACTCACTATGATCTCTATAACGGCTTTGTAATTAGACTACGGTCTCCTAACAAGATCCAAAAACTTCCGACTTGGCTGTTGCTAGGGGACCGTGGCATGTTACAGGGTAAACTGTAGATGAGCAGTGAACACTACTCACTATGATATCTATAATGGCTTAGTTATTAGACTACGGTCTCCTAACAGCAATCACTCCAATATTACTTGGTCAATTAGCTATTGCCACTTATAGGATTAAATGCCGTTTTCTCAAAATCTTGTTTTAGGGGGGTCACTGACTTCAATTTATCAGAAATGTCTTGTCTTTTATTATATGTACAGGACTCAAAATGTCATGTTGCCGACTTATGCCGGGTTTTCCCATGCACACTCACATATGAACAAGAAAAGCTGGCACACATCAGCAGTTGATAGGTAGCTGAAGCTGAGGGTCAGACACCATGAAGATCTTAAAAAGGCTGTTGGTTAGATATGTGGTGCCCGAGGAGACTAAAGATTTATTGTGCATAATAATGGGTTGCCTTTGTGAGGATGTATCTTTCCATATGTACTGGGAAGTGGTTAAACCAAAAATGGCTAAACTGAAAAAAGAGGTAAACTGAGGGAGGATAGGAATTCACTATTTTTTTCCTCTTTATCTTGGTTAACAAACTACAGATAAACTGAAAAGAAAATTGCTGGTTCAATGGCCACTCGGTCATATATGGGAGCGGCAGCATCACAGAGATAAGGGGAGAGGGACTGAGGCCTATAATCTCGCTGGTCTGAAATCAGACAGCAGCAGACAAAATGTTAGTCACATCACAGGTGACCTTTTGTGTGAAATGTATGGCATCGGGAAGACAATACACTGTACTAGCAACCTCAGAAAGCATATTCATGGCATCATGTACGGTAATGAGATCAGCAGGACGGCATTTCTGTGCTGTCCGCCCACACTCATATCTCTCTACTCTGAGAGTTAGACCACATTTGCCTGCATATCCATGCTTCATGTATCCCTAGGCCTGAGCAAGCGTACATCCTCATTCTCGGTCAAAAACACAGAGCAACAGCCGAGATGAGTTGAGTCTCTCTTGCTTCTGCACTTACTTGATTTGTCCTTTTTGATAGTGATTTGGGCTACCCTCTTGAAACCGGCGCTTTTCAAGCCTCCTTGCGACAAACGAAACCCTTTCTAAACCAAAAACAAGCCCCTAGTCCCGCCGATTTGGGTTTAACCACTATCTACAGTACAAGAAATCCTGAAGCAGAATGGTTGATGTTCAGTGAAAATTTTGTCACTGAGTGGCAAAAAAATTGTGGTAAATTGAAGATAGAATTGTAATAAAAAAGCACAACAAAGATAGAAACACAACTTATTTGGTACAGAAGGAAGTAGTTCCACATTTAGTGTGAAAAGGCCTAGCATGGGGCTTATATAATGAGAAAAGTGATTAGTTAGCCACCAGTGAGTATTATCCATGAAATATAGTGTATTGAGCCATTTTATATTCAGTATTGGTCTTTGTGAGGTGTTACTCATTAAAATCTTATTATATGATGATCCAGTGAAATAAATCAGATATGAGATTTGAGATGTATGACCATTCCATTGCAGGTGTCCACAGGAAGGATGCACAAAAACTTTCACGTTTCCAAATAAACTGAGACGTCATCTGAAAGTTCACCAAGGTAAATTAATTCACTTTTTGTGTATAAACAGCGCTTACTTAACATAATTTTATTTTATAGTTTCATAAAATACCTTTTTTCTTCGTGGAAATTTAAACCCATATCAGAAATGATAAGAAAGCTGAGTATAGATTGTTTCATTTCCACTTCTATGTAATCCCATGGGATAGTTTAAGATAATTGTTACTGTCATGTATTGCATCAGAACCAAAAGATAGGAATGGGAGCATTAACATTGCTTGGCTCAAGTGTTTTGTCACCATTATACTCAAATGTCAACTTTAACCCTCACCCTGCGATGGGCGTACCAATTCGGCTTCGACTTTCCATGCATTCACTCTGCATAGCCGTGCCAGTATGGCATGGTCAAGCTGACCGCACAGCACGCAGGCCATATTTTCATGTGTCAGGTCACTGACCTCTTTTGAGTCGTAACTACCATCTTATTGCCCACTGTATCTCTTGTAAATCAAAGGCATTGTGACAAGTACATGTTAACTAGTGAACCACTGGTCAGAATCACAAAGACTAAGCTTTCAAAGGCTCTCCCCACACTATCAAAAGATGTAACATCGTCATGCGAACTGTTGCTCAACAAATTTGCAATATTATCTCATTTTCTGACAAGCTGACCACCATCTAGAGTTGTCTGTATCTAAGAACCAATCAGAAACAAGCTCTGAAACGATCTTTGCCCCAAATGCCCACATTAGTGTATTAGTATGTCACTATGTGTCAATCAGGATGAAACCTTTTGTTTAGGGCTGGGGGAAGGAGGGGGGGGGGGGCGGGGCGTCGCTAGTAATCATGCTTTGTTCTCACGAAAACTACAGCTACCAGTTTGGTATCATAAGTCAGATCATTGGCAAGAGACTGACAAAGGTTTTGCTGGTTAATTCATTATCAAGCGTGATAAGGAATAGCTGCGAATGTTTTCATACCGATCAAATACAAACCGAATCACGTGGACAGCGGTAGTGTGGTCATCGTACATCGGCAAGGGTCAGTGCGACCCAAATAAATTCTCCGTGAGTAAGGTCACTGGCCGAACAGCGGGCTTTAAGCCGTCACGCGCAAGGTGAGCGTTAATAGCCACCAAATTGTGATGTGGCATAATGTAGTAATCCTTGTTAGATTGTGACATTTTTATTGTGAGCTGTTTAATTTTTATTCTCGTGAACTTTCTGTAGAAGGTATTATTAAGCTGCATGAGTTGTGACATTTGGATTTAATTGGTCATATATTATTTTGTTCAGTCATGTCATTATGTTAGGTGTAAATTTTTTTTTATTAAAAAATTGGTAATGACATTCAACAAGATTTCTGTAGTTGCATTTGATTGAATGCACGTGAAAAATTTGAGTTTGAATGAAATATCACTTTATATTTTATTTACTGGCTTGGCAGTAGTCAAGTTTCTCATGTGACATGCAGTAACTGTTTCTTCTTGCCAGGCTATCACTGTGATATAAATGGTTGTGATCAAATCCTTTCAAGCTGGTCAGCTCTCAGAAAACACAAAGCTGTGGATCATGCACCAAGTAAATCTCTATTCCACTTAATTTCTTTTTCAGCCTTCTTTCATGTTTTCGTGAAACATTCTTTTAGCCTCTCATCCTTTCCTATGGACCCAGTAGCAAACTCTGTGCATTAAGCCATTTATATTTTCAGTTTATACAGTATTCTGTATTGGTTCAATAGAATAACAAAAGTGCTAAAGCATCTTGTAAAACAGAATTCCAAAGCATTGCAAGATAGTGTTTAGAAGAAAAAAAGGAAATAAAAAGAGCAAATTATAATAGGGAATGGCAGGGTTCGTGTACACCTATGGAATTTCTGGAAAATTTATGGAATTTTGGATTTCAGATTTCATGTATTGAAAATCTATTAAATTTGAGAAATCGGTCAGAACCTATGGAAAAACTATGGATTTTTCAAAAATCGTCAGAATTAAGAGTCGTCAAGACTCAGCTTTAAAACAAAAAAGGCACGAGCTCGAGCCAAAAAAATCCAAGAAGCCAGCATCGTGTGTGTAAACATGTGGGCGAAATCATAGCGATACGATATGCAATACCCGTAAGATCGAAGCGTAGGTCACACAAGTTTTTCCTTCTAAGCTATGCCGTAATAATCGACTCGCTCAAGTCACTGCATTTTCTCGTTGAAAGCCACCTTCCGATTTTCCGACGTAGCGTTTCATATCTGGTGTGTTCGAAACAAGCAGCACTAAGAAGCATGAACGTACCTCGATTTAAAAAAACAACAAAACTTGATTACCGAGACCTCATGTACATGACTGGTCCACTCTTGAACCCGCCATGAGGCGAAACAGACTTTTTTTTTAAATCTTTGCGCATGTGGGGTGGGGTATCAATTTTTATTCAGCGGTTTTGTTTTTTGCGTGATAGTAACAGGCTTAAAGCAGGTATGAAAGGCCACAGGCGATGTGATACTAGAAATGGGATCAAGGTCAGACATACGAACTCACATGCTGTGCCCACTAAGGACATAAAATAATACATTGTACATGTATATATATACCACAGATATGCAGGGAGGAGATCCATTCGAGTTATATACTACAGGGGCGTGACTTTAGGAGCGTCTGTGTGTGTGTTGGGGGAGGGGGCAGCGCCCACATGGCGAGATAGACCTCCATATGGATGGTTTTATAGTAAATGCGGGGCTCGGCAATTAGCAATTGGAACATGAAATATGTGCCTGACTAAAGTACTGTAACTCACGGTACTCCTCCAGATAAGGGTGTTTAATACTAATAGGACTTCTCCTAATTCAGTGCTGAAAATGAAGGTGAAGATACTACTCTCGTGTATAAGGCGACCCCTGACTGAAGAAAACCTAGGGACAGATTTTGCGCTGATACTTAAAAGGAATCTGGTCAGCCTAATCTATTATAATGCGATGCTATGCGATAATTGGAAAGTTGCGTTCCAATACTGATAAACGTAGTGCAAGTGACAGTCTACAACCCATAAGCCGAGATTACCCACACCTTTTTTTTTTCTCTCTTTCTCTCTCAAACCCGTATGTAGACTCGTCTCCGGTCGTGCATCCCTTCTCAGCTCTCCTCCAACTTGTTACGGCAACACGCGCAGCGTGGCACACACCTTATGTAAACATCTCACCTACTGATGGATGACCGAAGTGATTACAATATAGCGGGACACCTTCATAGACCTGTTGGCGCTGAACGTCTCAGTTTCCCGTGAACTCGATTAAATCGAGATTGCGTATAAAATCCATTGCCACGCTCGTTCCGTCCACGTGGGTAATGGCCATCCGTTTGCTAATTCTCCGGTGGTATTTAACATATGACAGTGAGCGCCCCCGAATTTGAGCAGTCGACAGTGTTGGTGGAATTAATTAAATAATAAAATTTGTATAATATCGCACTTGCATCTTAGGTGACCCCCGCCCCCTTCCAAAAACTGGCCTTGTAATTGAGCTAAGTGTACAAAATGTCTCGCATATATACCGGTACACGAATTTTACTGCTGTATGGTAGGTCGACGTAAATTACTATGCCGCGGGGGTTATCCTTTTGCTATTACCAAATCAATTTTTTCGGATCTATACATGTTGTCAAAATAATTTCATAGACTAACTGATATTATTAACGAAAATTCTTACATGGCATAGTAGATTGTTTGCCTTTCTATCCTGCATGGGGGGCCACATTGACTTGTTTTTTTTTAAAAATTCCATTAACTAAATCTATATCATGATTCACAGTGACAAGTCTATTTTTGTTAATGGGTCTCGTACTGTTCAGTGTTAAAAAAAAATGCTTTTACTGTTTAAAACTGTAGAATACTGTGTGTTTATTTAGAATACATCCATACCCCTGAACCTCACACGAGACATACTTTACACATCATGATGTACGGAATAAATAGTGCCAGGCTTCTTTTTAATGTGTATACAGTGTATTTCATTCCCAACTCAAACTAAGTCTGTTTAAGAAGTTTAGTTTTTCTGAGAGTCCAATTCCAAATTGACATGTGAAATGAATTGTAGTTTAAAGAAGTTGAGAGCAGAGTGTTTTAAAGGGAAATTCCAACATAGTTTTTTTGTATCTCACACCACAATGCAAATAACCAAATCAGCAGAAGTTTTAAGGCTAGACTGAATATATTTACAAAGATAGTAACATGAAACTCTGTGTGCACATAAGTATAATTAATTTGGGTATAGACATGTATGTAATTTAGTAACTAATTAAAATTCCTATTAATCTTATCAGTCAGTTCTAAATTGTTTGAGTTATATTCATATTTTTTTAGCCTTTGTTAAGAGATTTTGAAGTATGGGAAATTCGCGCCGAAATACTGCATTTAGCTCTGGAAAATCCAAATGAGCCTATGGAAAATCTATGGAAATTTTTGGAGTCAAAAGTGTATGAACCCTGGAATGGACACAACAGCATATCAATTTGTTAATGTTATGACAGAGTGCTTGTAGAAGAGGAAAAAGGATATTTATTAGATCTATAAACATATTTTGACATTTTATTTCCAGCCCATACCTGCAGCCTTTGTGGAATGAATTTCAAGCAGAAGTCAAATTTGAGGCAGCATCTTCAGGTACACACTGAGAGGAAGAAATCTTTTATTTGCCCAAGAGCAAATTGTGAGCGGGCTTTTCTGTATAATAAGAATCTTATGCAACATATAAAAGAATTTCACGATGGAGAAATCATATGGAAAGACAGGAGGAGACAACGCAAACAAGCTGCCTCAAAGGTAGGTTCCATAGTCTGCCCTGCAACCTGTCTGTCACCAGCAATTTCATAAGGCAGTGTAAAAACATGAATTCAAGCCCAAAGACTGTCCTGCACTATTATTTGGGTCAACATTTGCAGCTGCAAAATGATTCTGTGTATGATAAATGATAAGTGGCAGTGAACAATTACAAGCTGCCTATTGCTCAGTGTGTGCTATACATCATGCTAATGATTATAGGCGAGTAAAATCAAAA
This sequence comes from Onchidella celtica, assembly GCA_963931925.1. Taxonomy (NCBI): domain Eukaryota; kingdom Metazoa; phylum Mollusca; class Gastropoda; order Systellommatophora; family Onchidiidae; genus Onchidella; species Onchidella celtica. The sequence continues at coordinate 45,414,517 of OZ007571.1, forward strand.
AATACAGCTTGATGTTTGGGGTGATGTCTGTGTATTTTATTTGCTTATTTTTTTTGTAATATTTTATTTGTATTTACTTGTCCAGATTCTTTTGAGCAATACTGCTGAATGAATAAGTGGAATCTGACCTTGGTAGATAGTCTGTATCCTTTCCTAGTCGCGCGCCACCCCCCCATACTCACATCCAAACTGAACATAACATGTAAGATTGACATCTGACCAAGATCTGACAAAAATTAGTAGTTAGACTTGCCGGTGCCAACCAGCCTCCATTCCCTTGGGAAAATGATTGAATTCATTTTGCATTCATGCGTCGTGCGTCCCCTCCATTTTCACTTCGTCAGTACTACAGTGGAACTCGGATACAACGGCATTCATGGGACCACTGCAAAACTGCCGTTATAGGCAAGGTCAAAGGGAAGGCACTCATATAAATACAGAGGGATTGTCCCGGAAGCAAAGAAATTTCATTGTGTCTACAGATCTGAGCCTTGTTTTGTACACTGTTGTCCACCTCTTCAATTAATTTTGCCTTCATTTCAAGAGAAAAGCATTTTCAGTTTCTCTTCTTTGTTGCCATCATTGTGTCACACACGGCTGCTAACAAGCGATACTTTAGTTGGCCGCCTAGCCCTCGCCACTAGGTCGGGGACAAGAGGTCAGTTGCTTTGCGCGGAATTTAGCGGCAGCGCAGAAAACGAAGCTATGTGACATGGTCTATGGAAATATTTATAGTGGTTTGAAGTATTAAAATTCCACACTTTTCACTCTGTTACAAGAGAGAGGAGAGGACAAGTTACATAGAAAATCTAGTTGTTTTAGTAGGATTAGTTGCATAGCTATGTCCGTTAGAAAATGCTTCATTTTCGCCACAATTGGACTCAATTACTGGTGTTTTAAAAAAATTTGAATAAAATACTTCCTCGCATAAAACAAGTCTGAATCAACTGTCAAACACAGAGGAGACAATGAGCTACTCAATGTGCCAAAAATCAGGTGAAGGGCAAATCACGGGATGTCTCTACTTCACGTCCTCATGGGCACCCTCTATCGGCGATGGAAGCCGTTAATGTCTGATGTTACTTGAGTGATAAATCTACTTGAATGGGGATTGAGTTGCACAATTTGTGTGAGGGTCAGTCAGAATCACTCAGAAGTCATTGGGGGAGGGGGGGGGGGGGAATTTCTGGAGTCAGTAGGTGCACACAAGTTTGAGTTTGGAGAAAGCACGTCGTCCACACGATAATGGTCTCATTGTGCTAGAAAGAAGAAAGAGGATAGACAGAATATAACAGAATGATAGGACAGAAGGAGACCCTGCTAGAAGTGCCCACCAACCATACGTGGGTGTACACGGGATTAAGTACATGGCTTGTAATGTTAACACAATTATTCCTGATTGCCGCCAATAAGAATGGAATTTATCGCTTGCAAACTACACGCAGTCAAGATATTCATAACGAAGTTACAGAGCCACATAAAAATAAGTTTCGGAAGTTTGTATGAAAGACGTCTGTTAATGTTACTACTGGCAGGTCCATTTAAACCTTTGGTTATCACTTGGCCTTTTCATTGTGGGGGGAGAAGGACAGAGCACATGGAGAGTTGGAGATACCGGGAGTAAATGTGATTTCATAACCATTTGCAGCCTTGTACTCACTCCTGATACTGGCACTCACACTGACGAATGTCTTGATTTTTTGTAACGATGTCACCCTCTTCCTTTTCTTTAAGTCTCAAGCAAAAACAACTATAATTATGAGCACACGGTAGTTCAGTGAGTACACTGTAAGTCATTGATAATATTTATCTCCAAAACTAATTTACAAATCATCTCTATGTGATTCACACTGATGGTGTTTTTTTTCTTCTTTTAATCATTTTCATCTTCAGGTTAATGACCTGTTGCCACATCACATATTATCCTGCACAAATCATTGATACATTTACAGTGCTATCACGTTCAAGTGCAAATATTCCACTGTCTACATGTTATGGTCATAACTTATTCAACATGTGAGCGAAATATCACCGTTAATTTAACTGGACATTTTATCGTTGATATGATTGATCTTTTCTTAAAATTTGCACAGCTTGTAGATAAACCAAATTTAGAACATTGCTGAAAAAATCAGCTGTTTTTTATGTGGGAAAGTGTGTTAATTAAGGAAAATTGTTAATCAGTGTGTCCGACAATAAAGTCCAGTTTGGCCCATTTTGTCACCCTTGTAATATTTCTCCTATTGAATTATCACAGAACTTTCAAACTTTCACAGAAATGTAGTATGTTAAACGCATTGATTGAAGATCTGGTTCGCACGTACTGGGATCGGTAAAATTAAATGAGGGTTTGAAATATTGTGAGGCATAATTATTGGAACAACCGTGCAGCAGCGATCTAAGCGGCCAACGGCCAGTTGAACTCCATGACCCCGATTGACATCTGATTTATTACTTTCTCGTGGTCTCGGCTAAGAGTTCGGTTTCAGAGGAAAATAAGCAGCCGTGCACAGTGCAGTTTCTCTTTCTCAAAAATTGAAGGTTGATGCGTTCGTTCAAAGGGTAGCGTAGCAAGTGACCGCTGTCTTGGTTGGGCATAGATCTACACACGAGGTGCATGTAGAATGACCACTCCCTTACTTTTAGGTTTCCACACACGTGTGCCAATCTCATGGGTCCTGTTTACCTGATTAGCCATATGTTCACACCAAGTACTGACCACGTGCGACTAGTCTTGCGACATTGCCCACCTCCGTGGTACTTGGCCATCCCACCACCCTACCTCCCACAGTTACACAATCTTGCATCTGTTCACACAAAGGACTAGCAACTGGTCATCAGTGGATCCCCGCGCACATAGGAATCCGGGGCAACGAGATTGCAGATAGCCTAGCGAAACAGGGGACCAGGGGCGAACAGCCAAAGCACCCCACGTCTTACCCAGCAGCCCGAGCCAGAATCCGTGCTCACGGCCGCAGGAAATGGCTAAACCAATGGGCTAACTCAGACAAAGGGCGAAGGGTGTACCATAACCAAACCAAACCTGACACCAAAGACCCGATATTGACCGAAAATACGCGACAGTCATACAGCGTATGAGGTCGGGACATGTCCAGTTGAACGCGCATCTAAATCGCTTTAACCCACTCAGTGAGCCGGTATGTAGACACCGCGGGTCCCCGCAGGAGACAGTCGAGCATATCTTGCTAGAGTGCCCTGGACTATCACCACTCAGATCCCGCTACCTCCCAGATACCCTGACAGTCTCGAACTGCCTATACGGGGCCGAGAAACAACTTAGAAACACTGCCATATTTGCCATCGCCGTCACGAGTGAAATCTCTCAGCGGCGCAATATTTTGCTCAATGTATTCTGTGCCATCGGAATGAAAAATGCAGTTGTATCAGAGGTGTGCTTTATATGCCGCCGTTGTAAACAGGGTTTTTTTATTTGAGAGAAGCGGGTATGGAACGGGGATTTTAATTTGTGTCGTTGTAACCAAGGTCCCGTTCAATCTGAGGCCGTTATACTTGAGGTCTATTGTATTCTGCAAGCTCTTCCTTTCAGAGTATGACCTTAGTGGAGGACATCCTTGCTCCTGCCTGTCGTATGTGCGTCAGTCGCACTATGCATTTTTATACAAGTGGTGGAAAATAAGGCATAGGAGAAAGATTAGAATGAAAAGAGTTGGTGTGAAATCTTACAAATTTGTCACATTTGTACACAAATGTTTATGGTAGAATATGGCTGAAGGTTCATGGGGGAAATATGTGCTTCTCTTTTACAAAACTAGTAATATGTCTAAATGACAAGTTTAACGATATTCACAAAGTGAGTTATGGAATGATTATAATTGCAAATGATTACTGTAGTTCCCAAATTGTGCTCAAATCTTATTTGAAGGACAAACTGGCAGTATTCTTTAGTGTATATGCATTCTTGCCTTTGGGTTAATTTTCTGTGTTGTGATTCCTCAGAACCAGACACACATCAAACGGAAAACAATGGCAAGTCGTTTGTGTGGAGTCGCGGAGAATGTGAGTTTTTTTGAAGTGCACTGTTCATACCAAATTTCTGTTTCAGGTTTATCGGTGACAGACTTTGAATTTCTGAAGTGGCAACAAAGCAATTGTCTTTGATGATTATTATCTTGTTTGGTGAACTAACCTTCTATTGGACTGAGTGTGCATGGCATTTTGCTACTAGCTGACTGCTCTGATGTGACATAAGCAGCAGGATTTCACTTTAATGTCAGATTTCCATTTTTGAAATGAAATTTTATAAAACAGTCAAGAGTGGGTTTACAGAAAACCCGGAGCGAACCTGTGCATTGTTTGAGGGCAAATTTCAATTTGCTAATTAAGCATCAAAATAATAATTATTAATAATATGATGTGCATTTGTTTTAGAGATGTCTCAATCTTGGAAGTTAAAAAAGAAAACCATGGCAGTCATTGGTTGTCTGTATTTTGCAGAATATCTGGATTTTGGTTTAGATTGCCATATTTTGAAATTACTTTAATTTATCATCTTTAGGCAGATGTGAATGCAATGTGATTAGTAAAATTCATGCTAGTACGTAGAAACGAAGGATTTGAATGAAAACAGTTGTGAGGAGAAAAAAAAAAGAAAACATTTGTTTTTTTATTACAAACTTAAAGAGTGCTAACTTTTATTGTTGTAGAATGGTACATCTGTTGATTCACATTACATTGCTTCAGTTTTTGTTTTTTTCTTGAAATCAAAATATCCAATAATTGTTTTGTGCTCTGTTTTCAGCCTGGATCCAAGAGGGCTTTGCATCCTGTAAATGTAGAAACTCAAGGCGACACTGAGACTTCAGACATAGTTAATGTTGTCATTGGTGGGAATAGTGCAAGCGAGGATAGGGAGTTTCAAGCATGGGCTGGGAAGGAACATAGCCATGAATTTTCAAGTGAAGAACTCTCCAATCAGCATGGTGACATACCATTTTCAGTTTCAGATTGTGTACCCAAGAATGTAGATCATCCAGTAGCCTGTGAAAAGTCAAAATTAGGAGATGTGCATTTTTCATTTCTAGCTGAAACCCAAATTAGGTAGATAGTAGGCTATAAATGTTTTAATAGTTTTAACTTCACACATTCTGATATGTCCAGACTGATCTTTGGTCCAGTGAAAGGAATGGTTTTCGTAAATTGCATAAGTGTGTCTCATCTTTCAAAGAGCGTAAACATTTCCCGGCGCAATTAGTGACATCATCTTGATCCTGTTTTTGGGTGGATTTTCTCTATAAAATTTTACCTTAAGTTAATGTGCCAGTACATCTGGTTTTGAGTTCTCTTTAATCATAGAACAATTTGTTCCAGCTGTTTCTATCTTTTTATTTTCATGGGTGCCAGACCTCCAGTATATACCGGAATTCCTGTTTTGCTGTGTCTCAAAAAAAAATTTTCCGGTTTCGCTATTTGAAGAATTGCGAGAAAAAACCCTGGTTAATCAAAACAAAAAAGCACAAGAGTGTGAGTTCAAGAGATTGGCCTTATTTGCATCTGTTTTCAGCGTTGACCATGTCCGGAGGCGTATCGTCATGGATTATCATAGGTCTGCTGTCATGTTCTGGCTGATTCTCAGTTTTAGATCTAGCATTCAACATACATCAGCTGCTCTTCATCACACTGACAATAACGCAAACTTGAATGTGAGCGAAGAGTCACTGGGTCAGGAGATGATGCGCTGTATCCAGTCAAGACCCACTTGTTCCGCGTGTTGTATGAGTGGACCTAGCCTACCATGTGTTGGGCTGACTTTATGCATTAGGCCTACACCAGAATTAATGCTTTAGATGCCTGCATGGGTAGATCTACTCGAACTTTTATTGTCAATTGACAATAGATGCTTTTGTTTGGAATGTCCTGTTGCTTGGTTCCATGTGTATTGTGAACGTGGAATGTGCTGTACAGACTGATCTGACGTGTTTCTACTGTTACGAAAAAAACATGCCCTCAGATCTCTGCCAGTACATGTTTTACGGCTGTGCCAGATTGAACCTGATGACGGATGCTTTAGTTTATAAAAGGGCCTGTCTCAGATTCTTCTAGCTCTCCAGCGTCAATTCCATCGGCATAGCCGGATTTCATTTCATTCAGCCCAATAAACGGTACATCAAGCGTGGGTGAGGCCTATAGGTCTGACCCTTCTATTAAAGTATTATTAATCAAGGAGTGCTAGTCGGACAAAAGCATACTGCGAAAGCGATGTTTTCAGTGGAACTCTGGTATTACAAAATCGGATGTGGCAAAATTTCGGTAATAAGGAAAAGAATATGCAGCCCCATTTTATTTCTTATTCTTTCGTCTAATAAAATCTTGGAATTTGCGAAATGCCAATCCTCCCAACCTCGCTTATATCATATAAAGAAATAATTTTCCCAGAAAGTGACGAGTAAGAACCATGTGGCGGCGTGCTGAAGATGGTTAAACTGTGTGTGCGACCAGCTTTTTGATTGTTCCACCACTCCTAACAATGCCCGTCGGCTCCGATTACACACTGATGGTTAAAGACGCGACAACGTTTGCGTGATACTTAGGCAATAGGCTAGGCCCAGGTAAAACAATGTGGGGTGAGGACGATATATCTTTATCCACGCAGGTGGAAGTAAAGCGGTTTGGGCAGGGCGTGCCGGGTGGGGGAGACGAGGAGTAATCTTTACCGTGTTAACTTTCACTCTGCGAAGGGCGTACCAATACGGCATCGACTTCCATGCACTCACTCTGCACGGGTGGGCGTACAAATATGACAAGGTCAAGCTGGCCATGCAGCGCGCAAGCCGTATTAACACGCGTCGGGTCACACCCTGAGTTATTTTCAAACACGTGTGTTACAGCGGCATGACGCTCTGCGACCCTATGTTACGAGGGAGTCAATTTGGTACATGCAGCTCAGAGCGAAAACAGCAAGACTATGTCCTGTTCAAGCTATAAAAACACACAACTAAACACACTAAACAACACAAATGGAAGCTTATTTTGTCAGAGGAAGGATTGAACTTTATTTTGATGTAGAATACATGCCGTTTCACATAAATACACGGCAGTAATAACCTTGTAATGTTGGCCTTAAATTGTGCTAAAACGGGATTTCGCCCATTTAGCGAGGCAGTCTGGACTACCTGCGGATATTACAATTAATTATCCATAGATGATAAATGATGTTCTACTCTGAAATTATATACGATGGAACTTGGTTATAATGAGATGCAGTTTTATGCTAAAAATGTCTTTTATAGCCATGGTCTCCTTATTTCAGTAAAAAGGCCAAACAACAAGACAAAGAATACCGGTACTCCATTTGTTTTTTTATATGCATGGTCACTTCCTATGTTAACGTGTCAAGTACATGTATATTTTAGAAAGTCCTGGTCTGTGAAATGAGTATCTGAAAAAAAATGAGGCAAGATCACATTTTGTATGGTTTCTTATATACATTTATAAAATAAATGACTGAGATTTGACTAAGGTACAGTATGTTGATTGGGTATTTTCAAATAATATGTAAATATATTGGCTTTCAGCTGAGCAGTGGAAATATTCCCCAGAGTGATCCCCTTTGTAACAATTTCAGACAACCATTGGAGAACTGCTCATATTTCCACCTGAAACACTAAAACCACAAAGTCCAAACTGATATTATATAACAGATTGAGACGCATCATGTGAATAATTGTTATTAGGCATATATGGACACGATGGCACAGACGCCACGGTAGAAAACCTAATGTAAAGTCATCACAAAAATAACTATTTGTTAGAGATTTGTGCTCCTCCTGTGATGTTAGCATTTTGTTACACGCGTACAGAAACAGTATTTCTTGATGGCAATATTTTATTTGTGTTCACAGCTGATTTGTGCAGATTAAAGGTGATAAAACAATATCTTCATGTTGTCTTGTGTTTGTTGAGTGTGTAATAATTAATATGAAAGAGGATGGTACATTGGTACAAGGTATGTCTCAAAAATAACTTTCCCTACCTTGTAAAATCTTGAAATAAATAAAAAATAAACTAAATGCCTTTAAGCTATGAACTTATGAAATTTTAATTTTCTGTCATTACACCTCATTTTGCGATGTGGCAGAAGCCATTTTCGGTGAGCTGTAATTCAAGAAAGAAACATTACAGGATGCTCAAACTTGGACAAAACAGTATTATATATACATGTATAACAAATAGCAAACACATTTTTTAGGGGGAGAATTTAAACATTACAAATATATATGCACAAAAGTGGTCTCGGAGCTTATATTGCAAAATCTATAAAGGGAGACGTAAAGGTGAAATTTTGGCCATTTTCAAAAAATTATAAAAAATCAATGAATTTGCCTATGATTACTATGAAGATAAAAGAACTTTCAAATTAATTATTAATTGCAATTAAAAGATCTATTCTCACAACAGGATCTAAAGTGCCCTAAACATTCACAAACTACATGTGTCACGGGTCGAATTCTGCCCCATGTGTTATTAACCATGTGTTCACGCTAGTTGTTGTTAGGAGTAGATTAAATAAATATGTACATGTAGTGACATTGAGTGAAGCGTGCAAAGTGTTGAGACAACAATTCCGCACATGCGTGAGAACACAATGACATTGAAGGTTTGCTAGCCTATAAAAGCCATGAGCTGGCACGTGGACCCCAGTCTCATGTGGCAGAGTATCCGCTTACGGAGAGGCTCGGCATGCCCCGCCTGAGAGAGGCAGAAGACAGAAAGCCATTAGGCCTACATAATAATATTTGACAACGGGCATTAAAAGCTTGAGGTCACCGCCCATGTCATACTAAAAAGAAGTAAGTTCCACACGTGCCATTTGCCTGCTGTCCACCTTTTGGTGGGTGACAGTGTAAGTCCAGTGTTCACAAGCTAACCCGCGAGCAGTGAGCACCGTCTGGGAAGACGAGCTGTCCTCTACATACTGTTATTATTTATTATGAGTTGATGTTGAGAGTTTGCACTTGTACTGAACTTCAGCATTTAGTGGTTTTTGCATTGTATTGATAACTCTGCTTATATAGCAGGGCATAGTCTGTCCATCGTAGGAAAAGTTAAGTATATCAGTAAGGACGGAGGGTCTATTCACAACCTTCACCCCGTCATAAGCGCATTGTATTTAATACATAATTACATGTAATAGTATTGTAATTCTATATTTTACTAATATGTTATTGTACATGTAATTATTATTATATGGCCCCGCAGACTTGTCCAAAACAATCTTTTGTGTTTTGATGTTTTCTTTTCTTTTTTTGATTGTTGCGAGACAGAGTGTGTACAGTCGAATGCTCTTGAAGTTGAACACCCGCCTCATTACAACATGTAGGCCTATGTCAAATATATTTGAATATCATCACGTAAGAAAAATGTTAAAACTTGGCAACCTGCAGGTCCTCTAGATACCCTACAATAGGCCTACATGTAATTTACTTAAGTTAATAAAATCAAAGAAAACGGACACACAAAAATTTTTTGCTGCAATCATGTGCGAAATAAATAAAATGAATCTTTGTGATAATTGTGGGCAATAACAAAGATGCTGTATCTCTACAAGTAATACAAGTGAGAAGAAGCTTTCTACTATGTTACCATTGTCAATGTCAGTATTAACTACATGTATGGAATTTGAAATATCATTCAAAAATCCTTGGTTTAACATCTAAAAGGGTTTATTGACAAGAAAATGTCATCTGAAGAAGAAAACAAACTGGATTTCATAATTTTACGGCATGTTTCTTAGAACAATATTTCATACATATATTTTTAAGAAGCAAATGTATTCAAATTAATTTGCAGACTTTTTATTTTTAGTTAGAAGCAACCGATGTGATCAAGTTATTGTTCCTTTTTATATTGCATTGACATTTTAACAGTAAAAATAACAAGAAAACTAGGTTTTGACTAGAAAGAATCCAAAAGACATCATTGATGCTGTGTAACACACGACACACTTTACAACATTAAGTCTTTGCCCGGCAATAGATATTTGAGACAGATCATAACCATTTAGTGTTTACAAAACAAACATACTTTATTACCGTAAAGTGTTAGACATTCACCCTTAAATCTAAAACTTAATTTTATTCCTCAAAAAGGCACTTGAACATTGATGTGTGTTACATGCAGAATTTGATCATCAAATCTGCTTTGGCTTCAAGAACGAACATGAACTGGTGGAAAGATCTTGTTTACAACATTTCTATTAGTGTAAAAAATCTCATCTTTTGCCGCAGGTCACTTCCACTCCAGTTTACATTGAATGTTGGTCTCATTACAGACACTTGGGCACTGCCCTCCTCCCCAACAGCTGTAACTTCCCCTGGGTACAGTTGTCTATCAGTATCATACATCACAACAACCCAGTCTCCTGCTTTACAACTTTGAACATTTGTTCCACTTCATTCTCTCCTTTCTCTCTTTCATGGCCATGGCAAACTTCTGCAAGAACCTCGGGTAGAAGTCTGTCCACAGATTTTTAGAACGACACTTTCCTCTTTCCACCACATAGCATGAAATGGGTCATGCTGTCTCCTGGTACATGTACTAAACTTCTTTCACCATGGATTCTTCTCCTTAATGCACTCATCAGTTTCTTCCTGCGACATGTGGACAACTTTAACTTTGGGCATTAAGTTTCTTGCCTTTTTTGCAAAACCATTTGAATCCTGCACAATGACACTATCACTCCTTGACATTTAACTTTTTCATACCGAACTTATTGCTGACCCTCTGATTTCATCAACCACTCCTTTGCCATGTGATGTGGCAAAATACTTCCACATGACTTCATATAAACTGTGTCTTTATTCATGTTCTGTGACTCTTTGACTACAAATAGAACTGCAATGAACGCATTCACTTTTCCTCAACCCCATAAAGCACTCTATATTTCAGCCTGACATTCATAGCCACACCATAACGAAATCACACTGAAGTACAGAGGTTTGTGGGTCCATTTTGTCTTTACTGAAGGCCTCTGTCTGTATCCTTTTCACTCGACCAAGCCCTTGGAAATCTGGAATTTCCTCAGTAACCTTTTCCAACGGCTCCCCTTTTCACTTCAACTCTGTCTACCAGCCTCGTTCTTGTCCCATACTTTCCAAACGATTATCCTGGTTCTCAATCTTTAAATTATCAGCCAGTTTCTTACCTTTCCTATATTTCTCACATTCACATTTCTGACAGCTCCCAGCCAAATCATCACTAGACTGAATCCAAAATTGATTTGTGTGACTGATTTTTAAATTTTTATATGAAAAAAAAAATCTGTCTGACATTAAATTTTGCATTGATCTGAAGGAGTATTCTTCATCAGAAACACATTTTTTGGCCTTGAGGAACAAAATTTAGATTGGAACTTAAAAAAGTGAAAATCTCACTTTGAAGATATAACATGTCACCCCACGTTTTTGCCTAAACCTTAAAAAATGTAAGAATTATGAAATAAAGAATTAGCCACATTCACAGCATTCATTTACAAGTGTAAATTTGTGTGAAATCCTTAGCCTACTTTCACAGAAATTCCAGAAAATATTAGCCTATGAAAAACTACCATAAGAAATTTGTGAATGTAACACACGTCACACAGAGTTAAGCACCATTTTGACTTAGATCTTACCTATAAGTTTTTTAAATTAAAGGTGAAAACTTGTAAAGTAACCATTTTTTTTATTGTCAGAAAGGTTTAAATTACAAATATCTCATATAATGATTCGTTTAACACACGTTACATGGAATGGGCCTCAGTGGTTTCATGAGGTTAATGTGGCAATGTTTTTTGAAAAGTGTAACAACTTTATAAAGCAGCCTAAGTGAGAGGAAAATACAGGCAAATTCTGCTTTATGTGGCAGCTTGGCTGGGTGGGGGGTGTGTTTAGAATTAGAAGAGTGGGGAGGAGACAGAGGGAAGGAAAGTGAAGGGTGAAAGAAAGGGGCTACGACAGAAGAGAGGGTGTAGGCACGTTTATCATGGGCAACGCCAGGTACTTCATCTAGCTCTTCCCCAATTCATGTCACCATTGGTGCTTATTACTATTCACAGAACTAGACTTTTGCTGGTATGAATGAAACAGACAGTGGACGCTGGGTCAAGTTTTGTCGTGTTTCAACCTTTATTTCATTTTCAGACAAAATTTAAAGAATTACAGTAATGTGAATTATAAACTGAATGCACATTTGAAATTCTGTGGAATGTTTCAGGTGCTGTATGGAAGCAGAATGATAAAATTTTATACAGTTTCAGAAAAAATAAACCTTGCAGAATTTCTTTTGGTCAGACAGCAGCATTTTCTCAGTCAGTTCAAACTTCATGTGCTTTAATATTTTTATTGTTATACTTCGTGAACAAATTTGGACCATTTTAAAAATTGGTCACTGCCATGAATGGAAACGTTTGAGTAGAAAAACCCTTGAAACTACTTATGTATGTATTCACAAAGGGTTCAATACTCTGACAATGACATGAGACAAATCTCAGAACAATACATGTGTAAAATGTTCCAGAGTGAAGAAAATTTATTGAAACTTCAAGCTGACAGATTATGACAAAATACAACTGACAAATAACTTGGATCAACTCTACTCTGAGTCAAATCATAAAGATCTGCACTACACTCACTTGGTTCTAACAAACACTAAGGCCAGTCTCAATTAAAAGAGGAAATTGCTACATCATGCAGACTTTCAAGCAGGTTCATCTGGTTGCTATGAAGTGCAGGGTGAGTTATTCAAAATCTGTCTTCCTGGGCTGATAAAAATATTGCAAACATCACTAGCACTATTTTGACTAAATCTGTTAGACTTCTCTAACAATTTGCCTCTGATCTTGAGGAGTGCTTCACAGAAGAAAATCAGTGGTTTTTGTCTCAGAGCACACTGACACAGACAGTAACATCATTTTTGCATTTCTATTGTCATTGAAAGGAAGGATTCTCTTTCTGGCTCGTTAACTTGTGAGGATTGTCCCCACCAATACTATTAGTTATTTTTATGTACATATATACATGTGTGTATATGTATGTAACAATCCCTAACTCCACGATGTATTTTCAGTTACACTAGGGCACATCACCCGAACTGACAATTTCCGATGTTCTGCAATAATCTCAGAATGAGCAAATCATGACCAGGTGGTAAAATTAATCTTACAATATGTCATATACAGTGTAGTTCCTGTCAGCAGATACATGAAAAAAAAAACAAACACACACAAACTCACAAGCTCTTAGGAGTTACATAGATCTATTCCTCATAACTGATTCAGGCTTTTGACTTTCAAGTGTTAACTATGCATGTACATGGGTTTTCAAATTTCATCTGCATATTTCCATAAAATCATGTCCAGAAAGTTGTCCATGATGCATAACTTGGTGCTGCTGTGAAATGACCATTCACGTATGACTTAAGAAACAAATTTTAAGAATTCAATTTGATCAAGTACACTGTACAACTATCCCAAATAATTCTCACATTTCACATGGAATAAAGTACTGTTTTGAATATGATGCAAAATCAATTTGTGATTTCATGATGAAGAGGAAGAAAATGATATATCTTTCACTGGGGATCTAACTATCATGTATACCCTAACAGGACCTAAAAACGCCTTGAACATAAAAAGTTAAAAAGAGGAAGTTCTGATAAACTCAAAATGCAGAGCAACACATAAACTTATAAGACTAAGATGGTGACATTAAACACTCAAACCATACCTAATGGAGGGCAAATCTGTAACACAAATGGTGGCAGCCTTTACTGTGCACACTGTACTGAGTACATGTAAATGAAGAATTTTGAGACTTGTAACAACAAAACATTTACTGCGACAAGATTCAAGAGATAGTTATAGGTCTATCATTGTGAAGGGCAGCCTCTCCTGCTTTAGATTATACACGTTCAAGACCCTCATGCTTCTTTGATCAGACGTGCAAAACGATTTATTACCTGGAGGTCAATTTTCTGTGCTGTTGGCAGTGGCTACACCAGTTTGGAGTATGGTACCTACTTTGAGCTCATTCTCCATGACTGATGACACCTGTGTTCCAAAAGTCATTTACAGTTTGATTTACAATATTAATTTGCTAATGTTGTTTAATTTCATGCATACTTTTTTAACCACTGTTTATTATTTCATGTTCAAGCTTTGATTATATACCGCTACATAAAAAAATCACATTGTCAAACATAAAGGCCTCTTAAGATCTGGAAATAAAATACGTGAATAACACTGTCTACTGGTACAACCTTTGTAAAATGACCAAGAAATGTATTCTTGGTCGGTGTGGACTGAAATTGACATGCCTTAATACTAGAAGTGAAGTGATCTTGTTTCTCATGAGATGCCAGAACTGCTTTCTTTGATGTGCACTTTAATATATTAAAATATTTACTCCGTGGCCATTTTCTGGGATTGGGGAAAAAAAAAATCACTCAACAGACTACTGTTATTTCTGACTCACACAAAAACTTCTTTGACAGAGCAGTTAAAAAATTCTGGTGCAGACGACTCTAGCTTGGGTCACTTGAGTGTTAGATAAGATATAATTCAGTGATAAGACATCCAATTCACAATGATACATATAATTCCTGGAAAGAATAATGCACAGCAGACTAACGAATTAGATGTCAAATAAAATTTATTTTTTTGTTCATATTTATTATTTAGCTGTCATCAAATTTTGACATTAGTCATTGTCATACATGAATTTGTAAATACATAATAATTATACATATATATATTAAAATTAAAAAACAGCTGAAACCAAAGATGTTGGACAATAATGCTTAGGCAAATACTATGACTTTATACAGATATTTACAAAGGATTGTCTCCTTTTCTCTGTTGTCAGTCAAGAGGTTTAGAAATGTTTTCTCTCCATCAACACATTATTTCCACCATCACTGCAAAATATACCATTGTATTATAGCTTTCCCTAAGAAGTCACTTAGAATTTTCAATTTATTTTTGTTAAGCATGAGCTGAATCTGTCCCTGCCACATATGAAATAGAAAGCAATTAATATCCTTCCTTAATTTTGCATTTTGTTATCCTTGCTATTATACCATTTATTTTAAGTTTAAGATAACCTACAACTATTCATAACTTAAAAGCGGCGGAAAAGAGAAACTAAGCTTTAGAATGTCTCAAGCAGAAACGACAGAGACATTTTCAAAGAGGTTTATTTCTCGAAGTTTACAACTACTTCATCAAACTACTTCCGAAGTATACCAAATTCAAAGGTATGCAGATAATGAATCTCTTTTCCATTACATTTGCACTGATAGTTTACAATGCTTTTAAATGTAATATAGTTTCCTCTTGAACTAGTAAGTAATCTCCACTATACCTAAAAAAATGTGAAGTAAAATGAAATCATTTAACCATGTTTCATTTCACATAGAACAATGCTTTAAATAATTAACCCACCTCCCAAAATTTGCACTACAACTCACCATCATTACTGAAAAGAAAACCAACAACCCAAAAATGTTGGATTTCAGGCCTCAAGTTGGGCAATTTGAAAAAAAAAAAAGAAGGTGACAGATATGTTTGCTTACTATGCATTACAAAAAATGAAAAGATGAGCTGTTACATCTATAATAAAATATTGTTATTCTTTTTAATGTACACATTTTTAACCACAATTTACAATACATGTAACTGGTACAGCAAACCTCTAGAACAACTAGAACAATAATAACAAAGAAGTAACAATGCATAAGAAAAAAAAGGTTGGAATTCACAATTTTGTTTACTTTTCTTCTTACTGGCTGGGGCAATAACAATGTGCCAGCTTTCAGGAGAACTCTCATATTACATTGTCATATAGAGTTATTCCTTTATAGTTATCATAAATAATTTCTGTGCTGAAGCATTCATTTAATATAATTAGCATTTCAACATTCCCATTTCTTTTTTTTTATTTGGGAAATATAGGGATTTCCAACTTTCATGACAAGTCATGAATGAAATTCTAAGCGGGCAAAGCAAATTTTCAAATTCTAAAGAGTGGGGTTTTTCTTTCAAAAATCCGAGCACCACACAATATAAGAACATTTGCATTTTACTGATTGCGATGAAAGTCATCTGAAGCAACACGACACCATACACAATTTTCATGTCACATTTCTTTCCATATTGCATTCTGAAAACAAACTGACTTCAATTTAAAGGTATGGGTCGCATCTGCAAAACTTGCTGAATATTAATTATTATTCTTATTATGAATGGGGTGGTTTGAGCTGTAAAACTCATACTTGTTACAGGTCTGGAATGGAATGGTCCATCAGCTTTTTCACAATGCTGTCACCCATGCTGAAAAAGCAAAAAAAAAAAAATGAATGCAATAAATATTCTGAGTAAAAAGTAAAGACCCACACTGCACCAACTTGAAAACAAACAAGAATGCTTGTGGTTCAAGATTCTATTATTGTCAATGGCATACACATATGACAATCTCAATACAGTGGAACTTGGTTATAATGAGAGGTCATGTTCCATCAAAAATGTCTTGTTATACCCGAGGTCTCGCTATTCCAGGAAAGAGTACAAAAGGCAAGACAAGGGATTAAAATACCCCACTATGTACAGCACATGCTAACAAGGGAGGTAACCATGAAAAATAGTGGGTATTTTAATGGTTACCTACCTTGTTGGCATGTCCTACACATCAACGTACATATAATATCAAACTAACCGCAGATCTCGGCCTTTTCAAAGACTGTGCTACATGTAATAATTATCGCACATCACAGGTAGTGACCAGACAGTGCACGTGTCTGACGAAGCTACAAGATTGTAGCCTTCATGGCCTGCCCCACACTTTGCCTGAGTGAGCGATGAGTCATCACTTTGAGCTGGCTAGGTGCAGTGTGCTGTCAGTGTCCAGCACAAGGACAGTAGGGAGAGAAAGCATACTAGGCCTAAGCGAGAGATGGCCAGGTGGGGCCACAACTTGCAAGGCGGATGTGTAGTAACAAACAAAGAATGATGCATGTTGTTATTGTCTGACTGGACTGATTCTCAACATGTTGTTCTGCGGCCGCCCCTGCCATTTGCCGTACGCACTCAAAATTAATTCTCTCGCTATAGCAGGTGCTTTGATTATCAATAGCCGCTATTCCAGTATTTTATTATATGCATATAGCTCCTATAGCAGATAAAAACGGGGATTTAAAATTTTCTCGCTATTGGCAAAGGTCTCGTTATTAGCAGTGTGGTTAAACATGATGGACCACTGCATCTGTGTTGACTACTTTACACAAATCAATGATTTGAGAATAATATGCTGAACATCTGATCAGTATTAACTCTGTGTACCACCCACCTGACCATGTTGGCAGTTCAAAATACCCTTCTCCCTGAGAAAACGTTCCAAATATTAGGTGTGTTCACAAAAAAAAAATTACATAAAATAAGTTTCTTGAAATAAACCACACAAAGTATATATTTTCATGGAGGAAAATGAACACAGAAACTGTTAATGTAACAAAACTGGAGACATGTCTCATTCTGAAATTTATCTGATTTTTATTCTTGAAATAGTTCAGAGCGTTAGACCCAGGCCGTTCATTGCTCTAAACAACAAAATAAATTCAGAAAAAATGCTCTCCAATGTAGGAGAGCTCCAAATCCGGGCTTTTCATTAAGGGAAATCACTTTATTATCGTTAGAAATGGAAGTAAACATGATAAGTTCCTTTTGCGTGCGCTACGAAAAATAAAAACACCGGGGTTCACTGCAGGCCGTAGCGGCCTGTTGTGAATCCCGGCAGCTAAATTTGTAGGCCGCTATAGCGGTCGGTGGTACACAAAGGGTTAACACAAACAGATTAAGATCCACTGATATATGAATGTGGTCTAGGAGCACTCTAAACAAATTAAATAAAGATTCTAACACTGCATCCTCTTACTATGCTAAAGTAAACCTTGGTGCAGTGAATACCAGGCTCATGCTGATATAGTCATAAACACTTTCTTATCCGTCAAACTATTTTGTGAAAAGATCTATTTGGTCACAGATTATTACATCTACCCAGACCCCCATCCTGCCAATAATTTTCATGACAGATCTCAATTAGTTTTTGTGAGTGTGGATATGTTGTGATGTGGTAATTCCTTATGAATGTGATGGCCTCTTTTCATTTGATTTTCATCCATATAACTCACGCGTATTCCGGAATATGACTGTGAGTCAAACTTTCCGATCTGACTTTTCATAAAACTGATAACATTTTATCCGCCTAACAAAGGTAATTTATGAGGTAAAGCAACTTGAAGTCATAAATTCCAAAGTAGCTATAAAAAATATTGTTCCAACATCTTGTGTGTAAAATTATTTAATAACAAAACTTAACTTCACTGTTATAACACATAGACACTATGCAACCTGCCATCAGTATATCTTATAGGGTGAGAAAACATCACTTACCATTTGACAACATGGTTGTAAATGACACAAGGCATAATTGTGATAGTGAGGGTTCTACCACAAGAATCGATAATTTCTTGAATTTCTTTGTCCTGCAAGAAATAATGAACACAGATGTTAATTAAAAAAATGCTGCCACCTTGACAATAAAAAAATTCTCATAAAAACACAATCATCATACCTGAAACTGTTTAACCCTTACCCTGCGCAGGGCGGCATTTGCCGTTTCACAAGCGCTCACGCCGCAGGGCGGCAAAAGTCGGCAAGGTCAAGCTAACCGCACCACGCGCAAGCCATATTTTTACGCATCAGGTCACTGACCTTTTTGAGACGTCACCACCGTGTTATTGTTCACTGTATCTCTTCTAAATCAAACGCATTGTGACATGGACATGTTAACCAGTGAACCACTGGTTGGAATCACAAAGACTAAGCTTTTAAAGGCTCTCCCCACACTTTCAAAAGATGTAACATCGACATGCGAACTGTTGCTCAACAAATTTGCAATATTATCTCATTTTCTCACCAGCTGACCACCATCCGGAGTTGTCTGTATCTAAGAACCAATCAGAAACAAGCTCTGAAATAATCTTTGCTCCAAATGCCCACATTGGTTTATTAGTATGTGTCAATCAGGATGAAACCATTTGTGTAGGGCTTGGGAGGGCGTGGCTAGTTATCATGCTTCGTTCTCACGAAAACTACAGCTGTCAGTTTGGAATCATAAGTCAGATCATTGGTTAGAGACTGACAGACCAAGGTTTTGCTGGTTAATTCATTATCAAGCGTGATAAGGCATAGCAGTGAATGTTTTCATACCGATCAATAAAAACCGAACCATGTGGACAGCGTATGTGGTCATCATATAGCGGCAAGGGTCAGTGACCCCAGATAAGATTCTCCGTGAGTAAGGACACTGACCGGGCAGCGGGCTTTACGGATAACGCGCAGGGTGAGCGTTAAGCACAAACACTTTCAAAGAGATAAACCTGAAGAAAACAAATCAACAATCTAACAAATCCAATTTTGGTGCCAGCTACCTTGTCAACACTTCAAAGTACCAGTATGTGGCAGCTCCGACATCAAAAGCATAACGGAAACAGTGATTCAGGCAAAAATGCAATTGATCAGTTAAGCAGTCCTGCGATTTGTTTGATTCCTGGTGGTTGTGAATAACTAGCATGCACATCCAATATGGCCCAAGATACTCAATATAGGTATTTCTGACAGATGTATGTATTTCCCAACTACAAATTTACAAAACATAAAAAATGACGCATCAGATTTTGTGTTGACATATAAGGATATGTTACTTTCATGATATTCCAAAATAAAAGGACAGACCATTTTCCATGCAACAGCCTCTGGAAACATTCTGAATATAACAGTGTTATGTCTGAAAATTATTATTATTTTTTTTTTGCTGCCCTACTTTTTGGGGAACTTTATGACTTAGGGCGACATCAACACAGAACTGTATTTAAAGTGCTAATGCTTCAAACCTCAGAAGGAAGTAAACAAACGTGGCTTTGCTTTGCCTAAGATGATGAGATACAGAACACAGTAAAATGACTACGAAGGAAGGAGTGAAGCATTCACTAACCTTGAGTCCTACAACATTTTGTCCTCCGACCTCAATCAGCTGATGGTCAGTTAAGAGACCATTTCTTGCGGCGGATGAGTCTTTGACTAACGACTTGATACGACCATCTTTGTAAACAAAGCCAACATATCCATTGCTGTCTTTCTGCATAGTAATTGTACGTTCAAAAGGTCTGAAGATAAAAAAAAATATAAAGAAGTAATTTTACAGCAAGAAAGAAAATATAGTTCCTCTCTTCCTGTACATCCGGATAAGAAAATGATGCTTGAAAATATTCTGCATCCATATTTCAAGATACAGTAAGTAATTAGTGAAAGTAAACCTGTCTAATGGCCAATCTTACTGGTGATCATAGTAGATTTTGGTGATAGTTTGAAAAATGCAAATGCGTAAGCTATGGAGAGTAAAATGGAGTCTGCCCAGTATTATAAAAACCACAGAAAACCAGGTCAAGATACAACAAAAAGAAGAACTTGTAGGTAGCAAAGCCTCGGGCAAGAAAAAATAATACCAAAATGGTCCAACAGAAAAGATATCCCAAATCGTCTGGCGCGCTGCACAAAATTTTCGTAATTTCCCTAACTTGACAATTAAGTACTTGAAATTGTACGGCAGTACTGAAGTAACTAATATAGCACTGAAAATTTTATTTCTTTGCCCTTTGAATGCTGTAAATATTGTTTTGAAATAATACTCGTATTTGTGCAGTGGAATTCATAAGTAAACCGAGAAATTTGGATCCCAAACCAGATTTCATGACTGTGGTCTCGGTTAAATGATCAGCACAGGATAACACATGATCGCAGATGGCTGTAAATAGTCTCATTTGCTTCAGCAGTGACCTTTCCATCAGTGTATGGGACATGTTAGGCATCGAAACAGAAGGTATAAAAAAAAAATGCAAAAGAAGAAGAAAATTGAATTTTTTTTGTGAAAAAAATTCCAATTTTGACAAGTTCAGTATCAAAATGGACAGAAATATCATTTTCCTACATTATTAGAAAAAAATCAGAATGATGCAAGGAACGGACAAACTGTGCTGTGCAAAAACATGAAAAGTAGTGAACACAACGATCAGGTCGTTTGACTCAGTTTGAGCAAGTGGTTGCTATGTTAATGGGCTTGAGTGAACGACGAGTTTCAACATGTCTCAGTCAACTTCGCAGCATCCCTTAGAAAAGCAAATAATTGTGGACTGCTTTTAGTGTCTAACTGTGGTCAATGACTTAATTTTGTGTTTTAACTGTCTGCCTTCATTCTCGCAGCCAGTCTATTGATCAGCATTGACACGGTGCTTAGACCCAAGCTGTAACGAAAGGTCTCTATTTATTTCTGCAGTTTTTTATGCTCTGAAATAACTGAAATGGATTGTAAAAGATAATGTTTAGCTGTAGGGCAGTTGATACTAAGGGTGTCAGGTCGAAATGTCTAGTTTGAAGCCTCTAAAGATTACGTTTTTGACCAATCGACAAAACAAGATGGCGGACAGCCTCTCGCTGTCTTTCTCTCACCCACTTGAATCGTAGGCAAGTCGGGGGAGGGGGTGAAGGGTTTTCGGGTTGTGATTGTTTTGAAGCTTGGATCCATTTTTTTTCCATATTGTTTAGACATTTTGTTGATTGAAGACAAAGTTAATTTTTATAAAAACATGCCTATCAGTGATAAGATTCTACATCTAGATATCTATAGCTGTAGATCTCGGCTTGACTATGATTTCTTAATAGCCATCTTTCTCCCCTTGTGTGAGTTTGGAACTTGGACTCTCCCAGAACAGGATAATAAGGTGTTCAGGATTGAGAGAAAAGGGAGACTTTTTTAGAGAGATATAGATATCTATGAATGGCCATCTATAGAAATTTTATTTGATCATGAGTTTAGTTCTAGATCTAGATCCAGGCATGAATTTCTTTGTTATTGGTCATTATGATAACATGATAATTTTGCCAACAGCTCTTTAGAGACCTGTGTCAATTTACCATACATCATATAGGCCTACATATGCGAGAATATCAGACAAAGCACGCACCTTTGAAATGCTTTGTAAGTTTTGACTTGAGATCCTGCATTTCCATAGAAGCAGAAATTAAAAAATTGTACATAGCCTAGTTGTCGTCAGTGATGTAAAACGCCACAATACACAATGTTTTACTGATTATACTTGATACTATAATAGGTTATAGTCCAGTGAGTTTGCAATGAAGAAGGTTAAAATGGTACAAACTAACTTGTTAAACGATTTCTTTGCATCTCCTACAATTTGATGGAGATATGCTGATGCTCATATGAAATGTGTAGATGTGCCATTTGGTCCTATGAATTTTAGTATTGGATTTTGTGTGATTGTTGAGATGTTTGTTTTCTCATACTCATTCTATGTCAGTTAAACATGAACTTCAGAAATCTTTTCAATTTCTTGCATTTTGGCGCAATTTGAGACTGAACTGACACATGTGGTGGTGTCGTATTGGTGTTTAAAAGTTCATGAAATTTTCAAATTTTTTTTTGTCACCTGATATGCTTGAAGCTCACCATTTTCGTTATCAAATTGGTGCAAATCTGAGTGTAAATTTGAAGAGAACTTTAAGTACCTGACAATTTGATGTATTTTGTCATGCAATAGACTTATTTGGTGATTTTTTGTGATTTTCAAAGTTCACTAAAATTTCACATTTTTATCTCCCTTCCGGATGACGATTTGTCTCCCCTTTTCCTTTGCATTTTAATGTATCATTTTGGTAGATAGCAAAGCCTTGCATAAGAAAAAACAATAATAAAAAATACAAAAATGATACAATAAAAGATAAAGGAAAAGGGCACATCTGCTGCCTACAACTTTTTCTTTTTGCCATATTTTAACTTTGGAGTCCGCTTAATTTGAAGTTGTCCGGAAATCAATCAGATTTTGATTTACCAGAATAAGAATTACCTCTGAGCAATGCAATAACCACAATTTTGATGTCTGCTCCATAAAAAATGTTATTACATTCATTGTCGTAGGTCTGACGCCACCCCCCTCCCCCCATTGTGTGTACACATATGAGATCTTTTAATAAAAACTTTTCTTTAGAAGCTGCATTATGTTACTGCCATAACCCAAGCACTTCCTCTTCTCTGCATCGTGTGCTAAAAGTTGCTGAACGGGGCTTTGTTTGTGGGCAGTGGGGTTTTCAGCCAGCAGGAAATTCGAAGTTTCATTGGGAGTGAGTGAACCTCATCACTTCGAGTTAGCAGAAACTGATCGCTTAAATTTGAATCCACTTTTCCTTTAGCCTCGCATAAGAAAAAACAATAATAAAAAATGCAAAAACGATACAATAAAAGGCAAAGGAAAAGGGCACACCTGCTGCCTACAACTTTTTCTTTTTGCAAATTGCCATATTTTGACTTTGGAGTCCGCTTAATTTGAAGTTGTCCGGAAATCAATTTGATTTTGATTTACCAGAATTAAAATTATCTCTGAGCAATGTAAAAACCACTATTTTGATGTTTGCTCCATGCAAAATGGTTATTACATTCCTTGTTGTAGGTCTGCCCCTCCCTCCCCCAATATGTACACAAATATGAGATCTTTTAATTTTTCTTTCTTCAAAAGCTGCATTATGTTACTGCCATGACCCAACCACTTCCTCTTCCCTGCATCGTGTGCTAAAAGTTGTTGAACGGGGCTTTGTTTGTAGCCACTGGGGTTTTCAGCCAGTGGGAAATTCGAAGTTTCGTTGGGGGTGAGCCAACCTCATCGCTTCGAATTATCAGAAACTGATTGCTCAAATTTGAAATCCCATCCCCTCCCCCAATTAATTTAATAGAGTAGATAAAGAAGAACAAAAACCCAACTTTGAGATTATTTTGATGTGAAAGAAATCTGAATTATTAAAGTACCAATTAAATGGACTTCGCTGTACTAACCTAACATTAGTATTAAGGAATATAGATAAGTATGGTACAATTTCTGGAGATGGAAGATTTAAGTTGCGATCTGACTGGAGATGACATGCAAAGATTAGACTAAAAAGAATCCAAACAGTAAGACTGAGATAATAATGACACTGTACCTGTCTCTCACTGCCATCTCTATTCTCTGACCATCTGCTTTCTTTAGGAAATTGTGTGCTTTATCATTATCCCAGCCTGCAACTGTTTGTCCATTGATCTGCAAAATCTGGTCACCAAATCTGAGGCCTGCCATAGCTGCTGGCAGTCCTGCTTGTACAAAAGCAACAAAGAGTCCCTGCAGAAAAAGAAAGGGATCTTTTCTTGAAAACAAAACTTATGTACTTGTTTTGAAGTTTTTTAACTATGCTGAACATAAGTTTAAATTATGACATGTTTACCATTAGTGTAGTTCCTCTGGTTTTGTTCCTTGATTTCTCCCAATATAGTAGAAATTTTAACAGAGGTTCTACAACTAATCTACTAAATTACTTGACTATGACTTGCTTAAATGATTGTGAATAAGTGGACATTTAATTTTCAGTAGAGTCTTAAAATTTATCCGCGAGAAACGTCATTAAAATTGTTTTCATGACAATCATGGGCTACTGTGAAAGGCTAAAAGGCTCATATATAAATAATGGTCTGCTCCCTTTTCAATACAGAATTAAATAGGTTCTTACACTGTTGACGTGCCTAATACGAAGACCCAGTTTGCCATCTTGGTTCTTGCACAGAACAACTTCTCTGATGCCAGATTTGATTTCTGCTCTTGCAAGTCCCAAACTGTGGCCTGTGATTGGTGCAACTTGTGTTTGGCCTGACTGAGTTTGCCTAACACCAACTTGCATTCCCTGGTGGAAAATAACCATAAAAGACTTAGAAAAATTATCTAAGTATCAATCTTAAAGCAGTCTCATGGTAAAATGATGTTTAAGTCATTTTCTTGTTTACCAAAATGTTTTTCCACAGATATATATCTTTGGACTGTCTTCTTCCATGTATCAAGTGTATTAAGTCTTTCATCGGTAGAATCTGCTGGGAACAATCTGATTCAAAATTGGTGCTAATTGGTATTGCCTGGACCATCTGTGTTTTAATTGGTAAATTTAAACATGAAAAAGTTCTTACCAATGCTTAAAGTTGACATCTAAAAACATTACCCTTCGACAGAAATAATTCTGCACATCCTGCTTCACACTTGCCAGCAATTCACATGTAAAGTTGTGAATAAACACTCACAACCATGTAAGATCATTCCCACAATGAATTAGGTAAAAATAAAACAAGTCCATTCCCTATCTTTCAGTAATAACTGATGATGTGTAAAGGAACTGGTCATTTATTCAATGACCTACAATGCCACCTCCTGAAAGCACTCCACTAGGCAGCAGGTGGGAGAGACTGAAGGGAAATGTGAATTAGCAGTTTACACCAAAAGAGTAAGATAAATAACGTTATTAATTATTTGAATAACCTGACAACTGTTATCATGTAAAATAATACGGTCCCTGTGGATTTCGTATGAAATTCACCAGCAGGATGGACTGACAAAAAAAAAAAAAAAAATAAAACTCAATGCCAAAAAAGCATGGCAAGTTTACCTGTGAGGGAACTACTTGCATCTCCTGTACCATCTGAGGTGTGATCTGCAGGCCCATATAGTCTGAAAGTGATGGATAGAGGACAGGACCTTGTGACTGACCTGGTTGTGCTTGTGTTTGAGCCGTTGGATGCGGATACTGCAAGGCATTGTTGGCCATGGCATTTTCATGATGAACCTGAGCCTAACACAAAGAATAAAAAGAAAGAAACTGTCATAGTGCACAAAACAAGAGCAGAAAGAGTGAACCACTATAAGGTAACAGAAGTCACCTGTTATACTAGATATATATAATATATTCTAACCTCCTTTCATTACCACCTGTCTCACTCAAATCTTTTAGAAGAACATTTGAAAATTTTGAAGTGTTCAGACAAACACAAAAGAATCTACAGGAACATGTCAACCTGCTCTGCTAAATCTGAAAGACTGACAAATCATAATATTATAGACATCATGTTAGAGAAAACTTTTAACATATTTTGTGCCATACTTACTGTCTGCAGCTGATCAACTCGCATGTCCTCAAGTGTTGGGTAAAGTCGAGACATTTTGGACAATCTTAAAGGTTGAGTTCACTGCTGAAAAGTGTCAAATAGGGAAGTAATCAATAAAAAGTAACGCCAAGACTCACTAGAACTTTTAAAAGCATGACGAAATAAAAGTCTATAAATTTATATCTGTGACTGTGTGAGAAGCTTTCTTAAGGCTCATTTGCCTCCAGTTAAATATTGTGGCCTGATTTGATCTGCTCCTTACCCATTTTCGAAGGGATAATATAAAAAAGCAAACAAAACAGAATGAAAGATCAACCTACATTCATGAGTAAAGCATGTTTTCTGAAATGCTCAATTTCATAAGCCACCCCCCCAAAAAAAAGAGCCAAATTTTCATTGTTTTAAAATTCCTTTTAATACATAATACACATTTCTTTTTTTCATTCTGATTCAGTGATTGTGAGAAACTTTGCATATTATATGTGTACACCTCTGAAATTATGCTGAAAACCAACTGCAGTACCATTTTCTGAGAATTTCTGAACAATTTGTGTGAAACTGCTGATCATTCCTCTATGTTTACACTTAGACACTAAGTAAAAGTCTCATTTTCTGACAATATGTGAGTGTGCATGAGAAAACCCACAATATGTCGAAAGAGCTGATTTTGAGAAAAACGGCTTTGAAGTGACAATATGGGTCCGACACAAACTTCCAACTTGGCTGTTGTTTAGGGGACCGTGGCATGTTACAGCAGAAACTGTAGACGAGCAGTGAACACTACTCACTATGATCTCTATACCGGCTTAGTTATTAGACTACGGTCTCCTAACAGCAATCACTCCAATATTACTTGGTCAATTAGCTATTGCCACTTATAGGATTAAATGCCATTTTCTCAAAATCTTGTTTTAGGGGTGTCACTGACTTCAATTTATCAGGAATGTCTTGTCTTTTATTACATGTACAGAACTCAAAATGTCATGTTTTCGACATATTGTGGGTTTTCTCATGCGCATTCACATATATAAAAAATTCATCTGCTTGAATTTTTGTTCTATTTGTAATTGTATGTCAAATTTCTTTAGCATAAACGACAAAGAAACAGAAAAGTAGATAACAAAAAAATGATAACAGAAGAAGAACAGAAAACAACGCACATTTTGAGAATTTTAGAATGGTTGGCAGTTGAATTACAAGTTTCACATAGAACATACATTTGCCATCACGTTTTAAACACTGTCGAAGACAAACTGTACCTCCCATACCCCCTTCTTAGTTCCCCTGCTCATGATTATTTAAAAATATCAACTAAGGCACAACCTTATTGCACACAATGTGAAGAAGAAGTGCCATGTGAGTTACACAACTTTAAATAAGCATGACCAAAGCAAGAAACCCATATCAACGGATTAGACCTGGACCTTCGTATACGTATCCATTAAATCAATAAAATTCCAAGTCTCTCCAATTTCAATTGTTTTCAACACTCGCCCAATACGAACGTTGATCACGTCGTGATGAACGGAACAAGGGAGGAAGACGGAGAAAGGGTTCGAATCAAGGGAGATGACTTGCAAATACAGAATTTATGTTGACAGATAAAAAAAATCCTAGGGGAAATTTTATCCCACAGTATCAACGGATAAACACTTCGTTCCCTAAATTAGATCAGATCTCATCTGAAATAACTGGTGTAAATTGTGTTTAAAATGAAAACAGACCTCTGGTCAAATTCTGGATACAACTCCGACTGATGTTATCTGGTCAAAATGAAAAATCAATACAATAATCGCAAAACCAGAATTAATTAATATAGTGCACTGTTACGACAGAATCTGACGTCCTGCATACCGAACTTCTGTCTGAGATGTGAACAAGAAACTGATCGTGATGCTAAGGACACAAACTATTTATTGCCAAAATTACTAGACTCTATGACTCATCAAAGCGTGACCCAATATAAACGGCTTTGCGAAATATGTCGTATTTCGCTTTTTATAGCAATTGTGTAATGAACTGCAGGCCAGATAACTGATATCCGCATCTGCGGCGAAGAAGGCTTCTGCCCACCGTTAGGCTAGAAAGAACAGATTCCGTTACTGCAGTGAGGATACTGGACAACATTAGATCTAAATTAAACAAGGAAATGGCAAACACATTATTTTGGTCCTTTATTTACAAACTTGTAAACATTACCTGCAAGTCGAAATGTCAAAGCAGAAGCTAAATTATACCCTCGCTTGTCCCACTGGGTGCAACGGAATACGTTATTTTTAGACTTATCAGGAAATTTTCATTTCTGACTGACGTCATACCGATCACATGATTTTGACACTGACACAAGGTCCCATTGTTTTCATTTTATCAAACAGAACTGTTAATGCTTTAAATTGTTGCTTAACATAAAATAAATCCACATACATAAAATTAAAAACCAACAATACACAATTATATTAACACTTCTATTATGCAAATTTGGCATACGTCAAAGGAACCCCGCCCCCTTTTTCTGCTTTTTTAAATAAGTGTTTACTTGCCAGAATAAAATATCGAATTATGGAGCTTTGTTAAATTCTGAACTTCTCAGCTAAGTTTCTGGCATTGGGAAGAATTGATTTGAAGACTTGAAAGAATTCTGTGATCATTTTAAGGCAGTAATGGCATAAACACTTTCAACAATAAGACGTTTATTGTACATTTGTTTCATAAATTATAAGCCATCATTGGGTGCTTGATCAATTTCATTATGGAATTTAAAGTGGAAGCAGACATTTAAAGGATCGTCATGAAATAAAAGCTCGGGTTCTCTAAAATACGAGAGCTAAGATTTTTCAGTTTATTGTACGTCGTGTCGTTCACTCCAAGTTACTCATTAAATCATTCACATTCAACCAAAGTGTGTTTAACGGAAAAAGCTGGCATAGAGAATCTTTCGTGACCTGAAACCGGAAGTCAACATGATAGAAAATGGCTGAACAGGCCACCAAAACAGATGTGGATTCCGATCTATCCCCATTCGAAAGGCATAGAAGTAATAGTGACCCCAAACCGTCGTTAGATTCGTTGTCATTGCCAGGGGGTAGTTTAGGTACTGTTTATTCCTCACTATCCCATTATCATTAACCGAATAATGAGGTCCACTGGTATACGCCCAGTGGTAATTGGATTGAGGACAAAGTGCCGAGAGTGTGTCAATGTAGTGTAGTGTAGATCTAGCGTAGTGATTGTGTGTCTGCTCTACTATCACATACAGAAATTAATTCGATCGCCCTGGTCGATTGTTTTGGCATTTGTGCATGGCACTTTTGCATGCTCCCATATCGTTTGCAAAGGAGATCTTTTAGTGGGAGGACTGCGTTCCAATAGTTCCATGACCATAGCTCGACAAGTGCATCATAGGCATTGTCAGATTGATATGTAACGACCTGAGGGTCTAGTCAGTTTGTATCATCGAGGCCGTAGGCCAATGTTCGTCTGCGCAGTAGTCAGATTGACATATCAGGGAAACCCGCCGGGGTAGTTATATATTGTTTTCACTCTGTCTATGGAACGCATTCGGAAATCCTTCCCTAGAGTAGATCTAATTGGGGGTAGTAATGAAGTATAGAATTTAGATCACTGTTTCAGTTTTATTTGTGTCCAGTTATTATGTAAACCTGTCCCGTACTGTGTTAGATTTAAATACCATCTAGATCTAGATCTAGATTCAACTGGTGGGCGTATTAATATTCTACGTCTTACTTACAATCTTACATGTATATTTTATAATTATATGCCGTAGAGTAATGTGAGTCGGGTTAACTCTTATTTATGCACCTGATTTCCCAGTTTTTGGGCTCCGTGTCAGGTCAAGGAATATTGCTTCAATAATGATTGATGCATGATCTTCTATTCATATTTTGTTGGCAAATGTCCGTTCCTAATCCTATAATTCTGTATGTGTACATTGCCTGTATTTTCTTGAATTATAGAACCACTGTCGAACAAGGAAACCATTCGATATATATTTTCATTCTGCTGTATGATGTTATCTAACACGGTACGGACGTACTATAAAGTTTATGTCACTGCTTCTCAGCAGCCATTCGCAATACATGGGTGCCAGACCTCCGGTATATACCGGATTTCCGGTTTCGCTAGGTATCAAAAAAAAAATTCCGGTTTCGCGATGTGAAGAACTGAAAAACAAACAAGAACAAAACCTAGTTTAAAAAAAGCGCAAGCATGCGTTCGAGACATCGGCCTAATTTGCGCCTATTTTTAGCATCTACATTGTCCGAAGGCGTATTGTCAGCACAGGGCTACCGTCGTGTTCTAGCTGATTCGCAGTTTTAGATCAGACGCTTCACATGCAGCAGCAGCCCTTCATCGCGCTGACAATAACGCGAACTTGAAAGTGAGCGAAGGGTCAAAGGGTCACGTATTGTGTCCGGTCAAGACCCGCTTGTTCCGCGTATTGTTTGAGTGGTCGTAGTCTATCATGTGTTGCACTGACTTCGTCCCGAGTGTCAGGCCTACGCCAGAATTAATGCTTTACACGCCTGCAGTGGTAGAGCTACAAACGTTTATTATCGATTGACGATGGATGCTTTCGTTTGGAATACCCGGTTGCTTGGTTCCGCGTGTACTGTGAATGTGTTGTGCAGACTGATTTGGCATGTTACTGCTGTTACGCAAAATCCTAGAATCTAGATCAAGGTCGAGCAATGCCCCCTACATCTGTTGTACGTTGTACGGCTAGCCCACAAATACTTATTGTACTAGATCAACCCGACGACGGAGGCTTTAGCCTAGTTTACAAAGGCCTCAGATTGTTCTACTTTTTTAGTTTTCCGGCATCAATGTGCAGGATTTCACTTCTTTCACAATAAACGGTATTTATGGCAAGCGTGAGTGAGGAGTAGGTCTGACGCTTCTTTTATAACCACGGGGGCCGTAAGCAGTGCGAGTCAAGCAACGGCATAGTGCTAAAGCCTTGTTTTAATGTGTACGGAAACGAAAACGTCAAACCTCCATTAAGTACTGGTACACGTAGTTAGTCTTCTAGATGAAGTTTCACTACTTGACGGGTTTTTAACGTTTCCGTTGCTGTTTCCATTTCCGTACAAAGGAAAACTCGGCTTAGCGGTGTTGAATTGAAAGGGAGACAACAGGATCTAATTTATTGGCTCAAAAGACACAAATAATATTAATAAACACGCACAAAGCAGTAGTTACATGTATTGTCCGTTGTGTGTTTGTGATAGATTTTATAAACTTATTGGAGAAATTTTTCCCACATTCAAAATTAAGTAGGAAATAATATTCATCCTATAGAACAAAAACTGCTGCAGTCACACACATTTTACTTGAACAAGGAAGGTTATAGGTGTGCACAAATGCTTAGTAACTGTGGTACATTATTGTGACATGTAAAGTGTTTTGTTCTCTGATATATATATATATTTGAAAATTGCCTTTGTATAGCATTGGTATACGCGATTTAGGTGTCACTGCGTTGCTCAGTACCCGCGACTTCAGGTTTGGCTGATTTGGTCAAAGTGATTTTCAGGTTTCAGACAGCACTCAGTGTTCCCGATAACGCACGCGCGTGCGTCTGAGACGCACAGATAGGATGACATGACGCAGGGAAAAATCCACACAGAGTTTTACTGACGCACAAATTACAAAATTTGGGGGTGTCTCTGCGTCATGAAAGTCCGGCTTTCCGCAGAAGTGCGACTGTGTGATTATCGCGGTGCAGTGTTCTCAGAAACGGCAGATATTTCTCGGAAATGCGTTCATGCGTGCCTCTGACTTAGGCCTAGCCCTAATGCGTTGAGAGTTGCGGCCCTTCCTCTTCTCGCGAAGTATCGGGAGGTATCCAACACGGCGTTACTTCGGTGGTTTAGCAGAACTACAACAAGGCAGCGGGCGAGGAACGATGAAGACATTATTGTTGAAGAGGATTCAGCCGTAGATTCCACACACGGGGGCAGTACAAAGAGGAAACGCAGTGACGAAGCACCGGCTACCGACAGTGATGATAACGGCGCACATTTCCCTCCTGAAGAGCCAAGCACGAGCCGATCAAAACCGAAACTACAGGCACACGCACAGCGAGTTTTCAACTCGGTGATCAACTCAAAGAGAAACAGGATGAGCAATCAAAGTCTCAACAACAAAATGTGCATCATTTCAGAGAGCAAAATGCAGATGTTTGATGAGGACAAAGTTGTCACAGAAACCACTGCCAGCTTCCAGACTGCCAAACAGAGAAGAAAGTAGACAGAGAGAGGGAACAGTATTTCTTTAAAACAGATACTATCACTAACTATTCTAACATTTCCCACCCCTTTTTTTTGCTGAAAGTGCAAATGTCAAGCCATCAGTAAACACAATTACAAATATGATTAGTTTTTCTGGTTTGAATGTTTTCATGGCGAATTATTCAATATCTGACAATGACTCTCACAATTTACAGCTGAGAGTCATGATGTCTCTCACAAAAAAATCCTGTAGGGAACACTGAGCACTGTTGCTGGCACCCATGGAAATATACAGTATCACATTCTTGCACATTTGAATGGAACATGATCTAACCTCTTTAACACATTGAACTCGAATTGTTTTTTGAAAGCTTCCTCGTCGGTAAAAATGATGAGTCAGGGATAGATCTAACTGTCATGTCATTTATGTGGAAAAATATTGAAGTAAAATTCTGGAAAATACTGCAGTAGGAAAGAGGGTCTAGGCTCAGTAGGAACAAAATGATTCTGTACAGGACATTGCCTAACAATCATGTCAAATTTAAAAGATCAAATGACACTTTACGAGAAACATCGGGGGGGGGGGGGGGGCGAGAGGAGGGAATGCTCTGAAAAGATTGTAGGTCACAAAGAGTGATTACTTATTTTATAAAATTTATAATTCATTTTTGTTTGTTTGTCTGTGTGTGTATGCATTACTGTGCAAGAAGAAGCTATATGACTGCCAGTATCCAATTCCAATACTGGAAAGGGCAACAACAACAAAAAAAATTGATTGTAGGTGTGAAATCTAGAATTCTGTTTCCTTCATCATGTTTGCCCACGCAAGAGTGTACATTCACGTTAAAGATGAATCAGGAATGTTATTGGTTTACAGTTTGCCATGGTTAATGAGAGAGTAGCCCAGGCTAACAAAGTAATATCACAGGCCTTAAGACATCATTTATTTTAACATTTAATGGTATTTGGTGGACACCTTTTTTGAATATAATTTATAAGGCCGCGTTCTTTCTCACCGCTTTGGAGAGGTGCAAAACAACCGCCGTTCTTTCTCACCGCTTTGGAGAGGTGCAAAACAACGTCGTTGTTGGCCGCGTTCTTTCTCACTGCTTTGGAGAGGTGCAAAACAACCGCCGTTCTTTCTCACCGCTTTGGAAAGGTGCAAAGCAACCGCCGTTCTTTTTCGATTTTCATTTTGCTACAAATTCGATCGTCGATTTTTCTCCTTCTGGATTTGTTTTTTCCTTCAAGCGTTTTGGAATTTGAGATTGAAAAACAAGTGTATGTTGAGTCTTCAAAGTCGTTCAACGCTCGTGAGAAATCGTCAAAACTTGCAAAGGAACTTCCAATCTTCATAACAAAACTGGTGAAATTTCAAGTTTTAAAATTGAGTATGCTGCCGTTCGCAAATGAATCAGTGAAGATTGACGATTGCCGAGATCAACCAATCAAGTGCAGATGTGTGACTCTGTGTAAGCCTAGGCTCCTTTGTATCGTTTATAAACTAGCGGGCGAAAGTGAAGTATAGTCACAACAGTGTGTTTGCGCATGCGGAAAAAGCGGTGTAAAAAAACGCTGGTTTTTATACACCGCTGAGAAGCGGTGCAAAAGGACAGTGCCAATTTATAAATCATTTATTAAATGTAATTAAGACCAAGAGGCTCTTTTTGAAAAAAAGGAAATCTACAATAAGAATTTTTCATTTTGGTATCATACGTTAGCTTCCATTTTTTTAATTTGTCAATGGTAAAAGCCTTGTGAAAAGGAAATCTTCACAAGTTAAAGTGAGAGATGAATGGCCAAGAAAATAACAAATCTTTAGGGGAAGGCAGCTTAAACTAGCATTTTAAATCGTTGCATACTACATGCAATGGGAGGAGTTCCATTTGAGTTGCATGATAAGGGATACGACAAGGATGCGACTTTAAGAGTGTCCATGAGTGGGATGTGGCAGGGGGACAGTGCCCCTCTGGCGACTTAGTCTTCTAGATGGATGTTTTTATAGTAAATGCAGGACTCGGCAGTTAATGTGCAGAACATGAAATATCTTAATATGTGCCCCACTAAAGTCATGTAACTCATATGGTACTCCTTACCATGCATGAATGCATATAATTTCAGGTTTGTGTTTTTATTAAAAGCAAAAATGTGAAATTATGGTTCAAGGAGTAATTTTAGAATTAAATAAATTAATAAATTGGGCAGATTGATGCACATTGGTGCACTTATTGGTTGAGCCATGTACATATTTTTTTCAACCGAATTTCTTTGTAAATAATTTGATGAAACCAAGGGAAACCCCTTGGGACCTTTTTTGACGACTGAGTTTTGATTAAAGGTTAAGCGAACACCCTGACCTTCAAATTTCCATGTACTTTTGCCCAATACTCGACTTGTAAAAAGATAACACAACTTGTAAATGGCATTTGTGTTTTTCAGTAGTTTTCCTGAAAAAAAAAATGTACTTGGCTTCTCCACCATGTTTTGCCTTGCATTGTTTTTTTTCCTGGATACATAAATCTCACATAAATCAATTGCTTTAAATTAATGTTACACTATCAGTGATAGAGGTACATTTCTTGTCAGTGATGATGCATCTGATAATGATATGTCAGTGTGAGATAAACTGAGCTTTGATAAAAGCCATATAAGGTTATAATTTGTGATTGTCAGGGAAAACTATGGCAAATAGATTAGTTTGACAGCCCTTATTCGCAACAGTAAAAAAATTGTCAGTGAAATATTTTTTTGGTTTTTGTTTTTGCATTTGACAGAGTGAACATTTTACTATTTTTATGTTTACCAATTAAACAGTTATTCTCTTAGGAATACTACAAAGTATCAGGGGACTTGATGCTGATGGGATCTGGTTGATGTGAATCATATGTAATTGTAATGAAGCATCTATGCAATCGTGAAGTGAAATTGTATGAGTCTGATTCTGATGATAGTTCATTGTTTTTAAACATGAGTGACATGCTGGTGTGTTAAATAATGTCATGGGACTTGAGAGAACGCCTTTCAGATTTCACTTTGAGACAAGTGTTTATGATGTTGATAATCATTGTGCACACTGGCAAACATACTGGAAACTTAAAATTTATTTTTACTGAGGCATTCCCCATTTTTACACAGTACTTACTTACTGTGCATCATTTATATTTTATCACTTTATAGTTTATTGTTTGTACATTTCTTTGTTGTCAGATGGACCAGGTGGGGACAGTTCGCATTTGACATCAGGATCCTTAACTACTCCAAGAACGGTCAAGCTTCTTAAAGATGGTAAGTAGAGTGATCTTTATGGACGTGGCATGTTGATTTTACTAAAATTATGTCTAAATTGTTGTTTGCAAGTTTGAAAGTGCTCAGATGCAAAACTCTTTGAGCTAATCTTACTTTTATAGGAGTTTAAGGCACCTGATGTTAGCTCATCAAAAAATATATTTTTTTTGGTTTGTTAAGACTGACACATTTAGAGATATTTAGTTATTAATATTATCATGGTAGTACTCTCAGTCTCAGTTGGTACATAACAAGATGCCCTTACATTTCGTTTTTTAAAAATAATTTTACATGGTGCTTGTGAAGTTCAGCACTTTAGAGATTGAGATCTCTGATGGAGTGGTTACTATTTCAGATCCCTTACTTTTTGAAACAGTGACACTTTTTACTGAAACCTGTTAACATCTACACTCACAAATTCAGTACCGTACCTCACACATTTGACAATCAGGAAAAATGATTAAATCAAAGATTTTTGACTCGGTAATTTCACAATATGAGATGAAGTAAACAATGTTTTATAAATACAAGGCAAATGGTTCATGGTTGTATGAGTTTGATTTATTCATGTCACCAGAATTGAGATGTTTGCAATGATCTTGCACTAATTTGAGTAATTATAGATTAAAAATTCAGAGCAGCACAGATTTTGTAGTGACAAGTTAGATGTGGTGGGGGAGGTGGACTGTTCACAGATATGTGGTACTTTAATGTATTATTAATGATTATGATCATTATAAACATACCTAAGGCTGGAGGCAACTTTGGTAATTCAAATTTACAACATTATTGGAGTAGATCATTTTTAGTCGTCCATAGATCTTCCGACATTAAATAGAAAAATTATATGAAGGGGAATTCTTGTGATATCATATGTCGAACAAACCAATTATAGAGATTCGTATTTAGATTTACAACATATTAACCAATTAGTTTACAGGTTTTGGACATGATTTTTATCAAATTCTGTATAGTGGAAGTTTAAAAGTTACTACCAGGTAAGCAAAGTCTTTTCAAGTACAGAAGTTTGTGGGACATGGGAATGAAAAAAGGTTTGAGAATACCAAAACTGCATGGGATACTTTAATAATTTAAAGTCAGAGGAAAATATTTGCCATCTATTCCTTGTATTGTAATGTTTTCATTTTGCTTGAACATTGAAAATGATGACAACCTTGAAAAGTGGCTCAAATGTCTGATGCCACTTACAGTTTTTACCGATGCTGTTTTCAAGGATTGCCTGTTGTTTTATTTTACCCGCCTTTTCATGGCATTATCCAATATGAGGCAGTGGAACAGAATTTGTAAAAAGTCGCCCCTGCCTGAGTTAGGAAGGTCCAAACAAAAGAATGTTTAGGGCTGAAAATATATTTTTAAAAAAAACAACAAAACTTTTTTGCCAGTGCCAGTTTATTAATTTGCTACCTTTTTCTGTCCATGGAATGGTAAGTTTTTGTTCTACCAAATTTTGCTTGACTTTGTCAGCTTGGGTGGCTGTGGCACTTTACCAATTCTGTACTGTGGTTTTACCAATGTATTGAAGTCAATTCCATATTAATGATAAAGTAAATGCAACAGAAATTTGTATCATCTTTTGCTCATACAGTCTATACAAGTTAAAAGTGCTGTGTTTCACATTCAAATTTTAATTTTCAAGTTTAATTTTGAAATATTAATACATGTATTAAATTTTGACCGTAAGGCTCATTTTGTTTTCATCAGTAGTGTTTCACATTTCAGTAGGCTATTTTCTTTTTGTCTCTCATTATCTGTCATCATTTTGAACTCTTTTCTTAACATCTCTTTTACCCAGCTTTGTGTTTAACCCTTTCATTGCACTGTGGACGTACAGCATATGTCCTAAAATTGAGAGTGCATGTGCACTGTGGTGTGTAGGTCCAAAAATTGATAGTGCCTGTGGGCTGTGGAGGTTCTAATAATCAATGGTGAGAGTATGCTGTTCAGCATATGGTGGGGAAAGCATGTAGCAGTGAAAGGGTTAATGCATGATTTCATAAGTTGTAATGATAATAATGGAACTGGAAGATGTCAGTGGAGGTGAGGTCAGTTCAAATGATTCTACTGAGCCTTGCTAATGTTTTTCTTATTTTTTTAAGCAATAAATGAATAGTTTGATAAACTTCCATTGCCCCATATGAGATGTTGAGATAAAATGGTTTTAGGTTCACATGATGACAGTTGGGCAGATAGATGCACATTGGTGCACTTATTGGTTGAGCGATGTACATATTTTTTTCAACCAAAATGACGTGTTTTTAGTTCGTAGGTAATTCAGATTTTTTAGGCTAGATAAATTAAAATTTGAGGTTCCTCCAGTATATTGACTGATAAACGGGGATTGCAATTCAGTTAGCCTCTTCAGGTACATTTTTCGTGCCAGGAGATTGCAAAGTCGACTATACAGGAACTTCCATTTTTTTTTACTTTATAAAACTGGATGAAATGAGGTTGAACAAGTCTTTTTGTAAATTAAGCTTTGGTTGGGTCAAATTTGTTTGCTTCCAGATTGATGATACTTTTGAAAATTGAACTCCAGTGCATTCAATACATCTAGCTATGCTTTTTTATTTCTGTCTTGCAGTCGTCTGAGCTTGGTGAATTTGAATTCGTAAAATGTTTTTTACGTGTTAGTGTTGTTCACATGAATTTGCTTTGCACCAGTTTTATTACTTTTATTATATATTCCCCATTTTTGCCACTGCTCAGTCTTTGCTGTGGTTAATACTGAGATGTTCTTTTTTAGAAGTGGTCAAATTCGTTCTAATTAGGCCTGTGACTACTTTAACTAAACCAATATCCTTGCCAATTGGGTATGTGTTGGTGCCCTTGTACACCACTTCATAAGCAGGGGAATTACACCATGTTGAACTGGTATCAATTCAGTTGTAAATTGTATCGCTGAGGATGGTTGTACTGCATCATTTTGACCTAGGCAAACATTTTTTGTTTCTTCGTAGTCTTGAAAGTAGAAAGTTCAGATATCTGACATCTCCACCCTCTCATTCCCTTCTGTTCACCATGGCATCATTTGAGAAGAATAATATCGTCAGTGCATGTACCGAACAAACATTACACACGGTAATACAGCGTCATTAAACAAGTGTACAGTAATACTAGTAATAGCTATTTTTTTCCCCCGTGCAATACAGGTCCATGCCAGGTTTCGTTTACCTTGTCAGTCATTTAGTACAAGTTAAACGCCTCTTCCAAAGCATGCGCATTCGCTGCCCACATTATTTAATAATTAATGCATATGGCAGATGATTTAGGCTTCTGCAAAATCGACATTTCGAGATGTTTACACTGTCTACAAACCGAAGTAAAGGATGAACTAGAACATGTGTTGACGTGTAGCAGTTTTTATGATCTTCTTCCGAACGAAAGAGCAAGCGGGCTAACTGTTGCAGGAAGAAAGTACCCAAGGCAATTTTCGAGTAGCTTCCCCGAGACGCCTGGTCCTGTTTACATCACCACGTCACTGGTAACAGTCCTCGTGCTTGCAGCATTACCTGCACAGTTAGTTTGTAATTCAAGAAATGGGCTGTGTTTATTTATGTACTATGAGCAAAGGCAGATATGCTCTTAGCTCACAGGACCGAAAGAAAAAAAAAAAAAATCTAGATCTGTATTATATTATAATTATATAACACAGTGCATGTATCTCTCAAACGTGCATATTATATCTGATCTCTCGTCTATTCCATCTTCCTTACCGGTACTAAAATTTCTCTCTTCACTTTGGTCACCAGTTTCATTTACAATCATCTCTCTGCCTCGGGGTAATTTTTCATTCGGGTCAAATGTGGTATAATGAATTTCCGTTTTTGGTTCGCATTCAGTCGTCATAAATCAGTGATAAGCAAAAGTTAACATAGGGAATCAGTTGGCAGAAGTAGCTGTTATCCCTTATTAATAAGTAAGTGCCGAATAACCTGAGAGGAATAAACCATTCCCCCTATTATAATGGTAAGCACTAATGCATATCGTGCATTACAGGATACGAAACGTTGACATGTAACGAGGAAAGAAAACAAGTTTATCTCATGTCACCAACCTGTTGTTATAAAATTAGCAGGACCTATTATCCATCCTTACCATGAATTTGTGGCTTGCCACATTTTTAAAATAGTAGAACCGCAAGAACGAATCTTTTGGGTGTGACTTTATTTAAGGGTGTTCGTCTCTGCAACGAAATAACGTTTATACGATAAAATTGAAGGTTGATCCATCATGCTGAAAATATCACACTGTTTCTCCGTTTTTTGGAAGAATATTTTTATGTTATGTTATTGCCTGAGGTTAAAGATGCGGACAGATCGCCAATCTCCGCAGTACTCAAGACAGACACACGGACATTGATTAGGAAGTTAATTGCACAATTTCAAGGCCAGCAGCACACTGGGTTACGAACCAACGCCTGCGAGCGGAATGGCATTAGTCAGGATACAAACGTTAGGGTATATCAGGCCGTAGTTCCCATAATGCTGCTGTACACCCTGGCCAGAGATATCTTGACCCTGGCAAACTGGCAAGACAGCCGAATCACCGCCACACACCTTGTCTTCCAAAACTGTGGAGAACCAACAAAACAGGTGACAAGACAGGATCGCCCGCACTTAAATTTTCTCACAAGCGTTCGCATCGTCCAGGCCTTAATGACACAAGCAAGATTGGATGTGCATGGCCAGTGTATGGGATGATCAGTTCCTTCCCCAACTAGCTGCTTTGTGGCTCTGATAGAGAGTACGCGTCCAATCTGGAGATCCTATTTAAGATTTGAGGAAAGCTTCACGGCTTCTTGGAAATTCCCCGTGGAACTGGGAGAAAAATGTTACCGTGAAAAAAGTATTTAGCAATATATGTACGTAGCTTTTTCTTACCAAGCCCTGCTGCGGCAACATTAAAAAAAAAAAATTATGATTTTAATTAGAAACTAGAAAAACTATTGCATCCAGCCGAGCCTCATAACGCCGACAGATCTGCAATGGGTAGAGGTCGGAGAGTCGTAGGCAAGCGGACGAAAAAAAAAAAAGCATGAATTGTAAGCACCTCTACTACCACAACACTCTGGAATCACATACCATACTCATTCTTGTAGAGAGGACCATGTCCAGATTGGGCTCATCGGCCAACTTCACATACAATCAACTGCGGGGTAAATAATAGTCGTTGTATTCATCAAGGGTATTAAAAACGAGCAATATCAGCAGCTTAGTTTATATTGTGTCAGTTTGTTTCTCCTTACTTTTCATTTATTTCACGGTGCAGTTTCCTCTTCCAGATTTCAGAATATGACTATGTCTGACCTCATCCTTATTTGCAAGAACAAGTTGTTTGCGCCGAGGAAAAGCTTTCATAGATCCTTTGGCGTCATGGAAACCAAATAGCCTCAAGATCAAGGAAATTACTGGGTTATAAAGATAAAACCAGTGGATTTCTCGAAGCAGAAGTTTCGATTTCCCAGTCGTCTTCTGATATATGTGTGCGGCATCGTGAAGTTTTCTTAAATTGAAGCTGAATGTAACAAGTACAGGATGCAGTAGAGATTGACTGCGAGAAAGGCTGAAAGGAAATTTGCTAGCCCAAATGAGAGGTTGTTGTTGTTGTAAGAATCCAGCTGTGATGTTTTAGTATAGTGGTCCTAAAGTCGGGATCGTACTATATCATATTAAAGGTCAGTGGATTAGGTTTCGTGAAAGTAGCCTCGGAATGGCCAAAGTATCCCAGTACATGTATTTAACTTAACGCATCTAACGCCACAAAACGAAAACACTGAATCGTACAGGGAAACAGTCCTTGTCGGTGGGTGCACGAGTTAGCTGATTTCTTCTTCTTACAGTTCAACATTTCATATTAAAATTCATTAGCTTTTTGCTTTCATCTCTACCCCATACCCAGGGCCTTTGGGCGAAGGTGATGTTAAGGCATTACATCGGCAGTGTGGGTCACTTTTACTATGGTCATGGTGCATTGACCTGCACGGAACACTTTTATCTATCCTTCCCACTCCCGGTACTCTTCCCTTTTGAAGTTTTGTGTGCGTTTCTTACTTCTTCTCTGCTTTTTAAAACAACAACGACAGAAGATACCTCTGTAGTAACATTTATAAATCATTTGCAATTCGTGAAGTTGTTTTTTTTTTTTTTAACACCTTGCATTCTAGGCGTATGTCCTGGATTTCGGGTCTTTGGATGTGTTGTCCATTTTGGTATATATATCCAACTTCCTAGCTCACTCGTAACAAGTGCAGCATCTTTGTAACGTGCTGTTGTTCAGTCTCGCAGTCACTTTGGTGGTGTGGGGGGGGGGGGGGATCATCTATTTTAAATAAGTTCATGTATTCTTTCAGATGGCCCGATTTTTGGCTGTTCTGAT
Organism: Onchidella celtica; assembly: GCA_963931925.1. Taxonomy (NCBI): domain Eukaryota; kingdom Metazoa; phylum Mollusca; class Gastropoda; order Systellommatophora; family Onchidiidae; genus Onchidella; species Onchidella celtica. The sequence goes on from OZ007571.1 coordinate 45,456,542, forward strand.
AGCCCCGGAAAAGTGGAAGCGCATACAATTTATGGTGCAATTATGTCATTATCAGATTAATTTCACTGTCTTTGGCTCACAGGTTGGAACTTTTTTTTTTTTTAAAATCACATTGAACATTCTTGTCCCAAATACGCAAGAACAGTGCAGAATGATACAAAGATAACTAACGTTGAAGTGGTTCTGTTTGGTGCAAAGACGACATCGTCATAACGAGAGCAAAGTACTAATGTCCGGTGATGGTATAATTAACGTAAGTACCGTACCCAGCTTTCACTGAGTGCACTGGCCAGTCCTCGAATTTCCATTTGATCTTTGATATGTCACTCAGCTTTCATTTGTGGGAATATTTTCAGTCACTTCACCGGAATTCAATGTTTAAGTTATCATTCAATTGATCACTTTTTGAGAAAGAGGGGAAATAGGGGCCAGGGACGTCGACGACGGAATGGTAGTCTTCATTGCCAGGCAGATTGTATAGTGTCACAATAATCTGTTATTATCGTGCATCTTTGGCGTTGTCGCCAAGATGTGTTTGATAGCACGAGTAGGATTGTGAACGAAAGGTTCAGGCAGTGGAACAGGCTACAGGAACAATAAATTATGAGAATGTTACCATATTTTAGGGTATGCGCTCGTATGCTAAGCGTAATCTAAGAAAAATTTGAATGACCAGTGTCTGAGCTCTTGGAAAAGCTACACAAACATCGCCCCTAAAAAAAGTAGTCGGCGTGGATGGTGAGTCACTGGTGAATTAGTGGTTATGTGATTTCTCATGCAGCGGTTTAGTATGTTCTTGACTCATCCAGTCGTGTCACGAATTGTTGGATAGGAATGAAATCATGCAAGTTTAACAAATGATACGTTGGAGTTTGCTATAGCCATCTTAGCGCCGGAAAAAAAAATGCCAAGCAGGTCACACAAGAGATATTTGTGGTGGTCATGTGTCTCTGTCTCTCAGGCTGTGCTTGTCTTCCTGTCGGTCTGTCTGCTTGCCCATCTATCCGTCTGTCTTAATCTGTCTGTCTGTCTGGCTGGCTGTTTAGAATTATTAAATGTTTAAATGTCTGATTGACCATCAAACATGGTTTATTGCAATAATCTGAACGCGCTTGAAACCCATAGAGAGGAGATTAGAAAGAGTGAAAAAGAGGCAACAGAATACTAAACCTTTCACCACCACTAATGTGTCACAAGCACAGACGTTTAATAAGTAGGTCTGTGAACACCTGAGATGTCGTATGAGCCCCAGGAGGTCACACTAGCTCAGATACTGCTACATTCTTTGCACTAGCTTCGCAGTTCTCAAGTCGCAGTTTTTACCAGTGGAAATTCCTAATGTGCGCTCATGCGAGAATGCTGCTGTCATCTCTTTCTTGGGATCATCAAGTCGCATCCATTTCGTACGAAACAGTTTTAGTTGTGTATAGGAAACAGTTATTCGGAGTTGGAAGTGAGGTTTGCTCCAGGAAACTATGGTGCTTCCCGCCTGGAGATTTGTTTGACTTAAAAGTTTCATGCTGTTGGCCTCGGTATGATAACCATTGTAGTGTCCTGATGTAAGTAGTACAACCTGACTGAATCGCCCCTGCTGAGGAGAGAATACGTGCTTCATGTGAGAAAGGTGTAGTATAATAACATTAAGATCATATTGGAACGGCATTCCTGATTGTGATAACATAACGAAATGGAAATCTGATAAGTTAAAGGGATTTAAATAATAGTGTGTCGGCATGTGGGCGGGCATGTGTTTATCACTTTATCGGTAATATCACCAAGTAAGTCTCAGTAGTCAGTTCGCTGTAAGACCAGTGCATAGGTTTGACAGTTACACATTTTGGAATTATTGAGGAATATGCCATCACTAAAACAATTTGACCCAGGTGTTTTTGTCGGTTTATCGCATGGATCTAAATTTAATACAATACCTACATGGATCTAAATTTAATACAATGCCTATAGATCTAAATTTAATACAATACCTACATGGATCTAAATTTAATACAGTACCTACGTGGATCTAGATTTAATACAATACCTACATGGATCTAAATTTAATATAATACCTACGTGGATCTAGATTTAATACAATACCTACATGGATCTAAATTTAATACAATACCTACATGGATCTAAATTTAAAACAGGATCTCCGTATAAAGCAGTCAGCGTCAAGAAAGTGGTCATGCAATAATGCACAATGAAGGTGTTGATAGTTTTGCGCCCCCCCCCCCCTTTGTTTTTTGGGGGGTTTGTTTTGTTTCAGTTGCTGACTGTTACAATCACAAACAGGTTTATTTCGCCAGGGTTGAATCTTGAATGCACAACTGGTTTTGACTGTGACTTTGACACCTTTGCAGAGAAAGGAGAATGGATTGGGAAACTGACCTATCGTTTGCTCTGTCATTGTGTATTGTGTTTGCTGCACACTCCACTTGAAGTCTGAGATTGTGTAATCTTTTTTCGTCATACCCTTGAAATTCATAGGTCGTTGTTGAAGCATATGCCTGTCAATTTAATTTTATGTTTGAACTTTTCTCCATGCAGTGGGAAGGTTGTATCCAAAGTTGGGTATCCAAAAATGCGAGAGGTCGCAGAGGAAAATGATAACATCATTCTTGTTTATTTGTGTGGTGCAGTTATCATCGCCCATCTGACTTCTTTGTCGCAGGAATAAACAGGTCATAACCAAAATGAGAAAAGATGTGCCCACTCAGATTAATTGCATTCAAAACAAAGTGTGCTTCGATTCAGGCTGAAAAAAAGCTAAAAAAAAAGATAAGGAATAATTTTTGCAGTAAATGAGTCAAGTGCGGGGAAAAACACGTGTGGGTGCCAATTTAATTATCGTTTTTTTTATTTCATTTTGATTGGGCGAAATGGTATTTTTCCCTCGTTTCTATTCAAGAGGATGCGATGAAGAAATTTGCTTGGTGCAGCCTGGTGATTAAATTGGGCAAACAGCACTGCCGTGGTTCTTCTACTTTGCTGTTTTGACCATTTCATTATTCTGATGCTTGATTTATATATGGGAAATTTTTCCTTCATATTCATAGCTGGCTACAGTCATGTGTGCGTTTTGCACACGCAGAAAACAGCGAAGTCATGGACGTGATCTAGGGTCTGTAGACTGATTTTACCACACTTCTCAACAATCTGAATAGTTGAATCCGCACACAATGGATGAATGTGCAAGTGGAGAAAACATGCATTCCGCCAGTCTTTTTAGTTTTTTATCCAAACATTGTCAACTGGTTTAAGTTCCATACAATGTACAGTAAACAGAGATAATGAGAAAGCATGTGCATTTGTAAAACGGTACCTTTTGCACCGACTTGTAGTCCGTATGAAGAAAGGATTGATTGGGGGGGGGGGGGGTGATAATAATAATTAGTTTTTCGTTCCTGAGAGCCCCTTTCCAAATCGCACATAGTTAGGTTAGAATGCAACATTGCAGCCATCGCTGTTTGTCCCGAAATGCCCGCCCATTTTAATACTTTTCTACGAATGAAAAGTACTTTTGTAGAGGGTAGTCCAAACTGCCCCGTTATAGGGGCGAAATCCCGTTTTGGCATAATTTTAGGCCAACATCACAAGGCAACTACAGTATTAGGCTACTGCTGTGTGCTTATGTGAAACGGCATGTATGCTTCATCAAAATAAAGTTCAATCCTTCCTCTGACAAAATATACTTCCTTTTGCATTGTTTAATATATATAGCTTTTATAGCTTGGACGGGACATGGTCTTGCCGTTTTCGCTCTGAGCTGCGCGTACCGAATTGACCCCCCTCATAACAAAGGGTCGCGCAGGGCATCGCGCCGATGTTGCGCACATGTTTGAAAATAACTTACACAGAAACCAGATGAATGAGGTTTTAATTCAATGTATTTTTCATCGTGTTTTAAGTTGAAATTCCTTTAAAAATCATTTGTTGAAAAGTTTGTTGACCGAGAAACTGACGGCAACTTTAATAGATCAGGATCAAAATTATGCGCAAATAAACTTCTGCCTTTGTTTTATAAGGGTATGCCAAGATCAGACATGGGGCATGTTTCAGCGCGAAGTGTTGAATGTTTTTATAAACCCACCCAATGCTTGATTTCGTCACCTTTGTCGGACACTCTATTGTGACACAGTTGACCTCCTTTTCAATTAAAAAAACAAAACAAAACATTATTTTTGTCTCTCTTGTAAGAGTTCACAAAAAATTGACGTCGGGTGAAGTTTGGTGACTAAAAAAAAAAAAAATGGGATGCTTGTAGTATTTTTTGTACTCCTTGCAAAAAATTGAGCGTAATGTACACCCGCGTGTCTTGGAAACTAAGAATTTTTAGTGCGGTGACTCAGTAAACCATCATTTTATGGGCGGTCAAAGTTTGAATATCGTGTAATTTGCAAAAGGTCGCAAATTCGATGTGTTTTTTCACTTTGAAAATGCCGTAACTTTCAAAGTCTTTAAGCCAGAATAATAAATTTGGTATCAAAATTCTTGGAAAAGCAAGCTCCATCAGATCTGACAATAAATGGCGAGATACGATAAAAAGTAAAAATCAATTTGGACAACCTAGTTGTAGTTGAAGCGCTTTCTGCATTATTGATTCAGCTTTATATTCTTTCGAGAAAAGCATTTGTAAAAATATCACAACTCAGCTGCAAATACATTTTCACGGTGTGTCGTCAGAGGCTTGCTGTCAATCTGAAAAGACATTATTTTCACGAAGGTGTTATATTCGCTCCGGGCTAAATGGACATTAGTCCTGATAAGACCCGGTGCTGGTTAAACAAACGGAAGTGGCACTGTAGAATTTGAAATAAATGAGTTGCTGACTATGCTAAAGCATTATTGTGATAACTGAGCCCCCCAACACCCCCCCCCCCCCAACCCCACCCAATCCTTTTTCCACGTCTGAAGAAAAGCAAAATAATAAATTAGGTGATAGTGAGATATGATAAATTTTCATATCACTCCAACAGGGGTTCTGTCATCCTCAAAGAGGCCAACATTTCCACGACTTACGATGTAATCAGGTCACCTGTAGTACCGGATAAATAATGATAAAGAATGGGCGGGCTGTTGTGGCTTTCAGGCATGTCGTCGGTAGTTTTGAAAACTTACCTTAAAGTTTTGTACATTAAGTTAGCAACAGCTGTTCTAAAGGTAAAAAGCTGATTGAAAAAGATATCCAACTACATTTAATCTCAATAAAGTGTATAGCATGTCAGATGAAGTGGCACTTAATTAAACCGGCATTGTGCAACTTAGTAACATACACATGTAATTTATCATTGCTTTATTTCTCTCGGCGTTTTAACAAGTGCATTTTGTTTATGCAGGTTGTAACTTTTTAAGTGAGCTTTCATCGCATCTCAGTGACAGTGATGACATGTAATGACTGACTGACTCGTCGGACAAAATCATTTGTCATCGTTAAACAGTGTGTGTGCCTGACTCCACCGTTTGTTATTCTACATTGTCGCTGTTTTCCGCTTAATGCTGTCCTTGTATTTGCCTGAATTGCAGTGGCAACGGATGAAAACGGCCAGAGGTTGTTTTTCTGTAAAGCTGGAGTTGTAGGTGGCAGGGGTTAAAACCACCTGACAATCGCCAATTCACTGAAAGACGTTCTTAGAGTTTGTCGGTTTAAAGGTACTTTTCGATGTGTGAAGTTATGCTGCCAAACTGACGGGTCTTAAGTACATGTATAAACCAATCAAATGGCCCGTGACATCACTGCAGGCGTATAGGATTATATCGTGTCTAATGAATTTTATGTGATACTAAATGCAGATGGGCAACAACAAGGAAATATGGAGTGTGTTTTGAACTGCCTTCTTATTCTGACCAATATAGAATTCAAGAATTCGGCCACACGCGGATCCAGCTTTGTTACCTTGCTAATTGTCACAAATCGCGCATGCATGCAAAGAGCGGTTTGAGGCCTTGGGATGTTTCGGCGTGTGTGAGACTACAGGTACAACACACCCAGTGGCGGACTGGGTCAAAAAATATTGGTTGCCAGGAGACAAAGGGGGCCCACCCACCAATACAATTCTATCAATTAATTTTTAAATGAATAAATTGAATTTAAAAAAAAAATGTAAATGTAAGTGGAAACAAAAAGATGTAATTAGAATTAAAATAGTTTACTTGTAAGTTGTACTGCACATTATACACATTAACAGATAGTTCAAAAGTACAAAAGTATATTTCAAGCAGTCCACTATGTTAAGATCAAGAAGTCAACTATATTAAGAGCATTCGTTTGAAATCACTAGATGTTTGTGCGAATCTGTCAATAATTGTTTCTGCATCCAATTCATTGAGCAATTCCTTTTCAATGGACAGCAACATGTATGATTACAAGTTCTCCACAGACGGCGAATTTCTTAACCGTGTCTTAATGATCTTCAGCTTTGAAAATGTCCTCTCACATTGGACTTGAATAACTGATAGTGTGCAGATAACTTTATAAAGTTCATAAAGGTTATCATATATGCCTTGTCATGAAGTCTGTTCGATGCCAGAATTTTAAGTACACACGATGGGCAGGTGCTGCAAATTTTACAGTTGTTGCACCTAGATTCTGTATTCTCACCATCATTAAGCAACAGCTTTAATACATCAAAATTTGAAGCAAAAGAAGCCAATTTTATTTGATCTTTGCTGATTTGTGGAAACGGCTTAATAATACCTTCCAATGCTTCATCTTCAATGCCCTTCTTAGCAATAGTATTAAACTTTTTTGGGTCTAAACAGGATAAATCTTTATACAGCTGTTTATGTTGTACAAAGCGTGATTCTAATGACCGGACAATGCGATCCCTTATTAGGCCAAACACGTTTACCCGAAAATCAGCCAGAGAATCCGAGGAATTTCTTTCATCATCAGTAAGCTCATCTGCCATTCTTTTCTTCTTTCTCTGCCTCTTAACTGGCAATGCTGTTTCCAAAGGATCAATTCCCAATGTTTGATTTGCATCCATATTCATCTGTGAAATCTGGTCATTACATTTATTGCAATTTCCAGAGCCTTGCTGTAAACGTTATCAAATGTTCTTGTCTGTTCCTTCAGCTTTGTTGTAGCTGAATCTACCAAACTCCGTGCGGTAAATATATCCGAACCACTTGTCTGTAGATAACTTGACAACGGGACTGTAGTTTCAAATATACAAGTATATAAATGCTGTCAATATGGTTTCAAACTTTGAAAGACTTTGATATAAAACATAATACTTCATGTTTTGTATTTGCATCAAACTTGTCTAAATCTTGTACGATCATTGATAAGTATGTCAACAGATCTACAAAAGTACTAGCAGTTGCTTCAGCAAAGCGTCCAAATATAGTTTCTGCTGCATTGGATTTGCCTGACCACCTAGTCTCGCCTATTAGATTTTATCGTTTCATTTTTTCTTGTCCTAGATTTTTTCCAACAACGTCTATCCATACAGTCATTCTTTTGTGTGATGCTTGTACAAATCGGTCCGTTCTCTTTTTCTCACCTCTTGCACCTCCTCCCAGATTGGCAGTTAATGTAAATAAAATATTATTCATTTAGGAGAAACTATGATGTCACACTGCTTCTTCTTTTCATTCTGTTTTTGTCTCTCCACATTATTCTCCCACGAAAGCTAATTGGCAGAAAATACACAGTTTAGTTCGTTTTAAAAGGTTGTTTAATACAATAATGTGGTGCCTTTTCCCGACTTACTTGCTTTCAAGCCATGCTCTTAATTTGATTGCTTTTACAATAATGCTTTTGTATTATGTAGCTTGCTACTAGCGAAGACAACGTGGTCATGGATTCTTGCCATACCAAAAATGTAGAACTAGGTATATTTCTCGGTCCTACCAGAGACCACAGGCAAGCCTCTCTATTGCCCTGAGTCCTACCCAGGGGCCACCACACTGTAATTCAAGTTCCTATCCGCGTAAGGGCTCCATTGAACGTCCACTAAAGTAATGCTGTGTAATTATGGCCCATCCTTCCATGCTTTGACCTACTCCTTTATTTTTATACTCGTATATTCCATCTCATTGCCCCGCCCTGTTCAGTCATCCTTACTGCCTACGGCCATTTTCTTCAAGTTCAAGGCCGGGTTTTCGTTTAGTAGAATGACATTTTGACCCTATTGGGTCATTTGGGCGGCAGTCTTATGCCATTTATTTAGCAGACAGTGATTGTCCTGAACTTAGTCAGAGGCAGGTAGCAAATTTTTACTTTGTGACAGTTTTTTTTTCGGTCCTGTTAATGTAGTGTTCACGTAATTACTAAAATGGTACTTTTTGTTGTTGTTGTTCATGCCGTGCATGAAAAATAGTTGCCGTCCAGTATCGAATGACACTGATATCTCTGAGCTAACAATTCGCCGAATAACTGCTACCAAGTGATGATCCAGTCCAGCAGTGGGCACACAGACCTAATAACATCAATTATCTCACAAATTAGAATGTAAATTTGAACAACTTTGCATTAAATATAATTCGGCAGCATCTGCAACCAGTCCCAATGTCATCATGTAAACCCAGCACCACGGACAATGGCAGCGGTATGAGTATGACCACTCTGCGTGAAGCGTTAAAGTGGGCTTTTTCTCTGGGCTAAGGAATAACTTTTTTGTGTTCAGAGCAGTTGTTTTCTGAAACAATCGTGATGTCATTGCGCTTGTACGAAGTGTTGTTGTAGTACAGGTCACCATCCTGTGTTTCCCGTAAACTTGTGAGATGTCCAAGGCTTACTGTGGTTTTAGTCAAAAAAAAGTTTATTTTTTCTAGAAATCTGCGGGCTTGCTTTGACACTGAGGGCAGCCCTTAAAAATGAGAAACATTGTCTGGGGCCTACAGTAAATAGACTCGCTATAAAGGCGCCACTTACGACATTCCTGATATACGACTGGCCGGGATTTAGGGCATACGGCAACTCTCTTCATAATAAAGTGGGTTGCTTTTTGTGCCCTCTATCATGTTTACTCTTTCCGGTCGAGTCCGTATTTTGAAATTTGGCCAACGTAGGAAAGCAGTGATTCTCAAAAGGACAATCGGGTGTTGTGTCACTTACTGCACGGAAAGTGTTGCTGAGGTCGAACAGATAGTGCATGTGCAAACGGCGTGAGAATTACTCGCTTTTTTTTTTTTTTTTGCACGCCTGGGTCTTTTGCTTATGATTGTTGTTACTTGTTCGTACGGTTCCCAAGTTTTTTTTTTTTTTTTGCGTTAGAGGTACGTATTTTAAAGCCTATTGTGACTCCAGAGCTAGAGAGCTCCTGTCGAAATACACCTAACAACAGCCTTAATCAATTATTCTTTCAGATTTTCTTTTTGTTTTCCTCCTGTTTTTTTTCTTTGGTTGAAAGGGTAAGGGGGCAGGTTTGGGGATTCGATAAGAGGGTTGAGGATGTGGACGGGGTGAGGGACAGGTACGATTAAGTACGCCCTCCCCAGAGCAAACCGTTTGGGGACCAAACGTGCAAGTAACAACAGCCTTTGTTTATTCCTATTGTTATTGAAAGCTTTAGCTTTCTCGCCACGCATGTCCTTCATTGTTGAAGCAGTTTGAAAAAAAAATATGGTGGCTCGGGACAAAAAAGAAAAAAAGGCAATCCTTCAGAAAATACAGTGAATTTGTTTACCCGTAAGCCGCATTCTCAGTGATTGCGTCCATAGTTATTCAACTCTTGACAGATAATAACTAGAATTAAGAGAAACTTGATTGTGGATAAATGGAGAAAACTTACCATGCTTTCGTTTTTGGGTGATGGTCTGTAATTTTTGTTGTTTTTGGGCAGTTGTGATTCTGCACAAAAGAAATATACATGTAAATATTTTATTAATAACTGACGTTGTGAAGGGCAGGAGAGGTTGAATCATGACGTATTTACCGTTGGACCTGTCGTAATTTATTAAAAATAAGAAGAAAAAATGTTAGTTCTTTTGAAAGTTATGCACGTAGGCCTACGGTGGTGCAAATAATTCTGTTGTCGTCAGTTGGCAGTTATACCTGTTTCCTATTGGCGTAGCTTGTATTTTGTACCGAAAGTTGTGCCTTTTGGCTTAGAGAAAATGTATGGTCTCAAAGTAAAACCCTAATCACAGATGTTTTCATTTGCTGTATGTGTGTGACGTATTGAAATACTTAAGTTAAACTGCGTTTGTTGAAATCAGTAGCATGACCATTTGCCTCCTCAGATGATGCATGGTGTTTCCCGGCTGTTCGACCGCTGAGTGTATAAATTTAGCATCAAGATTCTGAATATTAGAACAGTCAAGTGGACGGCCCTGCAGTCACGTGAAACAGTCAGGCCACATTGACTGCTTCATTTTTAATTTAATTTTTTTTTTTTTTAACCGGGACGATTCTTGGTCGATGTTTTGGTAGCATATTGAAAACGACTATTTCACCCAGGATGTCAGACCGGACTGGATATACTGCACGTACTCAAAACATCAAAACTGTGTTTATTCCAAGCTGCTGACCGGTTTCACAAGAGTATTCATGACTTGTCATCGAATGTGTTCTCTCAGTGACTTCTGAATCATTTCAGGCATCAAACTACCTTGTTACTCTTATTATGTGGTTAGTGGTAGCAGAATAGTCGGAACGCGCAGTGCCTCTTTGCCACCCAAAGCGTTTCATTATTATTAATTTCCGTCACTGCAATTGTGGAATACTTCATTTGTATCTGTTTAGTTTATGAATATGATTGTTATAGTTACCATGTTAAATGTAAGAAAGAGCGAGATCACTGCGATTCTTGGTCACAGAGAAACATAGAGTTATTATATGACCACGATACGTGAAACAATTCTGTTCCTTAGTAGAAAAGAAATGGAACTTTGTTATTGTGTTTTGTGAAAGAGTATCTTAAGCTGTGATGTTGGATATCTGAATTCCCAAACGGAAAATTGCATTAGGCAGCGCAAGGACCAAAGACTATGGCAGCAGCGGCAGAACTACGAGTACCAGAGGAACATTCTACAGATGTGGGTGTTATCACTGTTACAGCCGATGATGACATTGTTGAAACAAATGGTCGTGTTCACAGTCAGGAACATGTCAGTAGAGACAAACTGAATGAAACTGATGGAGAATCATCCACGGAAGAACCGGTGGCAAGTGCCACAGAAAAGATTGGTGGTAGCCACACTGGGCGACGTTGGCCATGGAGCCGATTTCGCCGGAAGCGGAGAGATAAGGGTAAGTGATGGCCGTCGCTGATATTACCTAGTCTTATCTATCAGATTCACACAAACTTAACTGCATATGGTGATGGCGTGTTTAACTTTCTGCAATATTCCCTGACGAAACCCGTCATATTTATCCATGTATTGTTGTAACCGACTACTCACATTACAGCATGCCCGGTGTACATTCAACCGTTGTGACGTAACTGGGGTATCAGATTTGTGCATTTAAGATTTTGTCATTGTGTTTTGTTATATGCATTTATTTGTTTATTATTATTTGGTCTCTCTCTTCCTACACTCTCCCCCCTTTACCCTCCCCAAGTTTGAATTCATTTACTAAACACAATGTGTGCATGTTCAAAGAGCAGTCTTTCAATTACAACAGTCCAGTGTCAGTTCTCTTGCTGGTACAATCAACAGTCACTGAAAGTAATTGTCATCCTATGTCCTGTCAGTATTCGGTGCCGACTTTCGTTTAACCTATTCTTTTAACCTGCACCTGGATAGTCTAATCCGCTTCTCTAGTCTAACAGTTTTCGCTGTCTGTTGTAATGGGTCCACTATAGCCTTGTATACGTGAGCTCCTGGGTTGTTTTTTTTGTGTGACACCTTTGACTTTCCTTGTGGCTGTAGAGTAGACGTCTCAGTGTGTATGGTGACTGGACCAACCAGGAAATAATTCTGAGGTCTGGGCTGGGATTTGTTGAGTGAGAGAGAAAAAAAAAAGGCAGGTACACTGATTGTTTCTCTGCTTTCTCCTTCCTCCACAGCCTCTGATTAAATTACCACATTAGCGTTTCTGCACCATGTAAATTATGTGATATAAGTAGACTCATATAAGTAGACTCATATCTGTGCACATTCACGTAACAAAGCCCATTTGTGCAAAGCACTAGGTAGAACACCATGTAAGATATAATAAATAAAGTAACTACAGCATCTGTACAGTTAGCCAGTGAAAATCATAGATTCAGGCATTACGATGTCCTTGAGCTCATTCTGAAGGAAACAGTGAGAGGACTAAAACCGGTATCCATTATCCCTTCCTGTGTTTTTCTGGTCGTTGTCTGTGGTAGCCCGGACTGTCACTATTGAACCTGGAATGATATGTTTTTACAATTGGATTGGCGAAGAAACTAAGATCGAGAAACACAGTTAATTTAACGCATCTGCCGAAATGAAATACTTTCCTGGCATATTCATGGATGTATGAATTTACTGTTTGTCCTCAACTGTTTACCTTTCTAAACAATATTTTTTATGTTTAGTCACAGACCCACGTTTTCCCCTGACTTTTCATTTGACTGCCATTACTTTATATCCGCACTTAATGCTGCATGACATCCTGTGGTTTCTCAGGCTGTATGATTCAGTTTGCAAACCGTCATACTTCTGGTCATATCTGGTCATGACTCTTGTCAGATAGTCGCCCGAAATTGTCTCTTCTTCTTCTCTCCCTCGCTCGCTCTTGTTTAGTTGCCACAAACTACCAGCATCAGCCACATCAAGCAATAACCACTGCAGTAGCACAACAACAATAAAGTAGAAGTGGCGGCAACAGCAGCAACATGCTGGGTGCGGAGAAGAGAAGGCAGTAATCCATTTTCTCTGTTGCGCATCTGTGTGGCGTTAAACTATACTGTCGAACTTTAATCGCTGATACTGGATAGGTTATTAAGATGGGACTCTAAAAAAGCGAGCAAGCCACGCCAAGGGCCCCGCCCACTGTCGGCGCGCAGAGCCAGCCCTTTGCACACTGTTTGCATAGAAAGTGCAGTGCCGATGGAGGCAGTGCTCCCAGAGGCAATTCCAACGTCGAGTTTTAAAAAACATGCATATATCTAATTTACAACAGAGAGGCAATTTCAACGGCAAGTTAAAAAAAAAAAAATATGCAATATATTTAATTTACAATAAGTGTCTCCACAGCAAAGCACAAATAAAGGACGGAGGGTGTGAGGGAAAAAGAAAAAGAGAGAGATTTTTCACCAGCCTCTGTCCTATTTTATTCTAAAAGTATACATGTACTAGGTCTGTCTAGGGTGTGTTAATAAAACAATTTTGTTAGATTTCTAGCACATTGAAAAGAAAACAAATGGTCAGGTTTCCTACAGCGAATTAAGTTATAATCACAAAGTAGGCGACTTCTTTCAAGGTTAAAGATGGTGGCTGAACAATGAACAAAACTCTGTATTTTCTCTATTCGGCTTTGCTTTGTAAAATACGCCATTGGTTGGGCCTCTCACGCATTCGCTGCTAGATGACGTGCGCGAAGCCTGTGGACGCAAAATACCCCAGCTGTTCTATCTTACCGTATCCATTATCTCAGCTTTAACTCGGCAGCGCTACTTTAAATTCCACTGTGTACACCAGAGGCAAGAAATCAGCCAAAATAAATACATGTAATTATTTTGTTCTGTCATCCATTCATTCATCTGTACAGACAGACAGTGCTGCACTCATCTGTACAAGCAGGCAGTGCTGAGTTTCAATCATATTAAGGACATTTTACGACCAGACGGAAGCCCGTGGAAGTCATTAAAAAAAACAACCAAACACGTACACGCAGACTTGAAATTGTTTCCTCATTGATAGTGGGCATGTCCATCGCGAGTGTTTATTAAGATTTGCCAATTTGGTATCGCTGCCTTATGCCATTGCACAGATTTCAGTGGATGAAAAACAGAAAGAATAATTTGCTAAAGACAAGGCTTTATGTATTCTATGGCTACGTTTTGGGGGTTTTACTAACAAGGCGAGCTGCATGATTCTTTATGCGTCGTAATTTGTTTAATTTCTCATCTGGAAGACCAGCTAACAAAGAATTGTAAACATCAAGTTTGGATAAAATAACAAGATGTAAATTTAGCACAGCCGCTAAACGTCAACCTTCAAGAATGGTCTTATCTGTGACAATCTTCTTAGTTCCAGGAAAACAGTCCCGCAAATATTGTTAATTTGATCTTCTAGGATCCAACAGAACACCCAAGTTTCAGACTGTATTTGAAAATCCTGTATCATAATAGACCAGGTGCCTAAGTGGAAATGTGATAAAATGAATATTTCATGTTAGGTTCACCGATGAAAGTTTCTAGCCTTTGTCGTCTGTAATATATCATCATTACCCACCATCTAGTGATGCAAGCTGTTTATCGCCAGTGTTCTCACAAACCTTAAAATGATTGAGATAAAACTTAAGTATGAAAGTAGAAGATTAATGCTAGTAATCACGAGAACTCGAGGAATTCAGTGATTCACTGAGAATTCTGTTAGTGGTGCACGAGGTGTAGAGTGTACACGAAACACAGTGATAATTCCATAACTGTTAATAGTGATGAAGTTAGGGATGATGCAGGGAGGTTGGGGGTGGGAAGGGGTGAGAAGATGTCGTGGTCATTCCCATATCATTTAGAATGTCATTCTGTTCCATGTATCATCATACTATAATGGAGCTAAGGGTGAAAGTTCTGCTCTCAAAGGCCATTTTTGGGACCGCTCCAAAACTCTGGAAGCATTCTCATCACCTATACTTCGACTTATTGTGGTGTAAGGGGATAATATAAAAATCCTGCAAACTCTGGGTAATTTGTTCATTTTGCATATTTCACAAGTAAAATTCGCAACAAACACTTCCGACTCCATGCTTTTAGAACAGGGAAACGCTATCATGATCTATTTTTAGTACCGTGACGCAGTTTCCCTCATCGTTCATTCACTGAAGTAAGCAAATTGTGGATTAACGAAAACATGGATCGCCTGTAAACTTTAGCGAAAAAGGGTTAACAAACTCCAGAGTTGGCGCGGAATAAGGAGTCGATACTTATCCTGTTATTGTATTTATTTCTCCCCCCGGGCAGGGCCGGGTAACTCAGTTAGTACATGTAGGGCACTTTACGTTTACGCTGATTACTGAAGTTTTTTTTTTCTTTAGCGGGATGGCGACTTGGATGGAATGGTAACGTTAAAATATTATTGTCCCAACCTAAGGCTGTTTGAGGTTTTCTTGGACTGGTGATACATGTTAAAACATGGTGGTAATACTCATTTTATGCTAGTCTTAAAGTGGTGTAAGTGACTTGCTGTCCTCCTGTTACACCACTTCCTATCCTTATATTATTTCACTTTCACTGTTCTCACTCCATGTACCAAGATGTGAGCTCTACGCTTGAATGCCTAAGCCTGTGTTAGAGCGTAGATGTAGCAGAAGGATCGAAATATATTGACATTTGAAGGGAAAGGCATTGCAAGTCTTCTTGCTGATGTTGGCAGATCGTGGTTATGGGAATGGTTGCATCTCTTCCATAAGATACTCGCAAGTTGTTTTTTTTTTTTAATGTAACAGTGCCTCTTCATTCGCGGCTCTTGACGACTATGGGAAATCAAAGTGTTTGAAAGTATTGTTTTGTTATAAGATATAGTAACAAGGAAAGCAGCGGTTTAGGCATACAGATGTGCTTATATTTTGCTTCACGGTGACTTTTTCGCATATTTTACACTTGTGCAGCGAGATCAGAGTGAATTCATGAACTAGATTCAATGGTGATGACCAGTGAAGCGACCAAAGGCCCTGCTTTATTGGACCTCTCTGTCGGATGCATTCCATTCACTGTTCCTAACGCCGACCTAGAGAATCTCGATTTACTGAGAACTTATCTTTATGTGGATGCATACGTTGGCATCAAACAATTTTCATTAGAAGATTCTGCTGGGTTTTTGGCGGACCAGACAATTGCTCCATATGCAGATCCTGCACAAGAATTTAGGTGTTGTTTTTTTTTAAGTACTATGTCTGACAACACCCGATGACAGATCGGCTGAGATACTTATGTGGATTATGAGTGGTAGCTGTCACGTTCGGCTTGGCCCATTATCACCTTCGTAAACATTATCACTATTACCACAAATAACACCATGGTCATCTTCGTGAACAACAGCAACCTGGGCGTCACTATAGCTTTTTCTATAATCAGGGGGTGGGGGGAGGGGTGAGAGAAGATCCAACTGGGTCGAAGGCTGAAGTGAAGTAGTCAGATAGCGATGAAAAGTCTGCTGTAGAGCACTTCAAAGGGCTGTCAAAAATTGCAGTGCGTCTCTAGCAAGGATTTAATACAATGATTCGCAGTTGCAATGTAAAAAAAAAAAAAAATTGAAAAAAAAATTAATGAAGTGCCTGCCTGGAGGTTTGGACTAGGCAGAGGATAACGTAGGTAGTCACTTACAGGGCATATTGATTGTGAGGGAAAGTGTTCATTTACAGTATTCGGTCAGTTCATATTTTGAACGAGTGATCACAACCTTATAGCAATAGCCCGTTGTTTAGTAAGAACCCTTTCACACGGCGCGGGTCCACCCGCACCTGCGTACCCTTTCACACGGAGCGGGTCCACCCGCACCTGCATACCCTTTCACACGGCGCAGGTGAAAATCGCACCCTCACCTAGACCCCTTTCGCACATTTGCATGGGGCCCACCCGCACCCGCATACCATTTCACACGGCGCGGGTGAAAAGCGCACCCGCACTTAGATCTCTCCAGTTTTTAAAATCTATTTTACATTGTACAGTCGTGAAATATGGACGGTGATCGGTTTCTCCTCCTATAGCTTGTCTTTGTGACAAAAGAGGAGACATGGATGTACATTATCGATGTATCCTTTGATTGACGAAAGAACTTGTTCCACAGAGCTGGCCTCCCTATCGCTAATGATATTATCAGTTCTATATCAATATCTGCATCCATACTGTTTCTGCAGAAAAAAAAAAAAGTCACAATCAAAACAAAATACGGGATAAAGCGCAGCCAAGGACAATTTCCTGCATACGGTGTATACGTACATTTCAACTTCGCAGGTGCGGGTACCCTAGGGGAACCTGCGCAAACATTTCGCCCGCACACAAGCACGACCCGCACCCGCGCCGTGTGAAAGGCTCCATTGAAAACCTCAGCCTTAGGTTTGCGCGGGCCCCACACATAAGTGCGGGTGCGGGTTGACCCGCGCCGTGTGAAAGGGGTCTTAGATCTCTCCAGTTGTTTAATTCTATTTTACATTGTACCGTCGTGAATTATGGACAGTGACCGGTTTCTCCTCCTATATCTTGTATTTGCGACAAAAGAGGAATTATGGATGTACATCATCGATGTATCCTTTGACTGACGAAAGAACTTGTTCCACAGAACTGGCCTCCCTAGCCCTAATGATATTATCAGTTCTATATCAATATCTGTATCCATACTGTTTCTACAGAAAAAAAAAGGTCAGAATCAAAAGGAAATACAGGATAAAGCGCACCCACACATAAAATCGAGTTGAAATTGTACACCGTACGCAGGAATTTGCCCCTGGAGCTATGCGCGGGTGCGGGTACCCTAGGGGAACCGGCGCAAACACTTCGCCCGCGTACAAGCACGACCCGCTTCCGCGCCGTGTGAAAGGCTCCATTGAAAACCTCAGCCTTAAGTTTGCGCGGGCCCCGCTCCCTGTGAAAGGGGTCTTAAGTTTGCGCGGGCCCTGCACCCTGTGAAAGGGGTTTTAAGTTTGCGCGGGCCCCGCACCCCGTGAAAGGGGTTTTAAGTTTGCGCGGGCCCCGCACATAAGTGCGGGTGCCGGTAGACGGGCGCCGTGTGAAAGGGATTTAAGTGCTAATCCAGTCTAATACGCTACCACAGCTATTGTATGTTCATGTTGTAGATATACATGCAGTATGCTCTTTATTAAACAACGTGCCTTTTAACCCCCCACCCCACTCCCCTAAACGTACACGTTTTTGTTTCTTTATTAAGCGAGTCATCATTAATTGCCAAACAAAGTATTTGTCACCAGATTGTGACTTACAACATATTTAGTGAGGGGAAGTAAGTTTCTCAGTGTTGTCCGATTTCTTGTTTGTATGTTCAATCTCTTATTGCGTGCATGTTTCATCAGTTGCTGGCCGTTCTTTTCTCCCCAGTCACATAGAACTTACAAATATTGATTTGTTTCTTCTGTATCTCAAGATATGAGTCTAAATAGATATATGCTGGCATTTGCTTGTTTAGTGGGGGAGATCGATCAGTACAGTGTGCATGCCTAGAGTCGGACAGGATTCACCAAGCAATTATGGAGAACACTTGGCAAGTGACAGTGTCACAACAATACAAATAATCCAGCAAATAAAATAACCTTTGAGGACAGGAAAAATGCACGATATTCTATTTGCTGCACTATTAACTTAACCACTACTACAAACTGCCAATATTTTGTTCGTAGACGATAATTATAGCGTTGCCATATAATATTGTCCACTGGGGTTATCGTTATGGTGAGATGTTTTGGGTGGAATACTATAGTAATTGGAATATGCTTAAAACAGGGAAAAAAAAGCTACTACGAATGCAGGTTATGGCGCGAAGGACACATCATTATTTGTTTATTTATTTATTTCATTTATTTAGTTATTTATTTGCAGCCTTGTCATGGCATTAACTGTTTAATATGTTTGGTAACAGCTCATGTTCTCAAGTGATCTCTGAAAGAAATGGAAGAGGGAATGTTTAATAACAACTTAACGTGATTTAATCAAGCACAATCATATATCTTGAGCACAGTAATGGTATTTGTAAATGTTTGCATCTCAGTCTGTGATACAGTTACCCTGGAAATGAGTACACTAGACATTTGAGAATGCTGGAGGGTCGTTCATATTTTCGTAAGAATTAATTCAATGATATAGCACTACATGTACCACAAACTTTACATATGTAGCTTACTGATTGCTTGGTTTTTATGATATGCTCACGATTTCCCCTTGCAGCAGTTCAACCGATTTCCGTCTAACTCTTCTATCCTGCAAATGAAAACTGAACATGAAGTACTAATCGGGCAAGCTAGTACAACAGCTGAGAGACAGTTAAAGACAGTATTTATTTTCAGAAATTTGGCCATTCTTTATAACATTTTAACCATCCACGAATGGAACTTAAGCGCCAAACGGGTTTAAAAGTAGGCATCATTTCCGAAGTGGCCTAGTTGATTGTTGGAAATTAACCTAAATTTGGGTTGCCTTGTTTGTTTGAAAGTAGTATTTTAGTTTAACCAGTAAAGATCCTGTATCTGTGGGACATAATGAAAGTATGAAAGATATATATTGCAGAATTTTAACAGGTCAGTGACATCTACTGACCACTAAACTCCCGGGGTTACGCAGCTGAGAGAGTACAGAAACAGAGTCATGTGATCTTGACTTTGGCAGTGGCGAAGGAAAACTTCACAACATAACATGTTAAGACCATAGCTGCAGATCCAGATTTTATTCTCTGGGCGGAGTGAAAACTTTTTCTTTCTGTCACGTTGAGATGAAAATTTTGTTCATTAATTTGTGACGAACAGAGAGGAGTTGGGAAGTGGAAAAACATTCCAGAGCCCTGCAGGATTGTTGATAGTGATCACCGAAAATGAATATTATAAGTAATGTATCATAGCATGATTCGATTTTGATTTTTTCCTTAAAGAATTAAAAAGTCTGTTAGTTTTCTGAACTTTAAAAAAAAAAAAAAAGGTGGGTAAATATATTTGATAAATCTCTTCAAACTTTCCTGGAAATAACATCTTCGGCCTGCCGTCCATCTGGTATATACTCAGTCTTAGTATTATTGTGTGAGCCGCGGAATAACAAATTGTCAAAAGTACTTTCGCCTCTCATGCCAAGCATGGGAGCTCTCTGGCTCTGGAGCGTGAAAGTGAAATAACATGCAGGCATGTTGGAAATTGGGATTTTTTTCATATTTTCAAGTCCCTGGTCCTATTGGGGGGTAGGATCGAGTACCTAGTCTTCTCGGATAAGGACGAAAAATTCGGAGGGCCCGTGCGCAACGTGCGCACGTTAAAGACACCTTGGCAGTTGGAAATCGTAAAGAGCAGGCAGAACAGGCCGCTGCCCGGGCAAAATTGAAATTAATAGATTAAAATTTATCCATATTACCCCCCCCCCCCCCCCCCCACCAGCAGCAACAAAATTTATTATTCATTATTAAATATATATTATTATTAATAAATATTCAAATATTATTTGAGTTGTGAATTGTGAACTGTTGTGAACTGCGCCTAACAGGCTGCGTTACAATTTGCTCTGAGATAGAAAGAGGTTGAGCGAGACAGGGAGAGAGAAAGGAGCAGTGTAGTGTGTTGAACGCTTTGCCGGCGCTCCATTCTGCTCTGTGGTTGACATGTTGCTTCTGTAAAGCGCATAGAGCATTTCAAATGGATATGCGCTATATAAATGCCATTTATTATTATTATTATTATTAAGAAGAAGAAGGGGTGGGGTAAATGATAAAACAACACATCAATCATGCGTTGTCGCTAACTTTGTCTCTGTCACCTTTAACCTGACAAGCAATGGACACAAGAATAATAGATACTATCCGTGACATTATTTCTCAGAACTCCTTCAAACCAAAAGGAAAAGCTAATTATAGAACAACTTCTCAATATTATGTTTCTGTAAAAGAATTGAGAAGTGTTGAGCTTGATCTATTTATTTGTAACATCAAATTCAGGACAACTGCTGGGCGGTCGTTTCATGAATTTCTGAAGATGATCTGATAGATGGCTGACCATATCCCGTAAAATATAATCTGCGAACTCATTACCCTGACCCATCTAGTGGTCCTACGTTAGTCTATTGTACGAAAATAAAAATTGCTGTTGCAGCAGCAAGAAATTGTCAAAAGATTGTCAGATTGTATACTAGTTTGTCAATGCATTCAACGTTGACATCATGCAAGCCTTCAGTACAGTGTTCATTTCACTTTTCTGTTGGATTTCCATGAGACAAGGCAGTTAACAGTTAACCTTCATAAGCCTGGAAGGCAGTAGTCAGTGATGCCTGGAAGGCAGTAGTCAGTGATGCCTGGAACTAACAGTTGGCACTTTTACCACATTGTGGCTTTATAAAAAAGAGGGGTGGGGGCGAAATTCAGATTTATACAAGAAGTTCGTTCCCCCAAACACGGTAACACTTTAGAAACTACATTAGTTTTACTATAACTGCACAGATAAAGTACAGATATATCAGTTTTGGTCTGTAAAGTTACATAATTATACTCAGGTTATTTTTCCCCTCACCTTTTTATGTGAAGATTCATCTGAAATTAGTGAAATTTTGTTTTAGTCACGTTTAAACTGAGTGAAAATTGGAACTATCGCCACTTGGCTTCAACTAAATCGTTTCAGTTTTTTGGTTTATTCCGTTTTATTGTCATGGGTTTAATGTACGTGTGCTTATTTCTTTTCATTGCCCATCCTTTCAAAATTAAGCTCAGCTTGTCATCCCAAAGTATTTGAGCAGTTTTGGGATACTTTAACTTGTGTTTGATCTGCATCAGTTAGTAGCAGACTTTATATATTCGTTCATCAGGACCAGATTGAACTTTGGACAACATTGACTAGACTTTGGAGTACCACATCTTGTTGTACACAGGGGCAACCATGCTGAAGTCCAAAAATGCACGGGTATCTCGCTCGTGTAATAACTTGAGCGAACGGCCTTCATATAATCCAGCATTCCTTACTTTGTCCGTAGATGCCCGCAAGAATGGTGACAGCAAATCGGTCCCCTCGCCAGCTGGTGCCACACCTCCCACTGAAAGAAAAAGCAAGTTGTCCACTCTCGGCAAGATATTTCGGCCCTGGAAGTGGAAGAGGAAAAAAAAGAGTGAACGCTTTCAACAGGCAGCAGTTGGTATGCATGTTTGCCCCTCCCCCTTTAAAAAAAAAAAAATGTAATTATATTTAATTTTGTATTCATATTTTCGTTTTGTAAGAATTTTATTCATAAAAATTGAAAAGAACTCCAGCGTGTGAATATTAATGGAAGGAAATATTTAAGAGCCTGTGGGCAAATGCGAGGCGCAGGCCGGTGTTTAAAGACAAGAGCACGCGGCAGTATCTGTTTTACCCCAAACGTGGCGCACACGTCAGATGGGGAACCCCCCCCCAACACCCCATTTGAAGCACCTAATTTGTGCCTGCTTTTCGCAGCCATTCTTATAAAAATCTGACACCTTTTAATTTGGCATCCAGCGTCTGGGGCTCATAAAATTAGTAATATACACTTCAATTGTGTAATGTAGGTGAAATACATTATATAATTAAATACACGTGTCAGAGAATGAATACCCCCAATCCAGTTGGAAAGTTTAAGAAAGACACCAAAATATGCAGTCTTGGAAATAAATGCAATTTTTCTGACATTGAAACAAAACCAACATGGTTGCTTAGTAACTAGACCAGTGTGTTTCTGCTGCCTGTACCATCTAAAATGTTGCTGTGGAACTAACTACTACTCAGACATCATGCAGCATCTTGATTTGATGGGCTTTCTGTGTTCATTCCATAAAAATTGCTAACACCAAAAGAAAAAGTTATGAATTTTCCCTTTTGATGCCTTGTCTTAGCATTGCAAAAGGGAGTCATTCTATAGGACTGTTTATTTGAATTATTTCAGAAATTGAACGCAAAATCTCTATGCGAACATCTAGAGAAGAGTTGATACGAAAGGGAGTTATCAGGGAGCCTGAAGGCAGCCAAAATCACTTGTCGAAGATAGGTGAGTACTTTCTGTTTATACACCATACGGTTTTGTTATTAGTTCTTGTTGTGTCTGTTTGTCCCAGTGATTAAATAACCAGTCGCTGATTTACAGTGTATAATGTCAAAGCAGTGTCTCATGGAAATTCCTGGTGGAATAGAAATATAATAAATACTTATACTCCAGTGGGGACAGAAACTTGTAAACACCATGTAAGAATCACCCAAAATCTGCCAAAACAAGGAGCCCATAGGTGTAACAGGCTAACAATAGCATACATAAATGTAAAGTCGGGCCTTTCAACAGAGGGAGGATGTGAAGGGCCACTGTGTGTCAGTGATCTGCGGGGCAAGACTGCATTAGCTCATCAGACGGTTTGGCTGACGTTCTGCCATATTGTCACTCGTCGTTGTTAATTCTCAAGGGTAAATCCAAGTTCAAGGAACTGTGTAAATTATATGCATCATGTAAAAATGGAGTGACTGCGGTCCGTTTACGAATGGTATGAATGGCACTAACTGATAAGACCAAAAGTTGGCTGCAATTATCCCGGCCGACCATATACAGCTATATTACAAATACTAGTGGGCTCGCTGACTCGGAGAATACACAGATGTGATTTTAAATTTGTGTTTCGATCACCAGCGTGTACATTGAAACGCAGAATGAAATTTCCTATCATACTTTTCAATTCTACTCGAAGACAATGTGTCTTTCTGCTTTCCGGCTCAAAATGTGGGAACATTTCCTTCTGTTCAACTCAGCAGCTGCTCAAAATCAAGGAAAGTATTAAACATGCAGCAAACTTTAAGACCTTTTAAAATATGCCCACATATATACACCTTTACTTCTATGGGTAACACAATATTTTGTAAAAGATTGTTGTTACCTGTAGTACGTACCCCAAGTATGTTGCGGTAGGGACACGTTTTTTAAGGCCTTTTGTGGCTCCAGAGCCAGAGAGCTCCCACCGAATATATCTAACAGCCTTAATTAATTAGTCTTTCAGATTTTCTTTTTTTTTTCCTCTTTTTTTTTTTTAAAGGATCAGGGACAGGGTTAGTGATTCAATAAAGTTTAGGGTTGAGGATGAGAACTGGGTTAGGGATAGGTATGTATATGTATGGGCCCCGAGCGCAAAACACTTGGGCGGCACAAGTAACACCAGCCTTAGTAAAATTTAAGGTTCGGCAGTTAAACAGCCTTTCATGATTAGGTTTGAGGCTTACACCCTTTATAATATGATGTAAAGTCGTTCCTGGCTCCGCGGGTCACATTGATATGTAGAATATAAGCCTACTGAACAGCTGGTGTGCTTACTTTTGAAGTTCATCGAACCACATGGTGTAGCAGTATTACACTGTGGATTTCATGTGAATGTATGGCTGCTGAAAATGCATTTCTTGAGATTGCCATATTCGATAAGGGCAACCACCAACTCTATCTGGACACATGATGGGGAACAGGGTTAAAAGAGATGAAAGAACAAGAAAGTGTCCGAGAAAGAAATTTAACTGACTGAAAAAAGAGCAAAGCCGAGAAGAGGTTTACTCTTTCTGGAAGATGTGCAAAGTCAACCAGAAATGAAATAAGTGAAGATTAATTTTCTTTAACATTAAATGAGAAAAATTGACCTGTTGTCAGTCAGTCAGACAGCGGCTTATAAAAATGAAAAAAAAAAAAAAATCCATGTGGTATTGATGTAGTCGAAGCTTAGGAATAACATGAGTGAAGCGCGAGCCTCATGCCATGGTGTGGTTTTATTTGTCTTTTGCTTGTAAGTAACTTAGATGTTTCTTCATGATATCCTTATGAAAAATATGTGATGACGTATTGAGGTTGAGTTATGTTTTATTACCATTATTATGGTCACCGCAGCCGTTTTCCTTCTTTTATCGTCCTCTGATTGACAGTTAGTCTGCTACACATCTTGCACAAGGGATTTTTGTTGTTGTTGTTGTTAACAAGCGTGTGTAGGTCAGGTAAATGGAGAACAAAGCCGATTACACAATAGTGCAGTGCGGGGCTCCATGGGCACAAGAGAAAGGAAGAATAAGCTTTTCACCAACGGATTTCTCGTTACCCATTCATCGGGGCCAGCGAAATTTTGCGACATAACACTGTGGCAGAGATATGGTTTCTCTGAACGCTGGGGCGCTAAAATGATGTTAGGCGGTTCTTTACTGATTTTGGAGCACATGTACATTATGAGCAAGCGCAAGAACTCATTTGGGGTCAGGTGTTTTTCCATGTGGGAAAATATGTTAGTAAATATGGAACAGGTAGAATAAGACTCCTGGGCGAACGAATATACTAAGCATCGTACGCTTTCCTCGAATGAACGAGAACTAAGTAGAAAATGCCATAAAAAAATCATTTAAATGCTGTTCTGATGACGTCTCACAGTTCTGGTATTACAGGAAGACCGGCAGATAATATCGGGAAAATAGCTTTGTCCGAAATTGCCCCCTCCCCCCTCCCCTTTCCCTAATTCATTATTTTACATGTAATGTACTGTGTACTAAAACATTTCCAGTATCGGTATTCCTGCATTGAAGAACAGCCAGAGGGTAACAAAAAGGGTGCACCGAGGTCGAGAGGGTGGAAAGGCGGCGACAGGGTCGGGGGAGGAGGCGGGACCGTAAAGATTGGTTTTGAAAAGAAACAGCTACAGACCAGGATGAATAAGGCAGAAAAAAATGTGACAGATACATAGATCTCTAGAGTGAAAGAGACTCATGGGCTGACACAAACGAAATAGAGAATGCATCGGACAACTCACATGAAAAAAAAATAATGAGACCGATTCCAAATAGTGCAGCCCAAGGTGGGGAAAGCAAAGATGCGCATAATTATTATAATAAGCCAAACTATTTGACCCGAATCCTAGGACTAGTATTAAGATGTGCCTTGTGGCCACGAACATACGTAACCTAAGTCAGTTTTCACTTTTTTTACGCGAACGTGCAAAAGCAGCTTTGTTTGGAAATTTGAAACAATACTTTCAGTTTTGTCTTTCCGAAACCTCGTATTTGTTATGGGTGTATTTAAAAAAATAAAGATAGGTCATAGAAGTACTCGAAGCCTAGTACAAGTTACTAATAACAGCTCAATTTGTTCCCAAAATTGAATAAGCATGATGATGGTCCATCTGCGTTAGCCGACGTCTCGAAAACATAGGTCTAGATTACGAAATCAACTGTGTTCACCTTCAATGTCGGAAGTACCATTTAATTAGTGCAGTGTGCGGTGACATGGTAACAGCCTGTCGGGTCTTTTTATCCAGATGTGTTGAATTTACCTATGCATCACCTGTCACCTGTCGGCTTCATCGTCATCGATGTTAGCTGCTACAGTGGATGTCACGACAAAATCTCCTCCACCCAATCCTGTCCTTAGCTTTCCTAGTTAGTTCACTTATTTCCAGCTGGCTGACTTTCTTGATGTTATCGTGATATGTAATGGGTGGTCTTCCTTGTTTTCTCTTTGTTTCTGTCTTTCCTTGAAGGATTGATATCATAAGGGCCGTGCTTTTGTTTCGGGCCGCGTGGCCGATGTATGCAAGTCTTCTTTTATTTATTTCAGGTGTTATTCTTCTGGTGGTGCCAAGCTGTTCTAAGATGCTTATATTTGTTCTCCTTTCTGTCCAACTTATTCTGAGTCACCTCACCTGTCACCTGTCGGCTTCATCGTCATCGATGTTAGCTGCTACAGTGGATGTCACGACAAAATCTCCTCCACCCAATCCTGTCCTTAGCTTTCCTAGTTAGTTCACTTATTTCCAGCTGGCTGACTTTCTTGATGTTATCGTGATATGTAATGGGTGGTCTTCCTTGTTTTCTCTTTGTTTCTGTCTTTCCTTGAAGGATTGATATCATAAGGGCCGTGCTTTTGTTTCGGGCCGCGTGGCCGATGTATGCAAGTCTTCTTTTATTTATTTCAGGTGTTATTCTTCTGGTGGTGCCAAGCTGTTCTAAGATGCTTGTATTTGTTCTCCTTTCTGTCCAACTTATTCTGAGTAGCCTTCTGTAAAGCCACATTTCAGCTGCCTCCAATCTTGTCATGTCTGCCTTTTTGAGTGTCCAGGCTTCACAACCATATAGTAGGACTGGCCAGATCAAGCACTTAAGTATGTTCACTTTGAGGTCCGTTGGTGTGCCTCTATCCTTCCAAATGTTGTTTAGTTGAACCATTTTGTGTTTTGCCATTCCTATCCTTGTTTTTATGTCCTTTGAGCAGCTTCCATCTTGCGATTTATGTGATCCTAGGTATTTGAAATCAGTCACTTTTTCTAGTGCTGTTTTATTTACTAGTATCTCCTGGTGTTCATGGTGCCCTGTTCCAGTATGCATGACTTTCGTTTTCTTAGCATTTAGGTGTAGGCCTGCTGTCTTGCCCGCTTCATCCACTCTGTGCAACACTCTTTTCATGCTGGTGATGTTATCTGACATAAGAGCTGTGTCATCAGCGTAGCGAAGGTTTGTGATGTTTCGGCCTCCGATCTTTATTCCCATATCTTCTATGTCTGCGTTTCTCATGATCTGCTCAGTATAAATATTGAAAAGATGAGGTGAAAGTATGCAACCCTGTCTGACTCCTTTCTCGATGTTGAAATATGGACAGTTCTCATTGTTCCATCTAATTGTTGCCTTTTGTTCGTGGTATAGTGCAGCGATGAGGGTCACAAGGTGTTTCGGGAATCCCATCTTAATCATTATATCGAACAGGTGATGGTGCCTAACGCTGTCGAACGCTTTGCTGTAGTCTATGAACGTGATGAAGGCTTCGTTTCCATTGCTTCTTATCTGTTCAATCATTATTTGTAGTATGAAGAGCATGTCAGCGGTTCCTCTGTTGGTCCTGTAACCAGCTTGACATTCTGATAGTTCCTCTTCTACCTTAGATTTCATTCTGTTGAGTATGATGATGAGCAGGATTTTGCTGGTGTGACTGATGAGGACGATGGTTCTATAATTTCCACAGTCTTTGACATTGCCGCCTTTGTATAGCATGACGAATTCTTGTAGCTTCCAGTCTGTTGGCCATTCATTTGTCTGCCAAATTTTGCAGATCATTTGGTGGAGTGCTTTTATTCCTGATTCGCTGGTATGTTTCAGGAGTTCACCTGGTATGTTGTCTAATCCAGGGGATTTTCCATTCTTTATTTGTTTTATTGCAGCCTGTACTTCCTCCAAGAGAGGTTCTGGTTCTTTATCTATCTGTTGTGAGTCTGGTTGTTGGAGGTCCCTCGGGTCTGGTCTGATGTTGTCCGCAAACAGCATCTTGCCGTATTCGTGCCATCTTGAGAGCACATCTTTTGTGTTTGTCAGTGTTGTGCCTTCTTTGTTGTTCAGACTCAAGTTCTGTGGTTGGAAATCCCTCTTTTTTACTTTTCTTATTTGTTCAAACATTTCTTTTGACTTTCTTTGTGTATTACATTCTGTTATGTTTGCACACTCTCTTTCTAACCATGCATTCTTGTCTCTTCTGATCTTTGTTTGGATTTCCTTCTTCAGTGCATGATATTCATCTTGTTTACTAAGTTTTCTGGCTTTGCTCTTTCTTTTTGCAAGCTCTATCACTTCTTCACTGATGTATGGTTTGGGAGTTTTCCTCGTTCTTTTCCCGAGTTTCGATTCAGCTGTTTCACTCCAAATTCTTTTCATGTCTTTCCACAGTGTATCTGGGTGTCTTTCTTCAGCTGACCACTCCTTGAGTAATGCTGAGAAACGGTTTTCTGTTTCGACCTGAAAAGCATTGCTGATTTCAGGGTCTTTCAGTTTGTCCGTGTCAAATCTGGTGGTGGGTTTTGGCTTGCTCTTCCTATAGGCTTTCAATCTCAGCTTTGCTGTCACTAAAATGTGGTCAGTGTCACAGTCTGCCCCTGGCCTTGTCTTTGAGTTGAGCACAGTTGTTTTCCAGTTTTTGTCAATCAGGATGTAATCAATCTGGTTTCGGAGATTGCCTCCAGGGTTTATCCATGTGTATCTTCTTCGCATCGGGTGTTTAAAGAGAGTAGCCTTCTGTAAAGCCACATTTCAGCTGCCTCCAACCTTGTTATGTCTGCCTTTTGAGTGTCCAGGCTTCACAACCATATAGTAGGACTGGCCAGATCAAGCACTTAAGTATGTTCACTTTGAGGTCCGTTGGTGTGCCTCTATCCTTCCAAATGTTGTTTAGTTGAACCATTTTGTGTTTTGCCATTCCTATCCTTGTTTTTATGTCCTTTGAGCAGCTTCCATCTTGCGATTTATGTGATACTAGGTATTTGAAATCAGTCACTTTTTCTAGTGCTGTTTTGTTTACTAGTATCTCCTGGTGTTCATGGTGCCCTGTTCCAGTATGACCTATGCATATTGTGGCCAAATTGTAATGACCATGTCGGAAGAAATAAATCGAGGTAAAATGCCGTCGGTTTTTCCTTGAATGGTTAACAAATGTGATCTCATTTTGTATGGATAGGCCTACCATGAGTTAAAACCCTATGTGCCACGGTGGTCAGTAAAAATAGCAGTGCTAGTGTGTGTTTCTGGGTGAACGGAAAGAAAACCTGATCTAAAGATTGCCGCTCCTGTATACAAAGGAGGTGTGCAGCTTATCAGAATCTCAGGTAAAATGCCCTGTTGGTTTCGTCAGCCAGAGCACGAGTGCCGTGAGTGAGCGAGGCGATGCATCATCCAGGAGTAAGGCAAAGTGACGATGAGCGGGGAGAGTACATTCATCACAGTTATTGAATAGGACGAAATTAAGGTCTGAAGTCCCGAGTTTTGGGTGACAGTGTTGATCGTGAGCGGCATTAGTCAGTTTATATGACACTCTTGGCTGTAATATTTTGAAGTGTGAATGGTTTAAGCCCACCTGGATTGCTGGGGCAGGAACTTTTAAACTACGAATCAGAACATCATAAAGTGGTTGTCAGGGGTTAAGTACTATAATTGCCGTGCTGGGTCACGACTTGCAAGGAGTTGATTTTTCACGGTCTCGTTGATTATAACCAGCGTAATTTTGTCCTTGAACTGTTCTCGTGAACAGTTTGTTTTTGAAACACTTTTTCTTAGAGATGGAAAGAAAGTGGGGCGAGATAGAATAAATGGATAAGTTAGGAGTGACAGTGCAATTCTCGACCCCGTGATTTTGATGAACACTTAGAAGGGAAGAGAAGGGGTGAATAAGGATAGATAGTTTAAGACGCTTAGTCGCGTTCAGAAATTCGTACATAAAATGTAGAAAGCACGAGGGTTTAAAGATTTCAGTAATTGTTTTGACATTTTAAATTGACCTTGTCTGTTTTAGTACAAGGCCGTGACCAACTCCCACGTAGAATATATTAATACTGCGAGATGAGCTCGCATGGATGCACCAATCAAATCCAGGGATTTGGACGGTAATTTGCAGGTGGCTGCACAGTATAAAAGTGTAGCCATACCTATGTCCATTACTCCATACAGAAAATTCCAATCTGTGCAGGCGTCGGCACGATTCTGCCTGAAGAATCATAAGACTGTCGATATCATGTCTAGTCCACTATAGACATTGAGATGAAGCCATATGCTTGAATGAGATATGCCCACTGCTATTGTCCATCGCTCCCTGGTTTTCTAACACCAGGGACCAAGCGTAAGTGTTTGTCCATTGATGACTCAACAATGAACGAGGAGCTGAACATAAGTTATCCACTAGGACAGAATTGCCGCATATACTAGGAATGCTGCCCAAGAATGCAAGACAAAGATTTATATTGACTTGCCACTAGTATGAATGTTTGGCATACACATCTGTGAATTGGGATTGATTTGTCTGGATGAGGCTGGGGATTGCCAGCCCATCCTAGAGTAGATCCAATAGACTTAACTACGTCAGTTTATATTGACGAGCTTGCTCCATTATAAGCGGTAGGCACAAATAGCTGAGATGACATCGTCGCCAGAGACATTAGTATATTGCTTGATAGATAGTAGGCAGACTATATCTGAGAGATATATAACTAGTACTTAAATTGTTAGTGAGTCAGAATGATCATAACCTTATAGGAAACTAGAGAAGACTTCTAGTGACATATTATTGAATTTTCATTTGATGCTGCTGATGTTGTCTTTTAGTATGTAATAGATCTAGACAAAATTGTTAGGAAATTTAATGTAATTAAATTTGTGGCCCTGCAGGTCTGTTTATGAAACTTATTCAGATTGTTCTTAGTGTGTGGCATGGTACGAAAGAGTAAATAGTAAATACCTCTCGATTTAAAATGCAGTCATAATTCCATCATTGAGAAGACCCTCTTCATAACAGCTAGAGGGCACTACCACCCAGTACCAGATTTGTAACAGTGGTGTCTTGGTGCGCATTCTTTTGTGCTGTGTAGCCAGAGAGCCTATATGTGATGGTTTTAGGCAGGCATGATTCATCAACCCTCTTGGGTTCCTTCGATCATCCGACCGGTAATGATAGTTTAGCTATATAGTGCTCTCCCCCCCCCCCCATTTTCATTGTTCTACTGGTGTATGTAGTTAACCCAGTTGTAAGGGAGCAGGGTTGTGTAGTACCACTTTTAACTCCCTAGTGCTCAGCAGCTGTCTTGTCAGAAGCATTTCAGACATACAAAATCTGATTTAAAATAGTCACGTTTTCAAAACCCTTTATAGTTCCCGCTGTTGTTTACTTTCTTACTGGCATTTGCTGCTGGGACACGGGCGCGTGATTCATGTCATAATGGAAAATTCAGCCTCGGTCCCATGTTATTCTAAAAATATACTAGAGCTATCTTCGGTATGATGGTAAATTAACAAAACAATTGTGACATTGTTACCACAGTTAAAAAAGCAAAAAATAATGAGATGTTTCCTGTAACGAATTACTTTATAATTATAAAGTAAATGACTTCCAGCAAGGTCTAGGGTGAGGGTTGGACACTGAACAAAACTCAGCATTTTCTCTATTCGACATTTGTAAAAAATGCCGTTGTTTACATCTCACTACTAGGTGGCGCTGCCAGACCCTGAAAACATGAAAACCCTGAGCTATCACATCATATTATTTTTAGTATCTTTGGTTTAAGGTAGCCAGTCATGTATTTCATAATATTCATAATGCTAAGATAATAAAAAGATACCATGTCGAAGTCGACTGCTTCAGTCTGATGTCAGCTATTCCTCCAGTGGTAGTCAATAAATCCATTAATTGGTTAGTTTTGATGCAGCATTTGGTCTGATACTGAGCAAAAATAAACAAAGGGTTTTTGGTTTATAAAAAGCTGTCATCCACATTTTGACAGAGTTATATTATAGGCAGTCGCAGTTCAATTTTATTTTTAAAAAAAAGTCTGCCAGCTGAAGAACTTGATTGCATCTTACTGTTGTATTATGTGATTTATGCCTGAGTTGTAAAACTTCTAAGCAGTGGTTTTCAACCTTTGTAGTGGACCCCAGAGGTGGGGTCATGAACAGATTTTTGGCAGGGGAGGATGTCACAAGCTGATTCTCCCCCTCCCCCTCCCCAAATCTCTTTATCTGTGCATGTATCATGTAACTCTTGTCTCTCGGTTACAGTGGGGGGGGGGGGGTGCTGCTGCTGCTCCCTAGAAGGTGATCAGAACTCCGAAGGGACAAAATAAAGAAAGGTTGAAAATCCTTGGGTTTAAAGAGAATAAGAGGGTAGTGGACATTTTGAGGCAGTGTCGAAAGATGTAGGTTTATTGCAGTTCATGCAGGTCACACTTTATGTAGGTCTTCCTCCAAAATAGTCACATTCTACCTTGTGTTACTCAGGTATGTTAGTCTGAAATCAGTATATCTGAGGGCAGACAAACATCAGCAGTTAAAAATCTTAAACTGCTTTAGGCAAGGAGTAGGCTGGAAATTTCCTGTTTGTCATTATAATCTGGTGTATGCTGTCAAGAACAGATTTAATTCATAAATGTTTCCACTGACTAAATTTTTGTGAGAGAGCAGTGAGTAATTTTTACAAACGTAATTATTGTGCGAGCCAGCATAACGTGGTCTCGTAAACAATTTGTTTTGAACAGTTTTTTTTCCTAAAAGATAGACAGAAGGTGTGGGGAAGGATAGACGGACAGCGTAGGTGTGCATGGCTGAGCACTTTTTATATCTCGTGTTTTGAACTAGGTTTAGTAGAGAGGGAAGGGGTGAGTAGGAATTAAATGTTATTGAGATGTCTGTTGACGTACAGAAAATCCGTGATCCAGAGTAAAAGCTCGGGGTTTTGAACATGTTAAGAATTTATTGCTATAAAATTACATTTTATTGTCTTGAGTGATTCGACCTTTGATGTCGACCCAAGGTCGTTGCGTAGGGCTGTTACTTAAAATAACTCAGTTCGGCAGCTGAGCTAGAAGTGGTTGCACCAATCACAATCCAGGAATTAGACGGTAAGCTGCAGATGCAGTCCAGTATTTAAGGCCATACAGAACTTAGTTCTGGGCCACATGTAGACAATCCATTTACGAGGTGGACGGCGAGCTCTCAGCCAGATGAGAAGTCATAGAGACGCAGCGATTGAGCTGATATGTACAGTGATGGAGCATTGTCAGAAATCTACGCTCCTGAGCCCAAGCCTACTTGTTTGAGCATTAAACCCACAGCGCTAATATCAACAGCCCTCACATTGTGAGGGCCGAATGGTGAGCTAAAGATTTTAATTCCATGCTGAATTTACAGCCACCTACACATGTAGACTGTTGACCAGTACTGCCAGACCACATGCATTTCCCGCGACCACGTGTGAACTACACCAGAGCGCGCCTGGCAGAGACGCTATATAAATATGTTTTAGTATGAAGAGAGATAGAACTTTAAACCTTACAGGATCCGTCGCCCTCGGGCGCGGATTCTTTTGAATGTAAATTTATTGTGACTTAGATAACTTCATATTACATTGCCTTAAGTACTTCATAGTTGCTCCTCAGCTTAGCTGAGCATTTTCAGTTGCTATTGTATTCGTTATCTATTGTATATTTTATCTTTGAATTTGTTAGATATATAAACTTTGCAGTCTGTTACTCAAATTGATTTATTTAGTTTTTAGAGTGAAAGTTGTTT
The DNA here is from genome assembly GCA_963931925.1 of Onchidella celtica. Classification (NCBI taxonomy): domain Eukaryota; kingdom Metazoa; phylum Mollusca; class Gastropoda; order Systellommatophora; family Onchidiidae; genus Onchidella; species Onchidella celtica. Next base: position 45,490,350 of record OZ007571.1, read on the forward strand.
AATTGTTTGTTTTTTTTGTGCTCGTGTGATTGGGAAGCGGACCTCTTGATCTATATTCCCCAAAATCCCGATCCGCGACATATGCAGTGTTAGGAATTTAGGACCAGCATCAACCAGGCATCCTGTCCTTTCACTTATAGTGCAAGTAAATCATAACACTTGTCTACAGAGTAGGGTACACTACAACAGTCTCAAAAAAAAAAAAATTTGTGACATCAGGTGGAAACGGATTCTGTATCCTGACATATACCCTGTTTGTCAGTTCAAGCTCCAGCAAAAACAAGGATTAGAGAATATCCTTGCGTGAATACGTTCTGTATAATTTGGACATTAAATAATGATGGAATACAGAATTGGGTATCTCACAAAGTAATGTGGAATAACTGCTATTTGTCAAAATAACAAGTGGCCCCAATATTATGCTAATTTTGCAAGTATGTGTATTGTATTATGTGATTGTATAGGCATTTTTACTTTTTCAGTGGCATGTCTATGATCATGGGCTTTGTTCGGTATGAGCTTTGATTGCCTCGTATTCAACAGATTGAAACAGCTGAAAAATTAATGTTATTGTATGTATGAAGTTGGTAATTTGAAGTTAGTAAAATATTGTTGTTTGCAGGAAAAAAAACCAATCTTTTCTGACAGATGTCTCTGTGTTATTCTGTTGTGGATCATTTTGTGTATTTTGATGACATGTTTTTACAGCACCAACTTTTGTGCTACAACATGGCAAGAAAAGACACATTATGAATTATGTTTTTTTCATAGCAAAAGTGATACAGTGATGAAGCAGTGAGGTGGGGGGGGGGGGTATCATAGCAGGCCCGATTGGGGTCAGCCATTGAGTGGGACATAGATTTAATAGTTATGTTTCCCTCCGACAAGATCCATAGATCCTGATGGTGTCTCTTTGCTCACAGCTGTTCTTTACCATGCTTTTAGTTTCTTGCTGGGCGGCCCGGACAAAAGGTCAGTCACGCCTCGCTGCGCCCAAGCCCGCCAGTGCCTTTGGCTTATCGCTAATTAGTACTTTTTGAATGGTCACAGACAGGACAGACTATAGTGCATGCTCCTTATAAAGTGAGCATCATAAACTCAAAGTCGTGAATATTTGACATTTGATATGTGAAGAATAAAAGGAAAGAAAAGCATGGTGAAAAATCCACAGTTTGACTGAAGATGGGGATCATTAAATAATTATTTTTAACCGTATGACTCTGGGGATTGCCATAAAATAGATATTTTTGTAAAGGAGGCTTATATTACCTTTCTGGTTCTATAAATCTGGATTGACACCCATCTCAGTTGCTATTCATTTTCAAATATCCACCTGGTCAAATTCAGACATACTTGCTGTCTCACAAGACACTGACAGAATAAAGCTGAGGTGTCTGTAACTTAAGCAAACGTCCAAGAATTGTACAATATCCCAAGCAGTATAGACATGAATAATACTAACACAAGCACTCTGTGAAGGAATGAGTAATCATGATCCAGTGAATTATACTCTATGCCTGAACAAAATTACATCACTGACAATATGAGATAAATGTGTCCCATAAGTCTAATATGAAAACAGGTAATGAATAATCTCACAGCCACATCTCCACACAATCTTTACTAATTTCTGTTATCAACATAAATCGGAAGGGGAAAAAAAGTTATACAAGTTACGATACATCAATACAACATAATATTGCAAACGTGTTTGGATACTAAATGACTAAAATCTAAGTGCTGTCAAAAGTTCTGTGTTTTCTGTTTCCTCTTCTTTTTTTGTAAGGAAAAACTCATGGTAGTTTTGAATGGACTGTGCAGACTTTGCAGTGACTGTAAAGCTGGAGATGTTTGTGAAAGACTGGACTGTTTGTAACTGTGTGGCTTTGTTGTGTTTTGTAATTTTTAAGTAATAAGACGGTTGGCCCCAGATTTTGACTTTTCCAAAGTTGTCTTTACTCTAAGCGAATTGGTTTTATATGGTCTTTTCACACTTCGGGTCAAAGATGGAGATGTTCCACAATCAACTAATGGTGGTTTCTGTTTAATTGGCGTGGACTGAGCTGTTGGTGGTAGTGTCAAAACTAATTTCTGCTACTGTTGTCTGTGTATTGTCCATGGATGTGTCAAATGTGGATTGTTGGTTCAGTAATGCGAAAGATTGTGATGACTATTTTATTTGTGTGGATTGAGCAGTGACTGGCAGAGCGAAGCTAATTTTGGCTGATGTTGACTGTATTGTCTGTAAATGGTCTAACTGTGTTGTGTGGACTTGTATTGGGCGGGTGCTCTTGTACTGCTTGAGTGGTATGTTTCAGTGTGTCTGGTTCTGTGTTTTGTGTGTACTCTGGACTGACCTGAGTGGTGGATTGCTTAACCAATCCAAGACATGATGCATAGTATTTGTTACAAATCAAACAATCGGATGGTGTGGCAAATTTGTCCACATATTTTTCAAGTTCTCCCTGATCTGTCTTGCTGCCTGCAGTGACTGTTCTCCTTTTCATGTTTTCAAATTGTTCAGTCTTTTGTGACATTTAAAATACAGGTACTGGGAATGAATCTCCTTTGTTTGAAGTCATGTTAGTAATAAAAAAAAAAACAGTAAAATATCAGATTTAAAGTTGGCACATAATAGCTTTCGCCAGTTTCTTTTTCTCTTGTGTTGTCAACACACTTTCACCGCCAAGTCTGCACGGTTCATTCAAAACTGCCATGTGTCTTTCCTTACAGTGCTCCATAAGTTCGATAGCAATAACATAAATCTAGACTGTATGAAGAAAATCTTTCTTAACTAGACTCTGCTACTAAAGGTGGGTGCCATGGGAAACTTTCACATAGTGAAGTTAAATGAATACTGCTTCATTTGAATGTAATTTTATTAATTTTGGGGGTGTCATTACTGAGATTGGGATTAATTTATATGAACAATGCGTTAATTTTTAAAGAAAACACATGTGTTTATAAAACTTGTTTTCTGAAAAAGCTGAAACGAATATACCAGAACAATTTGTACCATCAGACACAGAAAAGCAGAACAAACACATAGTGGTCACAACACAATGTTGACTTTACCATAGATAGTGAAATAATGGGGTGAAAGAATGTGATGTCAAAGCAAGATCACCTGGATAACCAGGGACGCTGATGGGAGTGTGCCACCCCAGCACCTGTCAGGTCAAGGGGGGGGGGGGGGGGGACTAAATGCATGCTTTCAGGCCATTTGGAACAGCGGTGTGCTAATACTGATTTGAGGGAATAAAAGGCATGAGAATGATGATCACAGAATTGAATGTGTATTTTATGGGACTGCTGAATTTAATTCAAATACAGTGTTCATGTCAGAAATGACGAAGACTGTGAGCAGTCCTTATATATTCCATTGCCGTAAGAGGGCTGAGCAGAAAGCTAGATGGATTAAATAGAGTATTTAAATTTTGCTTCAGTTTTGTATTTTTTATTATATAATAGAAACCGTCAAAGAGAGTGAGAATGAGGGGTCAGCAGAGGCAGAACTGGCTAGGCAGCAGACTGCAAATGCAGATGTTCCCAGTGGTAACAGTGCAGCCCAGAGACCACCATCTAATGGGGAGAGCAGCTCCACTGAGGTCTCCACTGCCAGCTCAGGCCTGACTGTCAACGCAAGTGCTACTACCAATGTTGTGGCATTGCCATCTCCCACAAACCCCTCACAGTGGACAATGGTGCCAGCTACCAGCAGTCAGATTATCACACCAGTTACAACTCGAACGGAGACAGTCTCTCCAACAGTTATCAGTACAGGTAAGTCTTTCTATGAGTCATCAGTACAGGTCCATAACCGTTTCCAGAGTTTTATCACTGTACATCCATCTGTCCCGCAATCCAGACTTCCCTCCCTTGCTGAAAACCACACACTTTGTGGTACCAGTATTACCAGCCAAATGCATCTTTTTCTCCATAAAATTCTTGACTGTAGACAAGCAGTCCTCCCCTTCCGTCGCTGGAATGCCATAAAAAAGCAAATTGTTTTGCTGGCTTCTCCCCTCCTGGTCTACCGACTTCCATTCAAGTTTGGTCATCTTCTTTTCCATTTCTACAACCATACTTGATATCTTTTGCACATGTTAGTTGGTTTTGACTACTTCTTGTGCCTGTATGTCAAATTTTCTGTTTATTTCAGTCTTTCATCTTGTATACATAGTCTGTCCAAAAGCTGGCCCAAGGAGTTTCCTACTTTTGCTGATTTCCATTGTAATTTTTGCTATAGCTTCGGTTGCGCCAGACAACTGCAGCTTCATGTCCTTAACATCTTTTGCGAGCTGTATAAAACTTTGCTCTTCTTCTGCATCTGGTCCATTACTTTCTCTCATCCTTTTACTATTCCTGCTACCCACATCCTTGGTAGCTGCCCCCGTTTCAAGTACATCTTCACTTTGTGTAGCATTATTTACATTTTCATACTTTCCACGGCAAATATTTGTTTATGTGCTGTGTTTTTCCAGTTATAAAGTATAGAAACAAATAAAAATAGAATTCAACTGCTTCGGGATGAATACTTTTTAGCTTGGCACTTGAGAATGAACGCTTGAACACTTTGCGGTTTTTTCCTTTTTCACAAATTCGCTGACAAAATTCTTAGTTTATCGGCCCATTCTTCTCAATTCCGGAAGTTTCACCTCAAAAAAATATATCATGGGATTCTCCACACCTTCATGAATTGTTGTATACAAAAATCAGTAGTTTAGTCCAAAGAAGATCCACTTGATCAGTCCAAAAAGGAGCCAGAGAAAATGAACAACCATCGACACAAAAACATAAAAGACCACACTTTGGAATATACGACCTGTCCTTCAAACAGGCACCCTGTCCTTTCAGTTATAGTGCAAGTAAATCATAATCCTTGTCTATAAATTCTGCAAATTCACACAAGTTCACAAGCTCTTAAGTTTTTGCTATGGGTCTTAAAAAGTCCATAAAGTTAACTTTCAAGACTTTGTGTGAACCCTGTGAAGCTCATATGGTATTATTTCATCAGGATGTCAGCTATTTTTTTTTCATGTTTTCTTCTATTTCAGCTCTAATGTCATCTTCTGCACATGCTCGTCCTATCATTGTCCACGCCAAATGTCCCAGTCCTTCACTGCAAAGTGCCAGAGAGCCCTTGAATCATCCACCCCCACCCAAATACACAGAAGCCTTGGCCCAGGTAGCCCCTGAGATGGTTGCAGCGGCTCGACTCCCTAGTGTATCATTCCAGCCAATAGGTGAAGGTTTTAAGCAAGTGGCAGTAGTAGGTGCGCATTGTATTTGTGTATTTTCATAATGCAGAAAGACAACACTACATTAACCTTTGGACACTCTCAACTATTTCATCATCACAATCAGTTTTTCAGTTGCATTGTTACTGTAGAAGGTCTGTACCATAGTAAAGTCAGGTGTTTGAAGTACAGTAAAACCTCTTTATACCGCCAAGTAAGGGGCAAACAGAAAATTGGCGGTATAATGAGAATGGCAGTACAACGAAAATACCATGCAGAACAAGGGAAATAAGTAATTTACCAACATTGGACTGGCTAACAAAGTAACATGTCTAATATATTGCAGTTATCTCCCTTATCTCTCCACTGGCCATAAACCTCCGTTGTCATTTTGAAGTTTACATTGCTTGCATTTGTATTTTTTTGTTGTTGTTTTTTGCGTTTATGTGTGTTGGAGTTTATTTATTCAGGAAATTACACCTTAAGAGTAAAAGTATTATGTATTGCAACACGACAAATAATGCTACATTACAATTCAGCAACAAACGTGTGTTTTTTGCATCGTACCCCACGACCGGTATGAACCAGTTGAAGCATCACCTCACGCGCGCTTACGTTCGTTCGCAAACTCTCTGTTGAACTGTGACCCGTCTTTCCCACTGCATGCCCCATCAGTAGGCCTATCAGGACTTCAAAAGCGAAGACTGTGTAGTAGGATTGGTGTTTGAGTAACAAGCACAGACTGTGACGCCATGTGATGTTCCGTCTGTTAGCTGGATTTAGGTAGAGGTGGGGAGTGGGGGTTAAATTTACGTTGGCGCTATAACGGGCAATATTTACTATACTCAAGTTATGAATGTAGCAGTCAAACTGTTGGCGGATGGCGGAATAACGAGATTTTTAGTGACTTTGTATAGGTGTCAGATCCGTTCCATGGCGCAAAGCTGGCGGTATGCGAAATGGCGTTATAATGGGTGGCGGTATAGTGAGGTTTTACTGTATATCCATTGATTAGAATATCAGGTACAGTGGACATAAAAACAGACATAGTAATGCAGTGAGGGAGATCAGTTTACATTTGAACATTTAATCAACGACTGATTTAGTATATTTTTTTTTAACATGAAACAAAATACCCCGTAATTTTCGTTGTCTTATTTGAAAGTTTTGAATTTCCCATTGAGCACCCAGCAAATCATGACGGCATTCGCAGACTTGGAAATGGGTAAATCCTTGCTCTTTCTTAAAGTACAGAGAGGATTATTATCTGTCTCCAGCATTCACCACTTTTTTTTGATAACACTGTTCCATCCACATAGACAAAATTATTCTTTAGCTGGCATAAAATCCTTTACCAATAGAAAGTGCTTTTAATTTTTATTTGATCTGTACTTCCAAACAAAGGGGATCACGATAGTCAGTTGAGGGAGACTTTTCAATTCAGAAAGTAATATTTTGCAGTTTGAAGGTATTAAGAGAACACACTTTTAGTCTTTTTATATGTTCTCCAATGTTATTAGTCTTGTCTTTTTGAGATTGATTTCCTGCATTTTGCTGTACATCCTGATCTTTACCAATTTGTGGACATCACTGAAATATAAAGCATGGATTTTTTTATTTTTTTTTAATTAGCTCCACAGGAAGTGCATTCAGATCGAGATGATGATGTGGATGATGATACTGAAGAGGAAGAGAATTGTGCCATGCTCAACAAATATGTGGTAGATCCAGACATGATTCATCCTCAATCTCCCTATGAAGCGGTACCTGCCCATGAGCCTGATCTAAACAAAAGACCCCAGAAATCTGCCCTCAAGAAGTCACTGTTGGCTTCTGGTAAGATGATGTCATGACCTTCACATTTTTTCTTCCAGTGGGGAGTTAGATTTTTTGGACAGAAACTACAACGTAAAATCTGATGCAGCATGTCATCTCTTGACTGTGGTACAGTTTACTTCTGGGGAGAATGGAGAAGTCATTGATTTGGCCACCTATGGACCAAAGATTTTATGTCTGCTTTCGCTTTATTGTGTCTACAAAGTTATTATTATTATTATTTTTTTAATCACAGAAAGCCTGTTTCAAGTATTGCAAGCATTATCTGGTGCAGACTGCAGCTGTTTTTTTGAAAGTGTTAGCTGCATAGCAGCAGATCTTTCTGAATGAATGTTCAGATGTGTTTGAATTTGATTTTCTTTCCAATGTGTGAATTTTCCTTAATTTTTGTTGAAACTGTGCTATTGAACTTACTCCCATCGCATTATTTGTTGTGAATTATCACATATACTTTTCTAAGGAAATAAGTGTATATCTTAAATTTTTAGATAATTTCATATGGTGAAGAGGGTATTCAGTGATATCAAATGCTTTACCTAAAAATCGATAGTGTTGTACTCTAACCGTGTTACTGGTTTTTGGATTGTTTTCCAGGAGACGGAAAAAACATCTTTTTGCCAGTATTTTTATACAGGACTATATCTTTTTGGTCGTATTAATCAAACAAAACGTGTCTTTCTGTCGTAATAAATATTTTTTTTTAAAATGCAGGTCTTTAAGCCGGTTAATCCTGTTACGCGGTTATCACACAAAGTATGCACTTATGCAGTTAGAGATGCGCACGACTAGAGCATGACAAAATTCCGCCACAGAAATCGGTTATACGATTAGAACAGCCACATACACGGTTAGAATTGTAACTATTGAAGGTTTCGAAGCCTTTTTTGCTGTTTATAGTGCATGTAGACTTCCCATTTGAATAGGGAACCCCCGGAAAGGCGTGGTGACTATTTTTATCTTAAAAAATGAGTTGGTCAATTTTTTTCCAGTTACACGGTCAGAGCACAACACCATCAAAATACTGTTCTAGTATATATTCTATCATAAGAGGTCCATCTGAGATTTTCACATTGTCAGCTTTATGTAGAGCAATCTTTTTCATACGCCATTTCTTTCATGTATTTAGTATATATATTCAAGGGTTCATGCATTTATGTCTTATTTTTTCATACTATTTTTTAAAATTTGGAAACAGGTGCAACAACAACTTCAAGCTGGACCAGGCCTTTGGATACTAGTCGAGCCAGCCCAAGCCCTACCCCAGGAGCAGGGCCAACTGTAGGAGGTGCATCATCCCCAGTACCACCTTTACCTTCATTGGGTCTCCCCAGACATACAGAGGGATCACCAGCACGTGTGTCCCCCCAGTCTACACCCGTGGGCACAGTCAAACCCATACCTCGACCTAGAGTCTCTATTCAGGCTGTGTATGCAATAGTTTCTTTGTTTTTTCTCCAGTGGCTTTTGGTTGAAATAATTTTAGGAATACAGTTTGGGATATGCTGCAGTATCCCTTGACCTTAGAAGTTAGGAAGGAAATGAAGAGTACAATTACAGCTTTCTTATAATACTTTCTGGTTGGAGAGTAAAAAATTGTGTCAAAATAGAGGGATGGGTCTATTTATTATAGATTGATTATCTTACGATTACAATATCAATGTCGGGCAAAAAAAAAAATCAACCATTAACTCTTGGAAGACTGGGCTATTTTCCACCAACGACTCGGATTCAAATACTGATGTTGTATATTGGCCCATATGTGCCCCTGATCTTATTAGAAATGCCTTATGTCATATATGGATGTGTTCAGAATTGAATAAGCTTTAATTTGATATATAAATTTAGGGCTGTTGACAGTAGTGTCTTCACACCAGGACATAAAATATGGCTGATCATTAAAAAAAACAACAACATAAAAACGCACCCAGACAACATACACAAAGAAGAAAAAAAAAAGTTTGATGCAAAAGATCAAAATTTTATTGCTTGTCTCAAAGAACATTCAATTTCACATAATATATCCAAAAATGAGACATGTAGCATGGAGTCTTAGGTAGTTATGAGCATTTTTGCAATATGGTCAGTTGCCAAAAGGTGCCCCCAGATCTGGGACAAAATGAGTAAAAATTAAATGTTACCCCAAATGTTCAGTTTTGTGTTTGTCTTGTGAATAATATAGTGTTTTTATGATTTTTTGTACTTTCAAGGCAGTTCGAGGCATAGTTTTTGCTATAGAAGGGTAAAAAGGTCACCTTCCACAGCGTTCCGTACATGAAACATGACACCATGAAAGGCTTATAAATGGCCAGCTATTGCAAAATATTCCACTTCAGTTGACATTTAAGCTCAATATTAGCATTATTTGCTGTGTACATATATTAAATCATGAAAATTCCTGCGATTTCTATAACATTTGGTAACATGTTTGGTGTAATTTCATGTACGGAACAAAGAGCAACTCTCCACATTCCTCTTCTTCTCCTATACCCGTATAAGAGCCTTGATTTTAAGTGCAATGCAATATTTACCCAACTATGGCTCTCTTTTTCTTTTTTTATTTATACTGTCTGTGTGTAAAACGGAGCAGCGGTCTGTACAGCTCACATAAAGTGTTCCGTACATGAATATGACGCAGTACTTTCTTGCGTGAAAAATAACCCGTTCTCCGCTCCCTGCTGCCAAAAACAATGTTGACATGAATAATCTTATCGGCTACAACAGAATACAGACTCACAACACCAACAACAATGCACAAACATCATAACGACGACAGTAAACTAGATCTAGATCTAGATCTAGCGTTCCGTACATGATATTACGCAACCGCCGTTAGTGTCCTGATAATCTATTTTGTATTACAACACACCAACAAATACACTCTCGTGTGTAAAAACGACGCACTGAAATGCAGTTGATATCGAAAACGGGTCACCGTGCCGGTTCCATACCGTTGCGGGCGAATAAGCTTGTAAATCTATTATTTCAGCGCTATTTTCGTTCCGTACATGATCGTTAACGGGCATTTCGTTCCGTACATGAAAATGTGATGACACCAAAACGTTTGGATTTACTGTGAAAAAACAAACAAACATGGAGTTCTCAAATTTTTACACACGCTTCTCGAAGGGGCAAACTTGCCTTTCTAACATTGTGTGACGTCACAGCCTTCTTTACCCTTCGATACGACGAACCGTTCCGTACTGGTAAAAGTTGGCGCGAAAGTGGGCGGGCTGAAACAAAATGATCTAGAGCATTCGAGGGATGCCCTTTGGTACAGAAACTCTGAGATTTTGAATGGAAGACCGTACCACACACAAAAGAGCTTGATGCTTGCAGTAATTCTATATTCATGGACTTCAAAATGTTCATCCTTTCGGCCCCTTTCCCGTGACACGAAAATTCATGTACGGAACGCATTTTGAAATCACCCATAATTTTTTTAGTTTAGGTTGCCAGAGACTTCCAATTCAGCATTTAGTAAGCTCATCCATTTGTCTTGCTCAGTAGACAGTGAGTTTTGCTGTATGGTTACCATGTGTTAAAATACACACCATTCTCAGTAACCACTATAAAAACGTCCATTTTTTACCGCCAGAAATACACATACTTTGGAATATTTTTTTCTCATAATTTTTTTGTTTATGGTCCAATTTCTTCAAAACTGCTCCTGTAGGTACCTTATCCATTTCTGAGCACACTAAGCATAAGATTATATTAAAAAGTATCTATGGTTTCCTTTTTAATACATTTCACCGAACCCATTGAAAAGAAGAGCACCTTTTGGCAACTGACCATATATATAAAACTGGACATTAGTCATGAAAATAGCTACTCAGTTACAAAAAATGAAAAATATTTCTACCTGGTCAACAAAGCATACTTAATGTTTTAAAAACAAAAATACAGTAAAACCTCATTATACCGCCAAGTAAGGGGCAAACAGAAAATTGGCGGTATAACGAGAATGGCGGTACAACGAAAATACCATGTAGAACAAGAGAAATAAGTAATTAAGTAATTTACCAACATTGGACTGGCTAACTTGTCTAAAATATTGCAGTTATCTCCCTTATCTCTCCACTAGACATAAACCTCCGTTGTCATTTTGAAGTTTACATTGCTTGCATTTGTATTTTTTTGTTGTTGTTTTTTGTGTTTATGTGTGTTGGAGTTTATTTATTCAGGAAATCGCACCTTAAGAGAAAAGTATTATGTATTGCAACACGACAAATAATGCTACATTACAATTCAGCAACAAACGTGCGTTGTTTGCATCGTACCCCGCAACCAGTATGAACCAGTTGAAGCATTACCTCGCGCACGCGTAAGTACGTTCGCAAACTGTGACCCGTCTTTCCCACTGCATGCCCCATCAGTAGGCCTATCAGGACTTCAAAAGCGAAGACTGTGTAGTAGGATTGGTGTTTGAGTAACAAGCACAGACTGTAGCGCCATGTGATGTTCCGTCTGTTAGCTGGATTTAGGTAGAGGTGGGGAGTGGGGGTTAAATTTACGTTGGCACTATAACGAGCAATATTTACTATACTCAAGTTATGAATGTAGCAGTCAAACTGTTGGCGGATGGCGGTATAACGAGATTTTTAGTGACTTTGTATAGGTGTCAGATCCATACCACGGTGAAAAGCTGGCGGTAAGCGGGAATGGCGGTGTAATGGGTGGCGGTATAGCGAGGTTTTACTGTACAGTATAATTCAGTGAATAATTGTTACAATCTGCTTTCAGCAATTGACTGATAGCAGAATTTCATGTACGATATTATGACAAAAATGTAAACACGTAACTGCAGAAAATTGGTACTGACAGATTCTCTCCAACATTAGCAGAGATGCCACCCATTCCGATTTGATTGGAATCATTCCGATTTTTCTTGAAAAATGGGCGCGTTTCCGATTTTCCACGCCGGCATTCCGATTTTTTGTTACTTCCAGCAATCGGCCGTTTTTTTTCCGTTTTCGTTCTTCCGGGTTCTAGTTTTTAATTATAACTTTTACACAATACGCCGAATCGGAATATTGCAATCATTTTATGAATAAACCGGAAGTTAGTTCTACTTTCTTATCGCTTGGTTTGCACCGATCGGGAATTTGATCACTTTCTACTCGCGTTGTTTACATTCTTTTTTTACCGTTCCGCGTGGCGGCGATTCGGAAATAATTGCATAGATCTATCTATTCGCCCTCACTTAAGTCAAGTGTTATACTGTAATGGAAGGAGGAATCAGTTCTAAACCTAGCTAGATGTATTCTCTTCCTTCAGACCTAAGCTTAACTAGAGATCGCCTAAGTTCTGATCTAGATCCAAATGATTTACTTGGCAGCGACAATGACGGATGCAGGAATGAGACCTAGATCTAGATCTAGCAAGATCTCTGGATGGATGTATTAAGACTAAAGTAATTTATTCGGCGGCAATTGTGATGAAAGAAGGAATCAATTTTAAACTTGCCTTGACCTAGATTTCTTAAATCCAAGCCATGAACATGGAGAAAGTTGACGTTGCATGACAAACTGCCAAATTAAAACATGAGATTGGGAGTGGGAAAACACTCCTCAGTAGAGAATAGGAAAAAAATTATGCATGGCATTTGTGCATTTTGGCACTCAAATCAGGCAGCTCTTGTCTGACATAGCTGTAGGAAAAACACAGCTCCAGAGCAAAGACAAGTTTAACACAGTGCTTTTCTGCACTGGATTCTTTTTCAGTTTTGACCAAGATCAAAACAAAGGGTGGATAATAAGATATTGTTGAAATTAGCTGTAAGTAGTGTAAGTTTTCAAGATAATTTTCAACTTAATCCTTTGTGACCAAGAAAAAAAAACAAAAAAACATAAAAATATAAGTTTAGAACTGGTATGGTATCTTCATTTTTATCGTCATAGGCACCGATTCAGATTTTTGTTTTTGTAGGGTGGCATCTCTGCATTAGACATTCAAAAACATCACTCAGGGGATGTTCCAAAAAGCCTGCAATTTCTTGTCTGGTTAAGTCACAGATGTTTTACCACACTTTCTACAAGCAAATTTACTTTTCCTCTCAACGATAATAATGCACACAATTCAAAGGCTTATCTGTGGGTACAGGCACAATATGGTGGTCTTCAATCAGTACTTGTTTTTTCTCATAGAGTGGAACTTTCACATTTTCATCAAATCCTGCCATTGCAAATGAAGAGTCTGAAGAAAGCTCCTGCAAGTAAAAGAATGGGAGAAAAAAAATAAAATAAAACATGAGTATCGGTACTTGACACGCATCAAAAGATGAGATACGAACATGATGAACCAAAACAAGAAAAAGATTTTGTAAATGAATATATATGTAAACATCAACAAACTCAAAAAGGTGAATAAATCATGTTAACAAATAAACAAATGCAGAACCTAAATTCTTAAAACATATGAGTTGGGTAAAGGAAAATAATCACAAACATCTTCCGTATATTCTCACTTGTGATGTCTTTTTGCATTGCAACAACCTTTACTGCAAAAGAAAATAAGAAGGGTCTAGCATCCACTTAGACTGCTTACTTGGTGTTAAAAATCGCTTACAATCTGCCCATGTCACTACCTCTGGCAGATGCAGACTTAGAGGTCTCTCCGGACGAAAGTCTGGCAAGGGATATGATGTTGTGCCCTCATCTTTGTGACTGAATGAATTTTCACTTTCACCTTCAGGTTGCGAACTGCCGAAACAAAAATAATTTAAAACTATTAGATCTAATATTATTGAAGTTGAAACACAGATCTAGATCTATTTTGAGTTGATAAAATAGAGCTGAAAGAAAATTTTCATTAGATCCCATGCTTTATATCTACTGAAGTTCATAATGCTAACTATACTAAAATGGTATCCATGTGTAAACAGTGTCAGGTCCCACCCTAGCAACATCTGTTGAGTGATTTTGATCAATCAGTGAGCTACATGATTGTAACAAAACAATCAAATTAAGCCTACAAAGACACTATGGTATAATGTATTATAGTATGCTAGGGCTGCTGGTGATGCTATTAGTCGGTTTAGTGGAGTGGGATCATCATGGCATCAAAATAAACTGTGACTCACCTCAGGACACCTCAGGACACCTCAGGTCTAAAGTACTGGCCGCTAGTTTTGGAGGTCTATTTTCGTCATCCGACGAGTTACAACTCTCATCTGGTGACCATTCGTCAGACCTGCCACTTGCTGACTAGTTCAATGTAATGCCAGAGTTATCTGAATCCATTTTCAGGTGTAAAAAGTGCTTTTATTGGTCTGCTGTGGGTCTACCCATCGATCGGCTTAGGCAAAATGGTGAGCGAGGAAATCCCTCGGAGAAGCGTCACTTCAAATACAAAAATAAACGTCTTCAGAAACCTGGACTGGACAAAATCCTGGATTTTATTTAATATTTATCATCCTCCTATCGGAAAATACGCTCAGATCGGGAAAATCGAGGCGGAACGCAACGCGATTGGTGCATTTCTGGGCCCTTATCGCTATCGAAACAATTATTACGATTTCCCTATAGTCAGTCTTCCGGGAGTTAAAAAAAAACAACAAAAACTTAAATGGCCTCCGTATATTGAACAGAATGATTTATTCTTCATCAAAAGATTTTTAAAGGAAAGCAATAACTTATTTTCTGATTGGAAAGTCTGTATTTCAGTTATACTGTACAATGTTCTGATATATCATATAAAGGTTTGCTACACAATGTACTCATTTCACTGGTCTACTTTCTGTTTTAGACAAGTAGGGAGGTTTCTTGCATTTCTGATGTTATGATGTCGTTATGTTGTAGTAACGGTAAAAAATCTTCCTTGTTTTGAAATTTGAACTTAGAAAATGAGCTGGTATACTTGTTGTAGAAACATCCCACAATACCGAAAGCAATAAACTCAGGGCATCCCCATGGATTATCATCAGTATGAAACATTTTCTAACTTGCTTTTCTTGCAGAGGAGATAATGAGAGCGACAAAGAAAATACATATCCTCCAGCTGTTCAAATGGCAGATCCACCTGACTATGATAACCCGCCAGGTGACTCTGACTCCGAAGATGAGGAGATCAAATACAGAGATGATTACGACCCAAGTGAGTTGGCATGTTGTTTTTTTTCTTATGTAGATTAACAGACTACACTGAAACATCCTAGATAACAATCGGATCTGTTTTGATTTCCTCAGCTGTGTGAAATGGTGATTGTTATATTTCTCTAGTTCATTAATTCACCCTCTATCCTTGCCATGTTCCTTCCTTACTTCACCCCCTTATAATGTGTCTATTAATGTTTGTTTTACTTTGTGTTTATGTGAAAATTTGTCTTCTGAAACATCTTGAAATGCCACTCTTGATCATGAAACTATGAAACACTTTACTCTTGACTTTCCAACAGCAAAGATATCTTTCTTGTTTTTCTCATCTTTTCCTTATCTTTAGCTTGAGATTTATCACAGAAGCAATCATATGGCAGAGGAAATAGTAACAACAATTAAAGACAGTTATTAGAACAACAGAGAAGTGGGCTTTCAAAGATTTCATTTGATAGATTCAAGACATAACTATCCATGAGTAACTTGAATTGTATGCCATGTAAATAAATCGAGAACAGTCCGTTTACATCATATAAAACAACTCCTGGCTTCTTGAAAGTCATTGTGGGAAGATCAGAAGTAACATTGAGAGCGTGATTGATATGTGATTATTTAAAAAGGATAATAAATTGACTACTATGAACCATCAGAACACAAGTTACTGGGTTTCCATTTGCTCCACCTGAAGCAGATGCACAGGAAAACAAACTGATTAGAACACTAACAAGAGTGATCTTCCAATGTATACGATTAATATATAATTGGTACAGCATTGCATTGGACAAAAATCTAGCATTATCACCATTACCAGTTAATACAGTCATATATATATATATCTCGGTCACTGCTCATCGTCAAATCACGCTGGGAAATCTTACTGTCTGATGATGAATATATACATTACATTGTCACCTTCCATTTCCAGTCCAATTTGGAGATTTTGTTGCCGGCGTGAAAGGGAAAAATATAACCTGGCAAGTCATGTTCTCCATCAAAGAATGATTAGCTGCTAATTTTTTAAGTCAACTGGACTTATATGCAGTTCACAAAGTTTGATTATGTTGAAGTAGACCGAACATAGTTTCTTTTGCACTTTTACTTTTTATTGACAAGAAATGTTTTAACCCTCGTCCTGCATTGAGTGAACTCGTCCTTTGTGGGGAGATAGCCAGCGGCCAGTCGGCCGATTGTTCGCGTCTTGCTGATAACCTCAGCGGTCGGGTCAACCGGGTCCTTATGAACACATGTATTGTGTTTACTTTAGGACACAATAACAATAATAAAGGTGCATAAATCGTAAGTGACCCCTAGGATATTTGTAATTGTATAAAGTGCTTGTGATGAGATGCATTAAGTTCTAATTCTATTGTTAAATAGAAAGCCCATAATCAAGAATTTTCTGCATTTACATGCCATTTAATACACGTGTTAACCTTTTTCCCAGGAGCTCTGAGCTTTTTTTGGTCCAGGCCATTCAGGTGAACAAATTATTGTTTAAGCCAGGCATTGAATGTACTAAGCACATGTATCATGGCTTTGCCTTCTCCCTCCTCCATTATGTAAAGGTTCCAGGTACTGTGATGTTAGTTTTCTTAGCATACCTTTAGCAAGAGATTTGATTTCCAGCTCATAGAGTACATACTGAAAAGTGGTTTAATCAAAGCAACACAATATCTCTCTAGTTACCACATCAAATAAAGACAACGACCGACAACAAAGTCGGTAATTTTCTCCCAGTTTTCCCTGATGAAAAACCTACCGACAGACGCCCTTATGCAGCATGCTCTAGTATTACATCGGAATTCATTATTAGAGATATAGAACGGCTTCTCAAACATGCAGATGGCCCCTTTCTTCTCATTTCACATGTAGACGACAACCAGCATCAAAGTCAAAAGTTTCCCTAAGATTTTCCCCAGTACGAACTTCAGACAGTCAATACTATTACATGAGTTTGACAATAGTTACGAACAGTTGCATTGTAATAAATGTAATCGGACGAGACCACTTTGTTAGTCATAGTAGGGATGACAGGATAGATAACTAAGTGAAACATGAGAAACTACTAAAGGGAAAAAAACGATAGTCGCAGCAACTGAATAAATAAAACACGAGGAGCAGCGTTGCTATACAATAAATTGGCCTCCCGCAGTTTGCAAAATGTAGGCCACAATATTGACCTCGCATGTTGTGCAAGAGGCCAATATAGTGGCCTCCCACAGGTGAGGGTTAACTTGGCTGTGTAAGTTTACAATTGTTTTTATTTATTTCTTCAGACTCCTTAGCAGCCAAAGTTGCCCGTAATGACAGCTTGGCAAGATTTCTGGAAAGTCGTCCCTCAAAGAATGAGTTGGTGGCAAAAAATATCATTCCTATTCAGACTGAATCTGAGAAAAAAGAACTGAGAGAGGCAATTGGTTCAAAACTCACTAGGTCAGTTGTGAAAAAGAGGAGAATGCAATAATAAATATAAAGTTAACACCGATGAAGATTGTTGAGAACTGATTTTTGTTGTACATATAATTTGAGTACGATATTCTTGCACTCAGGGCATATGGAAGCTACCATAGTGCAGAGAAGGTAGTTTGAGAGGAATTGATTTATATACAAAAACATGAATAAAAGTAATGCTTAGTTCAGATACTATTTTCAATATTAAATGGTGTGTTTGCTGAGGGGTATTTTGTTTCAGCTGTCATTGTCCACTGTTTTTTGTCCATTTCTGAATAAAAAAGTTATATTATCCCTTCTGTTTCAGGCGTTTGAGTTTACGACCAACTCAGGAAGAGCTAGAAAATAGAAATATTCTTCACCGTGAGTAAATGTTGGTCTATTATTTTCTTGATATGTCTGCCGTGGTAGTGCTTGATGATGTGTAAATATATATTGTATATTATATTATATTGGACTCGTTGTTACAAACTATCCTCAGCAGTGGCAAAAGGGAAATTTAGTAGATAAGTTCTGATTGGAACATTTTTTATATTATTTGTTATGGGTTTGGAAACAGACAGAAAAAAGGAAGAAAGCAGAAAAGTTTTTTCATGTAGATAATATGTATGATTTAGTGCACAAACTTTACAAAATGACTTAATTTTATTGTAGTCAACCATGATATCATTTTGTATCTGGTCAGACTGAGTGTTTGAGAGGCATGTTATGAGATGATCTGATCATTCTTGCCAAGCCTTCATGTCTTGTTTGTGTAAAGCAGAACGAATATATCAGAGGTGTCAGACAGTCCCACCCAGTGTCATGAGAATAATTATGTGTGTGGTTTATAGGAGTTATAGGAGATGCGGAAATGTTTACATTTAACCTTTTTACATTTCGGGGATCACGGCTCTGGTATGCCTGCTGTACATTCCTTCTTGACTGTGGCTATTACATGTGTACTCACTATTTTAACACTTTTCCATCACACAGGAATTTTGGGAATTTCCCTTTCTGTAACATGGGGTTAGGTCTAGGCTGATTTGGTGTAGGTCTAGGCCCCTGGGCCTGGATTTCATCATCACTGACGTCACCATCCGATTCTGACCCCGTTCTGCTACTCGAATTATCATCAGAGAAGTCTCTCATGAGCCTATCTATGCCTTCCACACCACTATTTCTACCTAAATAGAAACTTGCCCATGAATGATCACTCGCAGTATCATGCAAGTCTTCACCAGAATCGCTGTCATGTCAAAAAACTGACTGACCGTTTGACACGTTCATTTTTGCCTCTCACGGCCAAAAGTACTGATAAACACCTCCTAATACAGAACAAAGTAGTCCAAAAGAGGAAATCAAGAAGGCGGTTACTACGAAAATGTTTATGGTCATTAGGTAAGCACTCGCTGATCGGCGGGATGTGATGCGAGGACAAGTGCATGGTACTCGCTGATCAGCGGGATGTGATGGAAAAGTGTTAATGGTGTTTTTGAAAATTCATATAAAATCTTCTGATAAAGCTAAGTACCATTGGAAAGCTTATTCAGAGGTTTATGACAATCGTAAAAGTGTGCTATGAAATTGCATGTGTCCCAGATGGTGTGGGGTGTTGGAATGGGTGTGAGAGATGCTGCACTTCGTGGGCGACCGGTGTATCGATGGGTTGTAAAACAGCCTGCACTCAACAGGTGGAGAGTGGTGTGAAAATGTTAGTGATGTTTACCAGAATAAGCTAAGGATGAAAGTTTGTATCACATAAAACCCAAGAAACTTTCTCGTGAAACTTTGTATCACATAAAACCCATTGTCTGATGGACCTATTCCACATTGGGAGTTGCCGTTTTTTTCTTGAAATTTAAACATATTAATGTGAGAACTTAGTTCTACAGTTACATGGTAATTATTGGACAGTGATAAATGTGAAGTATTTTGTGAAAAAGGGTTTGTTGCCATCGAACAAAGCTCTGTTTGTGTCACAGAATGGTGAATATTGCATTATCATCCTTAACATAAAATAGAGAACATTAGACAGAACTAGTATATATTTCAAAATTGACATTAATCTGTGGAGAGGTGAAAGTCCAATAGGTATTTCAAGAATTGTGTTAAGGAATTACCTGAAACTGCTGGATTTAAGAAGTAAGTAGGAGCAGCATTGATGAAACAGAAGTGATACTGAACAAAAATATGTTTATTTATTTGTTTTTTCCTTCAGAATTGGATATTGCATTCATTGTCGTCATGTTTTGTAAGTTTTTGTCTTTATTTCACTTTTACATTGTCCATAGATTAAAGGAAATCTTTTTTTTATATATATATATCTGCAGAGCAAACCAATGCTGAAGCCAGGGCTGAGAAAGAAAGAAAGAAAAGATATTTAATCCGGAAGGTAAGTACATGAACCTACCCATCGCAGGGGAATTAGTTGATGTCTTTGCTTCTGTTTGTTTATGCAACAACTTTAATGGTGGGACTTATATGGAAGCATTTGCTTCTGGCGTTTTCTTTACTATTCCCTGGTGTATACATTTTATTAACTTCATTTTGCCCATGGCTGAACTGCATAGAAAATTGTGGACGAAGTAAATTGGGGCCACATGATGCTTGCTTATGCTTGAGAATATTCATAACTGGTTCACTGAGAAAGAACCATACAGTTCACTGTATATCAGCTTGTTCTAAACCTGGAAATTGTTTGTCTGTCCTACAGCTCAGCTTCCGGCCAAGCATCGAAGAACTAAGAGAGAGAAAAATTATTGACTTTAGTGATTATGTAGAGGTTACTGATGCACATGAATATGACAGACGGGCCGACAAACCATGGACCAAACTAACTCCACGAGATAAGGTGAGATTGTTGTTTCCTGTACAAATTATATGTACATATTTATGTAAAACTGACTAAAAAGCAGTGCTACAATTGACACATGGGTAAACAAAAGGTGAGTCAGCAGTTTTAAGATGTATGTAGGTAATAGAATCTATAGATATTGAAAATTGGCCTTGAAGTTCCGTGACATAAATGGGTAACAGATTTTGGTACATGAAAAACGGCCAAATGACAAATATTAAGAAGACATTATTATGTGCACAGGTATTGATAACAATAGGTATTTCAAACCTGCCCGTGACATGGTGTACTAAAATGCCTGAAATCGCCCCTCTTAGTTAACGCCGGCTGGCGGTCATAAATCTCGTGCGCTGGAATGCTCACCGGGGTCAATGCGGTCAGATTCGCTCCATGGGCAGCAATTAACGGGAGACGCTTTCATGTTAAAATTCGGCTCTTTTGATATCAAAATTGCGACAGTCCCTGTAGACCCATTTCGTATTCTTGCTATAAGGTCTCTAGCAACACTCTTTCCCTTACAGTCTGTGCAAATTCCAGCTTTCTACATGCTACTGTCTTTGTTCTACACACGTGTTTTTATTGCCTATATTTTGTGCTTTTTCCGTTTCTAATAGTGGATAAATAATTGTTAATTATACAAAAACGGCCGATGAAAACAATTTGCAGTTTTCATCTGTGTAATCAGGAATAATTTCTGATATGTCTGTGTTAATTTCGTCAAGGACGCAACTTTAGTTGAAACACTATATCGATTTAGTTGTGACGTGTTTACCTATTGTTGTTAATGGTGGCCAACCTACTGACTTTCTTGTGATGTTATAAAGTGCTTGAAAATAATAGTAACATGGATCATACACGAGATAAGCATATTTCTGCTCTGGACAGTCTGTGCCGTGTGTGTGGTAGACTTAACATCACAAAAAAAACAGAAGAAATTAGGTAAAAATCCATGTTTGTGTTCATCAATTGCTAGCGACATTTTTCTTGTCTGCCAGGTAGATGTTAGGGAAGACTGTATTGACAAACATTCCCAATATATTTGTCAAAAATGTTATAAGACGGTTCAGGACGCCAAGTGTCGACAAAGCACAGCTTCACTTAATTCTCTCCGACGTGCTGTTGAAAACAGGATTCACATTTGGAGTGAACACAATCCCAACTGTGACGAAACAGCATGTACTGTCTGTTCACACAGGCAGCGAATGTCTCATGGCTGTCTCACTAAAGCAGTTTGCATCCCAGTCGTCTCACGCCAGCAGCCGAAAAAACAGCATAGAGTCTCCTAGCACAAGCCTCTTTAAAACAGACACAACCGTCCACAACATGCCTCACAATGAAGCAACTAGCCAGGACATACATTATACTAATGCAACTAACCAGGACATACACTGTACAAATGCAACTAATCAGGACATACACAATACAAATGCAACTCTTCAGGACATACATTATACTACTGCAACTAGCCAGGATATAAACTGCACTGATGAAGCCAGCCAGAGCATGCTTGGCACTGCAAGCACACATTCTCCGACGATGCATGGCAGTGGTGGGAGTGACAGTAACATCTTCCATGATCTAACGGACATCAACACACTGTCATCTTCCTTGACACCCCCTAAAAGAACATTTGCTGTTCCTATGGCCTCGTCGACACCCATTTATACATCCAAACGAGCAACAAAAGAAAGCACAACATCTCCCATGATAAAAGATATTGAAACGGTCAACCACTGTTTAAGCAAACCTATATGTCACTCACTTTCAAAATGAGAAGAGATTTTGACCACAGGTCTGATTAAAAGGAAACTCTATACAGACCCAGGGAGAAACGTTTTAAAGTTTAAGACAAAAGGACAACCTTTAGTTTTTCACAAAATTGTAGTACCAAGGAAACACAACAACTGCGAGAACCCCAACTAAAAAGAAGAGAGCACAGTTAGTAAATAACGTTAGACGAAGTTTAGCCGGAGCAAATGCTGAAGACTCCCAGCACGTAATAGAACTGGGCTTGGTCCCAAGGACCAGAAGACAGGAAATATGGAAGAAGGCCGGGGGCAAGAGCCAAATTAAAATTTCAGGAAAACAGGCTTTAGTTTTGAAAGAGGCTTTGGGCTTAAGCTGGCGAAAAGGACGAGTCCATGGCAAGTTACTAAAAGAAGCAGGCGTTAGAATAGAAAGTGAAGCTTCCCTAAGAAATCTTTCCCGGGAAATTGTGCAGGATTTCGTGGAGGTAAAGGCAAAATCATTCATCAGAGAAGACACTATTGAATATGATGCCCCTTTTGCTAGAATAAGAGACCTGACACAATTCATAAACTATCTTCTTAACGAGTACGATAAAAAAAACATGCTCACCTGGCAGCACGATGGCACCATTCCTGAAGAGGAAATATGGATCAAGTTAGGAGGGGATCACGGCAAAAACTCAATGAAACTCACTCTCCAAATAGCAAACACACATACACCAAATTCACAACAGAACACCGTAGTCATTGCCATGGCCTCTGTGAGAGACACATACAAGAACATATCCAGATTTTTGGAAGACGGCATAATGGAAGACATCGACAGTCTACAATCGCATACATGGAAGGGGAAGGAAATCAAAGTGTTCCTGAATGGGGACTATGATTTCCTATGTAAAGTGTACGGCCTCTCGGGTCCCCAGGGTACATATCCATGCATATGGTGCCTGATGCCCAGGAACAAAATGCACTCACCAACAGACCCATTCCAAAGGCGATCTTTGTCAATGCTAAAAGCAGAACACAATGCCTTTGTGATTCAACACGGAGGAGACAAGAAGGAAGCCGCACGTTATCACAATAGTTTACACTTACCATTACTGTCCATTGCTCTAGATAAAGTTTCTCCTCCTTACCTACACATTTTACTGGGTATCACATTAAAACACCACTGACTGTTAGAAGAGGCAGCCCACAGGCTTGATTTGAAGATTGCATCCCAGTTTGATGTCAATTTAACAGAGGCTGGAGCAAGATTGAAGAAATATGGCAGTCAATGGAAAAAAGTGCAAGAGCTTGAGGCTCAGCTACACCATCTTAAAGGCTGCCTAATTTTCAGCGACACGGACGCAGACAAAGCAAAATACATACAAGAATTGAAGCAGATAGAAGATGCATTATCTTTTATCACATTCTCTGAGCTCACCCCAAACTCTGGTCCTCTTGCTTCCTGTTTAGATGGAATTCTCAAAACACACAGAATAAAATAATAATAATAATAAATGGCATTTATACAGCGCCTAACCCTGTTTGACAGGCTCTAAGCGCTTTACAGAACTTATTTATTACAGAAACAACATGTCAACCACAGAGCAGAATGGAGCTGCCTGCGAAGCTCTCAACACACTGCACTGCTTCTTTCTCTCTCCCTTTCTCGCTCACTCTCTCTCTCTATCTCAAAGCAAATTGTAACGCTGCCTGTTAGGCGCAGTTCACAACTCACAACAGTTCACAGCTCACAGCAGTTCACAACTCACATCAGTTCACAACACACAACTCAAATAATATTTGAATATTTATTAATAACAATATATAATTTAATAATGAATGATAATAAATTTTTGTTGTTGCTGGTGGGGGAGGGGGGATGATATGGATAAATTTTTTAATCTATAAATTTCAATTTTCAATTTTGCCCGGGCAGCGGCCTTTCGGCCTGCTCTTTACGATTTCCAACTGCCAAGGTATCTTTAACGTGCGCAACGTGCACACGGGCCCTCCGAATTTTTTCGTCCTTATCCGAGAAGACTAGGTACTCGATCCTACCCCCCAATAGGACCAGGGACTTGAAAATATGAATCACACCACAGGCATACCACAGCAGATCATTCATTGGTAACCACTGCCATAAGTATTTCAGCGCCGCAGTTTACAAACAACTCACTGAAGAGATCATCACTCAGGCAAAAGCGCACACACGCAATCCATTCATCATCGAGGATGCATGTATGCTACAAATGATATTCGACTATCTCAACAATACTTTCAGCCAAGTTCACAGAGCCATCTCACACACCAAACCCATCAACACAGAATCACTCTCTGGATTTCAAACTCTGATAGACAATTACATGGTCACATACAGGAGGATGTTTCCCAACAAAACAATCCCAAAACAGCACATTTTAGAACATCACTGCATTCCACATATAAGACAATATACATTCGGGCTCGGTCTGCTGGGTGAGCAAGGGACTGAGTAGCCACCAGGCTATCGCCAGACTCGAAAAAAGAGCTAGTGGCATCAATGATGACTTTCATAAATTAGAATTCATCATGAAAAGCCATCTATTGCAAGTAGCTCCGTCACTGCGCTTCACAGTCAAACCCAAGGCTAAAGTGCGGCAAAATAAAAACTCCGAGGCCGGCCCTTCTTCACAACAATGAACCAGATTGTGAGACATTTCGAAACTGTATATAAGTGTACATAAATAAGTTGTTCTAAGTAACTGAAATTTGTGAACGTTCTTACGAGGAGACGACTAAGGGCTGCATATCATGCTAAATGACAACACGTAACTAGTTAGATCGACCTGTACGGATTATAAAAGTTGCGGTGAAAAAGCCACTTGGTGGGTACGTTTGTACATGTGTCTACTTTATGTGTTGTAAATCTGAACAGGAACCCATTGGCCATTTCCGAGATATGGGTCTTTGTTACGTCACATCTAACAACCGTGTCGGCAGTAAAATAGGGTCAACTTTAACTACGTATTACAACTAAACCAACCAATATTTAAGTATTTTTCTTTCGATATCTTATACTAACAGCATTTGCCTACTGCATGCTCACTAACAATTAACAGTTGAATCAAACGTTGCCAGTGTAATAGCCGTCATTAAATTACAAAAAAAACGCGTTTTTCTTCACCCCTTGTACGGCGCCCGCTGACCGATGAGTAACCCCGGTCACCGTCACGGCCCAACGACCGCGGGCGCTTCTGGCCTACTACCTGCGCTCGACTAAAGTATCCAGTTTTTGTACGCCGTGGTGAGAGCAAACTGCACAGGCTGAGGCTGTGCTATCAAAACGACAATTTTATCTGTTGAAATTAATGCACTGCAATGAATATACTATTTATTAGAAATTAAGCTTTTCCTCTTTTAACCCTCACCCTGCAAAGGGCGTCAAAAGTCGGCATCGACTTTCCATGCACTCACTCTGCACGGGCAGACAAAGTCGGCAAGGTCAAGCTGACCACGCAGTGCACAAGCCGGATTTTCATGCTTCCGGTCACTGTCCTCTTTGAGACGCAACTACCATCTTATTGTTCACTGTATCTCTTCTAAATCAAAGGCACTGTGACAAGGACATGTTAACCAGTGAACCACTGGTCGGAATCACAAAGACTAAGCTTTCAAAGGCTCTCCCCACACTATCAAAAGGTTTAACATCGACATGCGAAACTGTTGCTCAATAAATCTGCAATATTATCTCATTTTCTCACCAGCTGACCATCAGAGTTGTCTGTATCTAAGAACCAATCAGAAACAAGCTCTGAAATGATCTTTGCTCCAAATGCCAACATCGATTCATTTGTATGTGTCAATCAGGATGAAACCATTTGCTTAGGGCTTGGGTGACGTGGCTAGTTATCATGCTTTGTTCTCATGAAAAGTACAGCTGTCAGTTTAGTTTCATAAGTCAGATCATTGGTTAGAGACTTTTCAAAGGTTTCGCTGATTAATCCTTTATCAAGCGTGATAAAGCATAGCAGCGAATATTTTCATACTGATCAATAAAAACCGAGCCACGTGGACAGCGGTAGTGTGGTCATCATACATTGGCAAGGGTCAGTGCGACCCAGGCACGATTCTCTGTGAGTACGGTCACTGACCGGACAGCGGGCTTTGAGTGTCAGTCGCAGGGTGAGCGTTAATGTGTATAAATATTGCACATTCCTATAGAATATATAGTGTTCATTGTCTCAGTTAAAAAGGCATGGGTCAGGTCCACAAGATTACCCATGATTAGAAAATACAGATTGGCCAAAACAATAAACCAGATTCTTTCCACCATTTACTCCTGACCCTTGTATCATGTAGGCCAGGAGTTGTTGATTGTCTAATCGGTAGTCTACAAGAGCTGCGGTTCTGATTGGGGAAGAACATGTTTGCAGAGAATAGATCTAAATTATACTGTACTGCTTTCTTTTATGAAATGACTTTCTGTGTGTTGTTTTTGTTCTCAACAATTTCCATTGCTTGGCCAGAATTTTTTGTGGTTGTGGACAGGGAGTTAAGACAAGAGGAGGCCAGCTTTATGGGCTTGTTACATCTGTGACAACTGTGTAGTCTTTGCAGTCACACACCAAGGAAATCAACTCCCTTCACCATGGTGAAGGCATGTGCTTATGATTGGATTACTTACATTACAAACACGTGGATGCAGCCAGACAGACACATGGCGCACTTATCAAACAGAGATATGACAATGGAAAGGAAGTTATGAAAGTATTTTTGCATACTGTTACAGTGTCATAACATTCTGTAAATTGTCTCAATTCCAGGCTGCTATTCGTAAAGAATTGAATGAGTTCAAAAGCAGAGAAATGGATGTTCATGAAGAAAGCCGGCATTTAACAAGGTAAAGTTAGTCTCTGTTTATGTCTGTTGTCCAGTGTTAAGAATTCATTCACCCTCTTGAAATTGTTGAGTACATTTGAATGAAACTTCAACTCAGTCAGTAGCTTTAATGGGTGTTGCCTTTTCCTTCCCAAACTGAATGTAGGATACCAAAATTTGCAAGTACGTTTTATGTCAAAGCCTCAGGAATTTTTGGGAATGAAGAAGTAGAGCTGGGAAACCATGGCAGCAGTCTCCAGCTGGAGACAAGATCAAATCTTGTGCTTGTGGGATGAGATTTTGAGGTGAAGCAACCTGACAAAAACATCGAAAGCTATAGATTTATTTGAATGAAACTGAAATCTTGCAGCATAAACAAATGAAAATGATTTGGGCAGTTGACTGATGCAAGTTATATTTGTTGGCGGACATTAGGGCATTAGGGAAATGTAGGATGGAGAATACTGAGTGGAAGAAAGGACACAAACCAGAGTAAATTGCAGGGAAGTTTACGTAAAAATAACTAGCATCACATGGTAACTTCATATTTCTCAATTGTCTTCCTACAGATTTCACAAGCCTTGACAACAGCTTGAGCCTATTTCCTCATCATACTCCATGTCAAGCGCTTTCAGGTTTATTAAGTACTCACCTTCATTCACAAGTCCTTCTGCAAGGCCCTCCTATTTTATGTCAGTCCCTTGTCATTTTGTTCATGTTTGATCTATTTGTATTTCATGTACATATATTTATAGACAGTCAGAATATGACCTCAGCATTTTGGTTAGCAAAACAAATTTGAATCGATGATGCAAACAGAGAGAGACATGCTGGCAGGACAAAGTGCAGTTTGTGCAAAGTTAACCTGAGACAGACATTGTTCAGATGGCCAGCAATACTGCAAATTTATATTTTTATGTGTATGTGTTTTTATAGATCATTTTATATTCCCTGAATGTTATTAATATTACTCGTATAAATGTGAGAAATCTTGTAATACTTCAACAGTTCCACAAATGTATGAGATCGTCATGTTTACCATGAGTAATGCATTTGCGTGCATGGACACATCAGTATCTTATACTGAAAACCTGCTAAGATGATATGCAGGAGAAAAGAGGGTGACACCCAAACACTAATTGGTTATCTGTGTGTAGCAAAAACAATTGAGGGTAGACTTTTAAGATTTTGTTTATTTTTGGAAAAGCATTTTTGAAGACTTCCACACCAAAAATAATACGATGATAAATGTCTTTTCTAAACACATGCTCATAATGTGTTTGGAAAGGTGTATCAAGGAAGCTGCAGGCTAAAATTGCATCGCATGTAAAACTTTGTTTACATATCTTTAGTTTCAGAAGAGGTTAACTGGATTACTCTGACACACCACTTCAGTCTTCAGTGAATCCATTTGTTGTTGACTCGGGACAATTCTAGTGTTCTCACAATAGCAAACGTACTACTTTAGCTTTATGGTCCTGGACTTTGAATGAAAGTGCAAAATTGAACAAAGTGCATATTTTTGTGACATCTGCTTGTGACCAACTAATTTTTGCATACTTCATGTGAATTTTCAGTTTGTTTTTACATCCCTGAAGTCGATGGATTTTTTGTCTCTGCAGTGCTTGATTATGATGTGTCTGATGGGAATGCACTTAGATACCCTAATTTGACACAAGTGAATAATCATGGAAGGTAAATGACTTGGGCATGATGTTATGCAGTGTTGGCATAGGAGATAGGCAGACTTTGAACATAAAACTTTTACTGATTATTTAACCCTCTTAGCACGGTATAAAATTTTTTTGCATTGTAAAGAAATGTAGTTAAAATTTTACCAAAGAACTGCTGATGCGCGTACATTTTATATTTATTTATTGTGGCTTTATTAACAACCTGATAAAGTATACATTTTCTGAAAGGGTATTGAACAAGGAATGTTTTGCAAGCAAAGTATCTTACATACCAAGTTTGTGTTGGTGTTTGAAGACAGCAGAGTGGAGTGGTCCCCTGACCACTGTCCACTAAGTGCTAACCTAGATCTACTCTTTGGCTTGTTACCTGTTCCCTTCAAGCCACCACAAGACCTTACAAGTCCGTTCATAATGCTGAATAATCAAGAAATATAAAGAAGAACAATTCAAATGAAATCGAACACAAAACAAAATGATATCTATTCACTATAATCACTGACATCAAACTGTCACTGATTTCTTCAGAAGTTTGGTTATCGAAATCACTCTCGCTGTCCTGTTTGTCGTGACTAGTGGAGGTCTAAGGCAGTCTATTTCAGCAGCAAATGGAAATCACGCATTAAAAACATGGATCAGAAAGTGTTTGGAACAATACTATGATGAGCCACTATAGTGGTTCATCGCTCTCTACCGTGAAGCCACCATAGTGGCCCACTGCGCTAAGAGGGTTAAAGAATGAAGACACACAAAGAACAGAATTTCTGTAAATGGGGAGCGCAGAATTGTGCTTAGTTCATTGGACAGGATGGAAATTCATTTTCTCATTAGAGACAGTGTGATAAAATCTCTAACTTAAGGTTGGATGCAAATGGCTGTATGTTGGAGGTGGACAGCCTTATAATGGCATTCAATAATTGCACTCTTCGAGAATTTTTGTTAGACTTGCAATGTTACTTTTGTAATCACAACTACACTAAAACAAGTATAAACTACTATAATGATCGCACTTACACCTGACAGTGAAAATATTCACGTCAGAATATTGGATTGAGGAAAATGTGAGGAAAGATTTTTCTGTAATTTTCAATATTGTTGGTTTTGTTATGAAAGTAAATTTGAAACAGCCAGGTCTAGAGAAGAGATGTGTCTGGTATTTGTCAACTCTTCCCCATCTTCCTTTCACCAAAACCGGGAATAATACCCAGAGCAATATTTCTAAGGTTCAAGCCCGGCTATCTGAGGTTTGCCCCATCTTACTGTGACCACATCTCTGTACATTGGTAACATTCTTCCACTCTAGCTTTTGACATGTGGAGCAATTTTCAGAGCTGTGAGCAGTGCAACAAAACACTGAACTAAGAATACGTTTATTTCATGATTGGCTGATACTTTTTCACTTTAAATTGATGTGTTCCTCACCATCAGTGATAATGTAGTTAGGATGACAAGGTTTTAATGATTGTACAGGGTGACTCAAAATGAATGCAACCCATAAAAGTACCCACAACTGCTACAAATGGGAATGGATTGACTTTATTTTTTACACACATCAACGTAAGATGATAACAATTAAGTTCTGAAAGTTTGAGTCATTTCGCTTGGGTGTTCCACATGTTAGCGACATTCAAAGATATGCTCCAAATGTCCACCACGTTGACGGAGACACTCCTGAATGCGCCGTGCAAAATTGTCCACCACGCGGACACACTCTGCCCCTGGAATCTCCCGGATACTTGCTGTTATTGCAGCTTTCAAGTCCATGATTGTCTGGGGGTTGTTCTCATATACGTGGTCTTTCAAATAACCCCACAGATAGAAATCTGGGGGGTTAAGGTCAGGTGAGTGCGGGGCCCACTTGGGGTCACATTCTCTGCTGATCAGTTGCTCTTGAAAGCGTTGTCGCAGCCAGGTCAGCGTTCGGTTCTACACGAATGAGTCGAGCACGTCTCCCGAGTGTTGTCCAGAACTTCCTCAGGACCTCGATGTAACGGTCTGTGTTGACCGTGACAGACCTTTCTTGTTCGTCCTCAAACCAAAAAGGACCAATGATGCCATGCTTTGATATGGCCACCCAGGCAGTACATTTC
Organism: Onchidella celtica; assembly: GCA_963931925.1. NCBI lineage: Eukaryota > Metazoa > Mollusca > Gastropoda > Systellommatophora > Onchidiidae > Onchidella > Onchidella celtica. The sequence continues at coordinate 45,521,180 of OZ007571.1, forward strand.
ACTGAGTGTAATGGACGCTCAAGAACATCCTCTGGTGGTGCTGTGCCCCAGAAAATACAGGTTTTACTGTTCACATGGCCAGACAGAAGAAAATGTGCCTCATCTGAAAACCACACATCATCAAGTTCAAGAAAGTCGGGATCCACATCAATTTTGTCACAAAACCATTGACACATGACGGCCCTTTTGTCCTTATCCGCCTGCGTCAACTTCTGTTTGATCTGAATTCTGTATGCATACAGGTGAAGGTCCTTTATCAGTATCCGTCTAACTGATTCCCGTGCAATGCCTAGCTCTTGGCTCCAACGTCAGATAGACTTCTTCGGGCTGCGACCAACAGAGTCCCTGACAGTAGCAACATTTTCAGCGGTCCTTGCACTCAAAATGTCGTCCAGTTCTCACCTCTCCAGCTTTAGAGCTCAGTTTTTGCACAGTTCCCGATCTCCTGAACTTATCCACCCATCGGTAAATCTGACTTTTATCAGGATAATCGTTAAAGTTAAACTCCCTTCGGAATCTTGCCTGCACTGATTTGAACGATTTCGTCACAAAATAGGTCTCAACACAAAATGTTTTTTGTTCAGTTGTCCAAGGCATTTTTAGTACTGGCTGCTATTTCCTCTTGTTGTTATCCTCTCCTCTAGTGGAATTTGCAACATAAAACGAATTGGATTACTTTTCACGATTTTATTCGCTATGATATGGGTTGCACTCATTTTGAGTCACCCTGTAGTTTCATGTGCTCATAACTTTTACAGATAAATTTTTCTATTTAGTAATACTTACAAATTACATGCTGGATCTGCTTGATACATTGCCACACAATGCCTGTAGTGTGGAGTGTGTAACTCAGTTCAGCCAAAAAGTGGAGATGGAACCATGTCATTCTAAAAGCATGAATTGCTTCGTTAAGTGGTGGCATATCTTTCAGATAGGTTACAAAAATATATGCCATGCCTTCAGTTTCTGAAACTTTTAAGATGCACAGGATAATTTGCCCATAATTTTCAAATGACAAGGAATGATAAAAAGTTTGAAAAATGAAGTAGGGGCTCATCTATCGTGTGTTTCTTTTATTTGTCATTGAGAACATCAGTTTGTGAAGAATTCATTAAAATAATTTTGAAGCCAGTACCTAGCAGGATCAGTGGATCAGGGTTGATAGGTCTGACAAAATAAGATATTCACTTTATTCCAGTGAGGTCGAGGGCTACTTTTTCTATTTCAGCTACCTTTTTTTTTTTTTTAATGTGAAGAACGGATCCTCTTGTGTCAAACTTGCAAATTTTTATTCAGAGTTCTCTACAAATATAACGTGTATAGTGACTTTTGCAAAGCTGTATTTGTAGTTACAGCTGAAATGATTATACTCCACGAATTCAGATTTTTTTTTATCTCAAAGACATTGAGTGGCAGGTGCCTCCTCTGGGTTTAAGTACTATTACGTGATCCACTACTAATTAGACGGTTCAGGTCGTGTAGCTGAAATAGAAGGCTTTTGTTTTTGACCATTTCCTGCTCCGAAGTGGTCAAGTCTCTGTTGTGTTTGGTGACAGTCTGCCTCATGTCCTCCCCTACCTTCTGAGTGATGCTTTTAATAACTTGCTTTCTTTCCATGAATGGTAGACCTAAACAGTTTGATGTTTTCATGTTCGGATAGGGCAGGGTGCTGATGATGGAAATTGTGAATGGTTACTGGAGTGTGTTCAGAAAAAGTGGGTGCAATATTTGTGTCTTCCTCCAACTTATCACTTGATTTTAATTCCTTCTTCCCTGCTCTAAATTTTTACTGATTGTTGTTTTTGCAATGCAGCGTTTTCTTTATGCTGTTTTTTTGTGACTGTCACGGTGTGATATTTCAGAAACTTGGAGTCATTTTCAGAAATTCTTATTCTTTATAGCTGTGCTCTATCCTGCAGTCTAGATTTGATTAAGAACAGGTTGATAATTTAATCATCCAGAGAAGAAACAAAAGCAAGAGAGAATGAACAACACATTTTAAGTTCCTAGACTAGTGGAGCACCTCCATGTGTGTTTGTGTGCGAGAGATGGGTTAAAAGTAAGGTTTATAAGACTGTATGACTTTTCAGTGTTAAAAAGAAAGCGCACAATTTGTATTGAGAGGAGGAGCAGCTGGCTAACATGTGTTGAGTAAAAACCCATCTTTCACTAGGGGCAAATCTATCATAGCACTTGGCATTGTTGAGGACCAGACCACTAAGAGAAACTGAGTTTGACAATGTAGTGGATTTTTGGGAGGGACGAAAGGGACCAGCAGAGGAACAGTGCCACAGAATTATAGGCAGATTTGCAAGTGATCCTAGCATCAGTCTTGAGTTTGTGCGTCTTTTGACTCTGGCAGTTGTAGGCCGAGTATTCTCTTTGTCAGTTTACACATCTTAGAGGTATTGTTTCTTAACATGTTTTAAAGCATTCAAAGCACTTCAGTAAATTTGCATGAAGAAAAATCGCTGATATGAAATGCGAAAACAAAAATTGTGGATCAAAAGAAGTCCAACTCATGCGAATTCAACTCAAGTGAAGTCCAATGTACTTACATAAGCTTGGGTGGAAGCTGGGCTATTCTGCTTGTGCAGAATGATAGAGAGTAAAATGACCTATGCCCCCTGATATTTAGCAGAAGGATTTTTTTTTAAAATTGGGATGAAAACACAAACGGGCAAAAGAATTGTAATTTAATTATTGTAGATATTTTGTACAGTCATTGTATATATATATACTTTGATCCGAGCACCATGAGATGTACAATTCTTAAATTTATTTTGTATTAAACAAAATCATGAAGAGCTGTCTGATTGTATAATAATTGTGTACAATGGTCACAAACAGCATTGAGCCTTCAGCTCTTTTGTCAAGCACAATAACAAAAACTGTTCTTGGAGATCTGGATGTGGAAACCTGTTCCACCATGTAGTGGTCACAGAAAGAAAATTCACGACAAGAGAGGTTATTGAAAACAAAAGCAAAACAAAAAAAAAAACAACAGAAAAACTGTAAGGCCTCATACAAAGTCAAAATGTGACCAAAAAATTGTACTTTTGCAAAGCCCTATTTTAGCACCAAATGATATGAAAATTGTGCAGAAAAATAATCTTATGTGAAAGTGAAATATTATAGAATCTGTGCAAGGTTTTGGTCACTTGGTCATTGCCAGGCTACCTAAAAAAATTTGTTGTTAATTTGAAAGATTTTTGGAGGGGCGGGGGGGGGGGGGGGGGGGTGTGTGAAGGAGGAATTGAAAATATGTGGAAGCTGCTTAATTACACAGGTCTGTTCCATGTATTTGTTTGATCAAATTCTTTACAAAATCATCTCAAATTTCTTTTGCCTCATGAAGGTCTTTGTGGCCACCAGCTTGTGCATTTTAACTTAGTTTTCCTTTAAAATTTATTTTTGTTGTTTTGGTCACTTGGTATGCAGCAAACTGCAACTTCTTCTTTTGTTCTTTTTTTTTTTTTTTCTTACATTTCAACCACACATAGGGAAATGGGTTACATGTTAAACTCCTGTAAAGGCAACAATGGTTGGTCTAAATGTTCCCTGTGGTACTTAACATTGGATTTCAGGGAACATAAATTTACATTTTTGGGAGGCAAAAGAAAAATCCTCGGCCTGCCATGAGAGAGATATATATTGAAGTGTCCTCTTTTTAAGAAATATTTGATGTTTTCTTTTCATGTTGACTAGAAGTAGAAGCAAAGAAAATATGATTGGCATTCCAGTAATCTGAAACTATTTTTTATCGTGTGTAATTTGTGGTAAATGTGGTCAGCAGTTAAAAAATCGTAAAAGGAAAAACTTGCAAAATAATGTGAATTGGACTTCAAGATAATTATGGCTATCTGTGGTGCAAGAAGATTTTTAAAGAAGACCAAAATTTTGAAAATTCCCTCACCCAGAAATTAGAACACATTATTTTTGTGAATTTTCTTTCATGTACATGTATAAATTTATTTTTAATCACATTTTATTAGATTTTGCAAGATACACTGCTAAAGCTTTTGCCCAAAATCGCTACCTGACCATCTGTTGCCCGAGTTACTGAGAAACAAATTTGTATGATTGTATTTTTTTAGGTGTCCCATAGGTATGAGCAGTGACTGTGCAATTCTTTCTATGAAAACAATGGCATGGAGAGAGGGAAATATGGACATGGCTTTAGGGTTGACGTTTATATTATACATTAAAAAAAAATACATTATCTGATCTGTCCTGTATAAGTGCATGTGTCATCCTTTGCTTGCATTCTTGCTTATGCATAATTTGTGAAAGGGCATCAGGTGTAGGACGGGGATAACCGACCAGCATGGAGGATCAGAATTTAGACATAATAAACCATTTAGAGGAGACTTGTTCAGTGTGCTGGACTTTGTTGCATTCTCTTATGAGGAATTCTTGTTGCTGTTTTGTTTTTTCCTTGTATTGTTTCATTAACATTACTTGAACATATTTTGTTCTTATTCATATGTATGCCATTGCATTTCCATGTTGGTCATGGTAAAACCTTTGCATGTCACAAACAGAAGGTACCTGTATGGTAACATGAAGATCTGAATACATGTTTTTTGTATATATGTGATTTTAGAAAAGTTAGGGGGAGGATGTCGGTTGCTGGTGGTGGTGTTACTGGTTTTGCATTCTGTATATTTTATTTTAACAAGTTTTCGTTTGTTTCTGTTTTCATTCTGTGAGTTTGTTGGCGGGACTGCAGCCATGATGAACAAATGAAGTTCATTGTTTGCCAGTAAATGTACATCATTAAATGCAGTACGAAAAACAGTAGATCCAAACAAAGTCATAAGTCTTGGCAGTACAACATGCTGCTTCACTTTTGACATTTTTCTTTTTTATTTCAATTAAATTTGTATCTGTTTCAGTTTGTGTTCAAAGTATTTCCTTCAGTGAGTCCTATCGCTAATTAATGTCATTGCATGAACAAAGAAAATTGTGGATATTAATGCCAGCAGCAATTTCATGACTCAGCCAAAAATAAAGACTTCACTTTGTGTAAGTGATGGACAACAGTTTCTCTGAATAGAATGGGTGGGGAAAACACCAGTCTATGTGAATGCTTTATGCAAGTACTTTTGCACTTGATTGATCTTTCTTATAATAATAAAAAAAGTGCCACTGGCATGCAGCAAATAGTTTTCACCAGGAGCTCCTGAAAACCTTATTCAATGACATTATTAATACGGCAACCAAAATTCCAAGATGTGTGTAGTATGGGTAAAAAATATATCTTGAATTTAAACATATTGCAGTGGATTCCTATGCAGCAAACCTCGCATCAGCATGTTTTACACGTCATCCATTTCAGACATGGAAAAATTGACCCACATTCAGGGGACGTATGAATAATACCTAACTTTGACCAAACATCTCTGCCTAAAATTTCTCAGTGACATGATGGGTCATTAGTGACAGATTTCAGAGCATACAGAAACACCTTTTAGAATGCCGGATTCAGTTTATTCAGAGAGAAGTTAATAAGAAGCGCTTTATCCACATCAGCAGAGCTGGAATCCTGAGATTGTTTGTATGTAGTTATTATTCTGTGCGAGTAGTAAATCCAATACTTCATTCAGTTCTGTTCCCCATCCTGTTTCAAGTTATTCCACTTTGGGAAGGAGTGTAGACAAGGAACTACATCATGTATAGAGTTTGTTTTTTATTTATTTCAGAAATCATCTTTCATAGTCATTAATTCAGTCTTGTTAATGAGTATTGCAGAGGGCATGTTTGGTCCTAGATGCTAAAGAGTCACAGGTGAAGCAGTCACATCCCTTACTTTTATTCATAAATGTACCCTCTGAGCATTTTGTGCCTTTATTTTGTAGGAAATTGTCCGGGATTGGTGTTTCTGACATTGCTTTATGCTACTTATTTTTATGAAAAACTATTGCGGAAATCAAGAATTGCACAACATAGTTGTTTTGGCCATTTTCTTTTTTCTGGTTTTTTTTTTTTACACTAGAAACACATGGAGGAAGCTTCGTAGGCTTTTTATAAAGGAACTTTATTTTGTTTGTTATTGTAAACCAGTTCTACCCCATGTTCTACGGCGCAGTGGGATAAAATCTCTTCTGTCTGGTAAAAAACAAAAGATAATGAAATCGATCTATGTTCTATTGATCTTCATCTCGCCATACTTCTGTACCTCCTACACCTGTTGCACATCAGTCTGTCCAGCTCCACTAGTTGAATCATCTATACTAAATTTAAAGTTACCAAACATGTTTTATTGTATTGGATGTTGTTGATGGTGTCAGCGTATTCTATCAAGGGGCAATGAAAAGATCTGCGGTACCATCCCATTCCCCTTGCTCCACGATGCTCACCATAATTATCATGAACAAATTCCTACGAAATATCCACAGAAAACCTACAGGGCCACAGCAAGGCTTGGCACAGAGTTAAAACTGACCACCAATAAAAAATGGATACATGTTATATAATGTATGTATAAATGTATTTTATGGCAAAGCCTACAAAATGGGGCTTTGCAGAAAACTTTATTATTGTTATTATTATTACTGAAGTTTACTGCCTGCCACATTTCAATAGTACCTGTGTATATGGTACTGAAGACAGCAGAGATATCAAGACTGCTCGCAATTAAGCCTACATTTGCGATGCAGTCGGTAACTCTGTGGAACAAGTGGTCCCTGCTATGGCCAGAATTAGTTTGTTGTAAGGAAAAAAAGGAACGAGGGAGGAAGATGGGAGTGGGAGAAAAACTCGCCCACTAGGTTTTTGTACTGACTTACTCTCAATTCATTATTGGGTGTGGGGCAGAGATCTGGTTTCTGGCTGAGACTGCAGTGCTAGCATGTATTTCATTGATCTTAAAAAATTTTAACCAAACATGTAATTTTAGACGGTATGACAGTGGTCTTTTTTTTCCTCTTTCATCAAACTTCAAGTATGTAGGATCCTTATATCCTTATATATCCAACGACTTTGCCAAAAAGCACTGTGTTTTCAGAAGATGAGGATCACTTCTGGGAAATGATTGGTGATTAGGATAAAGTTTGTGTTAATCACAGCATTAGCTCTGATAGTGATACATGTACATGTATCAGGTTTTCCTAGGGTGATCCAACATAGAAATAGCAAATATTAGACAGTTCTTTATCAGGGTGATGTACAGGGACCTTACATGCAGCTTTGAATTTTTCATATCTCCAGTCAGACAAATCAATCTGTGCTGAGATAACAAGCTTTTTTTTGGTCATGCAGACAGGGCGTACCAACAGTTCATTCGCAGTGATGTATTTATAGCATCTAATCATTATGGGTAAGTTACATTTATAAAGCGTCACAGCCATAAAAAATTCTTTGAATTTTGTTTGTGCCTTTCCCCGTCACTATCCTGAACTAGCTTGAGAGAAAAACTGACCACTGAGATTTAATTGGTAAATAAAATGTGAACTGCTTTATGGAGCCATTACAATTTTACATGTATTTAACATACATGTATGTACAACCACAATGTAACCACAACCTTTCAATAAATCTGAACATTTGGGCATGATGTCCCTTGTACTGGTAACACAATTCTGTTGTCTTGAAGCATTTTAGTATAAAAACTACACGTAGGTTGTGTCAAAGATGATTAAATTCTGAAGGATTAAACAATGTTTTAAAAAGATCATAACTATTAAGTCTGATAAAAAAAGTTGATTAGTTTTTTGCGAAAAATTTGTTAAAACTGTGTTACGAATTCTTGATTTGTTTCTGCCATAAGACACTGCTTCTGCGTATAGGATGTGCCCTACCACTGCCATGCAAGAATTTTGGGCAAAGTAAATCAATCATTGTTCCCAAAAGTCAGAATGAAACTAGACCATGATTCATTTTGAAACTGTCCTTGTTTCTGAAACTAGACAGGCCCATGCACTGTGGGTGCATACTGTCAAGGTATGTGGTGCTTGCTCATTTGAGTTGGCCTGCGCTGGGATCAGATCTGATCCAATGTACAATGTACATATACTTTAAATACAATTTTATAAAAAAGGAAAGAGCATCCCTTTGTTTTACATTGTCTGCTGAGTTTAAAATGCTGTGGAATATTGAAAAAAGAAAAAGACGATTTTTCAAAGCATTTCTGTTTTCCCTTTTGACTGCCACTGTGCCAGTAAAAGCGTAATTAAGCCCTAGATTTGATTAGAAAAAGCTGTCGCGTACATCTGTTCCAGTTTCATTTTTAAACTGAAATAATGTAAATATGCTTCCTTAATGTGTTTTGAATGTAAATAAGTGTGTACATGTACACGCATAAATTTGCATACAAGTACTTTCATTTCCATGCATAGATTGGTTTTACATGCCAATCAGTGATGTGAATAAACAAGTCAGAGTTCTGTCTTGTTTACTCGCGTCATTGATTGCCTCCTTATAAAATTTAAGTACATGTACATGTAATGTGATGGTTTTTTTTTTATGTGATACAGGATATTGACATCCTCAACTACGAAAGACAAAAACATGTATATTTTGGACGTTCTTTGGAAAGTTTTTTTTTTTTTAATTTGAATATTATATATATTGTCCCATTTCTATGCTGAAATAAAAAGGAGGAAACTGAAGTCTTGTTTTCTATTAAGAACCATTTTGCCAAACGCATGTCAGTTATTACAAACCATGGTCAGCAAATGGCAACAAATGCATTATAATAGTACATGTAAGTCACATCAGCTGGAAAGAGTGAAAGAAATAATTGTATAGGGAAATGCAATACATGTATTTAGTTTTGTAGATAGTGTGAAACATAAAAAGCCCAATGTATGCTGATAGTATCTAAGAAGCCCCCCCCCCCCCCCCCCATACCTGTACACAGCAGATTCATATCACCTGAACAGTTGAAATGTTACCAGGGAAGATTACAATAATTACATAAATATGTGGTGGTGACATGATGCATCATGAGTTCAGGAAATGTTTCCACCACCAGTAAGTAGTTCCCATCATACTCATGGGCATGAATTTTTAAAAAAAATATCTTTACAAAATTACATATTTTAGTTTTGGATGCTCTTCAGCAAATTAAACAACAATGTTTCTTCTTGCTTTTTCGAAGCCCTCCTACAATCAACCAAACTTGGATTATAATGGATATTTCCTTAGTGTGCTTTATGCATTATGATCAGTAGTGTCAATTTGACTGAAAGTTCAGCTTTTTGGAATTGTTTTTTGAAGTAGCTGCACTGCCAATTATTGCACAGTTGTTTATGAAACTCACTGTGTTTGCCAAATGAAGAAAGCACAGCCTCATAGTCATAAGCACAAGAAAGATCTGATATAATTAATGCAACAAAAAGGAAAAGACACCACTACCAAGTAAAATTTTATCTCAAAATAATTTAATGCTGCAATTTTCTTGAATAGTCACATGTACAGTAAAACCTCGCTATACCGCCACCCGTTATACCGCTATTCCCGCTTACCGCCAGCTTTTCGCCGTGGAACGGATCTGACACCTATACAAAGTCACTAAAAATCTCGTAATACCGCCATCCGCTTGACTGCTACATTCATAACTTGAGTATAGTAAATATTGCTCGTTATAGCGCCAACGTAAATTTAACCCCCACTCCCCACCGCTACCTAAATCCAGCTAACAGACGGAACATCACATGGCGCTACAGTCTGTGCTTGTTACTCAAACACCAATCCTACTACACAGTCTTCGCTTTTGAAGTCCTGATAGGCCTACTGATGGGGCATGCAGTGGGAAAGACGGGTCACAGTTCAATAGAGAGTTTGCGAACGAACGTAAGCGCGCGCAAGGTGAAGCTTCAACTGGTTCGTACCGGTCGCGGGGTACGATACAAACAGCACACGTTTGTTGCTGAATTGTAATGTAGCATTATTTGTCGTGTTGCAATACATAATACTTTTACTCTTAAGGTGCGATTTCCTGAATAAATAAACTCCAACACACATAAACACAAAAAACAACAACAACAAAAAAATACATTTATGCAAGCAATGTAAACTTCAAAAGGACAACGGAGGTTTATGTCCAGTGGAGAGATAAGGGAGATAACTGCAATATTTTAGACATGTTACTTTGTTAGCCAGTCCAATGTTGGTAAATTACTTATTTCCATTGTTCTACATGGTATTTTCGTTGTACCGCCATTCTCGTTATACCGCCAATTTTCTCTTTGCCCCTTACTTGGCGGTATAACGAGGTTTTACTGTAATTAAAAGTAAAAAATTCAGCAGAAACATGAAATTCCTGTCCATCAAAATAACTTGTACAGTAGTACAACACACTGAGCATGGTCAGTTCATTTCATTCCCTGTCTTGCTTCCATGGATTTTCTTGAAAATGGCATTCTCAATGCAATGTACATTATCCATATTTTCCATTTCTACTGTATGTGCTGTCTTTCAGTTTTCAACGGAGAATGTCACTGCAAAATAAAAATGGACATGAGTGGTGCTTTTAAGTAATATGATGTACTTAATTCATTGTTGATTATAACAAATGCTTTCGGCATGTTACGTCCAAAGCTCTCCTGTGTGGAAATAGTACAGTTCAGTGAGGATACAATAAATGCAGCCACCTTCATCACATATCCATATGATCCTGTTACAAAACCTCTCATGTCAAATACGTATACTCCAACAGCCTGTAGAAAGAACACATTTCTTTTTCTTGCTGCAAAGACTTAACTATGAAAAGAAATTTAGATCTAAGGGTAATTAATGATTTCAAACACTTTCTACTGATTGTTAATAAATTAGATCTATTTCAAACCATTCAACTGATAACAGTTTCCTTGCTGTCTTGGGTACTACTTTCACAGACAATAGTGAACACTGCCATCTTCATTATTCAACTACAGCACCTCAAGTGTTTAGTAATAACATGTACTCATGTACATATATTATGAAAACAAAATGAATAAATACAAGAAGAGTGCAAAATGTTCAGCATATTACACCAAAAATTAAACATAGCACACCCACCTGTACATGAAAACTGGACCACTGTTTGGTCACTACACTACTTGTTGAATTATACATCAAAAGAATCAAAGTGCAGGAATGTAATGCAGGATATTAAACATAATGTATTTTCAAAATATAACACACAAGCCTGATTACCCGTTCTACGAACGGAATAGGAAAGAAAGAAAAGGCAGTGTGACAGTGACAGATGATGACAATGGGTTAACTATTGTGACATACCTTCACTGTAGAACTTCTGGATAGACGACGTTGCGAGTCTGATATTCCGCAGCCAACACAAAGACAGATTTATTTGTTCCTGTCCTGGACAGTGCCACATATAATAGCATTCCATGTGTGAATACTGGAGATGTTAAATCCAAGCCCATGGTTTTTAAAGTCTGGCCCTGAGCCTTGTTTATAGTTATGGCAAAACATGGCTGAACGGGAAATTGACGCCGTTGAAAAGTGAAGGGCAATGCACTGTCAGAAGGCTGCAAAATTATCCGTGGAATGGCATGTGTTTCCCCCTTATACAGTCCTGATGATATCTGCACTATTAAAGCATTGGGGGTAGATTTGCAGACAGTGCACCTTGTGCCATTCATTAGACGTGGTGGGCTGAGAGACCGCATAATCATAACTGGCATCCCAACTTTAATGGTAAGTTTGTGAGACGGAAGCCCAGCGACCTCTACTGAATTAAGAAACTCTGTGGGATAATGCACTGCCTCCTCTTCCGTAACAGTGCTATCAAAGGAGGTGTAAACTTTGCACAGCCCAGGCATCATTTGAGTAAGTCTGGCATTGATGGTGGCTACAGTGTCATTTAGTGGTGCCAATATGGCCCGTTCTGCCAGCCATGATGAGCTAGTATGGTTCTGCAAAAAATCTGGATATACAGAAGTAATTAGGTCATTTGTAGTTAATACTGTGGTTCCAAATGAATTCAGAGATATGCTGTCTGGTTCCTTGCACAATGGATATGTACCACTGCCAAGATCAAGCAAGAATTCAGCAAATTGACCAGCTTCTGCTTCACCACCAAGATGAACTCTCATGTTTGTTTGAAGTTTTCGAATCTTGACATACTGCCATAGATTGGACATCTTTAAGCATGAGTTCACAATGTTGGCCCTTGTGCCACCACGCACTACAGGTAATATAGTAAAGTAGTAATTCCACCCATTATTTCTTCCCTTCCTGTGATGTCACGAAGTGATCTGTCAAGGGCTTCAAAAATCAACTTGTTACTCATGGGCGCTTCATCTACAATGATGGCACAACAGTCCTTGATGAGTTTTGCGAGGGAAGTTCCTTTCTTGATCGAACACATTGGAACATCACACTGCGTCAAGTTAAGGGGTACCTTGAAAATGCTGTGAATAGTGCGGCCTCCAGGAATGAGGGTAGCTGCAAGACCACTGCTGGCTGTGGCAATAGCAATTCTTCGTTGTGATCTTATAGATGCAAGAATGGTGTGGATAAGAAATGTTTTACCACATCCCCCAGGCGCATCCAGGAAAAACAACCCTTTCTCAGAATTAAGTGCAGCTGTAACAAACTCATCATGGACAATACGTTGCTCTGTATTAAGTAACTGGATATTTCTCGCAGAGACTTCCTTCTCCTTCACGATGTCATATGTCATTTCCCGCCTGTAGTCCGCTCCAGCTCTCTGCACAGCATCTCTTTCATGGTGAGGAAGGCCATAATGTGTGAGCTGAAGTCCTCCCATGTCCAACACCATATCTTCTATCTCTGCCAAAGCAGCTTGAAGAACAATATCATCATTGCGGTCTGCACCAAGACTGTGAGCAAAATCTTCTGACATGGTTTCAGTATGCCTTGACCATAAATCCATAGGGTTGCTTGGGTTGCAGTGCACCAAAATTACCGCAAACAGACTACGCATCTGTTTGGGCAACATACTGACTGATGCTTCTTCCAAAGTTAAGTGGTGGACATTGTCATCTAGTAAAAGCCCTCTCTGCAAACATGCATCTCTGTTGGTAGGGTACACATTCTGGTCCACAATTTTTAAGTCATTGTAGCTCCTTGGACCGGTCACGTGATGAAGCAGCAGTCGCAAAAAGAAACACTCTCCTTGACGGGGGCTAACTGTATACATTCTACCGATTGCTGCGGCTTCAAAAATATCCTCACCATCTATTTGCTTTCCACGTTTCCTGCGACTCCATGTTTTGTTGGCCCATGTGTAAAAACGTGGCACATCTATATAAAGCAAAGTAGCAGCAAAGGGGTCTATCTGACAGAGCTGAAAAAAGGCTGTGAGTGTTGATGCTGGTGGATCAGCTGTAGCCCTCTCTTGTGCAGTATCCTCAGTAAAGTATACCCGTTGGCCATTTTCCAAGTGAACGGCTAACTGAATAACTGGCGGGTAACGTTCATGCATTGGCATCTGGAAAATTCTCCATGCTGCCTCGGTACTGCCAATATACCTGGCATTGATAAAATCACTGACTTCATCCCTTTCTCCTTGGTCTGTTACCTGGAATGTTGCCTGGTCAGAACCTTTTATGCTCTTGACAGAGCTACAGAGTTCAACATTCAAATGGCAATTCATTTGACGGAGAAGGCAAGGGTTATAAGGGACAACCCATCTGTTATCTACCACTGTTTCTGTTCTTCTTCCTTCTCGTGTGCATTGCAGGACAGCGGTATGGCCTCCATCACTTGGATGTCTCCGCCGATACTTGGGATAAGAATAAGTGCCAGTTTCAGTGTGGTGGAGAAATGGTTTGGGGAATCCTTTAGAGCATGTGCCATTTTTTATGCATGGTGCTGTTACATTCTGTTGACCACATGGCCCATGGATCATGTTTGATGTAACAATATTGTACAGCTCAGGATCTTGATTCTTGTCAGGAATTTCTGCAACAACTGCTTTATCAAAATGCTCAGGTGTTATCTTGCTGTCCTCGGTCAGCCACAATAGAATATGTGCATGGGGCAGACCACGCTTCTGGAACTCAATGGAGTACAGCCAAGCTTGCAGTGTACCGAAGTTTTTTTAAAATTTCCATGAGATGCTGTAGCTTTAGCCTGAAGACGCGCACAGTCAGGTCAGGTCGATCATGTGCTTGTTGTCCTTGACAGAGGTTGTCCTGAATTTCCTTCCATTTGGGGTTTGTCGTCATGGTAATAAACAGATCTGGCTTTCCATATTGTCTGACATATGTCATTGCATCTTGCTGTCGCTCAAACATGTAGCGGGGTCCCCCAGTGAAACTCGAAGGTAATATTACACGTTGACCAACATTCCGAGGGTCACCATCTCCAGAGGTGAAGGTATCTCTCAGAGCACCATAACTTTCTGCCCTCAGTCTGCCCTGTTCACGCCGAATGTAAAAAAGGCGTTCACTTTCAATTTTGGCATAGACATCAACTAAAAATTGCTGCAGTAGCCTTCTGCTGAGCAAAATGTAATTCCCTGGTCGTGTCATAAAGTGAAAGCTGTAAAATTTCAGCATGGTGAGTTTGTTATTGTTTGTGAATTTCATCTGCAAATTCCATCCATGTGTACCTCTTGGAAACAGTATGGGATATTGCATGGTATCATACGCAGGGTGAAATTCACTGATGCGTTGTAGGGTATCATCACGCGTCCTCAAGACGATGTCTCTCTCACCTACAGGATCATTGGGCATAAGCAGACCTACCTCACTCGTCTCGGGGGCATTATAGCGTCTTTCATGCTCTCCAGGTGGACGGTTGTGATTCAAAATACTGATGCGGTAATTTTCCAAATTGTTGTGTAATGCAAATTCATGCAGTGCTTTCAGTTCACGAACATAAATATTGTGTGCATGAAGCTCCTCTTGAATTGCCCTCACAATGTTTTGTCGAAGACCATCAACAACACCCATTCTGGCAGTTACCTCAGACATTTCTCCATCGATGAAATAGATCTGAAGAAATTTTGCGTCAACACTGGCGTCAGTATTTGTATTTGGTAGAAGTCCACCGATGCGATGACAGACTTGGCCCTGGATGCGGAATTGGGGATTCCAACCTGGAACATTAATTTCACTGCATTCGAAGGATGTCAGCTGGAAAGCACAGTTGTATTTCCGGATATTTGATAAAAAGTGCACTGCGTCAGGGGTTTCCTGGTGAAAGAGGGTGTGCAAATATTCAGTTTGAGGTGGATAAGAAGGAGTCAGAGTTACCTTACCGTTTCCACAGCACATTCCAGGAGTTTCCAATTTAAATTTTGATGCATGACAATGGGGACATATCTTTGTCATCCCTCCAATGGCATTGTTATGCCTTTGAACAAATGCATGTGGTGCATAGTTAAGAGCCATTGGAATTCCTGGATCTAGAGCAGGGACTGGCCTTTCCTGCGGGTGTGTAGCTAGGGCAGGGGGTGGCCTTTCATGCGGGTGTGGTCAATCTCCCGACCTAATCCAGAATCTTTCCTTTCCTAGATCTAGTCTAGAATGTAGGCATAGGTTATTGAAAACACATTCTAAAACACAGATATATAGACCTAGTCTAGATGTAAACTAATCAGAACAAAGTTGAAACTTAACCACAGTTGTGCACTGTTTTAAAATGTGTGACGGCGGAAGTTGGTGGTAATCGTTGGCGTAAAACATCATGAGTTAAATAGGTCTGATTACTTCAGTCGATGAAATATTATGAGAAAATGTATTCTTGAAGGTACAGTGCACGTAAATCAGTAGATCTGCGTCCTCATGATAAGACATGTAGATCTGCGTCCTCATGATAAGACATGTAATTTGGGGGTCTATTCCGAGGCAGTTTAGCACAATCGGCTATATTGCGAGGCGATTCAACAAAATCGGCGACTGTAATCGCTCAAGCAATTTGCGCACAGAATACTATAATCGATGACAAAAAATTGCCGCAAATTTGATGTGTCGCAACACAAAAACGGAAACAAACGTTCTGTTATTTCTCAAATATATTTAAATTTTATGTGCCGGCGACACGACCACAGACTATACTAAGCACTGTGTAAAATTTGAAGGCCATAGAATCAACATTAACGGAGGAGTAGCGACAGAGGCGCGCGCAATGTCGTAAGTTTCTCTTTTATTAGTATATAAAAAGATAGATGATGGCATTTGCAACAACAATTCTTTTAAGCAAGCAACATTGCTTGTCAGGCCGTGACGTTAGGATATTACTGCAGAGTTGTTTCCGCAACAGTGGAGGAAATGTTAAATACGGCGCAACCCTAATATTGCGACATCAGTGGGACCGTCTGACTTGCCTTGAGTAAAGAGAAAGTCGAAATAGCAGATTAGTGGTACTGGTAGAATAGAAAGGGGGGAGATATCAAACATTATGGGAAAAGTGTCCCACAAATAATGCAATTATGGCCTTTTTTCTTTTAATTATCGGCATACTGTCACACGTTCCTCCAATATCCTTGTGTGGAGCAGTTGCGTGGCAAAGATTTGCCAGTGAAAGGCTGTAGCTAAACATCAAATGCGCAGTGTTTTACTAGTTCTTTTTAACCTCGACCTGACTTGTTTCTTCAGAAGAAGTGATGATACTGATACACACACAGTAAGGCCGTTAACCAAGAGATCTGGGTCAAGGCCTAGATCTAGTATCAATGGCGCACGAATGGTTTGTGAAAAAAAAATGAGTCTATAGATCTAGTCAGGGATGCCAAATGATTTTTGCCAAAAAACCTGAAAAATGAACGTGTCATCGTGTTTGCACCAAAACAAACATTTCTGTTTAACAGTTTTTAAATAATCACTAACATACACGAAAGAAACAGAAAAATTGGGACTGATGGAAAAACCGGAAAAAAAACGGAAAAACCGGACTTTTGGCATCCCTGTTATAGTACTCTGTACTTTTACTGCCTTGCGCTTATGCATGGCACTCCATACTCGTGTTACTGAAGCCAAGGGTCATCCTCTGTGTCCACACACCCCCTCTCCTACTCCTCCCCCCAGCACCACAAAAAGACATAAAAGAGGTCTTATAATTGCGGGGAGCTGCGTGGGCATTTTCGGTAGCACAGTAGCAGATCTAGTGCACTTTTTGTGCTCTGGTCGGGGAGAAATGTATCGATATAAAAGGAAAGGATGTAATAAAATGTCATTTAGTAGCATTAAAGAAGGAACGGGTTGGGACTTCAAAATTGTGTCGAGTTACCCAGAATGTTGACAAAAGCCATGTCGAGATAAGTGGGTTGGACTGCCATTAAATTTCTCAGATATTTCACAGTATTTGCTGTACTAAAAGACTATGAGGCAGCCAGACATAAAACAAAAACTGAAAACCTCCGAGCTGTGCTTTTTTGTTTGGCAACCGTTATTTTCACGACATGTCACGAGTACTAGATCTAGCTACAT
The DNA here is from genome assembly GCA_963931925.1 of Onchidella celtica. NCBI lineage: Eukaryota > Metazoa > Mollusca > Gastropoda > Systellommatophora > Onchidiidae > Onchidella > Onchidella celtica. Next base: position 45,538,534 of record OZ007571.1, read on the forward strand.
GAAACCTGCCTACCGCCAACGCCCCACTCGCGCAGCAGATCTGCCAACTGTCTTAAATTTTTTCCGGGACTGTCTTGGAATGGGATCTTTAGATTTTAGTTGTTTGGGAGGGGTGTAGGCTAATCTTGGTGCATGAGGTTCCTGATGGCTCAAAGCCCGACTTTACATTGATACTGGTGGTCGGAGTGTAATGATACGCCCATGCACTCACCTGCTGACGTATTTCACAATCCAGGGAGTGACCCTGCCTCTTACCGAGAGCACGGCCCACAATGGTCTTTGAGGTACTAGTAGTAGTGATCAGATTAAGCCGTTATGTCTGTTCTAAGGGTGCTTTCAGATATTGTGAAACAGGCCAGAAGACTGGGGGCTGGGGGGCAATGGTGGTGGCCCCAGGCCGACTAGGCCATGCCCCCTTTTTGCCTTGCTTCCAGCTAGATCTAGATCTAGTTGGCAGGTCTAAACGCGATCGGGTTAAGTGTATGATGCTGGCTGTTCTTGACTCAAGTACATGTACCACCAGGCCGTAACACACTAACAAGAGCTAGCGCTCGGCAGAAAATGCGACTATGCAGCGTCGCGACCTACTTCGGAGGAGGCGCGGTAAACAAAAGGTATCAATAGTATCATGAAGCGCGCAGTATTCCATCACCTTGCAATTTACTGTGCAACTTGGGGGTAAAGGTCTTGCATTTAACCATTCTTTCACCAACCCTTGCCCACATTTTGGAAAATGGAGGCGAAAAAAATTGTTAATCCTCACTGTCAATGGTGTTCTGCGGTAAATTGTAATAACAGTAGGAATAATAGACTAGACTTGTCATTTCATCGTTTCCCCAAAAAACCCAGATCTGTAGGTATTTCTGTTTTCAGCATGTTCGAAACTGATTTGGTGATTCTGTCATGCACTTCATATTTACTACTAGCATTGTGCATGCCCACAAAAAAAAAAGAAGAAAAACATGCGCCGTGCAGTGGCTTTTACATTGTAAGCATTGCATTATCTCCACATTTACGGTCAGCACGGAAACAAGAATAATTAATATAACCTAGAGTATGTTTTTTGTACATTGAAAGATTAGGCAGCTCAGGCCATACTTGTGGCACTACAGACTTAACAAACTTCTTCGATAAAACAGTGCTTTCACCAAAAAGAAACTCTTTTTTTATCAAGACATTAAAGTAACCTATGCCTACAAAAAGCTTATACATGTAAATGTCCAGAATAGCGGCAGGAAAATCTATGCATTGATGCTTTCTTGGGTTCGAGAAGTTATGTAGGGCTGCGTGAATAACATATTAACAAGGGAAGATACAAACTGTTGTCAATATGACAAAACTGTATGAATTTTCATTTCCTTTAAGATCTCATGTCTAATCAAGCTCCAACACAGCTGTAGAAGTAAGATCCCGATTGAGGACGGACGTGTCAAGAGTCCCTCAGACCATTTTTGACTGTCCAGCCTGCAAGCATAGAGAGCATAGTATCCATGCAAGAAGACAATCAATGTTCTGGTTTACATTGCCGCGTACATTGCAAACAAGCTTTCCCCGTTGTTGTGTGGGAAATATGGGAGCATGCTGCAGGGATGTGCGGACGATGCCAGCACACATCACACATTTTTAATAGCCAAGGGCTACGCTGAATGCTCCAAAGGAGGCCTTCAAGCTCCATCCCGTTGCTTTTCAACATCTGCAAGGAAATGGAGTGGATCTTCCGGCATCATACTCAGCAAGGACTGCACTCTGTGGGCATCTGCAGCTGAATCATAAGGCGAATGCATGAGATGCTAATGCTGGCACCTTCAGGAAAAGTAGAGTGCGTCTTTCAGAAATGTGACACTTTATTTAATGTCATCAGACTATTTGTAAACATTCGTCTACATTTCTTGGTGAAGTGCAAAAACGAAGAATTAGCATTGTCATCCAGGGGAAAAGCCAAAGAAGAGGGTTCAAGGAAGGCTGGTGCATTCCGTCAAGTTTAGAAGTTCTCCACTGCACATTATTAATGTAAATGGCCTAATCTAGATCTACAGGGTCTCCATAAAGTCTGGGTACATGGTAAAAAACACATACTTCCTAAAACAAAACAATTTTATTCACTTGGGATGTTGATGAATAATATTTTCAACATGATTTCCATCATTTTCAATGCATAACTTGATGCGCTTTTCAAAATTCAGGTGAACTCGATGGAACAGGTCTGCATTGCCGTCGATTTCAGCACACTGACTGGTAATGCGTTCTCTCAAGTATTTTAAATCTGTAATCGTCATCGAGTACGCTTTCTCTTTTAGCATACCCCAGAAAAAGTCTATGGGAGAGAGGTCTGGTGAACGAGGGGACCACTCCACATGACCTCTTCTTCCAATTCAGTGAGGAAAAGTGTCATTCAGCCAGTCTCTAACAGCTGTAGCAAAATGATAGTGAAATCCCCCAGGTACCAGACTTGGTGGACACCCTGTATATCTGTCACTGTGCACTTTAATATATTCTGCTAACAATTCATATGTTTTTGTGCAATCATTTGTATGTAATTTCCTATACCCAGTGTAGTTTTGAGGATAAATAACAGAGGTGTGACAACTGGTTACATACAAGTTTCCAATTTCTTTGAAGAGCAGTCTGCGATCACTATATAAACATCTCCTTTGCTTTTGTTTACCGCGCCTCCTCCTAGGTAGACCACCCGCCACCGTAGTCGCGGGCTCGCAGTGCTTTCACAATGGCGTGACGTCACAGCGCTTGCTCTTGTTACTATAACCCTCTTTGCACCAGGCGCACATACGACCTTCGTCTCACACTGCATTGTAAAGGTGAGCGCACAGTGGATTCGGCCCGTCAAGTGATGAGACTTGTGTTGTCACGCAGTCTACCCATTTTTACCCTACAGTCAACAATTTTTTTACTAATCAAACGTGCCATAAATCGAGAGAGAGGGAGGAAGAGAAGCACGGCTCAGCTGTTTGCTGATTGGTAAAAAAAAACAAGTCGTGAAAAAACGCATAACCGTTATTTTCCCGACATGTCGTGAAAAGTTTTTTGTTAATGTATACTCTCCCGTTGTGACATGCCCGCTTTGTAAAGCATAAATTAGTCCCAAGTTCAAGACCTTCACTGACAATTTCCATTCTAAAGCAATGACGATATTAGTGTTTGTACTGTCAAATACTGCTACTGTAGGCATTGGCTAAACCAAAAATAGCGGTAAACCTGAAGCAAACAGGAATCCCTCATTTTTTTCCTCTTTATCTATTCTATGTTAACAAACTAGCATAGACTTTTTTACAAACCTCAGAGAAACTGTGTGTGGCCTTTCATGTAAATGTATGACAGCACAAAGGCAACACTAGTGACTGTGGCAGCATTTCACTACAGTGAGGACAGTAGATGAGCAAAATCTGTTTTATCCATCCACAGTCATCTCTGTACTCTGAGAATTCTCATTCACAGTCAAAACACAAAACAAGCCAAGACGTGTTTTTTTTAAGTCTCTTTTGCTTTTTCCCTCTTTATTTGTGGTCTTCTTTGATTGTAATTTGGGCTAAACCCCCAAACTGGCATTTTCAACTTCCTAATGCTATATATAAAACACTTTATAAACCCATGGATCCACGGATTATGTTTTAACCACTGTCTACTGAACCATCATCCCACTAAATGACATTTCATTGCCTTCACATTCATACATTGCAAGCTCTTGCAAGAGTTTGAATCTTGACTAAGAAATTGTGGATTTATTGAAATATCATAAATCCACAATTTCTTAGTTCACAACAACAAAATTACACAACCTGATAAACAATGGATTTTAAGAGAACTGAAAGTGTTTTACAGCCCATTTTTTTTTTGCTCTTCCGAAGATATCTTTGAATCACGAAAGTAAAATGCCTGGCAACAGGCTGGCAAGCATAGACAAATCTCTAGTGTTGCATGTAGGCATTGTGACAGGATGTATTATCATTTCAAATCATTGTATGATTCACAGCACCTTTTGTAACCCTGCATGCCTTTTAACTAGCTGCGTATGAAAATTTAGCTTCACAAATCAGGTGTTTAGCATCTAACTGCACTCACTGTAATATTAATAAACACATGAAAACAGTGCCCATTTTTGTTGCATTCATAATACATGTAATATTTTTTTTGTTCATGACAAAAAGAGCCAAAAATTATGACATCAGGAACCGCAGCTGCATATGCTGAATGATAATTTGTCTCGGTGGAATGCAGTTCAAGTTGGCCTAGCTACAGTATAAAACTGCGGTGTTGACTTCTATCAAATGAAACAGTTGAAAATGACAAAAGTTATGGCTTTTTCAAACAAACAAGCACAACATCACACTCAACACATGACTGAATTCTCATGTCAGGTTTACTAAATTACCTATTTACAAAGACGGATTGTTCTGCCCAGCCTCATCACAGCCGATTGACATATCACACAATATGAATAAATTAACAAACAAATTTTCACAAGAATTCTAATGAACTGTGCATACTTTTGAGTAAAAGCCTGCGCAACATACATAATATTCATACATAAATTAGCCATTTCTCAGCCCCACAATAATTTCGTTTCTGCCATTTGTTGGAGATAACAAAATGAGGCACCATTTCAAAAGCCATCTTTTGAGAATGGCTCATACACACACACATATATCGATCTCTATTTCTCTCTCTCCCTCTCTCTCTATACACACGCACACATACAATGTATACATATGTCATAGAGTGGTTAAATAATCATTAAAACATAAAAATGCTAAGGATCTTTAAAAAAAAAACACTTTAGGTTATACAGTGGAGAACATTTAAACCGAATATATAGTTAAAATGAAACCAGTGCTAAACCGAAAGAAAATAAGAATCCCCGATTTTTTTTCCTATCTTTGTTAACAAACTAGCGCTAAACTGAAATAACCCTATGGTTAAGCTGAAAAGAAAATTATTGCTGGATTCGAGTCAAGTCACTGTAATTACCCCACTGTTTCCTTCCCTCCCCCCCCCCCCCCCAAAAGCAGAGGATACTTCGTCCTGCCCAGTAATACAGGCCTACATGGGAGCGGCAGCACTGAGGGGGAGGGAGGGAGGTCTATAGCCCTATGGGGCCAGAATCAGAAGTTACGTTTGGCGCATTGCGAGTGACCTTTCAGGGGTTTTTGTCGAATTTTTAAATTCCAGGGCTTTTGCATGAATCCCTGGAATTCCATGGCTGTGCAGCAATCCTACTTTTTTGGCAGTCTAAATATACATGTACTTGAACCTTTTCCATACGTCACCATTTTTCCTGTGGTCCGTACGTCCTGGTAAATTTTGTTACCACACTGTCCCATATAGGGAAAAATGCAGGTTATGCCTATCCATATATCCTGGGAACAATTGTTACAACACTGTACAACACAGTGTAGAATAACACGCTTTCAGTCTGTCTATTCGTCGTGATCACAAAAAAATGCAGCTTCCGCAAGGACTCAGGGGACCACTTTTTGTCAAATGATACATTATGTGGGACATTTATTCTCCAAATATCTATGTATTACATTGGACTGACCACCATGATTCTTAGCCAGGGCACTGGAATAAGGTGCTCGCCTATAGTTTTTTCTCGGCTTCTACCTGAATGGAAACAAGGTGCTCAATTATAGTGAACGTAATTACAAAAAGTTGATAACACTCCTGGGAATTTTAAACGATGTTCTGTGATGCCTCCACCCCATCTCCACCTGCAACAATCAGGGAAGTTTTATGATCTAAGGTAGCTTTCTGCCAGTACAGGATCTAGGAAAAGCCTCGGTGATGCTTATTTTTTTCAATACATGTACCTGTACTATCTTATTACACCCGGCCCTCACCATGTTCTAATTGTTTTTAATTTTTTTTAAAAATCTTTTTTTTGAACAAATTGTTCAGTATTATATTAACTATTATTTAGTTTGAAATTATGTTGTGGGATGAGACCAATTGTTGTCATTTGCTCATGAGTACAGCATAGTATGAAAGCCACATTATTTTCTTCACCTCTAGTTAGTAGTAGTTACATGCACTTTCCATCGTACTGCAACAATGAGTCAACGTCAGTTGGACGACACTAGTCTATTACGGTGCCATCCAATAAGTAAAGCCTGAGAAAACACAATATAACCATAATGTGGAAAACAGTCTTTTGGGAGCAAGGGCTGAAGTAATGTGGGTCCAATATTTATTTAACACTGCCTTATCAAACCCTACCGCACTGGAAGATGCGGCGAGAGCGAAAAAGAGAAGGATAAGAACATGAATCAATGTCAGTTTATCCTATCAGCATAATAAATTGAACGAAATGAACTTCAAAGTCAGTAAAGGGCCTGTGTGGTCCATGAGAGAGACAATCACAGACAGGACAGTGAAGGATGGAAAGAGTCAAATGGTGAAACCTAAGAAGTGCAATGACTCCCAGAAATGCAAATATTTTTTATTTGGGTGCTAATGATCATATTTTAGGAGGGATGTTTTGTAGAACAAATACATAAAAATTATAAAAATTAGAATAATGAGCAGTAAATAACATTCCTGTTGCTGTCCACGAATTAAGCGTTCAACCATTAAGCTATGGTTGAGGTAAGTGTTCTCCAGGCTTTTCAGAATTGAGTGGGAAACAACAAAATGTAGGACATGACGACCATTCGAATGACTTGCCCTTTCCAATGACAGGCCTCAAAATGGATGGCAGTGAAAGTAGGCCTATTTCCTAATTTTTTCATGTAATCTTCAGCAACAGCCTCACATGCATATTAGGCCTACATGTTGTTCCTTGGAAGATTGAGTTGCACTAGCTGAAGCTCTATCATCTTTCATAACCATCTTGTCAGCATTTCATATTTTCGTCACTATGTGCCACTTACTGTCCTACTCGCCAGTTAATACCTGTTCTTCAACACAACTGTTGTACGGGCAAAGGCTGCACTCACTACCCACAGGGCTCTATAAATAGCTTCAGCCATAATTTTCTGTTCCCTCAAAACCTTGGAAAATACAGGATTTACATACGGTGTAATATCAAACGATACACTTTCCGTCGGAGCAGAAATGAAAATGTTCATACGATGCTGTCATACATGTTGTTCCTTGGAAGATTGAGTTGCACTAGCTGAAGCTCTATCATCTTTCATAACCATCTTGTCAGCATTTCATATTTTCGTCACTATGTGCCACTTACTGTCCTACTCGCCAGTTAATACCTGTTCTTCAACACAAACCTGGGAAAAAACAGGATTTACATACGGTGTAATATCAAACGATACACTTTCCGTCGGAGCAGAAATGAAAATGTTCATACGATGCTGTCATACATGTTGTTCCTTGGAAGATTTGAGTTGCACTAGCTGAAGCTCTATCATCTTTCATAACCATCTTGTCAGCATTTCATATTTTCGTCACTATGTGCCACTTACTGTCCTACTCGCCAGTTAATACCTGTTCTTCAACACAACTGTTGTACGGGCAAAGGCTGCACTCACTACCCACAGGGCTTTATAAATAGCTTCAGCCATAATTTTCTGTTCCCTCAAAACCTTGGAAAATACAGGATTTACATACGGTGTAATATCAAACGATACACTTTCCGTCGGAGCAGAAATGAAAATGTTCATACGAGGTCGATTTCGATTACCTATTGTTATGCGGCAGCTTCAATTCGCTATTGTCAAATTCAGCACACCGTTATGTTCGCCAGGATATAGACATATTATCATGATATACAGTGGAGCGTGTATAATTCGAAGTCGCCGGGAAATGGATAATACTTAGATTTACCAAAGTTCGGTTTACCTCTGAGCAGAGAAATAACCATTTTGCAGTCTGCCTGATACCATACGTGTAATTACATCCCCTTGCAGACTCCCCATCCCCAACATATACACACAAAAGAACGCAAAGGTACCTGTATGAGTCGTGAGATCTTTCGATTATTTTTTTCTTTAGAAGTGACCCTACCATAGCGGTAAAACAAAAAAAGCAACATTGAATGGCCTGGACCTGGTACTGGTGGTAGTTTTGGTCAGCAAACTGTCTTTATCTTGGCCGCATGTATTGTGCGTGACGTCATCAATCGATCAAGACATTCTCCCATGTACGATGTTCAAATGCAAGACTGTAGGCCTGCTGGGTTATCCCATCTTGCTATCAGTGGCATGAAATTACTGTTACGCAGTGCAACAATGCCATACTCTTCCCCCCTCCCCATCGAGTACAGTGTGGTGAATATGTAAACACTGCAGCAACGTATTTGCAGTACTCAAGTGCTAAGAATCTCGTGTAAGTGAGGTCTTTGTTCCTCCAGGGCCTTACCATAACTTTTAACTTTCGAATAGTCATGACGTGATGCTTAGCGAGCATTACACAAGTGTGTACCAGAATGGCTCTATGTAAGCATGGTGGGCACACCATACGGCTCGTGGTTCAACAGTTATGTTCTATGGTATACACAGCGGCATCTTTCTGAGCACTTAGTTTGGTGGCCCACTCCTATTAGTGGCATATCAAGTTACGGCCATCACCCCTGGCCGGCTCAGTAATGGGTTTTTGTTGCACTTGATTGCCCTCAGCTGATTTTGGCATGTCAGTTTGGCATTTTTTCGCTATTTTCACAAAGTTCAAGTGGCAATATCTCTTCAAAGGTGCAACTCTCACATACACCCAATGCATGCAAAGAAACTTCAAGAATTCGGCTTTTTATGTGGTAAATAAGATACCTAATGTTTTTAATCAGAACTACTTTCCTGGTTAGCAGAAACTGGTCACCAAAATTATCTTAAAAAACTATTTTTGTCATTTTGATTTTTAAAAATACAATTTAACATGCATTCCCACAAATATAACTATGTTTATAATGAAGGGAAAGTATTTTTGTGCAGCATGGTGAAATAAGCATTATAGCAATAATTTTCATTTCCTTTGCAATGAATATTTTTTCAGATTGAATCTGCTACAAAAAATATACATTTTCTTTCCTCTACACATATTTAAAGCACAATCACATGACATTTTTGTCAGACAATTAGCTAATTTACATGCCAAGATGAAATAACACCACTCACACATCTAGCAAACATTTTTGAGAATCATAACCATATTGCAGGATACCCGAAAAGCAATAGCAAAGTTACATTGTGCATTCATGCCTCTTGCATAAATAAACCAACTCTTTTATACTGTACTGAATGCAGAAATCACTGTTTCATGAAACAGCAAAAGATTTCAGAAGAAAACGCTCAACTTACATTATTTTCACATAGTCATTTAATCAGATATGACAAAACAATGCACTTTAACCATTCGATCACGCAAAGCATGAAAATGGAAGTTTAAGAACTTGAGGGGGCATGAGGGGGAGATGTAGTAATTCAGCTATCACTTTTTCTTTTTTTGGATGGTGGAACTTTTGAAATCAAATCAGGAAAGATTTTTTGGACATGTGCCTGGACACAATGAACTTAAGTGTGTCTTTTGTGTAGATAATACCTCTGGCCTGATGTTCAACGGCAGATGTTGTCTGACGCAGTTGCTCTCCACCTTGCTCACCATGAAATCCTAACCCAAAACCCAAAATATTTAACATGAAAAACAATGAAATTTAGGATAAATTTATGCTGCTTTAGTTTTTCTATAAAACCTGCTGCACATTTTAATGGCGTGTTCAATATCAGGAACCTGTTTGAGAAATACAATGTTACTATGTGAAATATGGGAATCGACAACCGAGTATAGTTCATTTACGTGTATTATTTTATTAAACATATTCGAAATTGTTGCTGCTTGTAAGTCAATGTCTTTAATGTAGGTTAATTCCATAGTTTTCTGAACTATTTGCTCTGTTAGATCTCAGTTCGAATACCTGTGTAATGTGAGCAGGTTTTTGCACTGGTTGCCAATACATGACCCGCTGTGCAGTGATAAGCCTAGAGGAAAAATTCACTGCTGCTTTAGGGTTTGATCGAGAGGGGAACATACTGGTCCATGATGTAGTGTGTATTCTTTTCTGGTTCATCTATTTTATGTTCTATGTCCCTTGAGTACTACTTTCAAGTGTGTTTTTTCCTGAGAGTTTGATCTGTGTCATCTAGAAGACTGAGCTCCCCCTGCCTGTAATCTTAATATACATGTACATGTATTTCTGAACTGTCCTTGATATCCTATTATTTCAGCTTCTCATTAATTTTCATTGGAATGTTCTTGTAGGGGCACCATACCATTAGAATATCGTTTCCTATTATTTCTCTTAAATATGGCAAATTCCTTTTAAATCACAACCCTTTAGAAATACCTGCAGTGACATTTCAATAATAAAAGACTGACACAGAAGGAGAAAAATGTGGGTGGCTGCTGGGGACAATATGTTGCCACTTCAATATATCCATCATAATGTTGCTTAGGTATTTCTTGAAAAGATGAGCCATTTGTGGACGACCGACATGCATGTAAAGTATGTGAAAGTTAGGATTATATAGTGCCTTCCTAAAATTTACACCACTCTTATTTGCAGGGGGTCAGGTAAGAGTGTAGAGAAAATCAGGTTATATTTATGACACTCTATCACAATGTGCATCATTATAAAGCAGATAAATTTCTCTGTGTGTTAGTACAAACTTTGATTCCAAACAGCATATGATATGGAAGATGTGGATCATTTAATTGGTATCATACCGCGAGCTAAACGTTTAATTCAAGATTTGTCCAGGTACCCTTACCTGTGCTCAGTAGAACGTGAAAGAGCTACGCACATGGTCTTGGGCCGTTATCTGCCCAATAAATCTGTCACCGGGACCCGCCCACAGGCCCAAACTAAGTGGTCACATTTTTAGGAGAGAAGATGCTGCTGTGTATACCGTGTCTTGGCTGTACTTGTGTGGCTACGTCAGCAATCAATTAATTCACTGGCCATAATGCGAGCACCGTCTCAAGTATCGTACTGTTTGGTTGATATTGGGGCAGAATCATGCTGCGTGCAGGGGCCCCCACCTGTACCACTGCCACCCTCCGCGGCAGGTTTCTCGTTTGGTCAGGGCAGACACGTAAGAGGAAGGCTCTGCAGCCTATACATTGCTGGTACGTCTACCCCCCCCCCCCCCGATGGCTGCCAAGAGTAGAGTTGTTGAACAGGCCTGTGCCAGCGTGTTTGTGGAAACTGGTTTTCATGGCCATGGGCCTGGAAATCAGAAGTTCCATTGAGTTGATAGAGGATGAGAGCCCTCGATCAGCTCTATTTATCAGAATTGGGGCAGTTTGAACTCGAATTAGCAGTAAATGTTTAATAGAGATACTGAAGGAAAAAAACTCATTTCAAAATCACTCCTATTTAGTAGAAACTTGAATTACCAAAGTTGGGTTTACTTGGGCTCCACCGTACATAATATACATATATACGTATACATATACACCTATACATATACGTATATACACACATATATATATGAGGGGAAAATAATACCTAAAATGAAGAGATTTACATATTTTCTTAAATAAAGGGGCCATACAAATGAGAAGTAATCAACTGTTCATTTTACAGACTTCTATAGCTACTGTCCGTATAAAACTAAACCCCAAATCAAAAACTAAACACAGCAGCATTACCAGAATGTTGCCTGATATCTCGACATCAGCAGGACCGTCTGAATTGCAACGAGTAAAGAGAAAGTCAAAATAACAGATTAGTGGTGGCAGAGAACTGAAATATGCAGGGGAGATCAAATATCACCATTGCGGTAAAAGTGTCCATTATATAACGCAATTATGTCCCGTCTCTTCCAATTATCGGCATGCTGTCACCTGTTCCTCCAATATCACTGTTGTATGGGGCACTTCCGTGGCAAACGTTTGCCGATATCGGTGAGACGATATATCTATACATCAAATACGCAATGTTTTACTTTTACTTTTTAACCTCCACCTGACCTTTCTTCAGAAAAAGAAGACACCGATACACATACAGTCAAGGCCTAGTGTCAACGGCGCACAAATGTTTTGTGAAAAAAAATATTAGTACACACTGTAGTACTAGCTGCCGTGCGCTTATGTGTCGCACTCCCCACTCATGTTACCAGAATCAAGGGTCATCCCTTTTGTCCACCCATCCCCTCTCCCACCCCTCCTGGCTGGCATTGCAAAAAGAAATACATGTAAAGAGGTCATTTACACGGGGAGCTGTGTGGGTGTTTTGGGTAGCACAGTAGATCTAGTGCATTTGTTTGTGCTCTGGTCGGGGAGAAATGTGTCGATTTAAGAGGAAAGAATGGAATAACACGTCGAATTACGGTGAAATATTTAATAGCATTAAAGAAGGAACAAGTTGGGACTTCAAAATTGTGTTGAGTTACCCAGAATGTCAACAAAAGCCATGTCGAGATGAGTGGATTGGACTGTAGTGAAAATGTAAGAAAATATCTCTTGTCTTGTAATAAGTCTGTTTATACACCAGGAAGACAACCATCCGAAAAAAAAAAAAAATGAGCATCTAATAAATTCTTTACTTTATTGCCCCTTTCCACTAGAACACCAAGACCTTGGGCAAAACAAGACATTTTTATCAGAATATTGCATCTTGTTATATCCGAGTTCCACTGTTTCTGGTAATAGCTGAACATTTTTAATAAGTAAACTTGATATCTAATTATATATTATGCACTTTCTCCACCTTTGAACGCAAAAGGCTTTTTTATTAGGCCACCTACAGTAACCAAATTTTGCATGTACATTTCAAATACCCTGGAGGGTGCACAGAAGTTTTCATTATTTTGATTGGTTTTGTTCTTGAATTTATAGAAAATTCATTGTTTCATCGTGCTGTCAACAGTTCTAATTTTCATTCTCCATCTTGGCGTCATCGTGACAGCATCGTTCATGTCATAAAAAGTATCGGGGATCGAGTTTTTTTTCCTATGCTTAGATCATCTGTTTGAAAGGAAGTATCGTTTGAAACCGATCCGGCACAATACCCTATTACGGTATCGTGAAACCAATCCGGCACCGAGACCGCCCAATATCTCTACAATTACAATTCAAATGTGAAGGATTCATTTGCACGCACATGGTGACTCGAAGAACACGTTTTGGCCAAGCTGCATTACACATCTAGATCTTGAGCTCTACTCTCCCCTCAAATTCTCCACCTTTGACATTGATTTCAATTGTGACGGATTCAGTTGCACGCACATATTGGCTTGAAGAGTTGAAGTACATGCCTTGGTCAAGGTAAGCATCACTGATATTTCACGACTTACTTACAAAATAACAAATACATTATCGAGATCTTGCTTATCTTTGTGTTTGAGCTCTGTATAAGCTTACTTACACTACAGCTAAATCTAGATCTAGCTGGATTTACTCGCTCTGCGTCCAGGAAGATCCCTTAATTTGACATAGATCTACAAATGCGAGATCAAAGCTTACAGTTACACTTTTTAGATCTAGATATCTAGATCTAGATTCTGGGTCTAAATTACTCTAAAGTGTACAGTTTAGCATTCTACAGAGGCACAGCCACAGATTGATTAGCCCATTCTGTTTTTTATTGTATATCTAGATCTAGATTCTAGATTCTAGATTAGAATGAAAGAAATTTAGGACAATAACTTATTCGTTGGAAATAGGGCCTAGCTGTTAGTAGTGTTAGTGTTATTCGTGAACATCAATTCGGCATGTCAAGAACACCTCTGAAAATTTTTTTGGTAAAGTGATCGGGTACTTAGGAGTCAAAATCACCATTATCAATGCTTTTTAGAGTTTTTTTTTGTTTTTTAAATTTTTTATTTTAGTCAGCGAGTAGTTGGGAATCACGAACACCATTATAAATCAATGCTGACAGATCCAAGAAAGGTCTAACTATATCTAGATCTAGATCTGGGTGTTACTCTCAATCTAGATTCTAGATCCAATTGGTACAGTAGGTCATTGATTTCTGCATCTAAATAGAAATTGCAGGGGGGTGGGGGGCATGTATTTTACATTGAGGCCCCTAATTCATTTTTCTACTCAAAACGTTACATATTTCCATCAACTATTTAATCTTTTTTCTTTTCATCAGATGCCTCGCAAATGAAAGTCCACGATGGGTCGTTTAACTCCCAATGCTAAGCGACCCCGTCACTTAAGAAGTAATGCCACCCTTGAGAATGAAAATCCGGCTGTGTCTGCATCACATGCATCTGCAGGTCCTCCCATGCCTGTTGATGTTCCTGCCCCTCCTCAGCCTGCAGATCTGCCTGTGCCAGATCATGTACCACCTATATCCAGCTGCACTACACAATACTTTACCAAAGGCCTTAAATTATTCTCCGGAAAGTTGTTTGGTGACCATGCAATGCCCATGTTGTCATGCCACAGAGACAGCAGCAATGTGTTGCAACAATGGTAAAATTAAATTGCAGCCGTATCCTGAACTACCTCCAGAATTCAAGCGACTATAATGTGGTGATTCTGAAGAATCGAAAAGTTTCTTATATCAGACATTACAATTGTGCCTTTCAAATGACTTTGTTTGGATGTAAGATGATTCGTGTGGATGGATGGAATCCTAATTTTTACATTCAGGGTCAAGTATGTCACTTGGTGGGACCATTGGAGCCTTTGACACAGGAGCCGCCTACGTTTTTGCGAATTACATGGATTCTGAGATGGATCAACTTCGTAGACAAATGTCTGTTTTGGACAGTCCTCTGTGTGAAGCTGTAGTTTTATTGGTTCAAACAGTATTGCCAGATCGTAATAAGTATGTCCATGAACTGAAGTCAGCGTATGAGTTTGCTAGGCGTAGACAGTTCCCAAATTTCAAAAGTGTCATTAGAGAGGATGCACGTCCTGCTAAGGAACACAGTAGGCGATATGATGCACAGGAAGCTCCAGAAATTATGTTAATGCCTAATAATCCTGTTGGACACCATGATATTGTCTTACACCAGAGAGATAATAATGTGCAGAGGATCTGTGAGCTACACCGAGCCTATGATGCTCTTCAGTACACAATACTTTTCCCTAAAGGAACAGATGGCTGGGATCTGCAATTAAAATTTAATTACAAACGGACACAGAATCAGTTCTATTGCTTTGAGTTTTTCACCCGGCATGGAAATTATACTCTCCAAGCGCGTCGGCTTTTTCAGCCATTCATGGTCAACGCTGAGTCGGAGAGACTGCAGCTTATAAGAGGAGAGCAATCAAGGCTAAGGGCTGATTCATACCCGAATCTTAAGGACTCGAAGGATTTACGCCGTCCTGTTTTTAAGCATGGAATGATGTATGTAGCTCTTCACGAACAGGAAACAGAAATTCAACAGTTATCTTAGCACCTGATAAGCAATCTAGAAACACTGTAAACCCGGAAGTTTTGTAATGGACTATTCTCCAAAGATGTTATTGTTATCAGATCTATTGGGATTACCATTTTAATTCATGTGAATTGTGAGTCACATTATTTTTACTCATGTATTATCATTTTATTTTCTTTCCGTTCATTGAACGGGTGATTATGCTTGTATACATATAAATCAGTCTGGTCCCAAAGTTTGCATTAAATACGGCTGCTTTTTAACAAGCTTCAGTATGCTCTTTTCATATAGTTTTTAGATCAGCTCTCCCTGGAGTCCAAGCAGCTTGTAGTTGACCTTCTTTTTCTTCCTCCTCCCATCAGGACTAATCTGTGACTCCTCTTTTTCAGACAAATAAAATTTGCTCTCTGTGGCCTGTGACTGAAACAGAAAAGGAAACAGATGTGGAAAGCTTACACAAAAATTACTGAATCTGTTATGCCCGTGAAACAGACTGATTCAAACATGTGAGATGAAGAGAAAATGCTAAATCATAAGGGAAAGTATGCACTTTTATACTGAATTTCTGCTTGTAAAATTTCAGTTTCGTTTCCCAATTGAATACAAGTACAGTGGAAAACGGTTGAACCGAAAATGGCTAAACTGAAAACAGCAGTAAACTCATAGAAAACAGGAGTCCCCAAATTTTTTCCTCTTTAGCTTTGTTAACAAACTAGCGCTAAACCGAAATAGCCCCATTGTTAAACCGAAAAGAAAATTGCTGGATTCAGTGGCCAGTCCACTGTGATTCTCCACTGGCCAAGTAAACTTACTGTACCATCCCTCCGTCCTCCAAAATATTTTTTTAAAAACCAAGCAGAGCATGCTTTGTTCTGAAAGATTGTACAGGCCTACATGGGAGCGGCAGCACTACAGGGGTAGGGGAGAGGGAGGGAGGTCTACAATCTCGCTGGTCCGAAATCAGACAGCAGCAGACAGACTTTTGGTGCATGGCCGGTTACCTTTCGTGTAAAATGTATGACATCGGAGAGACAACACGGTGTATAGAGACCACGGGCAGCGTATTTCATGGCATCGTGTACGGTAACGAGATCAGCAGGACGGTGGTTCTGTACTGTCCGTCCACACTCATGTTTTTCTACTCTGAGTGTTAGTCCACATTCACCTGCACATCCATTCTCCGTGTGTCCCCCGGCTGAGCAATCGCCCACCCTCATTATCAGTCAAAAACACACAGCAACGAAGGACATGTTGAGTCTTTTTTACTTACACACTTACTTAACTTGTCCTCTTCTAGTGTCTAGTGATTTGAACTACCTCTCTTGAAACTGGCATGTTTCAACCCTCCTATCGGTAAACCAAAACTCTTTCTAAACCGATAACAAACTCGCTGTCCCGCCGATTTCAGTTTAACCCTTGTCTACTGTATTTATTCACACAAACTCATGCAATCATTCATCATCAACCAAAATCTGCTCCTTCAACTTATGTTGAAACACCACCCTTAAAACATTTACGGCACAAAAATGGACATTATATTCATGAAAGAGATGTGATACCGGTATTATGTACGGTTGTTGAGCACTGATAATGAACATTTCATGAAACATACATGCAATTACCATTAGTTTCTCATGACATATACAATGAATTTACCTTTAATTTACCAAATTAATTCCTTACAATACCTCCCTGATTCCCAAATTTAATGAAAGGAAAATTTAAAAACTCATGTGTTATGAATAACTACCAAGGAGTGAGAGAGGTGAAATTTTCCAGATGTATTAATGTGTCTATATGTGGGAAACACACAGGTGTATGATTAAAGTAAGTTGTGGTTGAAAGTGACCTAGTTGGTGAGTAAACTTGACATAATTTGGTGAATTTGAGGGGGGAAAAAAGAAACTCACCCATTACAGGAATGAGCTGATAAAAACAGAGCAGTCAACTCCACATACCATGAAGTCACTTTAAATGATCTTCTTTTTGTGTGATGTTTTTCCTTTATCCCTTTCCCAATGCCTCATTTCCACATGGAAAAAACACTTAGCACGGCATCTTGGAATCCATCTTTACTCTTTGTGTGAGCTCATTTTGAAGACTGATAGAGGGGAAAAAAATGCTTAGCAGGGACTATTGTAGATGCGGTTAATGTTGTTGTTTTTTTTTCAACATGGTTAGGGCATTTTTGTGGGTGCCTGTGTGCGTTTATCTCTTGAGTTTCTAAAATGTTGCAGTAACCTCCCCAGTTATTATATAAAATCTTCCCATATCCTGTTAGTACTACATGTAGTTGGGAGGTTGGATCCAGCAATACGTGTGTAGTGTCTCATTGGGTTTGATATTTTTTTATCTTTAAGTTGACTTTCAATGATATATTTATGTTGACTTTCAATTTTCATTTCGATGGATCTAGTAATGAGTTTTTGCCTGTACTGATTGTAATTGAAACAGAGCAGTCTCTTTCAAAATGTTTCATATACCATCACTTTGAATGAATATATATTTTTTTTAAACAGTAACCCTTCACACACCCTAATACACATAGCCCTACACAAAAAATACCCCTTCCCCCTTTTAAAAAAAATCACAGTTCATAAACTTATGCCAAGCATGATTTGATCCATTGCACGATGTTATTTATTATGTCCCCCTGGACATCATGCTAAGCAATGTCGACTGTATTTGGAATCTAGACCTAAATTATTAGTGGGACCATAATTGTGAGTAGAAGGCTGAACATTGTGTCACGCATTACGGTAGTCACAGTTCCGATCAACTGTGTTGGTGGGCTGTCACCTGATCTAATTTAGCAAATCCTAAAGAGAAAAAAAAAACCTCACCAAAGTCAGGAATGAGCTGATAAAAATAGTCAATTAGACCTGAATCTGGATCTACACTACAGTGGGTCCATGATTGGGAGTAAAAAAATGAATGATGGAATATGCCCTGCATTACTGCAGCCAAAGCTCCAACAAATACCATCACCTGTGTTGGTGGTGTTGTCCCATAAATCTAAATTTAGACCAATGGTTCACAACATATGGCAATCCCCCCATTCACAACAGATGGCAATGCTGTCCCCCACCCCGCCATTCTGGGAGAAGGGGGTGTTTGCAAAAACAGACAAAATGGGGCAATGAGGCAATGCCATACAAAAAAATACAAAAAAACTTGAAAACTTGAATTTCCTTGACTCTGTTCCTCCTTTTTCACTTAATTGCATGACATGAAATGGTATTGGCTACCACAAACAATGATGCACTTACTATTTTGTTCTTTACAAATTTTGGGAGTTCTTCATCTTCTGTCCAAAGTTCCTCTCTCCTGGCTTGCAACTGAGAACCATCCTCAAATTCAATCTGATATAAAAAGAGTAATGCACTGAACACCACAGCTTTATTTTAACTCGTGTGCAGTTTGCAAAAGAGATATGGGACACCTCAGGGAAATGGTCCTCAGTTTTGCAGTCATGTGCTGCTTGGAAAAATAATATTTTATAGATTGAAATGTATCAGAGAAGCTTACTGCACTGCCAATCTGCAACAATATTTTAAATAAAAAATGGGATTCAAATTTAATTGAAAATTCCACTTTGGATCAATGCTCAGGTAAACTTGTTTAACATTTCTCTGAAGGTATGGCATAATATTCAATCACAAAGTCTTCACTGTGGGCTAATTCATACAGACAGCTAATATATGCTGTAACTTGGATGTAGAATGTGCTCATGATCTCCACTGATAGCACAATACAAAACTATCAGAAACATGATGAAGTTATTAAGCTTAATGGCTTAATGAAAGTTATGGAACTGAAACTGGATTTAGAGGATTGGCAGACAGAATACACCCAAGGAGATGTTATGAAACTGATGCACAATATGACATATCATCATTGCAGGTGTATAAATGCGTAAGCCCAAAAATTTTCAAACAGACAGTTTTTGGATAAAATCACTCTCTGGAAGAGAGTGCAAATTGAAAAATCACAAGCATTTAATTATAAGCATTTTTTAGAATAAGAGCACCCACATGCGGGATGTAATTATCCTATTACTAATATTGTTAAACACAGTCTCCAATATTATACTGTCCGTTCTCTTTCATGCTGTTTCTGTTTGCTATTTACATAGTGCAGGTTGTGCTGATCACAGCGGTTTCTGAATTCTTAAAATCAGATGATAAAATGTTATTAATTTTTAAATGCAAAATTCTGCAAAAATGGATTCCATGGCCACTTAAATAAATTACTATATAAGCCTTATGATTGCGCAATAGTTTTTATCAAATTTTTGTCAGGAATTTCACAGCTTTAAAAGGCCAGGACTTCTTAACCCTAGTCCTGCGGGAGGCCACAACATTGGCCGCAACACGCGAGGCCATTATTTTGTCCGACACGCTTAACCGCGGGAGGCCACATTTTTGTATAGCAATGGTGCGCCTCGCGCTTTGTTTATTCGGTTGCCACGGCTGTCTTTTTTTTTCACGTTTTTTTTTTTCCACACTATTTTCGCATGTTTATCTATCCTGTCACCCCTACTAACAAAATGGTATCGTCCGATTATGTTTATTACGATGCAACTATTCGTAACTATTCGTCATACTCATGTAATAGTACTGACGGTCTGAAGTTTGAACTGGGGAAAATCTTGGGGAACTTTTACTTTGATGCTGGTTGTCGTCCACATGTGAAATGAGAAGAAAGGGGCCATGTGCATATTTAAGATGCCGTTCTACGTCTGTAATTATAAATTCCCATGTAATACTAGGGCATGCTGCATTAGGACGTCTGTCGGTAGGTTTTTCATCAGGGAAGACTGGGAGAAAATGAACGACTTTGTTGTTGGTCGTTGTCTTTATTTGATGTGGTAATTAGAGAGATATTGTGTTCCTTTGGTTAAACCGCTTTTCAGTACATGTATGACTGTGCTCTACGATCTGGAAATCAAATCTCTCGCTAAAACTAACATTATAGTAAGTGGAAGCTTTACATAGTAGAGGAGGGAGAAGGCAATGCCACGATACATGTGGTTAGTAAATTAAGCGAATGGCTTAAAAAATAATTTGTTCACCTGAATGGCCTGACTTAGGGACAGAAACAGCGCAGAGGTCTTGGGAAAAAGATAAAACGCGTGTTAAACGGCATGTAAATGCAGAAAATTCTTGATTTGGGGCCTTCCATTTCACAATAAAACTTAAAGGATATCATCCCAAGTACTTTATCCATATATCATAGGGGTCACTTACGATCTATCCACCACTATTGTTGTTATTGCGTCCTAAAGTATATGCGATACACGTGTTCACAAGGACCCGATTGACCCGACCGCCGATGTTATCGGCAACACACGAACGATCGGCTGACTGGCAGCTGGCAGCCCGCACGGGGCGTTACGTGGACGGGTTCACTCATCGTGGGACAAGGGTTAATTTTTTATCCAACTTTAAAAATTCAAAACCTGGCTTGTTTCAAATTTGATAGGCTTTCATTCAATACAAAGAAACTTATTTTTGTTGCTTCCTTACTCCATACTGCTGGGAATGGCGACTTTTCATGATTTTTACAAAGATGACAGAATTAATAACCTGCCTGCGATTAGAGATATTATTTAACATATACATATGAACAGGATAAGGGGCCAAAAACCTTTGAATCCAAATCCATCTTGTACTTCAAATGATTAATTACAAATGCCCTTACTGTGTACAAATCTTGAACATTGATTCTCCGGAAAGTTGCTCCATATGTGTCTCCATCAATCCACTTAATACAAACATGCTCGCCTTTCTGAGGGGGTCCATCTTTCACACAGTCCTTGCCCTGAGAACACATATCAGACAAATTTTCACAATCAATACCACCCCTTTTAAGAACTTCAATAAATGGCAACTGATTGCCCTTTATCTCTAGGATACCTAAGGCTTTTCTGCTACTGGAAATGCAAAGCTACTCTTAATTGATGGTTTTGGTTTACTACATTAAGCGATGGAATTCAAGCTGACAAAAAGTTGCTACTTTTGTGACATGATACTCCATGGAAAATGAACAATTTATGTCTCACTTAGTGAACATCACAATTAAATTCTTGGTTGAAGACCTCATAATTAAGCAACACTTACCCTAATCTATGGTTGTGGGTCATATTTTTCTTCTGTAATCAGGCAACCACTTGGGTCTGTGGCTGTATGCATGAACCTGGTGTAAATCCATCAGTTTTGCACCACAATGCAGGCTTATAGTGCATACAGCCACTTCAGTGTAAACTCAAATTTACTCAGTATGCATTAACTAAAGTTACACCTACCTTTCCCTGCGCATCAACTGCCACTTACCGCTTTAACCAACCTTGACATTGTGCATGCACATAATTTTGTATTGGCCAATCCCTTCCTCGAGAAAACAATGCTGATCAAAATAAAACTAAAAGATCGAAGGTGAGTAGAAATTCAATTTTTTTCCTTGGCTGCCCGTGAAGTCCCAGGTTGGAATAAAATATCAGTTACTTTCTTTCTAGCAGACACCTATATCGCAAGCTAGTTACGCATTGTGTAGCTGATTTAGTTGTCCTCGGAGAAAGTGTAAAGTTATGAAACCCTTTACGCATGCCTATGCAAATTCATGCATACTGGGTAGCGTTTTGCACCGGTGCGTAAGGCCTATATCACAGCGTAACTAGTTATGCATAGTTCATGCATACGGCCATTGATTTTTGAAAATTAATGTATTCTCCCATATGTAATGAGAACCAAGATCATCACGTCAATTGTGAACAAAAGTCAACAGACAACTGATAATTGTTTGGTTTGCATGCATTCTGCTATCATGGGTTGTATCTGACCCAGACTAATCATACAGCGATATCTTTTTTCATCGTGCAGTCTGCAGCCATGGGATTGGGAAGGTTCATTATTTTTGTTATATTCCCAAGTCTTGGTCGGTGGAGACCAACAACGGCAGATTAAGAAGGTTCATTAGTTTTGCTCTATTCCAAGTCTGGGTCAAAGGCGACCCAGAATGCATATAGGAACAACCAACCATAGATTAGGAAAAACTCCTTCCTTTGTTAGGAACCATATGCTTATTGTGGCATAGATTATTTCCTTTCAAGGACTGATGATGCATCAAATAATATTACAATAGTCATACCTCAATATCTTCAGGAAGTAAGTCTTCACTGTATGAGCCATCATCAAAGTCAACCTCATAGAGTCTGTGTCTGACCACATCAATGATTTTTCCCCAATAGAATCTCTTATTTTTATGCTTTGCGACAACTCGGTCACCCGTGTTCAGGTCTGACAGTTCCTCCTGTTGTCTTCCTTCTGATCTGTTGTTAGGGTTCAAGTGTTTATGGCAGGACACATATATAGGTATTGGCCAATCACTAACTTCAAATCTGATACCTGCAGCAAAGGCACAAGTAACATGAAATGATTTTGTGCAACGGCCCTGCGAGCACTGAACGCATGCTGTTTGGTGAGTACTGCCTTGCAGTTGCATTGATGAGCACAAGCTGCATCTCTGAATTTGAAAAGAAAAGGGGGAAGGGGGAGTGCCAATTGATAAGAAGAATCAAATGCAGGAAAATGTAAAAGAACAAATTTAAAAATATGGATGACTATCACTATCGGGTATGACCTGAAGTAACTATGAAAAACATGTCACAGGCCTGAAGTGTGTTTCTATGGTACTTTTACCAAGAGGTGCCACTTAAACCTTTGCCGTACATCGTTAAAAACTATGCATGGAGTACGTCGTGATGTCAAATCAACACCACACTCCTAAAGAACAGTTTATTAGGTTACCTTCTTTAAAAGTATGGTGTCTGTCATACTCCAGAATGTATAAGTAGGGATATGACAATAAAATCCTCTTTAGGAGTGTGATGTACCTAAGGATGTTTGACAGGGTATGATGTTAAACTCCTACAATAAAATCTTCCTTAAAGTATGGTGTCTGTGAGACATGTAGGTAAGAATAGTCAAAATGTATGTGCATTGATGAGCACTATCAGCTTAGAACTATGGGCAATGACATCGCTGAGGAATACCTGGAATTTCAAGAAAAAATTCCCCCAAAATAAGACAATTACAAACTTTTTGATTGCCTCTGGGTCCATTAGACCCACGACATACGGCGATGGTTGAGCAGGCTTTTACAAAACTCTGCATTCCTTCATACACAAGAAGAAGAATGAAAATACTATTTACAAACATGAATAATCAGGCTGGAGTTGGCTGGGAAAAAACTTCATGGTGATTGTTTTCTACAATTTGATCTGGCCTTTTGACAGTTGCCTAATAATAAGTCAAATGGCACGGGATGTAAATGAAACCTTGTGTTAGCATATGCTAGAATATCATACGTTCAAAATTGCAATTATTTGTAGATATGATGAAAGGTGGCCTAGCTATTTCCAAAAGTCTGACTGAATAAAAGATGACAATAATCTTATAATCAAGTAACTTATATGTACAAAGTTTACAATACAAAAGATGATGATAACGTTATAATCTTAATGTCCAGGTAAATTATATGTGCTTAATTTTACCAATTTGTATCTGTCTGTGCTTATTTTGGAAATGTCTATAGGTGCCCTTTCTCTGACTTTGAGAAATGAAGCTTCACCAATGGCCAGAGCACAAATGATGTGGGCCCAGTTTCCATCACTGGTTTGCTTCAAAGCCCCTCCATGTAAGCAACACAATCTGCAGATCTAAGGCAAAAAATGAAATGTTGAAACAATGATTTCACCAGTTTGGACTAATATAAAACTAGATACATAGCTGCCAAGTGTTGAAAATCAAAATAAGGAACAAAGCTGGGGTCCAGGGGCTGCCCAAGCCCAGGCAAGGTACGCGCTTTTGTTGGGGGGTAAAGGGGGGCAACGACCCCTTTCTGAAAACAATTTTAAGCCAATTTTTGAGGTGAAAAATGATCTAGATCTATACTTGACTAGTTCTTGATATCTAGATCCACAGATTCTAGAATCTCTAGTGAAGTTCAAAGCATGTGGCCCGTTACGATTACAACAAAAATCAATATCGACACTCACAAAATACCTCATATCATTAGTTAATTTTTTTATTCTTCCTTATTAACATGCTAAGCGCTGAGTACTTTAGCGTGGCTAGCCCTATCCTAACTTCCGACGCATAAGAGCTTTTTTCCAGTTTTTTTTTTAAAAAAGGCCAACTTTTTTTATTTTTTAGGCCAAATGTCAAAATACGGATTTTTTGGACCATGAACGGACTCAAGGCCCGAAATACGGACTTGTTCCGTAAAAAACGGGACGCTTGGCAGCTATGTAGATACATGCCCACATTTTAATCAAAATATACCACAGGACAGAAACCACTGAGACATCCAACTCTAAAGTTGAAAGTAATTTTACCTCTCATACTGGGCATTCTCGATGAGCTACTTTATAGCAACACTGATCGCTCCGCCTGCGATTAGACAATTTCCCCTTCGCTTCACAGTGATCAACGAGGGGCAAAAATGGACAGTGAATGGAGGTCGCTGTTTTATAAAGTGTGGTCCGATGTTGTTATGCAACCTTGTTGAATGAAACTTGGCAACCAATAATAAAAATTATTAAACTTTTGTTTGGAGTTTGAATGAAGTCAATCAAATCATTAGTAGTGGTATTTTTAGTTTCATTTTCCATTCAAGTGCTTGGATTGCCCAAACCACTTGGAGGAGGAATTTCATTCAAACGCTGAAAAGTAGCTTAACATTTGTATATTTGAGTCATTGCAAAATAAGAACAGCCCAAATCTACCTGTGATTGTACCCTGCTATGAACTGTCAATTAAATTGTGACCAATAATGGTATCTTAGAGGTTTAAAACACATCATTTCATAAAGATAAAGAATTTACTATTCGATTTTGGGCAATAAAAATGCGAAGATCGTTTTTTTTTCACTTTAAATCAGTTTATTTTCTTTTCGAGGGTTTTTGTTGTCCGTGTGTGCACACTGTTATTTCGTGGATCTATTTAGATAATTACATGCTGTAAAAGTGCATGTGGCTGTTCCAACAGTCGCATCTTCACCAATAATAAAGAAATTAGGCTGAAAATCGGTATTGCCGTGGGCTAAGGTGCATTACGGTCGATATTAATGAGTTTGCGTCCGACTTTTTGTGTGCACAATGACAAAAACAATGGCCATTGTTAAATCAAGGGCACTAATTCTAATAAACTGAAACAAAAGAAAGAAATGTGTACACATGACATATCACACAACTTCGATGTGACCAACAGCTTTCCTTCATTGAGTAGTATTCAGTTTTGCACATTTAAATAGCTATAGGCAGTTTAAAAACTATACTTTGGCAGGTAGATTTGGGCTGTTCTTATTTTGCAATGAGTCATTTCATGAACTTTCTCAGTGAAATTTTTATGTATCAAGTTTTTAAAAACGCCTACTAAACACAACCACTTATCGTTCGCCCATCCATCTTAACAATTTTACCAACAAAAAACAGAGTTTGGAGGCCTGTTTTCTATCCACCATATGCCACACTTAAAAAATTTCCAAAATTCAAAAATGTATGTATGCTTGTGACAGCAAGCTCTATATACCCAGGCAGTTTTTATGGTTAAAGCAAAAATTCAGATTTTAGATTAGCATTGCTATATTGTATGTAATTGGTTTTCAGCAAAATATGTGGATGCTTAAAGGATGGCATAAGTACATGTAAGTCAATTTGACAGTTTCTGACAAGTGCATTTCTCTCAGAATTAGCTTCATACAGAGACTATTTCTGGATTACTGCGTACGTGAAATTGGACTTGATGCTCACGAAAATTTAAGAAACAAGTACAGGCATACCTTTCTTTTTTTTTGTATAAATGTGCCATGTGAATTTTTCTGCCTCTGACCTTTTTGTTTTTTAGTGTGACCCTTTTTCTTCAAAGAAGAGGCCACAGTTTTTTCCCTGAGGAATGTAGAATTTGCGACCCATTAAGAAGACATTCAACTTACAGCGTAATTATCCTTTTCCTGCAATCTGCAAGCATTACAGGTCCAATTGATGGCTGACACGTCCTGGCATTCTCCATAACAACCTGAGGAGTACAGCCATAAAGAGTGGTGTTCCACTATCCAAAATGTTAATTTTTCTTTATAAACGAGATGAAATATGGAATATCGTCGTCCGCATGATAAAACCTCACAAAGCCGGTTTGGGAAATTTTACAGGAGAAGGAAAAACCGGATTTATTTCCAAACCACAGGTCGCACGTTCTTGAAAATTTCTCACTAGTATACCTTTGCTCTTTCTAATACACTGCCTAATGTTTCACCCTGATGATTTTGATTACAGTTATGTTTTAGATGTGTAGCAGGTTTGATGACCCGAAATCCGCACGATAAAACCTCCTTATCCTTAAGGCGGTTTTATTGTGCGAATTTCCCCTCTCTCACTGGCCACCAAACCTCTTTATCCAGGCTTGTCTTCGTTTTGCCATTGTGAGGTCTAGTTTTCGAGGGCAAATCAGGTGTGTACCGGACATGGATGAAGTTGTATAGCGGCAGGAGGGATTAAAGTGATTTTAGGAAAAGTGGAGAAATATTATTTTGGAGAAAGTGGAAGACGGGTAACCGCAATGAAGTAAACTAGAAGACGTTAAAGACTTGGAATATGGACACATAAAAACATTAAAAAACGTACAAGAACAATTATTTATATTGCAGGAATTAAAAAGATTGTTTATCAATAAAAAAAAAAAATTTTTTAAAGGAAAAAAAAAAGTGCAGACTTTC
This sequence comes from Onchidella celtica, assembly GCA_963931925.1. NCBI lineage: Eukaryota > Metazoa > Mollusca > Gastropoda > Systellommatophora > Onchidiidae > Onchidella > Onchidella celtica. Next base: position 45,565,608 of record OZ007571.1, read on the forward strand.
TCTTTCAGCATTTCAGGAACATTCTTTCCTCTGTTCCCTTCATTCATCCATTCCATGCTTTACCCTTTTTTTCCTCCTTCCTTCCGCCCCCCCCCCCCCTTGATATTCTTCCTCTTATCGTGGTCTCATCTCCCGGCCCTGCCCTCCTTTGAGCCGTTATCCCCTCGTCCTGTGACACAAACCCCCCCCCCTCGCTTTCTCTCTCTTCACCCATCTCCATCTCCCCCCCCCCCCCTCTCTCTCTCTTTCTCACCCGTCCGCCTTCCTACTTTTCTCTTTCTTTCTCTTTCGTTTTTTCGCTCTCACATTTTATCTCTCTTCCTTCACCCAAACACTGTCTTCGTTCTCCCTGACTTCCTACTTCTCTCTCTCTCTGACGTCTCTCTCTCTCTCTCTCTCCTCTCTCTCTTTCTCTCTCTCTCTTTGTGCGCTGGAAATGTACTGCTGAATGCACGGAGTCACATCCCACTATAGTGTGACTCTTCTCTAAATACGTCTGCTCCATGACTGTAGCTCTCAGTCTTGAAAGCTGAGAAGAGCACAGCCGCCGATGTACTGGATGTACTTTCTGTAGCTTCAAGTTAACAGACACATAAGATGCGAATTCACTTGGCATTAGCTCTCCTTCCACCCATTGCCACAAAAAGCATTCCACGTCATCTTTATTGGCCAGATCGTAGATTGATAAGTCGTGGATATACGTTTGTTTTTGTAACATGAGGCCAGTGCATTTAGACCTGGAGCGAGGTGCTTTGCCTGCAAATCCATCGTTGTCAATACAACATCCCCATGCACAGCAAGTAGTTTTTCATGGGTTTTAGAAGTCTGTGCATCATCTGCTCTTATGAGCCTTCCATGTTACCTCGTCGTAGGACACACACGTGTCGCACTGACTTAGCGGTGTTTGAATATGGCCAAAATCTGGGACTTGAAAGTATGTTTTCAAAAAGTCTTTGGCTCACAGCCTGTTGGTCCATCTCTCTGCGGCGTTCCACATAAGTTCGATAGACCTCAGCCACAATTCTAAACTGACATTCCAGGCACTGCTTTTTGATGAACCTATGACATGGTGGGAAGGCATCGTTGACAACAACTGCAGGAATCCCTCTATGCGAAAGTCTTAGCTTTCTTTAGCTCCGTCATGGTGCAAAGTGCTTGCAGATCTCAGTGTCCAGTTCCTCACTGACCATCTTCCTGTGTGTTTACTACCATAACGGCACACACTTGTTTCTGTATGGCTTTCAAATTCAGATGATACAGCAGCGTCCTCCTCCTCCAGTCAGATGTTTCAGAATTGCAAGAAGATGTGGCGGCCATTGTTTTGGTCTTCCATGACAGTTCCCAGAAGTAATCGATGAGTTGCTCCGGATCTTCATCCGTGACTTCCTGTCAAGAGTCTGTTAAGTATGCATGCTTATTTCTCTCCTTGCGCATCGCCCTGGAACTGCCTGCAGCTTGTACGTCTTTGATTCTTTAGTAAGCTTCTTTCCAGTGTACTCTTTGCCATTTGCACGCCATGACAATCATTTTGCTTGGTTGAAGGTAATCTTTTGTTTCACTGGAATGACCTCTGTAGTTGAGTTAGAAGGATTCCACACCGATCTATTCATTATTTGTTTCACACACTACATCTCATGGGCTGATTATGTCATTCTCTTGATCAGTTTGCCGTTCCCACGCTGGTTCAGTGCCAGAGTATAGACTTTCCTGTTCCTCTTCCTGTACAGCGACAGTGATACTCACTTCTTGCTGGTTGTCAGGGGGCATCTTGCAGTACATTCACATTCTCTTGATGAGCCTCATCACTTTGCAACATTCGTATGTCCTCAGAGCACGTAAAGCTTACTCAAACGACACTTAATGGAAGGATAGTCAGTTAATTCTTCATCACTGTTGACAGGCCATTGATAGTGGAATCATTTCAGACTCGTTCCATAGGACAGGTGGTCCAGCTCTGGCATTTCCCTTTGGACTATCTTTGCCACAGCGTTCTCAGAGTTTTGGTATGGCAATGGTGGAGCATTAATTTGATTGAGAAATTGTAACCTCAGTTTCTCTCAAAATGTCTTCTCCTCTTTGTCTTTGAAGGTGAACAAGGTACTTTCGATAAGCTAGAGCTGGCTTTCATTTCTGCTACACTAGCTGATCTCCGTCTCTTTAATGTTGGTAGAGATGGAGCGTTCCCGTCTTTCAGCCGGCATAGTTCCGCTGGTGCTCAAGCAGTGGCACCTTCCAGCGACAGCATTCTCAAGAGTTTTGGTTTCGCGATGACAGATTATTTGATTTTGGTTTTGTTTACATTTCTTTTGACAAAATAGGTTGTATGAATATACAAAATCAAAGTCCGGCTATGTTTGTAGTGAAACAGCCAAATTGTCCGTGCAAATTGCCATTGGAAACTTCAAAATATCAAGGGTCTATCATGGGCAGTTAGTATTTAAGTGGCCCTACGCTCTTACAAGGAGGGAGAGGAGGTTGAAGCCAATGGTTAAGAATGTACAGTGGTTGGGGGGGGGGTGGGGGGAGGAAAGCTGTTCGAGCATGAATGACCTCCTTTGTTATGAAGTCGACATGTCACATCGACATGAGTTGTAAATGTGAAACGAAAGAAGGTGAGAATGTTGACTTATCTACATTTGCCACCGTCGGCGAACTTCAAAGTGGCTTGACGCGACATTGTGTAAGGGGATTAAAATAATTATGATTATTGTCTACTTCTTTGAAGTCCAATTGGACCCCGAGACAGACATAAGGGAAGAAGGGCCCACTTGTTGTCTAACAATAGAATGTGTAATTGCCATCCCACCAACTGCAAAAGAAATTACTCTCAAGATTTAAAATGATAATAATAATAATAAAAATAAGAAGAAGAATATCCGTGGTATGTAGTGAAATAAAACAGCACAATGTCATTAACTGTCTTTTATCCTTTTGAAATGATTTAATATGTGATTCATGCAAAAAAGAAATCTATTGCCAGGGAGCGGTAACAGTCAAATAGAAGAAAGGGGGGGGGGGGGGGGGGATTTGCTATTAAACATCTGTAAACACAGGCCAGTAACAATGACCAAAGGCTTAGTGGGCTATTGTGCACAACCAGCTAATTACTGGCCCCAAAGCACCAACAGTCTTTTGTCAGACTGTCCTCAGGGGCGGCGCTAAGGATTTAGGAGTTTTTATCATGCGGACATGAAGGCGGGCCAAACGCTTGACCCGCATGATAATACCTGCTAAAGAGTTAGTGAGGTTTGATCGTACGCGTTCTGTGGCCGTGACGGATAAGGAGGTTTGCGGCCGAAACTTTGTTATTAAAATTTTCACACTTAGGAATTGAATTTCTTTCTAATATTTTGTGAGGGGATGGAGAAGGGTCTGAACAATAAATTTTCACAAAAAAACGATTTTCGCCAAAAATCGACTTTGTGAGGTTTTATCATGCGCGCGATGATATGTAATTTCATTTTTAAAAGCAGCACTATGATTACAATGTATTCTGGAAGAGTTATCCTATTCATAAGTTTTAAAACTAAATCTACTTGGGGCTCACTCTAGGTACACAGTGCAATGTTAGCGATGCCTTTTTAAATTTTATACAGCATAACATGGTTAGAATCTGAAGTTACTGACATCTGTTTGTTTTGGTGCTTTCCGGCAGTCTGATACATGCAAACAGTTTTTAATGTTATACAGGTGTCCCTTGCAGTCTTCTATCACTGTATCAGCTCCACTTTTCTGCTAACTCAGAATTAAATTGGTAAATTGGTCACTCAAACGTAAAATTGCGTCAAACAAATCGTGCATTTACAGATTTCAAAATTATTACCCCCATCCCGACCGATCACCCAAAAACATTGCACTAAGACCATTTCAATGTTTACCTGCTGAAATCTTAGTTGGACAAGACGTCATAAATCTATGCAAAAAAAAAAAATCCCAATAAATTCTCGACAAAACCTGCCGCTGTTCATACATTTTGGATTTGGCCTAAAGGTTTGAAGGGGTCTTTCTTTCGACCTGCTGAAGGTTCTTAGATTTGGAGATTTGAAATAGTAGAGAAGTAATTTTTTGAGTAGGCTTTGCATTGCTGATTGACCACCTCTGATCCTTTTTTTTTTTTCACAAAGGCCCATGACATCATCATTACCTGCGGTTGTTTTGAACTGAAAGGCCTAGAGCGATGTACCCAGTCATGAACTGTTAAACCTAGGCCTATATGTGCTTTCTTTTGTTAGTTGCAGAACATAGTTGACATCAACAAAAGAAGTGGAGAGGGAACGCACAAATTGGGACGAGGGTAGTGAGCAGATGTTGGCTTTGCATGACGGGGGGGGGCACGATGCGGGTTGTCTCACTTAGTATAGTAATAAAATAACATAGCTGCCCTAAAGTGGCTGTTCAAAATATCTCTGATTTTTACTTCTGTTTTTCGCTGGGGGAGATGAAGCCTAAATATTTGATAAACTGCTGAATTTTAAACAACAGAACAAATCCAGCTGTTGCCAGTCCTTTCAAAACAAATAAAACCACAAAACAACTCTTAAAATATCATTTGACTTATAAGCTGGGTGAATTTTTTTGTTTACTTACTTGCATGAACACACACATTGCATTTGCTGCATTGTAAAAGAGTGCTGAGTCCATCATCATCAAGTAACGTGTAATCACAAAATGGCACTTTGTTGGAAGCACTCACAGCAAATGATGCTTCAGGAATCATAGGAAGTGTTCTATCAGGTATTGTAGTATCACTTAGGGCATCACCAAACATATGTAACTCTCTCTCTGGCTGCATACATTTTTAAAAAAAAGGGGGGGGGGGGGGTAGGGGGCGATTAGAAACAGTTGCAAAAGACTGTTGAAACTTACAGAATACATATATTGATATGTGACTAGTAATTGTGGCCCTACCTATTTTTGTGTCACATGCTTACAAGAGCTGCAAATGACCCTGTTCAGACAGAACCAGTCTGCTTGAGATTGATAGAATTTAAGACTCGATGTATAAGCGACCGCATCCTCCAACTTTTGAAGAATCCGGATGCCGTAGCCCCTACCACACTGATTTTGGGATTTTTTTTTTTGCGAGAATTCTCCCTTCAATGCTACTGCATTCGGACTCACCGTTCGTTGTCCATTTATTTCGTTTCATGCGGGGTTTGGCGGACGTGAGGTGATAACTTTTTGAGTTACGGGACGCAAAGGGAAGTCACTCCGCCATACCAATTCAGTCGTCAGTCAGCAATCAGCAAGTAAACATGGCAGAAAGGACAGTAAGTGACTTTAATTTTGTTGTCATCCCCAATATAACACTCCCACGGTCATACAAAACAAACCAGGACAGAAACAGTGTCAACTTTTTTTTGTTATCAAATTTTATTTCATGGCAGCCTCATTTCAAAGAAGTTTTTCAGAAATTCGAAAACCATGTATATTTAGAAAATTAAGAAAAAAAAAAGTATCTGACATACACTACTTGTAATATATTTGTGTTAACCCCTTTGACCCCATAGTGACGTATCTGGTACGTCACAAAATTGTGCAATTTTTGCCGGTGTGCCGTACCAAGTACGTCACGGAAGTTGCGATACTCTGGGTTCCCAAATACCATGTAGACGTACCAGGTACGGCATGCTAAAACTGCTCTACAAATGCTTTGTATTCAAAGCTATGGACGATTACGGGCGAAATTCTGAATCAGCATTGAATTTTATGCATACTCGACTCCAGTTTTTGGAAATTTCTTTACTGCTAGCGCTTCATCAGAGCAAATAATCTTCGATCAGTTGCGTTCCTCTCATCACTGTCGATTTGATCGTAACTTTGTGACCTTGTATAGTGCTTGAGATGAAAAACAATGGCATATTTAGAAACTACATTCAATTTCCTTTCAGAACATGTATACTTTTGTGGGGATAACTGTACAAATAAACTGATCATAGTCAGTTTTAAAACATAATCTTAACAACTGCTCGCACGCTGTCGTACTGGCGAACCAAAATCGCTAAAAAACCTGTCGTACACAGGAATGCAAAACGCGTCGTTGCGAAGGGGTTAAGCAGGACGACACATAGGGTGTTACATAGAAACCAAACAACGTGCTTGCTACAGGGATATAGCCATGTTTTTTTGTGCAACCTTGAACTCTGACAATTTCAATATGCTATGTTGCATTTTACATAATTAGAACATGCCATACATTACATTCCCTTTTTTTCTTTGTAAAGAACTTTAACACCTAATTCAGGAACAATAATAAGGCTAATAATGCTAGGCATTGATATAACAATAACACATTCACTCTATCTAAATTGCTCTCATTACTTAGTTTAAACATTATTATTCCAAAATGATTTTGAATAATGCATTTATTAATGTTATCATTACCGGTACCAATATTTATTATTTATTTATTTAAAACAATTCTTTTCATACCTTTAAGCAATTTACTTTTTTTTAAAAATTGAATAAGAAAAAGGTTTGTTTAAATTAAATAAAATGCATTCACGAGCCTGTCACTCTGAGAAACTGTGTAAGAATTAAAGTTAAACTCTGTAACAAATGTAAGAACAAATGTTCATCATTATCATTAGTCTAATAATGCGAACAGAAAATTTAAGACTCGAAACTTGAGGTTTGTATCCAATGCAGAAGGAGTTCCGAATGCGTTACATGCTAAAGAGGGTTTATTCTGAGGGGTTTGAAAAAAGATGGGGCTAGGTTTTTAGTTTTTGTTTTTTTTTGGGGGGCGGGGTTCTAAAGAAAGGGAAACAAGTGATTCATGGCATGCTTCGCTTTCTCTTATGTATCTCTCTTCCCTCTCATCTTGATTTCTCTGCATGAGAAACAACTGAAGAGAACACGTACATAATTATTATATGACAATATTCGGATCCGCACCCACACCCTTTCGCTCCCGAATCACACGTCTAAACCCTTTCGCCACGCAAGTGAGTTAACAGATTATTGGTAATCATTTACTAATACTCACAGTCAGCACCCTTGACATAAATTAGGGAAAGTTACCGACCTTGTTAATTTGCATAGTTTTTAAAAATTATGAATCGGCTTAGTAGCGAAACAATACGATTTCAGCTGCTCGGAGATTGCATGATCTGAGCTAATATAGGGCCTACTTGAGTGTATGTCAATTGCCAATGACTACCCCAGCCCCTTTTCGCCTGATTAGTCAATCTGACTACCGCCCATTGATACAAACTGACTAGAACCTCACGCCCCAGGTCCATCTGACCATTCCATGTGTTGTGAGTTTAAAGTCATGAACACCATACCAAGTTTCGTTTCAGCAAACCTTCGCCAGTCGTGCTTTTGGTAAATTCTGTTACTGTGAACTCTCCCCAGCAAGTTTCCAAATGGCAGCTGTTTTCGGATTTTGTCTCAGATTTTTGTTCTTTGTCTTTTTGATTATACTATTTTCCTTGGCAAGTGTGTTACAAATGTTATTGTGAATAATTGGTCATAAGGTCTGGAACAATGTGTAACGGTGAGCTTTACTTAACTCTCACCCTGCGCGGGGCGGCAATAGTCGGTATTGACTTGCAAGCGCTCACGCCGCACGGGCGGCAAAAGTCGCCCAGGTCAAACTGACCGCGCCACGCGCAAGCCCTATTTTCAGGCGTTGGGTCACTGACCTTTTTGAGACGTAACCACCGTGTTATTGTTCACTGTATCTCTTCTAAATCAAACGCATTGTGACATGGACATGTTAACCAGTGAACCACTGGTCGGAATCACAAAGACTAAGCTTTCAAAGGCTCTCCCCACACTTTCAAAAGATGTAACATCGACATGCGAACTGTTGCTCAACAAATTTGCAATATTATCTCATTTTCTCACAAGCTGACTATTTTGATGGGCGTCTCGAGTGGTAAAGGCGTGACAGGGAGAATTGGGACAGTGGAACAGACACAGCATGTACGTTTGGAGAACCAGCGTGAGCGGCACTATTTATTGTATTCCTGCGCCAAGCATGCGCAAACAATGAATGGTGAAGCAGAGAGAAAGACAATTTACATCAAGCATCAAGGAACCATCGACTATGTCCCTTAGACCATTATTGGCAGTAACTCGTATGTCTAGCCCGAATACGACATCTCCCCTTTTAGGATAAAGACGCAACAAATAACTCTTTTCAACTTGAACCACCAATAAACTAAATTAATCCAGCAGAGCGTCCTCTGACTTTTATGCTTCAGCACACAGTATCTGTTTTCACTTCGAAACGACGATGTGACTTCCTGCATAGCGTCACTGAATAAATCAAAAGTCACTCACCAAGCCATCCTTGGTTACTTATGATTATGGTATGTAACTTTACTGGTACCGGGCTGGTTTGTTGACCTGGCGACCAAACCTGGTTACATATGGCTGTGGCGACTGCGTCGGCGGCTGCTCTGGCGGTGGCTGCCCCTGCTGCTGAAGCGGTTGCACCGGCTGCGACGTTTCACTGCCTGTAGGTTGTACGGACATCTTCGGGTCGTCTTCGTTGATCTGCATCGACATCTTCGGATTGTCTCCGTTGATTTGCATCGACATCTTTGGGTTGTCTACGGTGATCTGCTCGGACGACGTACGTAACCTTATGTGCTTGCGGTTACGCCTCAGCCTACCCTCAGGTGTCTGAACGAGGTAGGATCTTGGAGCACACTTTTCAAGGACTTCGCCTGGCTTCTTCCAGCCTTTCTCTCCATCCTCCTTCATGAAGACGAGGTCACCGGGTTTAAGCTCTGGCAAGCTCCGTGCTCTTTGGTCAAAGTACTGCTTTTGTGACTGCTTTGACTTTTCGTCACTCTGGCGTACTTTGTCATGTTCCACTTTACATGGGACAAGGGACTGGGGAAGGACGGGTAGGGTTGTGCATAGCCTCCTTCCGAACGCTAGCTCTGCCGGGCTTACTCCGAGGGTAGGGAGTGGAGTAGCTCGGTAGGACAGCAAAGCAAGGAGATAGTCTTTTTGTCTTAGGATCTCCTTTGCTGTCTTCACGGCACGTTCTGACTCACCGTTTGACTGTGGATAATGAGGTGAACTGGTGACATGGCAAAAGTTCCATTCTTGAGCAAATCTCTTGAATTCTGCTGAAGAAAACTGTGTTCCGTTGTCGGAAACGACTGTCTCCGCAATTCCATGTTGCGAGAAGATTATCTTCACCTTGTTGATGACTGCTATGGAGGTCATCTTGTTGAGTTGAGCTATGTCTATGTAGCGACTGTAGTAATCGACTGAGACGAGGTAGTTCTGGCCTTTGATCTCGCAAATGTCGACAGCGATCTTCTGAAAGGGTCGTTCTGGCATCTTCGACGGAAGCAATGGCTCACTCGCTTGTGATGGTTTCTTCTCTTGACAATGCTTACAAGCTGCGACTCTGTTCTTGATGTCTTGGCTTATGTGTGGCCACCACACTGATGTTTTTGCTCGTTCACGGCACACTGGTGATTCCCATATGGCCATCATGGATACGTTCCAACACTTCTGCTCGCATGGAGACTGGTACGACGATGCGATCGCCATAGATCAACAGTCCTTCATGGGTACTGAGGTCTCCACGAACTGCAAACAGATCTCGAGCTGCCAATTTGACATCTTCTTTGTAGACTGGCCATCCCCTGATGGTGTAGTCTAACGCCGTTTTGAGGTTGACGTCTTTCTGGGTCTCCTCACGCATCTGGTTCAGCTTGGCATCTGAAACTGGCCATGCACTTGTAACTTCATGCACGTAGACTTCTACGTCATCTTGTAGTGCTGTTTTTCCTTTCTCTGGCTTCAAAGGACTTCTTGACAGGGTGTCTGCTATCACCATGTCTTTCCCTTGGACGTACACTGCTTGTGGCTTGAACCTCATCAGCCTCATCAGCATCCTTTGGCATCTCAGTGGTGTGTCTGATAAGTCTTTGGTGTTGATGAGCGGAATGATTGGCTTATGGTCGGTTTCAAGCGTGAAGCTGTCTAGCCCAACCAAATATCTCTCGAATCTCTCGCAAGCCCACACTGACGCAAGGATTTCTTTCTCGATCTGTGCCCAGTGTGTCTCTGTTTTGGTCAGTGTCCTCGAGCAGAATGCGACTGCACGCAAGCCATCTTCATGCTCCTGGAGAAGAACTCCTCCAAGACCGTAGCTCGACGCATCGGCTGAGACTGTCGTCGGCTTCTTTGGGTCGAAGTACGCTAAGGTAGGCGCAGTGGTAAGCATCTCCTTCACCTTCGAAAAGGTCTCTGACTGCTCTGGACCCCATGTCCATGCTGCATCCTTGGACAAGAGCGCGTTCAGCGGTTTCAGGACTGAGGACAGGTGTGGTAAGTACCTTCCAAGATAGTTGACCATGCCCAAGTATCTTCTGAGTTCTGCGACGTCTTCTGGCTGTGACAGACTCTTGATCGCATCAATCTTGGACGGATCTGGATGAACGCCCTGCTCACTGATGACATGGCCAAGAAAGGTAATCTCCCTCTTCTTGTACTCACACTTGCTCTTGTTCAGACGTAGGCCTACTTCCTCAAGCCTCTGGTGGACCTTGGTAAGTAGCACGTCATGCTCCTCCAGCGTCCTGGAGTGACAAACGATGTCGTCAAAGTAGCATATGACTCCATCAATGTCCTGCAGTATTTCCGTCATAACGCGTTGAAAAATCTCTGGAGCAGAGGAGATTCCAAACGGAACGCGTTTCATGAAATATCTTCCGTAGGGGATAAGAAAGGTAGTGAGCTTGGCTGTGCTCTCATGAAGTGGAAGTTGCCAGAAACCTGACTGAGCATCGAGCTTGGAGAACACAGTGGAACCCCTCAGCTTGTGGATGATATCGTCGATTGTAGGTATGACGTATCTTTCTCTCTGAACTGCTTGGTTCAACTTTTTCAGGTCTGCGCAGAGCCTGACGTCACCGTTAGGCTTCAGAACTGGAACCACTCAGTCGGCTCTGTGACTTCTTCGATTATTCCTTCTTCTTTCATTCTTCCTAACTCTTTCTTCACCTTTTCTTGCAGCGGGATTGGCACCCTTCTTGCTGTAGTGATACTGTACGGCTGTGTACCTTCTTTGATCTTTATTCTCACGGGCTCACACTTCACTGACGCGAAAGTGACTGAATTCACTCTCTGTACAAGGTTCAGCGCTGTCGCTGTACTGCGGCTATGAAGACTGTCAGAGTCGTTATCAATGACGTACACTGTAGCATCAATCTTCTTGTCAAACTTTGTTGTGAAGTGACCTAGAGTTTTCACTCTGCCCCCTGGACTCACCAGGCTGACACGATTCGTTGGAAGCAGCTTCGGCTTTCCTAGCTTTGCCCATGTAGATTTGCTAATCAGGTTGACGTCGGCCCCTGTATCAATCTTCCAGTTGACACTTGTTCCTTCTAGACTCAAATTCACCCTCCATGGTGGTTCATTGGACTCGACGCTTCCTATGAAATACTCTGTTTCAGGCTCAGGCTCTTTCTCAGGCTCATTTTCTGGCTCTGGTTCTTTTGTTGGCTCTCTTTCAAGCTCTCTTTCTGGCTCTGGCTCTGATGTAACTTCATCTTGTTTCTTTGTCTTCGACTTGCACATCTTTGCAAAATGTGACATCTTTCCGCACTTGTGGCATTTCTTCTGGTATGCTGGACACTTCCTCTTTTTATGGGTAGCTCCGCATTTCTTGCACGCAAACTTCTCTGGAGTATGCGCGTGTGCACCTTGACCTTCGTGTGATGATCCCTTCCCTCCTCGACTGCCGGGTCGGAAGCGGACTCCATCCACTGACGTTGCACCTCTTTGTTCCTGTATTTCTTTCTTCACTTGTTCACGCTGCCTTGACATGGTGATTGCCGTCTCCAAAGTCAGCGCACTCTCTAACTGAAGCTTTTCAGAAATCTCTTTGTCTCTGAGCCCGAGGACCAGTCTATCTCTAATAGTGTCCTTCTTTTCTGTGAAAGCAGCATGCTCTGCTAATTCATACAAAGCATTGACGTACTGTCCAACTGTTTCTCCTTCTTTCTGGTTCCTACTGTGGAAAGTTGCTCTAATGTGAATCACGTTTCTCTTCGGAATGAAATGTTCATCGAACTTTTTCTTGACCTTTTCATAGTCTTTCTTGTCGGCATCACTCATTTCAAACTGTGCAAAAATCTTATCAACGTCAGCTCCCATTGAGTACAGTAAGCTACTGACCTGAATTTCGCCATCTTCTTTGCTCAACTTCGATGCAAGCCTGAAGCGATTGAATCTTTCCACCCAAGCATGCCATGCAGACGGATCTTGAAATGCAAATGGCTGCGGCGGTTTGAACATGGTGACACGAGGTAGCAGTTTTCAATCAAGAAACTTAGCTCAGAAAAGTTCGTTGTGCAGCAACTGTCGGTTACCCTGCATTCCCCTGAAGTTCATGAAGATTCTGACACCATATTTTGATGGGCGTCTCGAGTGGTAAAGGCGTGACAGGGAGAATTGGGACAGTGGAACAGACACAGCATGTACGTTTGGAGAACCAGCGTGAGCGGCACTATTTATTGTATTCCTGCGCCAAGCATGCGCAAACAATGAATGGTGAAGCAGAGAGAAAGACAATTTACATCAAGCATCAAGGAACCATCGACTATGTCCCTTAGACCATTATTGGCAGTAACTCGTATGTCTAGCCCGAATACGACACTGACCACCATCTGGAGTTGTCTGTATCTAAGAACCAATCAGAAACAAGCTCTGAAATAATCTTTGCCCCAAATGGCCACATTGGTTTATTAGTATGTGTCAATCAGGATGAAACCATTTGTGTAGGGCTTGGGAGGGCGTGGCTAGTTATCATGCTTCGTTCTCACGAAAACTACAGCTGTCAGTTTGGAATCATAAGTCAGATCATTTGTTAGAGACTGACAGAGTAAGGTTTTGCTGGTTAATTCATTATCAAGCGTGATAAGGCATAGCAGCGAATGTTTTCATACCGATCAATAAAAACCGAACCACGTGGACAGCATATGTGGTCACCGTCTAGCGGCACGGGTCAGTGACCCCAGATAAGATTCTCCGTGAGTAAGGTCACTGACGGGGCAGCGGGCTTTACGGGTAGCGCGCAGGGTGAGTGTTAAAAGACATATAATTGACATAATCCACATTAAAATGCAGAACAGAGACTCTTGTAAACCCCTTGTAATAAATGTAATACATGTACATGTATAAAGCAATTTAACTACCCTCACATTCAAAATCACTAACTTCAATGCTAAGGAACAGGCATAAACTGAAACAGTATGCAAATTATATATCACGGCGGTTTCAGAGCGGCACACTTAGTTAATGGCATTCCTCACCAAGCCCGTCGGGTCAGGCACGGGTCAAGTTACCTGAGCCCAGCTGGGCCGGCTTGCGGTAATATCGCTGTTCTGTGTTATTACGTATGCGTTGAAAAAATACGCGTGAGCTTCATAGTTTAAGTCAAGTAATAAATGTGAAGATATCAAAAGAAAGACTTTTTAATGCTCTTAACAGGCATATAATTTTCATGACAAAGTATAAATATGCATACAAACGAGGAAGCACTTGAAACAAAGGTGTTAAGGTTAGTCACATATGTTTTTAAAAAATTCATATTAAGAAACTGACACTTTAAAATCATGTCGTTTAAACTTCAACTCAAAGCCCACTGATTGACCTTTCATACAAACTTACTTTTAGTGCTAGGCGTCTTCAAATGCGTTATCAGATTCCATAATTTACTACATAGATAATGTACTAACGGGATGGATACACAGAAACTTAATCTCTCGGGTAACTTTTCTACCGAAACTTCACGGTAATAAAGACCATGTGAATAGAGCACCATTGTTCACACACGAGGTTTCTCACAATGCAAATTTCTACCTACAAGATCTAACAACGCACTTGAAAACACGGAGACACATTGTTAAAATTCCCACACAACACTATCGATAGCTCCTGTGACGGAATCTTTACTGTTGTGACTTGTTTCTTCAATTATTTTTTGTTGTTGTTGTTTTTGCTGGAGAATCAATGATTTCACTCCAGTTGTACTTGTAAAGATGTTCATTCATGGCTGTCTTTAACTCTGCGTGTTCATTTCTTTCTCCTAATGCTTTTGTCTCAATTTTTTAATTGTCGAATTTACTTGCTCCCCGTCCAGTTCTCTTTCTATGCTGGATATCCTGTTCTTGATAAGTCAAGGCAATACGTTTAAAAAATATGGATGTCATGATCAAATGTAATGGGTAAACGCTCGGTCAAAGGGAAATAACTTAATTAATACAACCTAGAGGGTGAATAAGTATAACATGTGGATTACGTCATTTGTGCCTTGTTTGATGACGTCAATAGAGGGAAAAACATGGAGTGACAGGATAGAGTAGATAACAGTAGTAAATAGGATATCACTGGTGTTTTTGTGAATGGGATAGAGAGAATCAGCGGGAATATATACTAGGGGAGATGGTGGATATTGAGATGGAAAGATAATGGGCCATTGATGAAGATTAACACCCCGTTTTTGACTTGGGGGTGAGAACTTATTTGTCTACGTCACTTAGCCGTTAACCAATCAAGGCAGGCGTATTGATAGCATTTGGGGAGCTGGGAAAGCAGCTGACGGGGGACTGCATTCCGTGCAGACTATCCAACTGCGAAGGAGTCAGGGGGATTCCACTTGAGCGAATCATTACCTACAAAGTACAACATGTCTAGATGTGGATCTAGTCATTTAGATATCCGTATGGCTGCTTTGAAATTAAACAACGCTATCGTTGACTGTTCCCTGGCTTAATTAATGAGCCAGGGCAAGGGTGAGTGATCGAATCTCTTGATGACATTGACAATGGATGAGAAGACGAAGAGCATGGCATTTATCCGTTAGGAGAGTTTTGATGAATCTACCAGGAGTGATTGCCAAAGAATGCAAGATTCAAAGTTAAACTGTCATCTAGAGCTGCAACTAGAGTTAATGTGTGAAATATAAAGTAGTGATCAAAATTAACGCAACACTTTTATTTTAGCACCTGGTGGGATATGTCTTAACAAAACTTAAGAAACCGATATACCAATCGAAAGAGAATTAAATTCTGCGTACAGTGGTACCTCATTCTTTAGTCAGTGTCAAGTATTAAGTGAGATACGATCTGTCAAACCCAAATCTTCAAATTTGCAGACTTGGCAAACAGTACATTGAGGCTCTAAATAAATGTCTTTGGTTACCACACTATTGGTTTACACACCACTGCACCATTCTAAACCACTGTTGAACGCATTGTTTTCTTCCTGTTAATGTCTGCTGGTCTTAGCCATTTTCTGTTTAAAACCCAGATCTAGATCTAATTCAAAATAAAGATGCCTAAACTAAGCACTGAAGAAAGGTGCAGAATAATTGGTCATCTTGAAGCTGGATGTAGTGTGACGCAGGTTGCACTCATGTTTCATGTGTCAAGATCATCTGTGTACAGGCTTCAGGAGAAGTATGAGGTCACCGGGAGTGTGAAAGACTTGGAAAGAGAAGGGCGCCCGCGAGTGACGAACGGACAGGGGGATGGGAACATCGTTCTCATGCACGAAGCCGAGCCCTTTAGGACAGCTGTAGAGACTGCAGCACAGATGAATTGCAGCCGACACACGGTGAGACGGCGTCTTCTAGAGGCAGGTCTACGTGCCAGACGTCCAGCCGTGGGACCCATGCTTTCACAACAACACCGACTAGACAGACTGCAGTGGGCGCGACAGCACGTGCGGTGGACACATGACCAGTGGTCACATGTTCTTTTCTCCGACGAAGCAGCGTTCCAAGTGGACAGAAAAGACGGTAGGCTGATGTGCTACAGAAGGACAAATGAACGATTTTCACAACAGAACATTCAGGAAGTTCTAAACCGAGGTTACAGTACTGTGAGTGTTTGGGGTGGGATTGTTGGTGGCAGAAAAACACCTCTAATCCGCATCAACGGAAGGTTAAACGGACAGCAGTACATCGATCAAATCCTACGGCCCCACGCTGTCCCATTCGTAAATGACCCCGTTAACAACGTTGGCATCTTTGTTCAAGACAATGCTCCTCCTCACCGCGCACAAGTTACAAAAGACTTCCTTAGAGACAATGGAATAGAAACCTTGACGTGGCCTTCACTGTCACCAGACATGAACCCGGTGGAGCACATGTGGTCACTGATTAAACGAAACCTCAAGCGACATGACCTGACAAGAGATAACGATGCACTGTTTGCTCTGGTAAACGAACTCTGGGAGGAAGTACCAGATGACATCGTCTTAAATCTTACACAGTCCATGAGACGGAGAGTCAGAAGTTTGGTTCAGGTGGAAGGAGGACACACCAAGTACTAGATCTAACTGTATTTTTCCAATTGAAACTGTTATTGTAAAGGAAAAAAACAAGCTGTAATAAATGTATGTGGTTAATTACATTGTTAACTGTTAACTTTTGTTATGACTTTTTATCATATGCATGTGACAGAAGAGCGTGTTTAACATAACATTACCGTAACAAAAACACAAACAATTTAAAAACGAAACAAAACAAAACAGCGATCGACAATAGCATTACATGCATTTTTTTTCATTTTTCAAAAACCGGCGTTAGATCTAATTTTGCAAAGTTCGAAAAATGAAACATTCGTCTTTTAGACCAGATATATCAATGAATACACACCAGAGACGCATGCGCCTGGTATCAGCGTATGCAGAATTTAATTTTCTTTAAGATGATATATGATTCGATTGCTTGTGTAAAAAACTGTTTTCTTCAGTTTAAGAAATAAAAGTGTTGCGTTAATTTTGATCACTACTGTATAACTGTGATTGAATTGTCTGGGTGAGGCTGGGAGTTGCCAGCCCATCCTAGAGTTATATTTAACTGTGCCGACGCCACCTTGGCCAGCTAGACCTATAAGTTTAAATATCTGAGATAGCCTGATGTCTCCAGAGACTATATTAATTGTCATACAGTAAGCAGTCCAGATCTTGGAAATAGAAATAATTAGTTAGATAATTAGCTAGAATTGAAGTTAAATGATATTATGGGAAACCTAGATCTAGACTTATAATAAAATACTATTGATTTGGGATTTGATGCTGCTGAAATTCATCCTTACTACATGAATAGATCTGGTCGAAATTGTTAGGGAACTAACGTAATTAAAGTGTGGCCCTACAGGCCCGACCGCTGAAATTTATTCAGTTTGTTTCTTAGTATTTGGCGTGGTCTGGAAGTGAAGGTTAAATTTTAGTATTAAAAATATGCAGTCGAACATACACACCAAAACAACATTAAAATACCAACACTTCCATCCATAACATCTGGGTTGGGACCATAACAATGGAGTTTCGGTGTTATTTTGTATGGCAAACATATTTCCCATCTCCAGATAATACTGTGTTTTGTCTGCCATGACTTGGTCCTAGATGGGCTCAGTGGGGACAAGAATGTGAAATGAATGTGTGGGCTTCAGAGTAGCACTTATTACGTGTACTGAACTTCTTCCTGATTGTGTGTGTAGTGTCAATGGTGGCTTGAAAGTCGTGTCGGTGTGGTTGTCATGGTTGTTATTAGTTTCGTGTATTTGTGACAGCGCTATGGTAAATTATTAAAATGATGCGGCATATGGGATTTAAAGTCTGTAGATTGTGTAGGTTTCTTCTGTGGTGCTGTTCTTTGCTGAGTTCGCTCGCCACAAACTTCACGCAGATTGTTCTCACTTGTTCACACTGTCCGTATGGTGTTGGTGGGAGACTTTCGTTGTTCAATTATCAGGAAATCGACATCTAAACAATGTTGCTAAATTGTATCATTGTTAAGTACACATGTATTTCAAGTCCTATAATTTCCACAGTTAAATAGGAGTTGCCCTTTTTTTTTCTCACTGTTTAACCCAGGTGACACAACTTCACCTACTGATAAGTCATTTATTTATTGACGCCTAATGACATTTCTTTCTTTACTACACGTCTTAATGGTTGCCGCAATTGAAGAAGCAACTATGGACAACTTTTAAAGTAGCAATTAATTTATATGAATTTTTAAAAACAAAAAAATGAAAAATCTGACCAGAAATTACACACACTTTTCAAAACTTGCTCAAGATTGAATGAATAATGCAATCACAACCAGATAAAGACAAGGACAGAGAGCAGGTACTGAGCTTTTAATTGACATCTCACACTTCCAGGTTTTCATGAAAGGTTCTGTGATAGAAAAGCTAACAAAACGGCCAATTTTTAAATTTCGCGGCATCCGATAACCAGGGTTGGCATGATTTAAATCAAGGTGATTTATTAAATCAAATGATTTTTTTTATTTAAATCACTTTGATTTTTTTAATTAAAATGAGTGATTTAAATCACTTTTTGATTTTTTTACTTTTTAAGGATTTTTTTTTTTCAAACTGCTTGTTTTTGATGTTTTTATTGTTCAAAAGCACTAGACTTAAAGGCACTGATAAGTAGGAGTGCTTCTCTATTATTATTATTATTATGCATCATTCAATAATTTCTGATTTTGGCTGATTCATACAACAGTTGGAGACTTGAATGTGTCGCAGGACACAATTCAAATATAACACCTTGAACAAAAATGTAAGTCTGAATTTGAATTTTGTGTACCTGTGTAAGACATTAAGACAGTCAAGTAAGTGAAAAAGGCCTATATTTTATTTCAAATAAACATCTTTATTTTTATAAAACAGTTAAGTGAAATCCAGGCATACAGATCAGATCCAGAAAATTCTGATAATATATAAGAAAGGAAAACTTTCTACTCATTTTCAGTTTCAGTTGTCTCCAATTCTTTACTATTGAAGGCCCTGAACAGAAACACCAGTTTTGACGCTTTCTCATTCCCCAAGCGATTTCTCAACTTGGATTGAACAAGTCCATACGAGGAGAAAATTCTCTCCACTCCAGCTGAGGAAGCTTTGTCGACAAAATATTGAATGTATTATGTATTTTTTTTAAAATCAAAAAAATCTGATTTAAATTTTAAAAAATCTGATTTAAATCAAAAAAATCGATTTTTTTGATTTTTTTTGAAAAAATCGATTTTTTTGATTTTTTTTGAAAAAATCTGATTTTTTTCCCAACGTTTAGCGGCGGCGGTACTTGTGCACCTGTCAAGACAGGGATCGGCCGGTGATTAATGACCTTCCCGCAGACGAACTAAGTGATCCGCTCTGGTAGTGAGAATAAACCGCCGTGATATGAAATTTGTAACTCAGAGCTCTCTTTGAAATCATCCAATGTTTCACAGCTGTATACTAAGGCAATTCAAACACAACCTATAATCCTTCACAGTTCAATAGTACTTACATCGAATCTGAGGAACAGGGAACACACTGAACAGTAAGGCTTCCTCCTTGACAAAGTACGATTGTACCATCTGACAGCCTCCATGTCAAAAGAACTGCTGTGCCACAACCTCTCTAAAGGCTTTATCCAGTTTTGTTCTGTACTGCCACTCCCATACATCACTTTGTCTGGGGAGAAAAAGGACATCTATTCTTTAAAATATTTTCATACTTGCTTCAATGCTTCACACGGCATTCCCAAACGTCACTTTTAGTTCACACATGACTGACTCGCTGGGCACGCTGGGCACACCTGGAAGCAGTGATCACTGCGGTAATTTGCTTCGTCACGGTCTGTGGTCAAGACCAGTGTCAGCATCATTTTACTAAGTTTAAATAACTTTCCATTATCTGATATTTTCTTAACTCAATGTTATACTTGATAAAAATTTGCAAAATGACAGATCTCATCTCTACATGCACGCAAATTCGAACACTGTAGCTGCCATACAGTACCATTACCACCCAGCTGTATATGTCTGTTCCACCCTGTGACATCAAGAAACTAGTTACTTCTTTAGAGTGTTGCATTGATGATGTGAAAAACTGGATGGAATCTAACAAGCTAAAGATGAATGAAGATAATATTGTGTAACACAACGAGAGGATGGAATCCAAGTGATGCAGAGAATATCTGCATTGGGAATGAGAACATATCTTTTTCAGAGAAGGCTAGAAATCTGGGGGTATATTTTGACTCAAAGCTTTCCATGCATTTCCATGTTCATAATTTGTGTAGAACCATCTACTGTGAGATGCGCACAGTAGGTCAAATGTCATCTTTTCTAAGCGAAGACTCTCTTAAGGTCTTGATCTCATCGTTTATATTTTCTCGCTTAGATTACTGCAATTCCCTTCTTGCGAACTTACCCAATGAAACTTTGAACAAACTGCAACGATTTCAAAACCAAGCTGCTAGAATTGTCTTCAAGAAGAAAAAGAGTGAACACATTACCCCCATGCTTATTAAACTGCACTGACTACCAGTTAAGTTGCGAATCCAGTCCAAAATAGCAGTTCTGTGCTACAAGTGCATAAACAAAACTGCACCACCTTACCTTTCCACCCTGGCACAGCCCTACTCACCAACTCGTTCTTTAAGATCAAGCGATCAGCGCCTTCTTAAGATTTTTAACTGCAAGCCAAAGAAACTAGGAGGCAGAGCATTTACACACTGTGCCCCGCACGTCTGGAACTCACTGCCAAAATCATTGCGAGAAGCATCTACTGAGTCAAAATTCAAAACTGGTCTAAAAACCCACCTTTTTAAAAAACACTTTCAGTTGTGAAGGCTCATTCCCAATCCATTTATTTCCTCAATTCACTTTAATTTTGCTGTTTCATCGTTTAATTTCTGTCTTATAGTATGTTATGTGCGTGTATCTATGTATACAATGTATGTCTAGCAGAGAGAGAGGGTGAGAGAGAGAAAGACAGAGAGTGAGTTGCAGATGGAGAGAACATGACTTTCTGTAAAGCGCCTAGAGCAAATTGTTTGGATTGGGCGCTATATAAATGATCTTCATTATTATTATTATTATTATTAATGAAAAAGAGCACGAACTGAAAAATGGACACACTGTCTTTAACTTCACAGCTAGGAAAGTACTGATCATAGAGAAACGGGGTTTTCAGTAATATGAAGAGCGTGTACTGAAGATAGAAATATGAAATAGAAATGAAACATATTTTGTATGAACAGTGGGATTTACAGCACTGAAATCGAGTGCAAATGAGCAAATAAAATTCTACCTCCACTGCCAAGTGCAACCGCTACTGACGGTGGTATCGCCCATATTTTATTGCCGATATTTAAATGGCCATTACGCGCTTTGACTGAATGGACCTATTTGGCCAATAACATCGTGTATAATTGGTCCACAGTGAATTCGGGAACACTCAGGTGTCAGCGTTGTCTCAGGCACATTGTCATGATTTACAAGTTTAGGTGCAATTAAGACTTTAGAGCGTCAAGAAAACTAAAAGTCCGGTTTCGAGTCCAAATAGGATGCGATGTTCAATTCCGTTGGTTCATTCAGTATTTTCCTGGTGCTGGCATACTTTTACCACGTTCTCCTAATGGCAGTTTCTGTTTCATCTTCTGCAGTTTTGCAGAGAGGAAATAGAGCTTTGTTGATATAGAACTTAGAAGAAAATGACAATCTATGCAAATAAAGTTATCCCTGAAAAGCGCATTATTTATTGGCCTCCTTCTATTTTCTTTAGTTGTCACTTTCTGTATTTCAAGCTAAAATAATTTGCAAGCAGTGTTTAACTAAAACTGCAAACCAAAATCATCACACACATTAAGCTACCAAACTCACCTGAAGTGAAAACTTCAACTTGATTGGGTAACTAGGGTAAATTTTGGTGCAATGAATTACAAATTACAATTAGCAGCCTCCACATTTCCAAGTAACCAATATATTTTTATATTAATCTGCTATGCTGGCCTTCTTCCTATATTGTGGAGAAATGAATGACGACTTCAGACTATTTTAATCACAGCTTCACTGTCATCATTATGTAAAGATGTCAGTAGTAAAACCTTCAGCACACTATATTACCAAAAAGAACATATTTAAACACCAATGAAAAATTTCTTGGTTCAAACTACTGGGGAAAGAAAAACAAAAGATCATTAGCCTTTTTGTATCACATCCAAATCTCGGTTACACTCTCATCATAAAATCTGTCAGTAATGTATCTAATACACCATCATATCAATGCCCGTGACACCCTGTCAAGTCAGACATCCAAAGATTTGTAAAAGCTTTGTGATGCCCAACCTATTTTTCAACAGCCAGCTAAATTACTTCCTCCATGGCACTGTTACTTTCTTCTGAGCATGCAAAAAAATGGATAAACTGACCTCTTCCTGGTTCCACAGCACCATCTGACAAAGGTAGTTTTGAAGAGCTTCCTTCAGATGCCGTAGATGGATTGTCACAGACAGACATAACATCAGCATGTCCACTGACATTATCCAAGCTACTATCTAATGTGGCTGTACTTTTCATCTTTGCAGATTTCTTCTTTGCATTTTTCCTTGGCTTTACCACTTTTCCAATTTGTACATCTTCAGTAACCACACCAAAGGTTTGCTGCATTGAATCCTGCAGAACAAACCATTTCCAGTTGAAAACAAAAAGAACACTAGTAATGTTCTGTTCATGTTCATACAAAAATAAAGTGGTACATATGATACATATACATGTATGCATTTCCTGTTATCACAGGCACCAAACTTTGAACGGTCAATCCTTTTAATTGGACACCTTACATTTTTCTATATTCACTGTAAAAGCATTTTCATTCACATTTTACTTTGACTCTCTCCAAACTTATTTATTTCTATACAACGCTGCAATCTGGAAGCTTATCTTAAAAAACAAACAAAAATATGCCCACACATTGCACATCTGAAAGTCAACTTGGCTCCTACCGGAGAAAATAATTGTGCTCAAATGCATATTTTGTCTGATGTACATGAACACTGTCAATCTTGACAAAACAGTTCATCCATATTCAACAGAAAGTTTTCAAGGAAAAGAAGGTATAATGACTACCTATGAAATCACATGGAATACTTAATTATTATGCACAACATCACATGATAAATAGTACATGTATGTGATCTACTGCATTCAGATTCTAAAGGATTTTTTTTGTCTTTTTTGAACGATGTGCACATGCCTATTGGATAGCAATGAGTGCCTCAGTGTGAATGAGCAGCATGTGCTTGCAAATGATGCAATAACCAAAATGGCATCAGTGTAGAAATGTTCATCCCAGTGGAATATTTTTGTTTCCCTTCAGACACAAAACAGTGACTTATTCAGAATACATTTTGATTCATCTTTCCTTAGTGCACAGAAAAAATTTATCATAATCTCCTCCTTCCTAATATGAATTTCACTTCCAAAGTCACCTCCCTGTATTTTTTTACTTAACAATGTCTTCTTCTGGACAATTATTTCGGTTATTGAAAAAAATAAACAGGGTTCAAAATTCCCAGTTTATTTCATCAACCTTCTTTTACACTGTTAAAATCTAATAATCATCTGCCAGATATTCTTAGTTTTAAAGCAAAGTATGGCACAATACAAGAACATGTATTTAGAAAGGAAGAAAATGTTCTGTCTGGAGGTTTTTTCATGCATCAAAATTACTACAGTATTTATATATTTTTATACTTTAATAAGCCAGAAAAATTTCCTTTTAAAAAGGGCATTTTTAGTGCAGTTTGTGGGACACAGGTTTTTGTATTAACTGTGATGTTCCTTCACAAAACCATTTTAGTTTTGCATTTCTGGGGCAAATTTTCTCAACAGATATGCAATTATTATTGGCATTTTCTGCTGTTGTTAAAAAATCTAAGGTAACTTGCTGAATCAAATGCTGAGGTTTCAACAAAATTTTGGCATTAAATACATTTTCTTTCCTTGGGTCAAAGCAAATAAACATATTATCACATGTATTTGAGACTATCTTTAAAAACTTAATTAAACATTAAATGCGGGGGTGCGGGTCATGAAGGCGATTTTTGTTATTATGGGAAATAGACAATCTTAACTATTATAATCGAATTCAGGATGTCTGAATTAGCAGAAAATATGGTTGCCATGGAAGCACCGCGATCTTGGATTTTGAGTCCCCAAAAAGTACCAAATTCAATATAGATAGGCTTCGCCAAATTTTACTGGATCTATTTGAAACTTCTCATGTCTTATTCAATCCAATGAAAACCTTATACAGAAGTATATCTCTGATATCTCTGACAGATCTTTTGTTATAAATTTTTGAAAATGGTATGTAGCGGAATTCCATTTTTTCTTATTTTCTATCATAAAAAAATTCAACCAAAAAAAAAAAAATGAAAAGTTAAATTTCCTTCCGTATGAATTTTATCATTTGCCCAAACATGTTGTTAGCCAAATTTTATACCAATTGGTCAATAAATAAAAAGCTAGTTCACAAATCACTGATCAAAAGTGCAATTTCGAGAAAATCGCATTTGAAAGTTTTTTCAATAAAAATGTTATTGAAACGTGTTACACATGGCTAAAGTGATCATTACTGGTGTGCTGGGCCTCAACAATGATTTCCAAACTACCAAAGGCTTGTAACAGATGTGTACGGAGGAGTAGGGGTTTTGATAGCGACACTAGGATGTTACTTAGGGCTAATTTTGCAGCCTTGTGCCTTTTTCTTGACACCCCCCCCCCCCCAACACTAAAAGGCATATTTCAGGGTTATAAACATTCAAAATTGACATTTGGTTAGTAAAATAGTGTTCCTAAATGGATAAACTAACCGAAAAGTACAAAATTGCGATATCGATATTTTGAAGCCTAATTTCGATTTCAGGACCCCCCCCCCCCCTAATACTTGCTTGTGTTGGTTCAGTGGGTATTGTATAATACTTGTACATATTTTTGTATTACATGCAAATGTAAACATAGGTGTTATTTTACTCTCTCAATTCACCTGCCACATTCTCCTGCACTTCTAAACATTTTGGCACTAAATGAAACATAATGTCTTTCTTGCAGAAGGAATACTTCTTTCAGATTCCATTGCAACTTGAAGCTGTTAGGTGAAGTCAATTTCTAAGTGAAAAATGGCCCTTTGGAATGAAAAGCAGTAGCATACATCAAACCACAAACAGCATCGTGTTCCATTTTTAGCTCTCCAGGCCAAAATTTTCTTATTAAACTGAAACTGCTTCTTCTCAATTCAAGATCATACCAGAAATGAACTCAGAGTTAAACTGGGATCAAAAGATGATAATTTATTTTCATTTCAAATATAAATTGAATTATTGACAAAACCAAATCATTGCCCCTCAATGATGCTTCAGACATAATTTCAACACATGACAAAAACCTGTCCCCACAAAAAAAGTGAAAAACAATTTTCCAGATAAAGTTAGTTTGAGGTATCTATTTCTTCAAGAATGTTTTGAACAATAAATTTCACATAGGAACAATGCTGAATTTACATTAATGGAAGTAAAAAAAACTGGCAACATCGAGAACTGTAATGTAATGCAAACAGAATATGGCAAGACATCAAAAACATCCCTAGACTCATTACCTTTCCCTCTACCCCTTGTCTATGGAAGAAATATTCAATTACTCACTCAGATGACAAATCACTCAACAATCAGCAAATTTACATGAATCAATAATCTTTGTTTCAGGTGATTGTTCAACCATTTTCAAAGACAATCCAGGAACACTGCTAGAGGAAAAGTCATTCCTGTCTCCTGTGGAACATTCATTGTCCTGCCATTTCATTTTTTATTCATTTTGCATCAAAACTTCTTTCATTTCCAACTAAAAGAACAATTCGTATATGGCAAGAACCTTTGGGGGAGGTTGTTTACCATCATGACTTATGTATTTTTTGCTAGTCTTTAAAGCCTGTTAGTGACCAAAAATATGCCATGAGTACTTTCTCTTGTTGTCTGCATTTTTACCGTTTGTACTTTTTTTTTCCTTTCCTTAATTTTTTTTTTTTTTTTGTACAAAGACTATGCCACTCTTTTCTAATACAACTGAAAGACCCAATTTATCTTCACCATAAAATAAAGCTATTGTCATTTTGCAATCATAAAAGCTGAACAAAAAGGCTGTTTTCCAGTTTCTCATAAATACTGGTACCTTTTCACAGGACAATGCAGCACTGAATTGTCATGCAATTGTTTATTAATTTTTCTTCGTATGTACTTGCATTATTGAAAGATAAAGTCTCAATGGAGTTTGTAAAGAATTATTGTCATAATGCTTTCAGTTCTGCCACATTCCAGCAACTGACCATTTATTACAGAAGTGAGCAATTTGGCATTTTGATAAAAATGTCTCCATCAGTAACTATGCACCTTCAAAACCAGGAAGGAGGTTCTTAAAGTTATTGGGCTGATCAAAAGATTTTGACAGGAAAATGCTGATAAACTCTTAAATTGGTTAACTGGTGGTTAGCTATTTCAATGCTTGCTAATTGATAAAAATTCTTGCAAAGTACTGTGGCACGAATTTGTGAGATTCATCTTTCTCCTCTCTCTTGTTTCCTGTTTGAAATCTTACACAATCTTAACAAAAAATAAAACATATCAAGTGTAAGCATTTGCAGTTGCCTGGTGTGGGTATTGCTTTAAAATTAAAACATCTGACTTATGTTTGAACCTTTTTACACAGTAGATGATACTATTTTTTAAAAGTTGCTACGGGATGGAAGGTCAACATAAAATTAATCCAAGCCTGTAAATTCAATATTTTCTTGGATTTTTAAATTACAAACACATCTGATTTAAACTAGAGTAATTAACCTAAAACACTTAAAAATCAAAAGGGACCTGGGATCAGCATGCTCTATCTATAAAGAAGAAAAAATGCAATGTCATGTCAACAATACTATAGACCAGGGGTTGCCAAACTTGCTTAATGTCAGAGCCACATATGATAAACTTCAGATGTTCGAGAGCCACATGATATGAACAAAATTTACACACACATTTTTTACTGTCGCATACACATTTTGTTACATAAATCTTCTATAAATATTAAGAAATACATTGTGCATGTATGCAACAATACTTACTCATGTATGCAGTTTTTTTAAACTGTTAGCTAACTTGTATTTATCTCAGTAATTACAAAGTACACACTTATCTTATCATAAACAAAAAATTGTGGCAGGAGTAATTCATTGTGGTGCAATTTTGGCCCTTTTTTTTGCTTGACGCTACAGCCTAAATAACAGTTTCAAAAATCTAAAATTAATTTTCTTATGTGTCAACTAATCCAACCCAATCGCTTTTATACCAACCGATTGTGTTTATTCAAGTTTCGAGTATTTTTAAATTAAAAGTTGTAAAAATGTAAAATACAATGATAATTGCTTTGGCTCCCTGTAGTAATCCCATGCACTGGAAATGATATTCAATTTGGTGCACGCAATTTCCTTACCAGAAATGGGTGCACAGTGCTCTTGGAGCGCATGAAGTCTGTAGAAAGACTTATAATATGAGAAACTTTCTAGACCAAAAAGGGAGAAAAAGATACAAAACAGTGGGTTCACAGGTTTATCCCGGATAATGCCGGGTACCTCATCTAGTATACCAAATGTTTTCAAAATCTTGACTGATGATGCTTTTAACTGTACCGGTACTGAGCTTATTAATTACAGTTATGAACTACAGGAACATTAAGAAAAGTGCAATGGTCATAAATAAGTTAATTGACAAGATTAGAATATGCTCTTTATGCCACATGTAAAGAGGGAGCTAAACAACTTGACCCAGTGATAAAATAGGCCTGCAAAACTCTTACAGTATGCTCAACTGCAAACCAATCAATGCGCGAAAGTCAGGGTAAAAAAAAAAAATGGTGTAAGTTGTGGAAGCCCAATATTATTTCACTAGCTCATCACAATCTAAGCCCTTTGATGTAAAAAAAAAAAGCTCAGCCAACATATTTCCACGAGCCATATATTCAAGGTCAAAGAGTGGCATGTGGCTCATGAGCCACACTTTGACCACCCTGTTATAGACTCTGGTAGAGTGACGCAGTACACTTTACTAAAATCTTGTCTCGCCTTTTTTCTTCAAATCTGACACAATCATTCTGAAAATCTATATTATTCACTTTGCTATACAGACAAGAATTTGATTTAAACTAGTGGATTAAATACATATTAAGTTACAAAATTCTAGAAATCAAGAAAGACCTGATATCAGCCATAAAGAAAAATAATGCAATGTCATATTTTTCACAATAACAATAATTACCATATTAATGTATTATCTGTAGGCCTACATTTTAGAGGACTAAAGAAAGAAAAGTAACAGCGACACTCACACCTTTCAATATCAGCATGAACATTTCAAATTACTTGAAGTTTAACACGATGCTGTCGATACATGTATTTACTATTTAGCTCAACAAAAGCATTGGTTTTTTTTAAAAATGTATTCTTTTAAACACAATCCCATCCAAGTGGTGAGGCGTTCCACTGCAATTTTTAATCACCTCGGCTCGAGTTGTGCAGCAAAACAAAAGAAGGCGACCTATTGAGATGTGTCCAGATGTTAAAAAAAAAAAAATTCTGTCTTCTTTCTTGACTGTGTTTTTTTGTGTGTTTGTGTACTAATGTTTAGCTAAATTTAATGCAAACCCTTCACAATTATTTTTTTCACAATGAATGACTGCCATTTGCTATGTTCAACATTTAATACATGTATACATGTAGTGTGTTCATTATGGAAACTGTCCAAAGTGCACACCCCCGCAACAATACTTTTACCCTCTGCGCATTCCACCCACTTTTTTAAATATCTCTTTTAAACATTGCTGAGATAATGGGGATGAGCTGGGGTGAGTTCATAAGGAAACAGAATGGTATGTGGTTGGTAGGCTGACCTATTAGCTGGTTTAAAGACTGCAGCAAGATCTTGCAGGTCTTGGTTATTTGGCTATAATACTGAAAGGGAGAACTGTGCCATAATGTGTAAGGGGAGTGCAATAAGAACGCATGTAACAGTAAAGATCCCCCCTCTCTCCCCATAATGGAATTAACATTCGCCGTATTAAAAACAACTATATAAAACTATATACCTATATAAAAACTAATCGACATCACACTCCCAGAGAATAATTTATTACGATGCTCTCTTTAAAAGTATGGTGTATGTCACACCCCAGAACGTATAAGTTGGGATAAAACAATAAAATCCTCTTTTGGAGGGTGGTGTATCTGAGACCCCATGACGCACAACTAAAGGTATGACAATAAAATTCTCTTTAAAAGTATGGTGTCTGTGAGACCCCAGGGCATAAGAGTAGGAATAGTAAAAATGCATATGCACTGGTGAGCATTCATGTGCATATTTTTTAAAATTTTAATAGTATGGGAAGATGGGCAATGATGCGATTGAGAAACACCTGGAATTTCAAGAAAATCACAAAAATGAGATTTTTGTTTGTTTGTTGTTTTTTTTAGTTTGTGAAAATACCATTAAAGGAACGAGCAGGTTCAGGCAGACTTATATCAACATTCAAAACTGAAACCAATACATACAGATTTACCTCAAGCAAAACTGGGTACCCGAGCTAGGTCAATAAATAAATTGGATTTCTACTCACTCTTATCATCTTTTAGTCTTGTTTTGATCGGCGCTGTTTTATCCCTCGCCCCAATCTCTCTTCTCCTATCTGCCCTACCTCCATCTGGTTAATTTTCAAACTGACCGCATGTCAAATACAGTCTCCCATGCATTGGGCTTATCAAACGAAGCCAAAAACATTTTCAAAAATTGGCTTGAAACTTCAAAGAACACAATAGTTCCATACAAAAGTGATTGGGTTAGATTACTTGACACCTAAGAAAATTGATTTTATGATTTTGAAACTTATTTAAGCTGCAGCACTGAGCACAAAAAGTGGCCAAATTGCACCACAATGAAATGCTCCCACCATTAATCTTTTTAATATTCAAAATGTCTGGTCTGTTATTCTCCACCAATCTTCTGGATATTGCACATTTATATTTGTCTCTGAAGGGGAGACTTAACAACTAAAAGTGACCATCCATAAAGTACATTTGCTCAATTTTGGCAATTTTTTTTACCTCCCACCCCATATATTCTTTTCATACTCTTCGACACCCCCCCCCCCCCCCCAAATCCTTTCTTTACAACAAAATGCAACATACCAAATGTAATATAACGGTACCTGTTCTTCCAATCCAAAATCTCACACTTTTCAGGGCTTTTCTGCTTTATCCAAATTCAACGAAGAACCAACAAATAAGAAACTCTCTTTCATGCTTGCAATTTAATCACTCACTCCTGCTTTACTCCCGACAAAAGAGGTTGAATTTAACATGGCCATCGATAGATTGAAAGGAAAAGGACATAGTATTGATGAAGAAAACCCTAGATCCCAACTGGCCTGAAAGAAACCAGGGCAAACAAGATGTGGATTTTCCTCCTTGCACGGGATAATCCCATCTGGTAATTGGACTGCTAAATCATGCTTCTATCATTTCATTAATAACAAATGTTTGTATTGATATCAAATCAATAATGAGTGGAAGTTGGTTAAGCCAAGCTGCACGATACAAAATTCCCTTTATCCAAAGATTTCCAACGCCCCATTGAAATCCAGTTGTATTTCTTGAAAGTTATGCCTTTCCTATGCCAAGAAAATCATATCAACCTCTTTTCACCCAAAGCTCTCTTTCATTTACTAATTTGAAAGACTGCATTACCTTTTGTTGTGAAAGACACTCTGATCTCGTTGATTTCATGTTCAACGAAGCAGACCCTGATTAATTGGGATTGCAAGGGAAAAGGAGAGATGATATAGTGCCATTAAACTGGCTTGCGGATGATAACAGACAGAAAGGAGCCACTGCAGAACAGCCAAGCTCTCGTCTTCACACTTTCCCTGGGTTGTTACAAATTTTGTCATGCATGCCATATTCACTACAATACATTCACTAACATTACTTATCAA
Organism: Onchidella celtica; assembly: GCA_963931925.1. Taxonomy (NCBI): domain Eukaryota; kingdom Metazoa; phylum Mollusca; class Gastropoda; order Systellommatophora; family Onchidiidae; genus Onchidella; species Onchidella celtica. The sequence goes on from OZ007571.1 coordinate 45,596,464, forward strand.
GCAATTAAAATACACTTGACACGACACATGAGACTGATTACCACCCACTGTCTTGGCGCCTCTTTCAGGGTACCATGCATAAACCTCCATCTCATTTCTGTTATTGGATATAGTACATAAAGGAAGGTAATAAAGTAAAATTACTGTGGTGTCTTGTATATTCCCTTTAGAAGACTGACAATTGTGATTCCAAACCAACTACTTTTTATCTAAAATACAGCTAATATGTCGCCTAATTTCGGCTTTACCAACTTCCACTGTGTATTAATCGACTGACTGAATCTCTTAATAAGTGGGGTCTGTCAACTGCCCAAACCTGATGGAAGGAGCTTTAATTTCTTGTTACAAGAGAATAAAACATGGCAAAAAAAACCCACCAAATAAACAAATGTGAAGAACAAGCTTAACCTTGAAGCCAAAAGTCAATACTTGGCACATTTAAATTAAGTTTTGCAGATAACGGACTTGTAACTCCTGAGAGAAAACAAATGCTAAAAGAAACAAAATACAAAGCATTAAAACATAAATATCAGCAAATGGTGGAAATGTTATACCTTTTCACCTTTGTTCAACCGCAGTTTATGTAAAGAGCCTTGATTATTGGAGCTAGGAATGGACTGTGAAGCCATTACTAGAGGTGGGGGAGCATGTCTCTCTTGGGCCAATGTGCTAAAGGCAGCTTTTGATGTCTGTAATCGAGAGGCATCATACACTGGTGCTGGCTTCATTCCTTCTTCATATCTTGCATAAACTCCTGAATTGGTTTTCTGGCACATTAAATGAGGATATGTAACAGATTCCTGCATGCTCATTTCTCTCTGACCATTTTCATGCTTGCTACACCCTGCTCCGTTAACTTTTTGGAGCCAGAGAGGTACAGAAGCTTCCACTCTGGAGCTAGAGATTATGGGCTGAGGAAGCAGTTGTCGGAAACACTGTGATGACATTATGCACGGAGAAAAAGATTGCAAGTAAAGCGGATTAAGGGAAGGATTTGGCTGACATTTAGAAAAAGACTGGCTTTGCAATGAAGAATGGTGAATGGAAGTGATGTTACCTTGAAATGGATCTTCTATCCATTTTCTCACCTGAGAAGACTTGTCTGATGTTTTGGGGCACAGTTTCCTGAAGGCCTCAGGCCAACTTGTTTTGGGCTGTATTGTGGCAACTGGATTGAACTTCATCTGATTTTCATTATCTGCTTGTGGGTTTGAATAATTTGGAACAGCATACTGGTGCTCAACAACTGGCGACGGCTTTGGGCGAGGGACAGATAAATTATCAGTGCTGACGGTCAACGATGCACAAAAAGCAGGAGAATTTGAAGATGATGATAACTCATTATAATCTGGATTTAAGTACAGTGCGCCATTAGACTGGGTTTCAGAACAAGCCTGCTTGATCCCGGGAAGTGTAAAACCAGTCTGAAGTTCATGGTCTGAGCCAAACATACGATTTGATGGTGAGGATGATTGGGAAGAAACCAGGCCCCCTGACTCATTAACAAGGTGCATGGCAGTGTGTGAAGATTGGTTCAATTCATCATTTGAGCCACTGCATAAAAAAGCTGGATTGGAAGAATTGTAAGGAGAAAGAACAGGCATGGTGTCACTTGTTTCTGGAGATAGTGATGGTGGTCCACTGCTGGAAGCTGCACAGTTATTAGCTTGTGTCAAAAATGCATCATTTGAAAAGGTATCTTCAGGTTCTGATGCCAAGTCCGGACATGCTAAATCTTTCTGTGGAGTAAGAACAGGGCAGGACTTCTCCTTAGTATTTGAAGTGGTTCTTGGCAAGAATAACTCTGGCTCCTGAATACTGAATTTCTGCAAGTCTGGATGCCCTGCAATTTGTTCACTGTGAGCATTTGTAATGAAATGAAGATGAGCAAATTCATTTCTGGAAGCACTTTGTTTTGATGAATGGCAATGAAATGGCACATAAGATGCTACTTGTTGAAGTTGTTCCTGCTGCACTCTGGTATTTGTTGCAGCCCAAGTATTCCCACCCTGTCTACTCCCTTGATTGGATGTAGTAATGACAGACCCATGTGCCATCTGAAGTAGTGTTTCTGCTACAGATACTCTGTTTGTCTGGCTTGGACTTCCTGAAGATTTTGCAGATTTCCACCTGACAGCTTCCCCTGATATTGTGCTGGCGGTTGAGGCAAACACATTTGTTTTCAAATTCTTTTGTACAGCTATTTTATTCCGTGACCTTTTGCCCGCTGGTTTCACACAAGTACCCTGTTGCATGACCTGTGCCTTCTTGGCCTGAGCCACAATTACTTTAACTTTGTCTTCCACTAAAGAACGACTGTTCTCATTTTTAGCATCACAAATGGCTGAAGAAAAATGGTGCACTTTTGCATTTAGCAAACTGGGATCTCCATAACAGATATCACCTGGCGATGGCAAAGAACTCTGAACAAAATGAACCGGTAACTGAGTGGACTTAACTTCTTGTTGACTAGCAATAGGGTCTTCTGAACGCTTGAAAAAATTTTGTTGACTTTGATCTGCTGATGAGTCAAAGGTGACATGTAAAGAAGTATTTGCTAATGGTGTCACTTTGACAGGTAAGGATGTTGTTCTGTTGTTCATGCTACAATGGGAGTCCTTGTGAAGATCTGTGTTCTGTTCAAGAGGATGCTGCATTATAAATCCGGAATGCTGTTGAGTCTGTTGTGGATGAAATTTAATGACATTACTCAACAGTGGATTATAAATGGTATTATGTGTTAAGACCTGCTGATTATGCTGCATATGCACTTGATTTGGCAACAACTGATTGACTGGCACAACACTTCTTGCATTATTCACCTTCTGAAGAAGATCACTTTGGGACAAATTCTGAGACTTAATGACGTGAAATGAATTTGGAGGTTGAGATGTAAGAACTAACTGTGCAGCTGGGTTTGGAAGAACAGGTTGGACATTCAAAACCTGTGGAGCATGAACTCTAGCTACAGGTGAATTAATATTTTGATGGGAGACTGCTCTGATCTGTGTGACCTGAGAAGCTGATGTCTGGAAGGGTCCAGTTTTGATTACTGGTGGACCATTTTGTAGCACAGTATTTGGGACCTGTGCTCTGAATGAGATCTGAGTTGGTAATGTGGGCCTTGAAACAGCCTGCATAAGGAGTTGCATATACTGTAAACCTTTTTTATTGTCTAAAGGGCACTGTAAAGGAACTGTAAAAGGTTTGCTCTGTACTGCTAACGGCTTCCCAGGCTTGACTGGGGCTGTGCGCAGGTTCTCATGATTGGAACCAGGCTTGTTTGATGAACTGGTCATCACAGAACTACCTTGTTCTTGGATAATAGTCAAACAGGTCTGTATGTCTTTGGGAGATTTGACTGCAAGTAGAGTTTTGTGATTTTCATGACCAGTTTGTCTGTCTGTAGGTGGCAAACCATTTTGACCCAACTTTCCAACAAAGTTATCCACCACAGTTGACTTCATATCAGAAGGAATAGAAGTCTGCTCCTTAGAGAGAATACTGTGTCTATTTGCCTCCAATACTGTTGCACCATCTTCCTGTAATTTATCATACGGTTTTAGAGGACCAAAAGTTTCAAAAGAAATCTTTGATTGCCTTACTGCTTGTATGCCCTGTGCCATTCCTGAATCACATGGCTGTTGGGTGACATCTGATCTCAGAGTGTTTCTGCTGGATCTTGGTGAAGCATTCCCAGGTGGTGATTTTAAGGTTGATTTTGGAAATCCATCTGGATTAGGTTGAGTCACGATGGCTGACTGTCTGAACATACTATTCACTATGTTTGCATCAGTCTTACAGTTCTTGTTAGTTTGCTCCGAAAGACCTCCCTCAGCTGTGCATCTTGAAGGCTGCAAGTTCAAAGAGGGGTGAACGTGATGGAATCCCATCTTATGCATTAGAGAGCACTGCATTTCTTGTAAGTGGGGTGGACTGTCTTTCAACTCTACATATGATTTTGACACAAGCTCCTTTGCAAACTGTGCCTCCTCCCGGTTACTCATGTGACTAGCAGTGTTGACATTTTCATTATCAAATTGTGTATCTCTGGACTTGAAATTTTTGAGACATGACATATCATTCAAAGTGTCACTCTCTGCTGATGAAGTGTTCACCGATAGACTACAATGAAGAGGCTGCAACTCTTTTTCCTCTGTGTTTGGTGGATTTGAATTCCCCCTCAACTCTCCCGATGAATCCTCTTGCATAACTGACTCGTCTACCGAAAGTGTTTTGAGGAAAGCTTCTTGAAATGCTGACATATGCTTGGATGATGATGTTTCCTTTGGTTGTTGTGCTGGCTGTGGGGGTTTCAGATATTCTTCAATTCTCTTTCTTTTCAACAGGCTTTCCATTTCACATTGATTTGTAGTCAAATTAACATCTGATGCAGGTGTGCTTATTGGTACCTCTACTCTGCTTCTGGTGGTATCTTCATCTGTTTTGTTTTCCAATTTCCTCTTTCTCTGTCTTTTCTTGCTGCTATCAGAGCCATCTGGAGGCTCTCTAGGCTTTTTTTGTACCTTTGTTTTAGTACTGGAGGCATCACCACTAGCATCTTTTCCAACATTTGATTTTGGAAAATCATCTTTCAGTGGGTGTCTACGTGAATGGGCAGTGCCTGAGCTGTTCGCTTCAATTTTTTTCTTGCCACCCCTGAAATGAAAGAAGAAGCATGTGAAATTTTTTTTAAAAAGTAACGCAGACCTGAATTCAACCTCTGAAAATTCAAATCTTTTTAAATCAAAGTACATGTCAACAGAAAGTTCCACACACCCCCCCCCCCCCCCTCCTGTTAAAAAAATATCTAGATAATTCAAACAGCTCAATTTCTGATACAGTGGACCATCATGTTTAACGACACTGCTAATAACGAGAACTTGGCCTAGAGCGAGAACATTTTAAATCCCCGTTTTTTCTACTATATAAGCGATATATTAAAATACTTGAATAATGGCAATCGATAATCACAACCTTTGCTATAGCCAGAGAATTAATTCTCAGTGCATACGGCAAATTGTGGGAGCGGCCGCAGTACATCGTGTAGCGAGTCAGACATATATTGTTCTTTGTCTGTTACTGCATGCCCATCCGTCTAGTCACCTCTCACTCAGGCCGACAATGCTTTGTTTCCTTACTGACCACGTGTCATGACAGCGCATTACACTACCACCCACGAAAATCAATACATTTGCTCGCCTGCCCACCCGTCCAGTTATGTCTTGCGTAGGCCTAGCAAGCGCTGTCTACTTGCTGACCATGTGCCGTGACAGCACTGTAGTACACCACACCCACGCAATCAATAAATTTATGCCCGCCCACCTGTCCAATCATGTCTTGCGTAGGCCTAGCAAACGTTGTCGACTTCCACCACCCACGCACACAATAAATTTATGCCCGCCCACCCATCCAATAATCTCTTTAGATCTTGCTTATACCAAAGGAGCTTTGTTTTCTTACTGGCCGCACAGTATGCCACCACACACGCAACCAAAAAATTTACCGGTAGTGATTTACGCGGATCAAAGACCATGCTGCGAGTAATACTTATCGCACACCACAAGTAGTGACCAGAGAGTGTACGCGTCTGACGATGCTACAAGGTTGTGGCCTTCATGGCCAGCCCCACAGTTTGCTCCAGTGAGTGATGAGTCGTCACTTTGAGCTGGTTGCACATAGTGTGCTGTCACAGCACGTGGTCAAACAAACAAACAAAAAGTACCGAGATCTGCCGTCAGTTTGATATCTCATATTACAGTATATATAGGCCTACGTTGATCGACAGGACAGGCCAACAAGAGAGGTGACCATTATTTTTCATGGTTATCTCCCTTGTTAGCCTGTTCGGCACAGTGGAGTATTTTAACCCCTTCCCTTGCCTTTTTGCCGCTTTCCTGGAATAGCGAGACCTTTGGTTTAACGAGACATTTTTTGGTGGAACATGACCTTTCGTTATAACCAAGTTCCACTGTAATTTGAATTCATCAAGATTACTCATTCCCTTCACAACTTCAGATTTTCTGCCTGCTGATAACCAGTACCGACACACAATCCCCATTGAATAAGCCTTAGCAGTGGTCATCTTGAGGAAGGAAAAGGTAAGGGTTAGGAGTAACTTTAAGCAGCATATATGACTGCAGGACCTTCCAGCGACAAAGCGAGAAACTGGGATAACAAGTGAAGGCAGTGGCGGACTGGCTAGGTTGTCAGCTTGCCCAATGGCAAGTGGGCCTCTGAGGAAGTGGGCTCCCTTAGACATTAGACAATATGTCGCGCAGCCAGTCAAAATGAGTCACTTGTCACTTTTTATTATAATAGAGTTATTAGTATCATGTAAAAACCTTATTTCATGTGTGGTGAAAAATTTTTTAAGCTAGCTTAATTTTAGCCCAAGATATTGCAGTTCAAAGAGATTGGGGTGAGCCCTGAACAATGGCAGAAATCCCGAGAAAATCGCGATTAAAGATCGGGCGCAGCACAAAACAGCTAGATACCTACCTCAGAAAATCCTGATTTTAATCACTTATACTGTACTTAAAATCTGCTCACTTCATTAACGTTTTCTAGTTCAGAAATGGATAAACTTTCCATTTCCGCAATAAATAAAAAAATCGATATCTGACCCCCCCCCCCCACAAGTTCAACTCCCGATTTTTCTGGTTCAAGCCCAGCGACAAGTGTCTCATTTTGAATGGCCGTCAGTCATATATTTAAAATATAAATTATCAAAAAATATATATGTTGGTTCAACACAAGATATTTCATCTATCGATCAGTTTAGCATTGTTATCCGGTATGTGCTTAAAGGCGTTACCTGTGAGCGACTACATTCATTTGTGCCAAGTATTGATGGTAAAGGACAAGGACTTTTTGATTGATTGATTGCAACATTACAGCAATTTAAAATTGACCCCAAAAAATGTCTGTCTGATACTAGTGATAGCACAGATGGCACTGCAAGCTACCATGGCCAGTATAATGGTTTACAATGGGGTTCATTAATGGTTTATATATGGGGCTATGCCCTTGTCTTGAATTTGGTGATAACTGAAACAACAAAATGTTGTGTGCCTGCCGTTTCTTTATTCAATTTACTTCAGAATTTAGCAACTTTTGTAAAAGCATCACACAAAAGAATGGCTGTATTGAAAGACGTTGGAAAAAATCTAGGACAAGAAAAAAAAGAAACGGTTAAAACTAATAGGCGAGACTAGATGGTCAGGCAAATCCAATGCAGCAGCAACTATATTTGGACGCTCTGCTGAAGCAACTCCTAGTACTTTTGTAGATCTCTTGACATGCTCATTGCTTATCAATGATCATACTGTACAAGGTTTAGACAAGTTTGATGCAAATACAAAACATGAAGTATTATGCTTTACATCAAAGTCTTTCAAAGTTTGAAACCATATTGACAACATTTACATACTTGTATATATTTGAAACTACACTCCCGTTGTCAAGTTATCTCAGGGTTCATACAAAGTCTTGAAAACTCATTTTAAAGACTTTTTAAGGACTTCCTAAGGATTCATAGTAAACAAATTAAGGACCTGTGTGCCTGTGACCAAGAAATATTACAACTATACAAGTGGTGTGCAGCACTCATCGAAACGGGATGTTCCTGTATCCAGTGTTCAAACATAGTAAATTCACTATGAAAAATTCAGTTTCTCAAAGTATCGGTACCAACTATCCAGTGTGCAACTGGAAAATTTGAATCTCAACTGTTTCAACTGAAACACAAATTTAAAAGACATTTTAAGGACTGTGGCATAATTTTCAGAATTTAAGGACTTTTTGAGTACTTATTTTTTCTTTTATGAAAATTAAGGACTTTTTAAGGACCTATGTGAACCCTGTATCTACAGACAAGTGGTTTGGATATGTTTACCGCATGGAGTTTGGTAGATTCAGCTACAACAAAGCTGAAGGAACAGACAAGAACATTTGATAACATTCACAGCAAGGCTTTGGAATTTGTAAATAAATGTAATGACCAGATTTCACAGATGAATATGGGTGCAAATCAAACATTGGGAATTGATCCTTTGGAAACAGCATTGCCAGTTAAGAGGCAGAGAAAGAAGAAAAGAATGGCAGATGAGCTTACTGATGATGAAAGAAATTCCTTGGATTCTGTGGCTGATTTTCGGGTAAACATGTTTAGCCTAATAGGGGATCGCATTGTCCAGTCATTAGAATCATGCTCTGTACAACATAAACAGCTGTATAAAGATTTATCCTGTTAAGACCCAACAAAGTTTAATACTATTGCTAAGAAGGGCCTTGAAGATGAAGCATTGGGAGGTATTATTAAGCTGTTTCCACAAATCAGCAAAGATCAAGTAAAATTGGAATTGGCTTCTTTTGCTTCAAATTTTGATGTATTAAAGCTGTTGCTTAATGATGGTGAGAATACAGAATCTAGGTGCAACAATTGTAAAATTTGCAGCACTTGCCCATCGTGTGTACTTAAAATTGTGGCATCGAACAGACTTCATGACAAGGCATATGATAACCTTTATGAACTTTATAAAGTCATCTGCACACTATCAGTTATTCAAGTCCAATGTGAGAGGACATTTTCAAAGCTGAAGATCATTGAGACACGGTTAAGAAATTCATTGTCTGTGGAGAACTTGGAATCATACATGTTGCTGTCCATTGAAAAGGAATTGCTAGATGAATCGGATGCAGAAACAATTATTGACAGATTCGCACAAACATCTAGGGAACTCAAATGAATGCTCTTAATATAGTTGACTGCTTGATCTTAACATAGTGGACTGCTTGAAATATACTTTTGTACTTTTGAACTATCTGTTAATGTGTATAATGTAGAGTACAACTTACAAGTAAACTATTTTAATTCTATCTTTTTGTTTCCTCTTACATTTACATATTTTTTTAAAATTCAATTTATTCATTTTAAAAATTAAATGATAGAATTGTATTGGTGGGTGGGCCCCCTTTGTCTCCTGGCAACCAATATTTTTAGACCCAGTCCGCCACTGAGTGAAGGTATTCCATGCCGCTGTCTGTGAGGTCAGCCAACAGTTTGGTTAATGTTGTGAGACAAGTGTTTGTATTCTGACCATCTAATTTATGATTTACTATTTCAGCATATCAAGTGCTTCCCTCCCTACTATGCTTACGCAATACAAAAGCAGTCAAGACGATGCACAACATACTGCATTGCAAACCGCATCAATTAGTGCCTCTTAAATGGACCCGTGAGAAAGCTATAAATCTCCCTCCATGCCCGCCTGTCACGGGGTCCATAATGAGTCATGTTTCCCAATGGCAAAATTTGTGTTGACAAAGACAACTAAGGTTTTTGCATTGTTATAACATTTGTTCTATCGCACGCACAAGCAGTGCATTCAATGCACTTGAAAGCTTACTTAAGCCCTATATGCCTGTAAAAACTTTGACTTTCCTGTAAAATTTCATGTTTAAGTTTCTAGTGTTTAAAATGGTTGACCAAAACACTTTGCTCTGCAGCTGAGGCACCCTGAGTTGCTCAGGATAAAACCTGCTTCTACCCACCTCTATTTTTCCAACACAGACTCACTCAAAAAATCCACTTTACCTGGAGCCCATTCTACTCCTGCTTCTGACTTTCACAATAACAAGTAGAATCAAAACGACATATATATGGTCTTTAATACACTTAACTACAAAAGTGATTTCAATTGTTCATCATGGGTATGCTCTTCTCAGTAATGAAAAGAATCAGAAGAAATTAACGTTCACCCTGCGCGCGACAGCTTAAAGCCCGCTGTCCAGTCAGACCTTACTCATGGAGAATCTTATCTGGGTCACACTGACCCTTGCCGATGTACAATGACCACACTACCGCTGTCCATGTGGCTCGGTTTGTATTTGAACGGTATGAAAACATCCGCTGCTATGCCTTATCACACTTGATAATGAATTAACCAACAAAACCTTTGTCTGTCAGTCTCTAACCAATGATCTGACTTATGATACCAACTGACAGCTGCAGTTTTCCTGAGAACAAAACATGATAACTAGCCACGCCATGCCCCCCCCCCCCCCTAAACAAATGCTTTCATCCTGATTTACATATAATATACTAATAAACCAATGTGGGCATTTGGGGCAAAGATCATTTCAGTGCTTGTTTCTGATTGGTTCTTAGATACAGACAACTCTAGATGGTGGTCAGCTGGTGAGAAAATGAGATAATATTGCAGATTTGTTAACCAACAGTTCTCATGTCGATGTTACATCTTTTCACAGTGTGGGGAGCCTTTGATTCAGGAGAGATACAGTGAGCAATAAGTTGTAAAGCCTGGTCGAGGGCCTGTGATATAGATAGACTGGATGCTCTCACTCCCAGACAAAGGAGTGAGGATAATCGTATCAAACTCGTCATCACTCATCACCCCAGTCTTTTGCCTATTAAACAAGTCCACCTTAGAAATCTTTCTATCTTGACCAGAGCCTTAATAACATGCTTGACACAGCACCTTTTCTGCTGGTATATAGACGATCCAAAAACTTGAAAAACATTCTGGTCTGGAGTAGACTTGTTCACACTGACCGTTGCGGTACCAAACCGTATGGCAATTCTCGTTGTAAGACATGCACACATGTCCTTCAATCATCTTCCATCGAGTGCCCATTAGCGACGTTCAGCATTAAGGAAAGCTTCACTTGCCACAGTCGTAATCTGGTGTAGGCTATCCCCTGTGCCAGGTGTCAATTGTTGTATATTGGTGAAACGGGACGTCAGCTTCATACTCTGTTTCGGGAGTACCTCCGTGACACTGAGAATCAAAAATGGAAAGCCTGTTTCTGTCCATTTCAATCCAGACCATGAGGCATCCAACAACATTCAGATTCTGGGGCTAAAGTCTTGTCACGCAGGTGCTGAGGTACGCTTTGAGACTGAGCAACGTTTAAGTTTCAGGCTCGGCACCATCACTCCCCATGGCCTCAATGTCCAACAGTGCTTTGGATGATTCCGAGGGTGTGACTATATTTATTCATTTTTTTTATTTTTGTTTTTATTTTTACTTAGGTTATTTATTTATTTATTTTTTATTTTATTTTTTTTTTTAAACATATTTTTTCTTCCTAATCTCTTTTTCTTTTCCTTTACTGCGAATCCCAATATTGCGCACCATCCCTGTCTTTTGCACTGAGGCACTATGAGACACTTTCATCTTGGTTACTAACTTAATGCATCACTTCAAGCTTCCACACATTGGCAGACGTGCTTCTGTGCTGCTGACAAAGCAAGAACTCACAGTTAAGTACACATATTCTGTTTCCATTCTATATATTTCCTATTGAAATCTTTTATTGTTCGGTTGTTTTATCTGTTCCATTTTTCTTTTTTTCTGTTGTTGTTTTTTCTTTTTTTTCTTGATAAAGGTGATAGTCGAAATATTGAACATTTTCTGTCTTCTCTTTTAGTTTGCATTGTATCGTTTGGGTATTATTTCTTACGCAGGGCTTTGCTACATGCAACTTTTTTCTTTTTGCCCAATTTTGACAGTGAGCAATAAGACTGTAGTTATGTCTCAAAGGGGTCAGTGACCCGATGCGTGAAAATATGGCTTGCATGCTACGCGGCCAGCTTGACCACGCCGTATTGGTACACCCGTGCAGGGTGAATGCATGGAAAGTCAATGCCGTATTAGTATGCCCATCGCAGGGTGAGGGTTAAGAAGGAAGAAACAGGGAGAAAATGCGAGAAATAATGTCCCACAGGTGTGAATTTTTGCTCGTTTCAAGTAACTTCACACTGCACAATTATCAATTAATTGGCTCCTCCTCGCTGTGCCAGTGGCATACATTTCTATGTGGGTTCATACAAAGTCTTGAAAACTCATTTTAAGGACTTTTTAAGGACTTCCTAAGGACTCACAGTAAACAAATTAAGGACCTGTGTGTCTGTGACCAAGAAATATTACAACTATACCAGTGGTGTGCAGCACTCATCGAAACAGAATCCTTGGTTATCTTGCCAATTTTTCTATTTCAGAGTTTGAAATATTCTCTTTGTGTTCGAGTGTTAAGATAACATGAAAGGAAAATGGTCAATTGCCTAGATGATTCATTTCCTGAAAAGGCTACAGGTCACATAAAATGAAAGTGCATGTCCTCCATAGCAGCAAAAACAAATCTCTCAGAAGGCTATCACATCCATCTCAAGAAATTCACTGACATTTTCAGGAATGTCATTTACAGTGACCCCATTTGGTTTGTTGAAGTTGGGAGGTATTCTGTGAATACTACATGGCTGTTAACAGGTGCTATTCTAGTTGCCTAGCCCGGTCAGGCAGTCTACCCCACCGCCAGTAACCCGATCTGGGTGCAATCTGTATTCATGGCAAGGATTTCCCGGAGCCCCAGTAACGCTTTTGACTTTTTTTTTTTTTAACAATTATCAAAGCAGTCATATGACCAAACCGTTCCACCAGCCAAACTTTCATAAACACAAACAAATTTTGCAATATATTATTAGTGCACACAATGAATAGTAAACACATATTGAATTCCATAATAGGGACAAAAAGGCGTACACTTATACAATATATTCACAAATTAGTACAATATTAAAATATTTCAGATGTGAAATTAAATATGATCGCCCCCAACGAATGAGAAGAAATCATCATATAACATGAGATATAGACTCAATTCAAAACGCACTTAACCGGATCCGTGCGAAGTTATCTGAGCTGAAACAATCATTTTCCGTTGGATTTTGTTAGTTTTATTAATAGAATGGGTTGTCCTCCCATCTTGCATTTGTTTTTGAATTGTTCAATTGTCTCAGGACAAAATATGTGTTAAGTTTTTGGTCTTTTTGTGTGAGTGGCCGTGTTGGTGATAATTCAAATGACTGAGAAGATAACCTGTCATATTAATGCAAGTGAAGTGTTGCTGTCCTTCATAAGCCTTGCAGGTCTATAATTATGGCACTGATGTAGCATTAGGGGAGTCGCTTAGCTCTGCCTCAAAGGTCATTACTAGATGATGGTCATTCTACACTAGATGGTGTGTATGTTGTGTCCTTGCATGTTGAACTATGGATCACTGATGAGTCAGCTGTGCTATGTAGCTGCTGTGGTTTTCGTTATGTCACTGTGCCAGATTGTGTCCTGTATAGTATTTGCAATAGTTTGTGTTGATGCTGTGTCCTCGCATATTGAATTAGGCCAACAACTAGGATAACGCAGGTGGTAGTGGGCCTTTGTTCTTACACGTTGACTTTGGTATATAAGGCATTGTCTTTATTGATTGACGACGTCACTACAATGCATGCTTAGTGAGTAGGCCTATCAACTGTACACCCCCGGTCAAGACAGTATAGGCCTACATAACAGGAATCACTTGCCATGGTTAGGCTTTGAAGTTTTACTGCTACAGTTCGGTCACATCTTACAAACAAAAAAAAATGAGTGGAAAGATCTAGACTTGGTTGCCGCCGTGTGTGATGTGTATCAGCGCTCATACAAAGTCTTGAAAACTAATTTTAAGGACTTTTTAAGGACTTCCTAAGGACTCACAGTAAACAACTTAAGGCCCTGTGTGCCCGGGTGTCCAGCACTCATCGAAACGGAGTGTTTCTTTATCCAGAGTTCAAACATAGTAAATTCACTCTGAAAAGTTCAGTTTTTTCAAAGTACCAATCATCCAGTGTGCAGTTGGAAGATTTGAATCTCAAATCTTTCAACCAAAACACAAACTTTAAGGACTCTGTAAGGACTCGGGCATCATTTTCAGAATTTAAGGACTTTTTGAGTACTTATTTTTTCTTTTATGAAAATTAAGGACTTTAACCCTAGTCCTGCGGGATGCCACTATATTGGCCTCCCAGCGCAACACACGAAGCACGGGAGGCCATTATTTTGTCCAACACGCTTAACTGCAGGTCCTGCGGGAGGCCACATTTTTGTATAGCAATGGTGCGCCTCGCGCTTTGTTTATTCGGTTGCCACGGATAGCGGTTTTTTCACGTTTTTTTCCACACTATTTTCGGGTGTTTATCTATCCTGTCACCCCTACTATATCTAACAAAATGGTATCGTCGGATTGCGTTTATTACGATGCAACTATTCGTAACTATTCATCATACTCATGTAATAGAATAGTACTGACGGTCTGAACAGGGTTCATGGCAGACCTTGATGAGAAAATTCAAGGTTTTTTCAAGATTTTCAAGGTCAACCTTTTCATTTTCAAGGCTACCAAACACCGCGACAAAAAACTATGCATGTCCGCGAATTGCTTATGCCTGTAAAAACCTGTGCGAATACACCGCTGTCTCCGTTTCCGTTAGGCCTAGCGCCTAGGCCCAAATTTTTTTGCTTTTTCAATTCAATCGCATTTTTTGTTTTTTCAAGGTCATTCAAGGTTGTTCTCTGTTTTCCAGGCTTTTCAAGACCTTGAAAAACAATTTTTGTTTTAGAAGGTTTTTCCAGGTTTTCAAGGTCCGCTATGAACCCTGTCTGAAGTTCGAAGTGGGGAAATTCTTGGGGAAACTTTTACTTTGATGCTGGTTGTCGTCCACATGTGAAATGAGAAGAAAGGGGGCATGTGCATATTTAAGACGCCGTTCTACGTTTGTAATTATGAATTCCGATGTAATATTAGGGCATACTGCATAAGGACGTCTGTTGGTAGGTTTTTCATCAGGGAAAACTGGGAGAAAATGAACGACTTTGTTGTTGGTCGTTGTCTTTATTTGATGTGGTAATTAGAGAGATCTGTGTTCCTTTGATTAAACCGCTTTTCAGTATGTATGACTGCTCTACGACCTGGAAATCAAATCTCTCGCTAAAACTAACATTATAGTAAGTGGAAGCTTTACCTAGTAGAGGAGGGAGAAGGCAATGTCACGATACATGTGGTTAGTAAATTAAGCGAATGGCTTAAAAAATAATTTGTTCACCTGAATGTCCTGACTTAGGGACAGAAAAAGCGCAGAGGTCTTGGGAAAGTGATAAAACGTGTGTTAAACGGCATGTAAATGCAGAAAATTCTTGATTTGGGGCCTTCCATTTCACAATAAAACTTGCTGCATATCATCAGAAGTACTTTATCCAAATATCATGGGGGTCACTAAGGATTTATCCACCACTATTGTTGTTACTATACACGTGTTCACACGGACCCGTCTGACCCGACCGCCGAGGTTATCGGCAACATGCGAACGATCGGCTGACTGGCCGCTGGCTATCCCCGCACGGGGTGTTACGTGGACGGGTTCACTCATCGTGGGATGAGGGTTAAGAACCTTAAGGACCTGTGTGAAACCTAGTGTATACGTATTGGTGTTGGATAGTACTCTGCAACAAAGGATGTAGTCATTGTATGCTGTAAACAGTATAACAAAAGCAAATAAAATATCACTTGCAATGCAAAGTTGTTACACATGATCGCTTTCCGTTTCTGATGTCTTTGTTTTTGGTCAGCATCCTCCCATCGCATGTCCTACACAGTTCATGGAGCTACTCAAGGTTCACAGGTTCTTCATGGTGGTCCATATTGCAATATTATCATACAAACTGCAAATGTTACACGGCAAGAAATGACACAGAAGCACCTAAATTAATTCGCACAATTACTTTCAAAAATCGTTTTAAAAAATCACATAGCAACTTTGCACACACCAAACTAACAAAGGTTAGAGATTAACGTTTGCACTATTAAAATATTGATTCAAAATTGAAATCCTTGGCGGCTGGTGCGAAATATTGATGGTCAAAGTGAACTAATGTTGAAAATCAAATTTCAAACGAAAAAACACACACTGGAAATATCAGTGAAATACTGACGTTTAAAATGAGATCCGGCATGAGGCTCTAGCATCATTAAATAGAAAGATACCATGCTGCAAGACCTGCAAAAATTGATGGATTAAATGGAGCGGGCCTGGCCAGCAGTGGCTTGCCGTCGTGGTTGTGCACATGACTGACAGGTGATTTATGACCGCACCGTGGGTGGCTGGTAGGGCAAATCAGTCAGCAACTAGAGTACCGCTTTCGAGGTGACTTAACTCATTCCGCCCGGAGCGACTCAGTCGTCGATTTTTTCCGCTCAAATCGCCGGGGAAACGAGCCACTCGTCGATTTGTTTTGACCGGTATTTTTTTATACTCAACGGTTATTTGCTGAAATATTTTACAACAATCGCTAGTAGAGTTATTTATTGACCTACATAATACAACTTCTTCCGGTTTTGTTTCGTTTGATTGCTTTGGAGCAAAAAATTCCTAGAACTTGCCTGTTCATTTGCACGGACTTTATGTAAAAATGTTCAGACATGTTATATTATAAAAGTGATATTACAAGTACAATACCCATATATTTGGTACCACATGAAAGGGGATTGGATTACCTACACTTTGAGGCTACTCTTGACCACCTAATGCAACTAGAGTCAAAACCAGAGGTGGAAAAAGTGAATTTGCCAGTAGAAATTTTTTTTTAGTAACAACTAAACACTCACCATTCTTTCAACATATTAACATCACAGACACTAGGATTGTCACAAAAAGACACTGTCAAATTCTGTTTATTCTGATACAAAATATGTCTACCTTTCTTTCTTCCTTGTTTGCATTAAACGATTTTTTCTGCAGTCACCCAGTACCAGTTTATGTCAAATGAGTTTTTGCTCCGGCAGAATTGGGAATTTAGCTGCGGGTGGAATGAGTTAAACAGCCATGACTAACGGGAGACTCTGGCCCTAACATTTAGGTCAGCATATACATATAAACATTTAATAGGAAAACTTGGTGCAGATTCAACCCTCTGGACAGGCAAAACACAATCAGATAAAGCTTTATTTTGATGAATATGAACCTACCTATTGTTGGCTCTATTGCCATCTCTGTGACCCTCAGGATGCGGAGCTATATCTTTGCCTTCTTTCCAAAGTTTATATCGATCAGGCTGGTATTTCTTCACAAATATGTCCATGGAGATTTTTACACCATCTCTTCGACATACACACTAGGGAATGATAATGAAAATACTGCATGAAGTGATTTAAATGTATTGTTTTGAATCAATCGATATGCAGCATCTCAAGTGTCTAGCTGTAACAAACAGTAGATATATCTCATTTTCTTGATTTCTGAAACTGTGCAGGTTACACCACAACTGTCAAAACATAAAATGACCAGGTGACTAGACTAGGTCTAGATAAAATGACTAGGTTCTTCCACTGTGGTTTCACCCTGCTTAAGGGTAGCTAATAAGTGACAGCTGTTTTACTAGCTTTGCTCTTAATATCCTCTCCCCAATCCCCAAGCACAATTCCAGAAGATTCATCATCACATTAGTTTCAGTGAACTGTTGTCTGTTCTTATGACCAAAGTCTGCAGGAAAATGGACCTCAACCACCCCCCCCCCCCCCCCCCGACACTTATGCATGGCGTGAAATACATTTTAGAGGATGGCAATATTTACAAGGACATAAAAATTCAAGTTTCATAGTCACTCGCACCCATTTCACACTGCAAGGACTAAAAATGCATTTTTCCTAAATTGTGCTTTTAATACAATTAAACTTGCATTTCTTCAATGTACCAAATGTCTTAGAATGCTTCAACTTTATACCATACCTACATCATTACTGTTAAAGATTTTGTCACACTCATTTGAGAACATAATGCAATTTTTTTTATTTATATCATGTTTTTTTTCCCGTCATATTATTAAAGTCTCTTTACTTTTGTATGCTTCAATTCAAATTATACTACTACATATGAAAATTTATTTCAAAAGAATATTTATCCATACAAAAGTGACAAAATCTTTATTATGTATGCAACAATCTTTATGCATTTTTGTCTTTGTAATTAATAGTACATAAGAAATGTAAGATGGCCCCTGCTTTTATGCACTTCCATGGCAATCATACTTTTTTGTTTTAACCTCAAAACAATACCTAAGTTGAGAAAAACTTACTGTAGTCGTAACAGTAGGGCGGGTAAGCGGGTAAAGAGTGTAAAACCCTGTGCACTTTTGGTTTATAGCATGAAACTTTGCATGTGAGCACTTGGAACCTTCCTGGATGATTTTGGCAACATAAACATTATCACAGCGCCATATCTTGTGCATGACCATTATCTTAAGGCTCACCCTGCGACCAACGCTCAAAGCCCGCTGTCCGGTCAGTGACCTTACTCACGGAGAATTGTGCCTGGGTCGCACTGACCTTTGCCGATGCATGATGACCACACTACCGCTGTCCAAATGGCTAGGTTTTTATTGGTCGGTATGAAAACATTAGCTGCTATGCTTTATCACGCTTGATAATGGATTAACCAGCAAAACCTTTATCTGTAAACCTTTAACCAATGATCTGACTTATGAAATTAAACTGACAGCTGTACTTTTCGTGAGAACAAAGCATGACAACTAGCCATGCCCCCCAAGCCCTAAACAAATGCTTTCATCCTGATTGACATACTAATGAACCAATGTGTGCATTTGGGGCAAGGATCGTTTCAGAGCTTGTTTCTGATTGGTTCTTAGATACAGACAACTCTACATGATGGTCAGCTTGTGAGAAAATGAGATAATATTGCAGATTTATTGAGCAACAGTTCGCATGTCGATGTTACATCTTTTGAAAGTGTGGGCAGAGCCTTTGAAAGCTTAGTCTTTGTGATTCCGACCAGTGGTTCACTGGTTAACATGTCCTTGTCACAATCCTTTGATTTGGAAGAGATACAGTGAGCAATAAGACGGTATTTACGTCTCAAAGAGGTCAGTGACCTGACGCGTGAAAATCCAGCTTGCGCGCTACGTGGTCAGCTTGACTGTGCCGACTTTGTCCGCATGTGCAGAGTGAGTGCATGGAAAGTTAATGCCGACATATACCGCCCTTCGCAGGGTGAGGGTTAATTAAGTCATCATGACCTCATCTATTTAAGTTGTACCTGTCATTTATTTCTCCACATTTTGTTTAAGTCAGAAATAGTAATTAACCTTTACCAAATGATGAAATACACCCTTTCTATTCATATGGAAAAAATATCAATTGCAGGCTGCTGATTTGTAACACACTGCCTTTGCTTAGGTAATGACTTGGATGACTGAGAGTCTAAGAAAATACAAATTTACATAACTTCAGGAATAATGGAAAAAAGGGGGTGGGAGTGGGGGTGGGGATGAGGGGGGACCAAACTGTTTGACATGGATGTTATCTGCAGTGTTATCATACACAGCCTTGCCAAAATGAATTTCCAACACAAATGTTTCATCAAAATAATCTCTGTTCAGAATGTTTTCATTTCCTCCTCTTGATCACAGACTTATTGCCCAAGAAATGTATCTTCCGTTTTTGTCTGCCTGTCCTTCTCTCCTGTGTGAGTGCACATGTTCATATGTATCCTTCTCACCTTCATATTTAGTTTTGTTTTCAAGATCATGATATTTTATATTTCCAGGATAAACTGTACTTAGTGGCCTAATTTTTTGCAGCTGCCACTTTAAGTCTTCTCTGCCCCATGATACAGAGCACACAAAAGTCCATATCTGTGCTATAATTCAATGCAGATTTAGACCCTCTTGTACTACTTTGAGTTTTCAGACTCAAATTAAAAAGTAACGCTTTTCCTCAATATGTAGTGCTTGGTACACTCTGTAGGCATTTTTCATCTTTTGTGGGATATCTAATGAAAAAAGCAGTTCTACTCTATATTCCAAGTGGATCTGACAAAATTAATATTCACAGATCAGGCCCAGATGTTTGTAAAAAACAAAATAAAACGACAAATTAATTGGTAAAAAATACAAGGCAGATTGCCTTAATTTTTTTTTTTTCGCGTGTATGTATGCTGATATCTCGTTTTTTTTTTTCCCAATGTAACAACACATCTTTACATGTCATCCTAATTTTGCCAGTTTTCCTTTGTTTTGTCAAAAAAGTGTATTATGCTCTAACAATCAGTGAGCTGATGAAAAAAAATGTTCTCAAAGGAAGTGTAAGAAGGAAAGATCATAAAAAGTATTACTTACAGAGATCGTAAAACATTATTTACCTGTAAACATCTTTTGCCATACTCAATCCACCGCTCTGTTGCAAAATTGGTGGATTCTGCACAATTAAATCCATGATTGTATCCAGCATGGTATCCGTACGGGAACGTTATCATGATTTCTCCAGCTTCTTGGGTAATCTACAGGTAAAACAAAACAATGGATAAATATTCAGAAAGAAAAAAAAAGAAAAAAAAATCACTGCAAAAATATTGTTCACTGATGATTAAGAAAAGGAAAATCCGTGAACATCAGAAAAAAGTACATGTATTTATGACTCATGAAAAGTCTGGTTACTGTGCCATGGAATACTTTCAAATCTTTTCAATTATCATCACCCTGCCGACATCATATAACTATCTGATGAACTATACCAATGATATTCTGAAAAGCAACAGAGATAAGGTTGTTATAGTACTCTGTGGTGATTCTGCCAAACCTTTCCTTACAGACATGATGATGAAGTAAAATGAGCTCAACTCACACGGGGCCAGATTTCACAGTCTTCAACCAACGAGCAGGATGTTTTTTTTTTTTTAAAAACATCTTAACCCTCACCCTGCGCAGAATGCCGCTCATGTTTCCCACGTGCTCAGGCCGCACGGGCGGCAAAAGTCGCCCAGGTCAAGCTGACCGCGCCACGCGCAAGCCATATTTTCACGCGTCGGGTCACTGACCTTTTTTAGAAGTAACCACCATGTTATTGTTCACTGTATCTCTTCTAAATCAAAGGCATTGTGACATGGACATGTTAACCAGTGAACCACTGGTCGGAATCACAAAGACTAAGCTTTCAAAGGCTCTGCCCACACTTTCAAAAGATGTAACATCGACATGCGAACTGTTGCTCGACAAATTTGCAATATTATCTCATTTTCTCACCAGCTGATCACCATCTGGAGTTGTCTGTATCTAAGAACCAATCAGAAACAAGCTCTGAAATAATCTTTGCCCTAAATGCCCACATTGGTTCATTAGTATGTGTCAATCAGGATGAAAGCATTTGTGTAGGGCTTGGGAGGGCATGGCTAGTTATCATGCTTTGTTCTCACGAAAACTATAGCTGTCAGTTTGGAATCATAAGTCAGATCATTGGTTAGAGACTTACATACTAAGGTTTTGCTGATTAATTCATTATCAAGTGTGATACAGCATAGCAGCAAATGTTTTCATACCTATCAAAAACGGAACCACGTGGACAGCGTATGTGGTCATCGTATAGCGGCACGGGTCAGTGACCCCAGATAAGATTCTCCGTGAGTAAGGTTACTGACCGGGCAGCGGGCTTTACAGGTAGCGCGCGGGGTGCGAGTTAAGGTATTAGACTTTGAATCAAGTGATGAAACTTAGCATGCTTGCAGTGGGTTATTTGATTTGTGATATCTTGAAAACTGAATTTGTTATGATTTTTTGAAATTATTTAGAATTTTTTTTGAATCTTGAAAAATTGTGTGTGGGACTGACTCCATGTTCCTTACAACACCATTTCATACAGCAAAAATGACACAGGTTAATCATCTAAAGAATGTCAGTAAGGAATTACAAGAAGTTTAGAAATTCAGAAATGTAGAAGATATTTGATCTAAATCTAGATCTACACTGAACAGAATAACTATTCGAGTGGGCGTACCCACTGTTTATGCTATGTATCACCCACATCGAACACCATCGATCTATCATCTAAACAACACCCACAGACGTTCCAAAGATAAATTTACTATTTATAGTCAGAAATTATCTAGATCTACACTGAACAGAAAAACAAGACTGGGTATGTCTCATTGTTTATGCAATATTGTAAAGCACACATACACCAAAACCCTCAAAATACTAGGTCTAGATCTAGAAATAGCATTTCCAAACAATTGAGAATAAAATGTAATAATAATAATAATAATATATTGCATTTATATAGCGCCCAACCCCGTCGATGACAAGCTCTGGGCGCTTTAACAAACTCTTACACACACACACACACACGCATACACAAAAGAAATTCAAAAATATTTACTATTGTTGCTGCCGAAAAACACCTAGCCTAGTTTGTCTGAAAGAAATGGGTCTTCAGATGGCGTTTGAAAGAACCAATGTCATTAATTTCCCTGGTTGTCTTTGGAAGAGTGTTCCAGATGGTAGGGCCAAGAAATGAAAAGGACTTTTCTCCTACAGTGGACAGATTCATTTTAGGTACTTTCAATTTTGTAGTGTCAGATGATGATCTTAGTTGACGAGATGGAACATAGTAATCAGTTAAATCAACTAGGTACGATGGAGCAGTATTATTGACACATTTGTGACAAATGGATGACAATTTGTACATTGTTCTTTTCTCGACTGGCAGCCAGTGCAAACTCTGCAGAAGTGGCAGTGCTGAATCTCTTTTCTTTTTCTTCAAAACAAGTCTCGCTGCATTGTTTTGAGCAATTTGGAGTTTTCTAATATTTTTTTGTGAAATTCCAGCCAAAAGGGAGTTGCAATAGTCAAGCTTTGAAAGTACAAAAGAATTTACTAAAACAGCCGCAGTTTCAGTTGAAATAAGATGTCTGATTTTACCAATTTTCCAGATTTCCATGTATAGAATACGAATGAGGTGACTAACCTGAGACGACATAGAAAGATTTGAATCAATGTAAACCCCTAGGTTTTTTACTTTTTTTGAAATTTCTATTGAATTAGTGCCAATTATCATCTCAGTTCTGTCCACTTCTTGCAGAACCCGCTCACAGCCTAATAAAATAACCTCAGTTTTATCCTCATTTAGTGCCAGTTTGTTTTGGTTCATCCAGCTTTTAATTTCTGTGTAAACAGTAGAAGAAAATTTTCATGCTAAATCACATCAGCACCACCTGCTATAATGTCGAATTCAAGGTTCAGTTTCTCCAAAATCAATTGCTGAATGCTCAACACTATAACTATCGATCAAATAACCATCCAAATAGACAAAGGCATGGTTTCCCTTTTCTCTAGAACCCACATGAACACTGAAAAAATGGTCTGGATGTGAATCAAAATTACATTTAACACTCAAGATATCTTGTGCGTTGTTCCCAGAGAGTTAACATCTTTCTATCCTATCTGCAAGATAATACTAAAGTTTCAGTGTCGGTAAAATTTTTGGTTTTTGCATTCTATTGACAATTCATCTCTTTTATAACAATCTCATGACAAACTAAAGGAATAACAAATGATTTCAGGTATTTCGTTAAAAGCACAGGTCACAGCGCCGAAAACCCGGTCGTTTAGTTTGGCCACCGAGCGCCCTACTGGGTCATCGCGACCGGGGTCAGCGACGGGCCACTACACCTGCGACGGGCAGCGCTTTGCGCGGGCGAATTAGATCAAATTGGTACTATTATGATTTATCACCTTGCATTGTAACCAGGGCTGTCAGAATAACCATCTTGACGCACGTGAGACGTAAGGCTTTGAATTTTGCAGTGTGAAAAGTAGAAGAAGATAGCTTTTATAGTTTTGTAATGGCAAGTAGGGAAAAACTGTACATTTTTGCTGAAGAATATCTAATACCTACTCATTTTAAAGTTACATAACAAAAAAAGTGCTCAACACAAGGCACCAAAATTACAGTCAAATGGAGGACAAGACATGTGTTCATGCCCTGACGAAAAGGCATCGTTGTCGGTGGAATAGTAATCCACATACAGATGATTTATTTTACATCTGTACTCAGTATTGTCAATATTTACATCCCAAAACAAGCCGTATATTTTATTATACATTGTTCTTCAAATACAGCATGATTTAAGTATTATCCTAAGCACAATAATGAGTATGGGCAGCATTTTTCAAGTTGTTTTGCGACTGGCGTGGTCAGTACTCAGCGATGGCGCAATTTGAAGAATATGTGAAATCAAAACTTGCGTGAGTTTCTCCATTCTGTACGTCAGTGATTTCTTGAACGCGTTTCTCGCTTTGCTAGTGGCTGTTGACTAATCGCTGTCTCTTGCTCTCCCGGCAGAGGCAGGCCCAAAACCATATTGTTTTATGAATGAAATGCAGTCATGTTCTAATGTATGTTGCTTTGGAATGACTTTATTTCGAAAATGCCTCCCGAGCAATGTCATGTAGGTCTCTGTTGCTGTTTAAATTACAGGAGTCGATGCTTCCGCCCCGTGTGCACTATGTACAACATTATGAATTTGACTACATGATGTGATTGCGCTGGCCGCTGTTTCATTAGTGATTGTGCTTACGTCGGTAGTATTATTGACTGAATTTATGTCAAGGTCGAGACTGTTGCTAGGCAATTCTAGGCGTTGAACGTTTCATACAATCTTCAAATGAGACAGCGTTGATGCATACTACACTGGTTGACTGTTTTATGACTATCAAAAGAACACCAAATCATTCCGCCTCGGCTTGCTAGCTCTCGCACGTTCTTTACTGAAGTAGAGTTGAAGTGTTATCGGTTATTCTTAACGAGCACGTACGACGGATAAACTTCAAATGTCTGTCATTTAAATCGTCACTGATGTCTTCCTTTTGAGTCGTTTCTGCGTTTTGTCGCATTTTCCATTCCACAAATTCTTCAAAGTTTGTTGAGTGAAGAAAATGTCTTCCGCATGTATGGGTCACAGTGTAGTTGATGTAGAATGAAACGCATCAGCAGAATAATACACCAGCAATAGGATGTAAACTGATATTGTCCAGCAACGAGAGTTCCGACAAGCGAGAAATTTTCAGGTATGAAACGGGAAAAGGTCTGTAACACAAAAAACCAAAGTTCATGGCAATCTATTGAGCCGTTTGGAAGCAATCAATCAAGAAATACACCACTTAAAAAACAATTTTTAGTGAATTCGGGCATATTATAAACACACAATAGCATGAAAACGGGACATCGCACTGACATCGGATTTTCACAGACTGAGAGAAGAGAAGTTGTGCTTTTGTATTTTAGCGGCGTTTTTGGTGTTATAAGTGAAGAAATTAGAGTTAATTAAGTCGTAAATACGCCCGTGTCATCACTAGCGGCTAGTCTGTAACTGATGCCGTAGCCCGCGGCGTGTGGCCTCGGCGTACCCCCCGATTAGATGCGGTCAGCGTGCGATTTTATGGGTGGCCCGGGACCGAACCAAGTGGCTTGTTTTTGAGTGGAATTCGGCGCTGTGAGGTATATAAAGTATATAATGTGGACAGTACACTGCTAAAAAATTCTTGAAAAACTTTTATGAAGACAAAACTATTAACATTTATTGTGACAGAATATGTAAATAAACAATATTGGAAATTATAAAAATGTCAAACCTTATTCACAGGTATTGAATATTTCTTCAATATAAATGGTGAAATAAGAGACATCTTGTGTCGCAGAAAAGCTGGACATTCACTAAAGCTGCTGGGAAAAAAACCTGAAAATAGAAAAGAGAATTTTAACCATAAGGGTTTTGACGAGGTCATCACTTTGTCACCTTTCATTAAATTTTGAAACAATACATAGAGTTGGCTACACTTAACAGAACACAGATGATACCCTGAGTGTGACATTAACTGAAATATGTGGTTATCCAGCGGTAATCTGTGAAGAGACGACATAACCACATCAGAATCAAGGCTGAAAATCATTTCATTTACGGTATATATACCTCTCCTGTTCACAAACAGTCAAGTCCCATGGAAAAATCTGTTACATGCTGATCCCATGAGGTAAACTGAAATGTTCTGTGAATTGAGAGTTGCTATACTTCCAATATCTTGAACTGAACATCCTCCTTTCCTAATGGAAATCATGATTCAGTTACAAGAAATAAAACATACCAGACACTTCAGTTTATATATTAAATATACACGCAGACTGGCATTTCAGACTTGCCAACTAAATGGCCACCTCAATAAAGCATAACCCATAAGCAGATATAATTTCCCCTGCCCCCAATTGGAAAGAGATCATGGATGAGATGAGAATGTAACTTCATCTTGGTCAACATGTCTGAGAGGCTTTAGGTGAGGATGCTGAAGGATCTTGAATTGACAGCAATATCAAACCCAACATCAGTAAATAACCGAGCATTCTGATGGCAGATGCAATGGAATGGGCTAGATTCACATAAAGCAGAGTAAAGACAGGATACAGAATGAAAGAAAAACAAAAATTAACATAAGGCACAGAATTACATGGGGGCTTGTAAAAGCTGGTGAACCATGAGCAACATCCCATACTTAGAAGGGAGTGTACATCCTGAGGATGGGGGGCAGTGAGCCTTTATGTATGTTCCAAAAGTTTGATTAAACTTTACAGTGTAAACTAAGCTTTGGTAATTTGAATTTCTACTAAATCAAGGTGATTTTGAAATGAGTTCTTTTTTTCCTCGAACTGACCAAATTCTGATAAATTGATTGCGCTCATTGTCCCTGTAACTACCGATTTCCAACCCCGTAAAAGGCAATTTCCACAAACACGCTGACACAGGCCTGTTCAACAACTCTTTGCTCTTTGCAGCGATCGAGGGAGTGGGTAGAGGTGCCAAAAATGGTGCAATGGATAGGCTGTAGAGCCTTCCTCTTGCGTGTCTGTCCGACAAAGCGAGAAACATGCATGCTTCTGCCCCAATGACCAATGATATCAGCCAACAACATGCGTATGCGAGATGATGCTCGCATTATGACCAGTGTTTCACAGTACAGCATCACATAACTGTATTAAACTGAAAATGATTTTGGCAAGGCCCTGGAAGAACAAAGACCTCACCTATACGAGGTTCCAAGCAAATTAGTATTGCAACTACCTAGCAGAAGTGTTTACACATTCACCACACTACGCTCGATGGAGGGGGCGAATGAGTACAGCATTGTTAAACTGTTTAATGGTAATTCCACGCTACTGATAGCAAGATGGGATAACACAGTAGGCCTCTAAAGTCTTGCATTTGCATATCAAACATGAGATAATGTCTTTATCGATTGATGATGTCACACACAGTACAGTGCAATCCTAATATCTCGACATCAGTGGGACTGTCTGGATTTTGAGTAAAGAGAAAGTCGAAATAGCAGATTAATAGTGGAAGAGAACAAAAAAAGAAGGGGGATCACACATCACCATTATGGCAAAAAATGTGCAATAAAAATAACGCAATTATGTCCCTTTTTCTTCTAATTATCGGCATACTGTCACCTGTTCCTCCAATATCATTGATGTGTGGAGAAGTTGCGTGGCAAACATTTGCCGATATCAGCGAGATGCTGTAGCGATACATCAAATGCCCAGTTTTTTACTATTTCGTTTTAACCTCGACCTGTTTCTTCAGAAGTGATGATAGTTGATAACGATACGCACACAATACAAATGTTAACCAAGAGATCTAGGACAAGGCCTAGTATCAACAGCGCATGAATGTTTTGTTTAAAAAAAAAAAATACCCACAGTCTGTAGTAGTCTGTACTTTTACTGCCGTGCGCTTATGCGTGGCACTCCACACTTGTGTTATTGAAGCCAAGGGTCATATTGTGTCCATGCACCCCCTCTCCTGCTCCTGCCCGCCAGCACCACAACAAGAAATAAAACTAGAGTTCTTATATGCATGGAGTAGCGGGGCATTTTCAGCAGCACTGTAGTAGATCTAGTGCACTTGTGCTCTGGTCGGGGAGAAATGTGTCGATTTAAGAGAATAATGGAATAACATGTCGAGTTACTGGGAAATATTTAGTAGCATTAAAGAAAGAACAGGTTGGGACTTCAAAATTGTGTCGAGTTACCCGGAATGTCGACCACAGCCATGTCGAGATCAGTGGATTAGACTGTGTATGGGTCAATGCCAAAAAGCTCTCTTTTTCACATATGCCTTTTTGTCATCATGTTATTTCAATCATTTTTTCTCCAATTTGTGTTTTCTTTGTGCATGGTTATTCAAAATTGATCCAATAACCTGCATGAGCAGTTCTTTCTCTTGTTTTTTTTCGAATTTGAATTTGAGTTTGTAAAATGACTAATTTTTAACATTTTCAAAATGGATACATTGTATGGGATCTCAGAAAAACCGTAATAAAAAGGTATTTTGTTTTATCTGTGGATTCTGGCAGATGTTTTGTTTAGAGTGATGAATCAAGATGAAAGTACTGAACAAAAAAAATTTCTGCATGGGCTTAGTAAGTGATAATTGCTAGTTTAAAAAAAAAGTGGTTGGACTTTACTTGCGTAGTCATGCTTTTAATAAAAATATAAGAGCCTACTGTGAAATACCTCAATGTAATAGCCGCGTGTTCCAAGAACATGTTATCCTTAAATAATGGGAATTGTTGCCTTTGGCTAGACAGTTTTCAGCCGCAAAGGCTTCACAAAAAAGTTTGAGAATTCATGTATTTTGTAGTCACACCGCAACGTCCCACCACACTGCAAGAACACAGTCACTTCATTTCCCCCTCCTCTAAACAGGTCTTTCGTAGTTAGTATGTAGTCCTTCTCATATGGGGAACAAATGGTGGTGTTTTCAAGATGAAGGAATGCAACAACAAATTTATATCTCTACAGAAATTGGAACTTTTGCCATCACACTATATTTAATAGTAACGTCCGACACATTTTTCTATCTGTTTGTAATGGCTGACATTTTTTGTCTGACTCTTGCTCTGATAATTTTATTTGCAACGTTTCCTAAAAATGAATTTTCCCAGTCCCAACAATGAACACACGATGAAAACTGAGAAATCTGGCACTGTGAATAGCCACCATCACCACCAGAGTTTTATAATAATCATGATGGCATTATCCATGATTTTATTGGAATTAAATTCAAATTATCTTGGCTGTCAATGCAAAACTAAAATATTATGTCCACTGTATTGTCACTGTATATTTAACAATTAAATATTTGCTTGAAAATGGGGAACTACCTTACTTTTCATAGTTTGTAATCCTGTAACGTCCAACACAAAATAAACAAATAAAGTCATCTAGTTTTTGTAGTACCAATATAAATCCAAATTTTCTTGGCTGTCAATGCAAACTGAAATATTATGTGCATTATATTGTCACTGTATATTTAACATTAAATTTTTGTTTAAAAATGGGGAATTACCTTACTTTTCATGGTTTGTCATCCTGTAACGTCCACCACAAAATAAACAAATAAAGTCATCTAATTTTTGTAGTACCAATTATAAATCCAAATTAACCACTAAAATTAGTAAATTTAAATAAAGTCTGTCATCATTAACAATACTGTAAAAAAAACTTTAATTTTGTCTTTTGTGGTGGACGTTACCGTGACCACAAAAGAACAGCATTTTTAATGCACTTTGTGTACTCTTTTATACACCACTGAAACTTTTGGCTAACAATAATGATTTTAACACTCAATTGCAGGTGAAATGTACATTCTTTGCCATATTAGTGACTTTATTAGGCCTACTACTATTCTGTCATCACAGTAATGTCCGTCACATTTCACTTTCATGTGAAAATCATCCCATTTCACCATATTGCGCACATTTACAGCCATGAAACTTATAAAATCTTAAATAAAGATGGCTACTAAACTGTCACAGAATGTGTGTTTTTTTCGCCTTTGTGTGTTTTGCATTTTTCAGTCCCTCTGTCCATTTTTCTATTAGAGCTTTTTGGCACTGACCCATATATGCGGCCAAAATAAAGGCAGGCAAGAGGCAAGCAAGTTTGCTGACCACAACTATATGTACTGGGCCTAAGCCATTCAATGCCGCTTTCTCGTTTTACCGCTATACTATGGTCATTTCTAAAGAAAAACATCTCATACAGGGTGCCCATGTGTTTTGTGTGTGTGTGGGGGGGGGGGGGGGGTTCAGCAAGAAGGGATGTAATTACATGTATGGTACGGGGCAAGCAATAAAATAATGGTTATTTCTCTGCTCAGAGGTAAATTTAAGTGTAATCCACTTCCTGACAACTTCGGATTATGCAGGCTCCACTGTAATTTACTCATTATGTTTTTGTGAGTGAACAGGCATCCAGCCATGTACACTGCATTCTCTCAACTCAATCCAAGAGATAGTATTTAAATATCAGATCAGCGTACCTAGCATAAATTTTCTGAGGCAACTGTAATTTACATTACAGATTGCAATTTTTTATGTACTCCTGTCTGGCTCAAGTCAGTTATTTCACTTCTTTGGCCGTACTATTGCAAATACAATACTGGTTCTTTCGGAGGTGATGATGAATAAGATTCTCTCGGATATAAATTATATATATCTTTATTATATTATAATAAAGAAGATTATAAGAAAGGAGACAAAAAAGTCACCGCAATTCCCAAAACAATCTTTTGAATTATTTCACAAATGAACAGCTATGTGCTCTAATAAAAAGCCAACATTATTTGTTGTAATAAATTCACCTTGTGCTAGTCTCTCAAGTCTTTGGCCGTGTTCAGGAGGTATGGCATACCATGATTTGGGAGCACCAAAATGAAGATAATTGATGCTGTACAAATCCATGTCTTCTGTGTGCCAAGCAAACGTGGTCTTCCACATACCGAAGTACAGATATGCTGTGACAACACCTTCAATCTTTATCCCATAATCATTTTTCACGTGATCCAGAATTGTGCCAAGGCGATTAATGTTCCAGTGATCCTGGTCATCATCTGTGATAGATCCATTGATGTCAGCACCATATATAGCTGCACCAAATGTGATGTTTTTCCAATACTTCCTCTCAAGATCTTCATAATCAAAGTGGTTTGGAGTTCGATATCTGAATAGATGAAGAAAAAGATACAATTATTGCTGTGACATAAAGTACCATGGAAAAGTAGTTTAAAGATGCTCCAAGTGAAAAATGTGCAATGCATCAACCTGACGACTACGTGTATACGCTGGAAGTAAAATATCAATTCCACTGGTGGGACTCTAAAGGAATTGTTTACATATTATCTGCCACATAAAGTGACTGGTCCATGATTGGAAACCATATAGTGTGCAAATCTCAGTCAGTTTCATAAAACTCCACTAAGCCCTAAAAACACTTTTCTCTCTTCATTAGCAATTCCAAGGGGCTCTTCATAAGTAGTAACAGGAATGTCACCAGTCACTGTTTTTATCAATCATCAAATAAAACATACACTATGCAGCAAAGACATTTAGGGTTTGATAGAGGCAAATATTGCGGTGAAACTGTGTGAGCAAACTGAAATGGTTAAAACGCGAATCAATACTCTACATTCGTTGTGTTGCAAGATTTTATGACTCCAGACTTGCAAGTGTTATTTCCATTTGTGTGGGTTCTTGACATAGGATCCTCCCGTGGTCACCTGTCGGCTTCATCGTCATCGATGTTAGCTGCTACAGTGGATGTCACGACAAAATCTCCTCCACCCAATCCTGTCCTTAGCTTTCCTAGTTAGTTCACTTATTTCCAGCTGGCTGACTTTCTTGATGTTATCGTGATATGTAATGGGTGGTCTTCCTTGTGATACAGGACATGTCTTATCCATTCTGCAAATACTGCCACTAAAAATTGGATAAGCACCTGCACCAAAAGCC